>JAQSUU010000153.1:0-736666 GCA_038087645.1 Saccharum hybrid cultivar R570 | reverse complement strand
TCTCTATTGTGTTCCAGCTCTTACAAGCAATACAAATGTAGTTTCTTTTTTTTTAGAAACTTCGCTTCATTACTTAATATGAGGCATTACAATCATGGCTATAGTGCGGGCGTCCGACCGTTCGGACGTCATGCTTTTCTAGGCCTGTGCACTACCAGCCCAATAGGCCTGTTTCCCTTTACCTTCATTCTTTCACCATTTCTCAAAATAAAAAACACGATGACATTCCCATCTAGCACAACCGTCGCAACCTTTCCTACCACTCGCCCGCCATTCACCTTCTCCAGCGGCTACCACCTCTGCATCCTCCGCCCCGGGGCCCTCGCTCGCCTCCGCAACGCCAGACTGTGCCACTGGAGTCACGCCTGCCACCTGCCCCTACCCTCATCATCGGAGGCGGCGTCGGCATCCTCCTCATCACCTACTCCTGTGGCCAGATACCATGAGGGCGTCGCGGTCGTGCTGTACTTCGTGCTCACATCGAGGCTCCGCATGCCTCGATGCCCCTAGTGGAAGAAGCTCATAGCAACCAAGCCTGTGGTGCTCTTCGCTCCGCTACCTCCCAGCCTCAATCTGCCCATCGAGGCGATTATCGAGTTCCACTATGCGCCTGACATGGTGGCCACCTCCCACTAGAGTGTCGCGCCTAATATGTTGCAAGCGCATGTTTCAAGTGTTTCAGATTTTTCAGAGGTACATTGCAAGTGTTTCATATGGATGTTGCATAAGTAGATCGGAATGTTGCATATATTGCAAAGTATTCCAGGGGAGTGTTGCAAGATTTTCAGAGGCATATTGCAAGCGTTTGTTCAAAATGTTTTATCTGTTTCAGACGTATGTTGCAAGCGTTTTTTTATCTAAATGTTGCATATGTTTCAAAAGTATGTTCTAAAAGTTTTAGTTGTTTAATCTTACGCTCAAATAAGTATTTTCATGTTGCAAGTTGCAAGTGGTTTATCTAGATGTTGCATATGTTTCACCACACATGTTGCAAGTGTATGTTTTAAATATTTTATATGCTTTAGACATATATTGCATTCAAGTGTTTCATGTTGCAAGTGCTTCATGTTTCAAAGCTACGTTCAAAGAGTCATTGAGGTATGGTCCGGGCGTCGTGGGAAGGGGCGTGGCGAGCCGGGGGCTGGCAGATGGGGCACGCGGCGCGCCTAGGGTCATACGGACAGGCCACGCTCGTCCTCATCCCGGCTCTTGGGTCCCGCTCACGTGGTGGGAGAAGAGGGGGTCAGGGGGAAGGAGCGGCAAGGCGGATGGGGGGCGGGGTACGCGTGCGGGGCGGGACGTGACAGACGGGGAAGGACTGCAGCGATACGGTGGGAGTGTGGCGCGTTTCTGCTCGGCCATTCGGTACCGTCCGACGGAATACTATCCCATCGGCCGTCCGAACGCCAGCAATTCCCTTACAATCAAGATGCAAGTAACTCTGCAATAAGCTAGGTGGTCGAAGCTAAACAAAATTTTGCCTATTATCCAGCGTTTGCTTAGCACATATTATATGAACCGTTGCTTAGCGCTTGCTTGCGACAAACTAAATAAGTAGCACTAATGGTTTCAATTTGCAACGGTTGTACACGTATTATAGGAAACTATTGAGCATATCAACACCAAAATCTCTTCCTACGGTGAAATCAATCATGAGACTATAGCCTCTTGATACGATAAAATCAATCACAAGACTACAAGGTCTGTTTGGCAGAGGTCCTCAGAAGGAAGAACCACTTTTTGCAGCTATGACTCCTGGCCTAAAAATGACTCCTCCGCCTAAAGTGTTCGGTGTGGCTCCTTCGCAGAAGTTGTTGTTGGAGCTGGAGTCGGAACCATGTCAAACAGAGCTTATATGGGAGGTTCAACAGAATCCTTATCTTTTCTTTAAAAAAAACAGAATCCTTATCTCCATGCCATTATCAGGAATTGGAAATGGCACAATTTCCTCCATTGTATACTCTGCCGAAAGTTCTTTGAATTCCCATATGTTCGAAGTCTTCCCTCGGCTCCATTATACAAGTAGAATACCTACAGAATTCCAGAGCATCGATCTCTGATGAGGAAACTGACCGGCCGTGCAAATTTAGGTATCGTTATTAGGAGGATCCCGTTCATAGAAAAGATAGGATGGGAGGATGACATATCCGATCCAAACGTGCGCCTCATGATCCCTAAAAAACGCTCAACTGTTAAATGTGTGGATGAAGAAAGTCAGCCGACGCTTTAGACAGACAACACCTGTCTTTCTTTTGCACTCCCCTTTTCCTGCTTCGGCTACGTGCTGATCGTTGACTGATTCAATATTAGCCCGTCAGTTGCTTCAACCACTAGACTGCCGACTAATGCCCCTCCAAACTTCCGTTCGCGTGTCGTCTTGCGATGAATATTCTAATTAAACGATTGCTACATTTTGTTGTTGCTTTTTCATAAGCTTTTGCGTGGTCAAATTCCTTGGGATATATATCACATGCACGTGAGACATGACAGCTGGTACGTTGAACCGAAACCGCGCGGAGGAGCTGGGACGCTGTTTTTCGACCTGTACAGCACCTGTCTGTCGTAGTGTCGTAGACGTTTATACGGAAGTAAACAGTCGATCCTACTATGGTGATACTGTCATCGTCGTAGCTGCAGACGTACGTTTGGTAATATAGGAACCTAGACGGGTCGATGATGACTTGTGACAAGGAGCCGGCGAGCATGAAACACGACTTGCACTTCTGATTTTGAAAACTAATATTTTTTGCTTCTTTCACTTTTCTAGTACTATATTTTTTCCTGCTTGAACTTTTAATAAAAAATCGTTTGTTTTTGCACCTCTACCGGCCACCAGCCCACCTTAATCAAATCCGTCGAGTCTGGTCCATGGACCGATTGGACCGAAATAACGCGCTCATGGCCCAATCTACCGTATGGGCCTCGTTGTTGGACGCGCGTCAACTCCCACTTGGGCCAGTCCAGCGCATTGTCACCCCCGGTCCGGTTCCGTCGGGCCCTCCTAACGGCACAGGGGCCGGCCTAACGCGCGGCGCGATTGCCAGGATTTCACAAGCTCAGGACGAGTGTCTGTTTCCTATCTCTTCTCTTCTCTGTCTCTATCTCTATCTCTACATATCGAATCCAGGGTCCAAGCTCGGCCACCTCATTGGGCCACGTCGCCTGTTTTTTATGGCCGTTGGATTCCCGTTCCAAATTTGATCGAGCCGTTGATTCCTGGCACCCAGCTCTCATGTTCCGACGCTTCGCGAACCCTCCTCCCCACGTCTTCTTCGAGCGCCGCTCCTCCTCCCCAGTTTTCTCCCTGTCTCGCTGCCCCCTCCCTGCTCCTGTCCCTCCCCCGCGGCCCGGCGAACCAAATCCACTGGCGAGGTGCGCGCGGCGGCGGCCGTGGGCTACCAGCCCGGGCACGGACCCTTGGCGACCAGCGGCGGCGGAGCCCGCTGTAAAATTGTGAGGGAACGAGATTACCCTCGGGGTCTCTCGGCTGCGTGTTAATATAGGTGAGGAACCGCCCCTCACGTGGCTTACAAGATTGGATTACAATGAGTCAAGGTTGTTACAACAAACCAGCTATACAAGCTCTACCTTATCAACAACATAACAACCTTGCCGTACGTCTAGATACATGCTAACAATACAAGCCGAGTTAACCTATACCGTAATATCATAATCTATATCTTTAACACTCCCCCTCAATCTTAGCCACTAACAAGGCCAAGATTGCGTCTAAATTGCTTCATCTTGACAGCTGGTACTGCTTTGGTGAAACCATCAGCAAGTTGATCTGCAGAGTTTATAAACCGAATATCAAGTAACTTGTTTGCCACCCGTTCGCGAACAAAATGAAAATCAATCTCTATGTGTTTTGTTCGAGCATGAAAGATAGGATTTGCGGACAAGTACTTGGCACCAAGGTTGTCACACCATAACCTAGCTGCCGAAGGATGCTGAATGTGCAACTCTTTCAACAATTTTTGCACCCACATCATCTCTGCAGTTGCATTAGCTAATGCCTTGTACTCAGCCTCAGTATTAGATCGTGAGACAGTTGCTTGCTTCCTGGCCATCCAAGAGATGAGATTGTCATCCAGAAAGACAGCAAAGCCACCTGTAGATCGGCGGTCATCCACACAACCTACCCAATCCGCATCGGAGAACACACTCACTAGTGTAGAGTTGGAACGCTTAATCTTGAGTCCAAGCTGGATGGTACCACTCACATACCGCAAAATTCTCTTGACAACACTCCAATGCACTGTGGTCGGAGCATGAAGATATTGACATACTTTGTTGACGGCAAACGAGATATCAGGCCGGGTAAGAGTGAGGTACTGCAAAGCATCAACCACACTTCTATACCGCGTGGAATCAGCAGAACTAAGTGAATCACCAGCAGTGAGACTAAGCTTTTCTGTGGAGGAAAGAGGTGTATCAACTGCCTTTGCTTTATCCATACCCGAGCGAGATAGAACATCAGCTGCATATCTCTCTTGAGAAAGCACAAGTCCATCAGGTACATGCTTCACCTCAATTCCCAAGAAATAATGCAAATTACCCAAGTCTTTGAGAGCAAAATCACGCTTCAAGTCCTGAAGAAGTGCCTCGGTTGCCTAGGAGGAGGAGCTAGCAACGATGATATCGTCACGAGCACAAACATGTTGTATCCACCACGACTATAGAAAAATAGTGAAGTGTCTGCCTTGGATGCCACAAAACCAAGAGACTCTAATCTTTGACATAGTCTAGCATACCAAGCTCGTGGAGCCTGTTTTAAACCATAAAGTGCTTTATCAAGTTTGCAAACATATGTAGGGTGAGCTAGATCTGCATACCCTGGGGGCTGTTGCATATAGACCTCCTCTTCCAATAAACCATGGAGGAAAGCATTTTGTACATCAAGTTGTCGAAGTGACCACCCCTTGGACACAGCAATAGAAAGAACAAAACGAATAGTTGCAGCCTTGACAACAGGACTAAACGTCTCTTCATAATCTATGCCATATTGTTGCTTGAATCCCTTTGCTACTAACCGTGCCTTGTAACGATCAACAGTCCCATCTGCCTTGCGTTTAATCTTATAGACCCACTTACACCCAACAACATTTTTTCCTTTGGGACGTGGTACAAGACGCCATGTTTTGTTTTTCATTAACGCTTGATATTCTGCATCCATAGCCGTGACCCAATGCTTATGATCCAGAGCCTCATCCACCGTTGTTGGTTCACCGGTTGGGACCTTGGCATGCATACACCAGCGAACAGTACCATCAGTACGTGACTTGGGTTTTGAAATACCTTGAGACAGACGTGTAGACGGGCGCTGATTAGTAGAGGCCACAGGAACGATCGCTGGAGCAGCAACCACAGGAGATCCGGAGGAGGAGATCCCGGTCGGTGCAGAGATCTGCAGCGTCGGTGCAGCTGTTCCCCTAGTGGGATCTGGCTGTGGCGCAGTGGACGACTGTGGAGAGACGTATGGCGCCGATGGGGGCGCAGACAATCCCGAACCAGAGTCGTTGGACGCCGCTGCCAAGGTTGATGCTCCGACGGCGTCTGATGGAGCCAGCGCAGGCGGATCAGCCTCGAGGCGCACGCTGCCTCCGGCCGGGGAACACATGAAATGTCCCGGTACTATGGTGGCAAGACGTCGCGTTTCGTCACCATTTGAGCTGGAATTTTTTTTTCTACATTTTCTGCAACATCAAGACAGCTTGAAGACCTATCAGTAAAAACAGGAGAAGGCATATGTTGGTGTAGCGAATTTACGTTCCCAAGCCTAGTAGAGGGTAAAGGAAAAAGATCAGGTAAAAGCTCAATCTCTTTGCGGAGTCGCGCACCGGCATTAGGATGAAGAGACACAAAGGGAAAGACATGTTCATCAAATACTACATCACGAGAGATATACACACGCCCATCTGAAAGGTCTTGATGGCTAGAGGGGGGGTGAATAGCCTATTAAAATTTTCTATGAAGACAAGCTAAACAAGTTTATCAATAAAACAAATAGCGAGATGCGAGTTTTGCTTAGCCTACGGGGTGTTTGCAAGCCACCTAACCAATTCACAATTCTAGTAATTGCACTCAACCGCACAAGTCAAACCGAGAAGGAAACTACAACTAGCAAGCTACACAAAGACGCTACTCTAGCAAAGCTAACTAGCTAGCAAAGATAACTAAGAAAGTAATGTGGAGTTGAGTTAGGAGGGTATCACCGAGGGGCGAAGTATTGAGCCAACCAATATGATCAACAATGAATACCAAGATAACCGAACACCGGGATCAATCAATCACAATATGAAAGTGATGACACGAAGATTTATCCCGAGGTTCACGTGCTTGCCGGCACGCTAGTCCCCGTTGTGTCCCTCTTCACCACGTGGTTCGGTGGCTAATCGGTCACACACCGAGCCTCTCAAAAGGCACCACAAGAACCTACCAAATGGCAAAAGGTTTCAATGACATGAGCAATATACTAATGTTGCCTTTGGCGCTTCGCCGAGGTAGGCACAAACCCCTCACAATCACCGGAGGTGGCCAAGAACAATCACCAACTCTTGCCAACGCCTCCAAGCTGCTCCAAGCCGTCTAGGTGGCGGCAACCACCAAGAGAAACAAGAATCCCGCAGCAAATCAACCACCAAGTGCCAACTAGATGCAATCTCACAATGCAAATGCACTTGGATCACTCAATCTCACTTCGAATATGCAAAGAAGCAAGAGAGATGAGTGGGAGGGGAGTTGCTTAGCTCAAAGTGCTCACAAGTATGTCAAAATGTTCGAGAGAGAGAGCCTTGAGCCGGCCAACGAGTATTTATAGACGTACCCTTCGAATATAGCCGTTAGAAACTTAAACAGCCAAAATCGGGCTGACCGGACGCGCTGGTCCAACTGACCGGACGCGCCGGTCGCCCAACGGCTAACTCGTGAAGTACTGACCGGACGCGCTGGTCCAAACGACCGGACGTGCTGGTCGCCCAACGGCTAACTGCGAAGCAACGACCGGACGCGCTGGTCCAACTGACCGGACGCGCTGGTCCCGTGAAGGACTGGACGCGCTGGGCGTTTGAGCAGCGCTCAACGAAATAGTGACCGGACGCGCTGAAGAAAATGACCGGACGCGACAATGACAGCGTCCGGTTAGAGTCCAGTAAGCTCCCTGAACGACCGGACGCGTCCGATCATCAGTGATCGGACGCGCCTCGCGTCCGATCATCGAACTAAAAAATACGCAGACACTGAACACTGACCGGACGCGTCCGGTCATGCAAGGACCGCGTCCGGTTCAGCGTCCGGTCACCTCTGTGACCTCCGTTCGCCTCCGTTTCTTTTCCGGACTTCCGGCGTAGTGGAAAATAATCGTTTCAACTTCTCGAAAACGCCTGAATCCCGCCTCGCAAGCTCGGCGAGAGGGAGAGAGGAACCCAAACCCTCTCTACCGCTCAAACTCCACCGCCGTCGCAAACGTGCTAACATCACCAAGTGATCTCGTCATGTGTGAGTGTGTTAGCATTTTCACAATCATTTTTCGAAGCGATATTAGTTCTATCCAAATGCATATGATCATGAAATGCACATCTAGAGGCACTTAGGAGTTCAATAGCCGCGTCATTCCCCTCTTTATAGTACGGCTATCTATCCTATAATGTAACCACACCCACTAGGTGTCTTGGTTACTAAAACACAACCCTTAAGCATATACCTTTGCCTTGATCACGTAGGGTTGCGTCCAAATCCAAGTGTGGCCATCATGATCACCATGTCCATCTTGCCACCAACCTTTGAGTGTACTAATCCTCATATGCTACATACAACTTAGGCATAGGATTAGTACTTAGGCATTGTCACTAATTACCAACACCAAACATAGGACTTTCAATCTCCCCCTTGTTGATAATTGGTGACAAACCTTTCACAAAGATATTATGATAAAATTTTGATTGAACCCATGTCACATTGTCCAAGTATATTACCATGTGTAGGAATTATGGACATGTGATCATGAATTCAAATTGATAGCAATGGCTCCCCCTACATGTATGCTATATGTTTGGATTTTGGAAGCATACATGTTAGATAGGAAAGATTAGGAGCATTGTCTACCAATAGGTGCTAAGTGTTTAAGATTATAGACCTTTGAAGCGTGATACCATCGGAGTAGCGATAAACACCATCTTAGCACCTTGTGTAGTTAGATTCCACTTGGAAAAGCACAAACATAACTAGAAACCTCGTGAGATCAACATTATAAGCAAGGCTCTAGTACCATTTTAAAAAAACATGAAGCAAGAAAAATCTAACTACTTCCTATTCATGCTAGTATTTCAATGCATCATTCAAATTATACTAGCAAGTCACCACACAAGCAATGTATCGGAGAAAACGAAATGCATAACTATGCATCATACATATGAAGTGCACATAGAAATGCAACATTCATGTTTAAAGAGCTTGCTCCCCCTACTTGTGTGCTCAAAATTTTAGTTGATCCCCTTCTTTTATCAATTCTCCCCTTTAGGTTTTCTTCCCTTTTAGAATCTATCTTGTGAACAACATTTTCTCCCCCACAACATTTTCTTCCCCTTTGAGTTCTATCTTTGTTTAGTTGATCCCCTTCTTTTATCAATTCTCCCCCTTTGTGCTTCTTCCTCTTTGAGTTCTATCTTTGTGAACAACAATTTCTCCTCCTTTGGCACCAATTGACCACAAGGAGCAAACTTTAGATAGATTATCATGTTGAAATATGGGGTGAGGATCAAGTTTATGATTCAACCTAGATTGCTTGCATAAATAAAATACTTCGGTTTGATCCAAGGGCAAGCTTCTTCACACCTCACTAGTAGGGTTATCATGCACCATGTTGAAGTAAATATTTAGACAAGTTTTCTAGATTAAACACTTAGGATCACAAGCTACTTAAACATTTTATATGCTACCACTAGATCATACAAGTCATGGAAACAATAGTGGCACCATATAAACTTCAAATTTATTTAATTTTCATGAATGAGCCTAGAACATATAAATTATGACTAGATGCACTAAACAAGTCCTTAGCATAGAATGTATGACATGTCAACCAATTGTACCTTGGGGCTCAAAGGAGAGGCATGTCATATATGGGGTGCATCAACTCATGTTGGAGAAGTCAAGTATGTTCAACTCATTCTTTAGCTTGTGAAATCTCTTCTCATCAAGTGGCTTGGTGAATAGATCGGCTAATTGATCTTCGGTGCCCACACTCTCAATAGCAATGTCACCCTTTTGTTGATGATCTCTAATAAAGTGATGGCGAACATCAATATGCTTTGTTCTTTGATGTTGAATCGGATTGTTAGTTAGCTTCACGGCACTTTTATTGTCACATAGCAATGGCACATTCTTGAAATTGATTCCAAAATCCTTCAATGTTGCCTTCATCCACAAGATTTGTGCACAACAACTACCCGCGGCGATGTATTCGGCTTCGGCGGTAGATAGTGCAATACTATTTTGCTTCTTGGATGACCATGAGACAAGTGATCTTCCCAACAATTGACAAGTCCCGGAAGTGCTCTTTCTTTCCACTTTGTCACCGGCATAGTCGGAGTCCGAATATCCAACTAGCTCAAAACTTGCACCTTTGGGATACCACAATCCAACATCTTGTGTATGCTTTAAGTACCTCAATATTCTCTTTGTTGCCTTCAAATAACTTTCTCTTGGTGAGGCTTGAAATCTTGCACACATACATACACTAAACATCACATCGGGCCTTGATGCCGTCACATAGAGTAGGCTACCAATCATTGATCTATATAGCTTTTGATCCACCATGTTGCCACTCTTGTCACTATCCAAACTTCCACTAGTGCCCATTGGGGTTGTAATACTCTTTGCATCTTCCATTGCAAACTTCTTGAGCATATCTTTGATGTACTTGGTTTGGTTTACAAATGTTCCTTCCTTCATTTGTTTGATTTGAAGTCCAAGAAAGAAACTAAGTTCACCAATCATTGACATTTCAAATTCCTTTGCCATCATTTTCCCAAACTCATCACAATAATCTTGATTGGTTGAACCGAATATGATATCATCAACATATATTTGCAATACAAATAAGTCTTTCCCAATCTTCTTAGTGAATAGTGTTGTATCAACTTTGCCCATGACAAATCCTTTGGATAGCAAGAAGTCCCTCAATCTTTCATACCATGCTCTAGGTGCTTGCTTTAATCCATACAAAGCCTTCCTTAACTTGTATACAAGATTGGGTTTCTTGTCATCTTCAAAACCGGGAGGTTGCTCCACATACACCTCCTCTTGAATGTACCCATTGAGAAATGCACTCTTTACATCCATTTGATATAGCTTGATATTGTGAGCACAAGCATAGGCAAGTAAGATCCTAATTGCTTCTAATCTTGCAACCGGGGCATAAGTTTTACCAAAGTCAAGACCCTCTATTTGTGTGTAACCTTGAGCCACTAGTCTTGCTTTGTTCCTTACTACTATCCCATCTTGATCTTGCTTGTTGCGAAAGACCCATCTTGTTCCAATGACATTGTGATCCTTAGGCCTTTCAACTAGTTCCCATACTTCATTTCTCTTGAAGTTGTTGAGCTCTTCATGCATTGCATTTACCCAATCCGGATCTCTCAATGCTTTATCAATGTCCTTGGGTTCTTCCATTAACACAAAAGAAGAGTGAGCACAAAATGATATCAATCTTGATCTAGTTTGAACTCCTCTTTGTATGTCACCAATGATGGAATCCAATGGATGGTCTCTTGCAATGTTAGTTGGTTGAAGCACTTGGACTTGATTGCTTGGATGTTGATATTGATCATGAGTTGGAGATGATGAACTAGCCACTTGTTGATCTTGTTGCACTTGAGATGATGTACTAGCTTGATTTTGCATTAGAGAACCACTAGCTTGTGTAATTGGACTTTGGAGCACTTGATCTTTGTTGTCATCCACATCAATCACTTGCTTTGGCCTAATATCACCAATATCCATTTCTTTCATAGCATTGGTCAATTGAGTTCCTCTCACATCATCCAAGTTATCTTTCTCATCTTGAGAGCCATTTGTTTCATCAAATTCAACGTCATGCACTTCTTCAAGTTGACCACTAGCCAAATTCCAAACTCTATAAGCTTTGCTAGTAGTTGAGTAACCAAGTAAGAAGCCTTCATCACATTTCTTCTCAAACTTGCTCAATCTAGTGCCCTTCTTCAAGATATAGCATTTGCAACCAAATACCCGAAAGTATGCAATATTGGGCTTTCTTCCATTTAAGATCTCATATGGTGTCTTCTCTAGAAACTTGTGGCAATAGAGACGGTTGCTATAAAAGCAAGCCGTGTTGATTGCTTCGGCCCAAAATGAATGACTCACATTATACTCATTCAACATTGATCTTGCCATATCAATTAAGGTTCTATTCTTCCTTTCAACTAGGCCATTTGATTGAGGTGTATACTTGGCCGAGAATTGATGCTTGATTCCAAGCTCCTCACATAGCTCATCTACTCTTGTGTTTCTAAACTCACTTCCATTGTCACTTCTTACTTTCTTGATTGTGGTCTCAAACTCATTTTGCACTCTCTTGATGAACTTCTTGAATATGTCAAATACATCACTCTTGTCCACAAGAAAGAATACCCATGTGTATCTAGTGAAATCATCCACAATCACAAAACCATACTTGTTGCCACCAATGCTTGTGTATGTAGTTGGCCCAAATAGATCCATGTGCAACAACTCAAATGCCTTGGAAGTACTCATAATGCTTTTCAATGGATGAGTGTTGCATACTTGCTTTCCGGCTTGACATGCACTACATAGCTTATCCTTCTCAAATGTGACATCCTTCAAGCCTCTAACTAAGTCATGCTTTACTAACTTGTTCAATTGCTTCATGCCAACATGATCAAGTCTTCTATGCCATAACCAACCCATACTTGATTTGGTGAGCAAGCATGTTGAAAGTTGAGTGTCACTAGCATTGAAATCAACCAAGTATAGATTCTCATATCTAAAGCCTTTGAAGATCAAGTTAGAGCCATCAACACTAACTATCTCCACATCATCAACACCAAAAATGCACTTGAAACCGAGATCACACAATTGAGCAACCGAGAGAAGATTGAAGTTCAACTTTTCAACTAAGAGCACATTGGAAATGCTATGATCATTAGAGATTGCAATCCTTCCAAGAGCCTTTACATCACCCTTGCTATTGTCACCAAATGTGATGCTATCAATGCCACTATCATTTGATTTGAGAGAGTTGAACATTCTTAAATCACCGGTCATATGTTGAGAGCACCCACTATCAAGCATCCAATGCCTTCCTCCGGCCTTGTAATTAACCTACAAAACAATTTAATGTTTCTTAGGTACCCATACTTGCTTGGGTCCTTGGAGGTTAGTCACTAAGCTCTTTGGTACCCAAATGGCCTTCTTCTTTGGGCCCACAATTGGTGTACCAACAAACCTAGCATGCACACCTTTCTCACCCTTGGTAAGTACATAACAAGAATCAAAAGGAATGTAAGGTACATTAGCATTTTTCTTATTCTTGTTCATTTTATTGCAATTAATCTCTAGATGCCCAACTCGCTTGCATCTATTGCAATAACGACCATTGCCCTTCACAAAGCGAGGCTTTGGAGTAGCAAAGGCCGCCTTGCCCTTCTTGGGAGTATAGCCTAATCCCTCTTTGTTAAGAGAGAACCTTTGGCTACCCAAGCATTTTAGCAAGCGGGCATCCCCACCATAGGCATTGCCTAATGCGCGGGTGAGATCATCCACCTCTCTCTTGAGAGTCTCAACCACAAGTGATGAATCACTAGTAGTAGAGGTAGAGTTTGTTGTGGTGGATGATGATGAGCTACATGAAGCATTAGTAGAACTAACAAATAAAGAATCATCAATAATATCACATGTTAGTCCAATATCACAAGTGACAATCACTTGCTCCTCCTTAGCTTCCTTCATGAACTTCTCCAACTTAAGGTCCTTTTCCTTGATGAGCTCAAGTAGAGTGAAGTGGGCTTCCTTAAGCCTAGTGTGAGCAATTTCAAGATCCTCGTGGTCTTCCTTTAGACACTCACGAGAAGCCTCTAGCTCATCAAAGGATTTCCTAAGAGCTTTGAGCTCTTGTTCAATTCCTTTGCACTCCTTACTCTTTTTGAGAGCAACAAGCTCCTCCATCAAGGCATCATTTTCACTGCTCTTGGTAATGAGCTCTTGTTCCAAGATTTTGTATTTCTTGGTTGTTCTCTTGTAGCCCTTGCTCATTTGATCTATTATGCCTAATAGATCATCCTTGGAGTAGTCCTCATCCTCCTCATCATCACTCCTACAATCATCACTAGCACAAGAATCACCATCACTATCATCATGTTTTACCTTGGTAGGCTTGGCCATAAGGCATGTTGATGTAGTGTCGAAGATGGATGGCTTGTTGGAGAGGGCGATGTTTGCAGTGGCTCGTCGAGTGATCCTCTCATCATCACTAGAGCTTTCATCATCATCACTATCGGAGTTGTCACTATCCCAAGTGACTACATAACCACCACCCTTCTTCTTCTTGTTGAAAGTGAAGCTCTTCTTTGCTTTCTTCTCCTTCTTGTTCTTCTTCAACTTTAACTCCCCATCATGATATCTTTTGTCTTCATAGGGGCACTTTGCCACTACATGATCGGGGCTATTGCAATTGTAGCAAAGCACCTCCTTTGCCTTCATGAAGTCCCTTCTCTTTTTTGCACCATAGCCTTTCTTCTTCATGAACCGACCCATCTTTTACACTAGAAGGGCCATGATCTCATCATCAAATGGATCATCATCATCATCATCAACCTTGCTCTTGCCCTTAGAGGATGAAGCCTTGAATGCAATGGGCTTCTCTTGCTTGACCTTGGTTTCCTTCTTCTCTTCTACCTCATCTTCATCATCATTGTATTGGGCATCGGTCATTATATCTCCAAGCACATTGGTTGGTTTGACCTTGTCCAATCCCTCTCTAAAGATCATTCTTCTCAAGGTGGCAAACTTCTTGGGTAAGCACATCAAGAACTTGTGTGAGAAGTCCTTGTCCTCAACCTTCTCCCCAAGCCCCTTGAGATCATTGACAATGACTTGGAGCCTATAGAACATCTCCGGGATGGATTCATCATCTTTCATCTTGAATGTGGAGAACTTGTCCTTGAGCATATATAGTTTGGCACTTTTTACCGTTGAAGTACCTTCATATGTTTCTTCAAGCCTTATCCAAAGCTCATTTGCCTTTTCAAGATCTTTGATTTGCTCAAATACTTTATCATCAATGGCACGATAGATTGTGTCAAGTGCCGCCGTATTGCATTGTTTGTTGATGCGGTCATTGGGAGTGAGGTTTTCCTCATCAAGAATGACGTATCCTTCTTTGGTCACATCCCAAACCTTCTCATGTATATTGCCTAGATATTGCTTCATCTTCCTTTTCCAATGATCAAAGGAAGAGACGCCATCAAAGAATGGAGGCTTGCCATTAACATGATTGAACATAACTTGAGCCATCTTACACCAAGGTTGTTAAGCCTTACAAACGGTGACCACGGCTCCGATACCACTTGAAAGGTCTTGATGGCTAGAGGGGGGTGAATAGCCTATTAAAATTTTCTATGAAGACAAGCTAAACAAGTTTATCAATAAAACAAATAGCGAGATGCGAGTTTTGCTTAGCCTACGGGGTGTTTGCAAGCCACCTAACCAATTCACAATTCTAGTAATTGCACTCAACCGCACAAGTCAAACCGAGAAGGAAACTACAACTAGCAAGCTACACAAAGACGCTACTCTAGCAAAGCTAACTAGCTAGCAAAGATAACTAAGAAAGTAATGTGGAGTTGAGTTAGGAGGGTATCACCGAGGGGCGAAGTATTGAGCCAACCAATATGATCAACAATGAATACCAAGATAACCGAACACCGGGATCAATCAATCACAATATGAAAGTGATGACACGAAGATTTATCCCGAGGTTCACGTGTTTGCCGGCACGCTAGTCCCCGTTGTGTCCCTCTTCACCACGTGGTTCGGTGGCTAATCGGTCACACACCGAGCCTCTCAAAAGGCACCACAAGAACCTACCAAATGGCAAAAGGTTGCAATGACACGAGCAATATACTAACGTTGCCTTTGGCGCTTCGCCGAGGTAGGCATAAACCCCTCACAATCACCGGAGGTGGCCAAGAACAATCATCAACTCTTGCCAATGCCTCCAAGCTGCTCCAAGCCGTCTAGGTGGCGGCAACCACCAAGAGAAACAAGAATCCCGCAGCAAATCAACCACCAAGTACCAACTAGATGCAATCTCACAATGCAAATGCACTTGGATCACTCAATCTCACTTCGAATATGCAAAGAAGCAAGAGAGATGAGTGGGAGGGGAGTTGCTTAGCTCAAAGTGCTCACAAGTATGTCAAAATGTTCGAGAGAGAGCCTTGAGCTGGCCAACGAGTATTTATAGACGTACCCCTTCGAATATAGCCGTTAAAAACTTAAACAGCCGAAATCGGGCTGACCGGACGCGCTGGTCCAACTGACCGGACGCGCCGGTCGCCCAACGGCTAACTCGTGAAGTACTGACCGGACGCGCTGGTCCAAACGACCGGACGCGCTGGTCGCCCAACGGCTAACTGCGAAGCAACGACCGGACGCGCTGGTCCAACTGACCGGACGCGCCGGGAACGACCAGACGCGCTGGTCCCGTGAAGGACTGGACGCGCTGGTCGCTTGAGCAGCGCTCAACGAAATAGTGACCGGACGCGCTGAAGAAAATGACCGGACGCGACAATGACAGCGTCCGGTTAGAGTCCAGTAAGCTCCCTGAACGACCGGACGCGTCCGATCATCAGTGACCGGACGCGCCTCGCGTCCGATCATCGAACTGAAAAATACGCAGACACTGAACACTGACCGGACGCGTCCGGTCATGCAAGGACCGCGTCCGGTTCAGCGTCCGGTCACCTCTGTGACCTCCGTTCGCCTCCGTTTCTTTTCCGGACTTCCGGCGTAGTGGAAAATAATCGTTTCAACTTCTCGAAAACGCCTGAATCCCGCCTCGCAAGCTCGGCAGGAGGGAGAGAGGAACCTAAACCCTCTCTACCGCTCAAACTCCACCGCCGTCGCAAACGTGCTAACATCACCAAGTGATCTCGTCATGTGTGAGTGTGTTAGCATTTTCACAATCATTTTTCGAAGCGATATTAGTTCTATCCAAATGCATATGATCATGAAATGCACATCTAGAGGCACTTAGGAGTTCAATAGCCGCGTCATTCCCCTCTTTATAGTACGGCTATCTATCCTATAATGTAACCACACCCACTAGGTGTCTTGGTTACTAAAACACAACCCTTAAGCATATACCTTTGCCTTGATCACGTAGGGTTGCGTCCAAATCCAAGTGTGGCCATCATGATCACCATGTCCATCTTGCCACCAACCTTGGAGTGTACTAATCCTCATATGCTACATACAACTTAGGCATAGGATTAGTACTTAGGCATTGTCACTAATTACCAACACCAAACATAGGACTTTCACCATCCTTGGGATCAAGGCACTTATAGCCTTTGTGAAGAGAACTATAGCCAATGAAAACACATTGCTTGGAACGGAAAGCTAGTTTTCGGGAATTGTAAGGCCTGAGATGTGGCCATACAGCGCACCCAAAAGTGCGGAGAAAATTGTAATTAGGTTTTTGATTAAACTATTTTTCAAAAGGAGATTCATCCGCAAGGACCTTGGAGGGAAGTCTATTGATAAGATAGACTGCAGTAGAAACTGCCTCATCCCAAAATTTTAATGGCATAGATGCATAAGCAAGAAGAGTAAGAGCCATTTCAACTATGTGACGATGTTTGCGTTCGGCAGAGCCGTTCTGTTGATGAGCATGAGGATAGGATACTTGGTGAGCGATGCCTACACGCTTGAAAAAAGAGTGCAAAGCTTGATACTCCCCACCCCAATCAGTTTGGATGGCTTATATCTTGCGACCAAATTGCCTTTCAACAAGACTTCGAAATTCATGAAAAATAGAAAAAACTTCAGACTTGTGCCGTAATAAATAAAGCCAAGTAAATTTACTATGATCATCAATAAAACTAACATAGTATGAATATCGTCCAATAGAACTAGGAGCAAGACCCCATACATCCGAAAAGACTAAATCCATAGGACTAGCCGACACACTTGTGGACTTTGGATATGGCAATTGATGACTCTTGCCTTGTTGGCAAGCGTCACAAACTCTATCATTAATTGAATCATGAAAGAAAGGAAGCCTATGGCGATCTAGGACTTGCTTAACAACGTGTGAAGAAGCATGACCCAAGCGATGATGCCACAGGGACACAGGGAACTTGGCGGCGCCAAGAGCTTGCTTATTTGATGGAGACGACGATGATGAAGATTGCAACGGGTAGAGCCCTCCTTTACATCTGCCTCTGTGGAGGATTCTCCTCGTCCCCTGTTCCTTAATCAAGAATTGATCGGGATGAAATTCAAGATACACATTATTGTCTTTGGCAAGTCGATTGACTGAGCAAAGACTTTTATGCGCTTGAGGGACATGAAGGATATTATTAAGATGAAAAGATCTACTAGGGGAACATAAAATGCTATGACCAACATTAGCAATCTCCATACCTGTGCCGTCGGCAGCATGAATCTGGTCACCACCATGATACTTGTTGCGCATAGTCAGGCGTTCCAGCTCGCCTGTGATGTGATCAGTGGCGCTGGAGTCCATATACCAGTTTGTATCGACACCATACGAACTAGAAGTAGCAGAAGATACACTCTTCTGCGGTGGACCATTGTAGTTGGAATCAAAGCGCTTGTAGCAGCGATGAGCGGGATGCCCCTCCTTGCCACAGATCTGGCAGAAGACACCCGACTGGAAGTTGCGGCCATGGCCGCTCCCCCCACTTGTGGTGACTCCACGACCGCGGCCTCCACTGCCACGGCCAAAACCCCCACGGCCACCCCCACGGACGCGAGAGTTGTTGGAGGAAGAGCTGGAGCGCCCGGACTTAGTAGCGGAGTTGGCGGAGTGACCACCGTTGTGCGCCGGGTTAAGCCCCTTGCGCTGCTCATGAGCAATGAGTTGCGCATATAACTCCGGGATGGTGATGGGTTCAACCCTGGTGGCGATGGACGTGACGACGTTGTCAAAGTCTTCATCAAGGCCAGTAAGGATGTAGGTGGCGAGGTCATCGTCATCTAGCTTCTTCCCAGCCGCAGCCATGTCATCAGCCAGCCCTTTCATCTTGCCAAAATAATCGGCAATTGAGGAGGCCCCCTTTGATGCCGTAGCGAGGGCCATACGGGTGGATATGATCCGGGCGCGTGATTAGCTAGCATGGTGCGCCTGGATCGCCGACCAAAGCTCGGAGGCAGTGGCAGCCGAGGAGACCTGGGAGAACACCTCCTTGGACAGCGACGAAAAAAGGTAGCTGAGGACCTGCTGGTCCTGGGTGACCCACGTGTCGTACGCGGGATTGGGCTGCGGTGCGCCCTGCTTGCCGGTGGTGGCGTCAATGGCGCCATCAAGGTATGCCACCGGAGGAACGGCATTAGGGCTGATGTATTTGCCAAACTGCGCGCCTTTGATGGTGGAGGAAACTTGGGCGAACCACATATTGTAGTTGCCGCGAGTGAGTTTCTCAGAGACTGGTGGAAGGAAGCCAAAGGTGAAGGCCGGGGAACCGGCGGCGGCATTGCTGGGAGTGGCCATTGGGATCTACTCCGTGAGGAGAAAAAAAGCTCGATACCATGTAAAATTGTGAGGGAACGAGATTACCCTCGGGGTCTCTCGGCTACGTGTTAATATAGGTGAGGAACCGCCCCTCACGTGGCTTACAAGATTGGATTACAATGAGTCAAGGTTGTTACAACAAACCAGCTATACAAGCTCTACCTTATCAATAACATAACAACTTTGCCGTACGTCTAGATACATGCTAACAATACAAGCCGAGTTAGCCTATACCGTAATATCGTAATCTATATCTTTAACACCCGCACGCTCCAGGCCAGCGGCAGCACGCGCCAAGCCGGAGGCGGTGGCGCCCGCCCGCGGACCCTTGGCGACCAGCGGCGGCGGAGTCCTCACGCTCCAGACCAGCGGCAGCACGCGCCAAGCCGGAGGCGCCGGCGCCGGCGCCCGCCCGCGGCAGGCCAGCGCGACCATCGAGGTGGAGGTGGTGGCTCAACCTCACCGAGTCTGCCCGCCTCGATGCCCCTCGGCTCTGCGAGGCCCGCCTCAACACCCAGGGTAAGTGCTGCACCACATCCTGGGCATCTAGGCCCAGCTCGTTCGCCGATGACCCCGTGCCCGCGCAGCGCGTGTGGCTGCAGCAGCAGCGGGAAGGGCTGTGCAACTGTCGCTGATTTTGGATCACTGGTGAGTCTCTTGCTCGTGGGTGCGATGTACGAAGGTGCGAATGGTCGCGTAGCTTCCCAGTTTGATGGTTGGTGATTCATTTCCAGTAACGCTTCCAGTCTCAAATAATGTTCAACCTGCAAAAAATTATATTCCAACAAGCAGTAGTACTAGGATCTTAAGAGTCAGTTGGTTGAATACAATACTCGGAGTCCATGCAAAAGCAGCAACAGCTTTGTTTGGGTAAAGATGTTTCCTTGTTTCTTCTGGGATTAGCTGACCTGGTGATTCTGGATGAAATGAAGCGCTGAGGTAATTAGTTAATAGAGGAAAATAACCTTGTGCAACTTGAAATTGTACAACAACAACAACAACATAGCCTTTTGTCCTAAGCAAGTTAGGGTAGGCTAGAGATGAAACCTAAAAGAGACGAGAAACAGGGAGACACATAAAGGGACTGCAACTTGAAATTGTAGAGTCTCCTAAATTAGGGGCATGATTCACTCGCCCTTCTGAGAGTTGCATTTCTTTTAAAAACTAGCCCCACTAACTAACAGCCAAATTTCAGCAGTGCAAGAAATCTTGATGTCTTTATGAAGCCTTAAAATATTACAGACATACATGATACATGTTTTCTTACGCAGAGACATAACCAATGATCCAATTAGAGGCTGTACATACTACTAGTATTGATAACGTTTGGCAAACTGTTTCTTATGGAGAGCTGGAGACCAAGAATATGACTCTGCATTTGTCAATTAGGTCTACCAAAATTATTTCTTAGTCCATACACATGACTATTTGAACAAGACTTCACTGGTATCATTTCTACATGAGAGAGGATGCCGCCAATATTTCATATGGGGTAGTTTCCCAGGCCTAGAAAGAGAGGTCCTACTACTTAACTATGTTGTATGCATAAGGATGTTCAATTATATTTGTCAAATATCTAATCCCACGAGAATTTTTACTCAAGAGTTCTATGTCAGTTAATACTCAGTACTTTGTATGGTAGTAACCTGCAACCAAGTCTTAAAGACATATAATTACAGTACTTTACTTAAGACCTGAACACTTTCTAGGTTGGCCATGCTAGAAAAAAATGTGCTTGTTGCATCCAGCCTGGGCTCATTGCAACTATCAGGCCGTTTATGTTGTGCCGTAAGTCCTGTTTATTTTCACGTAACCAAGCTTCTGATGTCAAGCTTCTGATGCAAGTTTTGGAAGTGGTCTGTTTTCAAGATTTTCTTATAGGAATGGATTATCTCTTGTTGTGATTTGTATACTAACCTACTCAATAGGTTACTCCACATTTTAATTTAATGTCAAAAGCAAATTTTATTTTAGTGAGGGCTGCCATATCCAGCTCCCTTTTGTGGCTTAACCATAAACCCTTGTGCCCACGTTGTTTTGTATACTAACATACCAATAGGTTACTCCACATTCTTCTGTGTACTCCCTACTATTTCTTTATTTTTCTTGCTCGAGACATCTTCCTCAGAATCTCAGATGCTTGGTCCTCACTCCTTATTTACTGATCTTTTATCTTCGATTCCTTTTTACAATTTCACCTTACCTTAGCCTGGTCACACAACATTTTTGAGATTCACAAAAAATGGCCAGCACTCCACAGAGGTGCGCAGCAACGCTGGCTTCAAATTTGCACCCTAAAATATTTTGCACATTACTGCAGTAGTATATGAAATTTGGAAGTTGGAATCTTCTACAATGTAGATTGTAGGGAATGTGATAGTCGACACCATACATCAAGATGGCCCAAAGGTTTTTTTCATTGCACTGCAGCCACACTCTGGTACGAACTTCCTTTCTATGTTGCTGGAATATGTCTCGTTGCAGAAACTACAGTATGTTTCATTTGTATTGATTTTGTGTTTTAACAAGACCTAGAAAGTGGCATTCATGGCCATTGTTGCTAACAAATCTCTGTATAGAACATGTTGTATTGTCTACAAAATCAAGGGCACCATCATTGGATATGATAATATGCAAGACAAAGTGATACTAACTGAGATTTGCAAGCATGGGAAACAATAGCAGTTCGAGATTGCCTAGAGGAGTTGCGACAATAGTGACCACTCTCTTTGACGTGATCAAGACACAGATGATGACTGCCCCCTCCAGGGCTCCAGACATACCAGCATCCATGCCAATGATAATCCTGTCCATCCTTCAAGATGAGAATCCACTTGCGCTCTTTAAGGACTGTGCACATGATAATCCTGTCTATCCTTCCAAGTGAGAATGCACTTGCGCTCTTTAAGGGCTATGGTGTAACTATAAAGTTTGATCTCATTTTGATTATTAACATATATCAATTAAGTTTGTCCATCTCTTCTGTTTGTTCAGAGTTAAGGCCTAAAATGAGATCATAGATCCTTTAAATTTACCAGGTGCAATGTAAATGATTTCAGCTACTACGAATTTATGAAAGCTGGTTCCTCAAATATATAAATTTCTATGGTTAAAAACCTTTAAGATAGCAGGTATTTTTTTTTAAAAAAAAAGGCTCATGTACACCTTAGTATCGCAGAAACTCATATATATATAAGCAATTGTGTCACCGTAGTAAAGACAAAAAAAAAATTATCCTGGGCTACACAGGCTAAAGCGCGGCAACACCGCACCTGTTTTTCTAGTTGAAATGAAACGAACAATGATTTGGGATTTACAGGAGATCCGTTTACTTGGAGAAACAACCACCATGTAGCAGCAAGTTACATAAGGGAAAGATTGGACCGGGCGGTGGCTAACAGTACTTGGTATAATAATTTCCCCTTGGTTATCGTAGACGTGGGGGATAGAGATTTTAGGAGGTCTGGAAGTTCGATGAATGTGTTGAAGAAATTTGAAGTAAGATGGTTAGAGGAGGAGGAATGTTCTGAAATAGTTGAGCAGGCATGGAAAGCAGCCATGGAAAAAGGAAAATGTGTGTGATGGATATAAAGGGGAGGTGCTGGAGGAGTTGTGGGTATGGGATAAGGATGTGTTCGGTGAGCTTGAGAGAAGAATAAAGAAGGTGAAGAAAGATTTGGAGAGTTGGAGGCGGCGGTGTATATTGTAACACCCCGGTTAGCTTGCATTCAACATTTGCAAATCACATGCATAAGCATCATCATGCACTAAGCATTCACACGAAATGATAGCATTTTCACATGTGTGTGAGATTCTTGTGTTAATTAGAAATGACAGGATCATGCTTATTATGTTTAAGTCCCATGCTTGTTTGTTAATTCTAATTGTTCACTAATGTTTTGGAGTCAATTTGGAGCAAAGTTTATTTTAAAATTTTATCCAAATTATGCTTTTAAAAATAAGTTTAAAATTTTGGTTTCTATTTAAAGAATTGACTTTAAATCCCTATCTCAAAAACTATTGAGATTTTGGTTTGGATCCTTTTGACAAAGTTGTAGATCTAAAAATTTAGAACAACTTCTATTTTTGGACCATCTCGAGAAAACGTCATTTGCTTGTTCAAAATTTGATTTGGGGCTGTGTTTGGAAAATGGAATTTGAAAACAAAAATAAAAATCTTTTCCTCGTCTTCGTGGGCCTCGGCCTCACTTCTTGGCCCGCAGCAGTTTTGGCCTGGCCCCGCCGCACGCGTAGCGCGCTTGCCGTTCCCGCTCTCCCGCGCGCGGACGCGCCCTCCGCCGCTCGCCCTGCCCGTGCTCGCCGCGTGGCCGGCGTCCACCGGCCGCCGAGGGCGGTGGCGCACTCGCCGTTCTGACCGGCCCTGCACCGCCTTCAAGACTCCCTGTCCGAGCCTTCCTCTCCACTCTAGCTCTCTCTCCCTCTCATCCTGTTCGAAATCCCGAGCGGGCGCCCGAGCTGCTGAGCTCGCTGACGCCGTCCGCAACGTCCAGCTCCATCACCGCCACCCCATTTCCCGATTCCTCCTGGCCTCAACTCCGCCTCGCCTCCCTCCATCCGGTGCTCGCGCAAACTCCGCCGCTCGAGCTAAGGTAAAGCCCAATCGGGCATTTTCCTCCGCGGCGGCGCCATGGCCGCCCCGCTCGGCTCACCCCGGCAGCCGCCTCCCCGCTCTTCTTTTCTCCCCTTCAAATGGTGCTCTGTGCTTGCCTTGGAGTCGCGGTACTGCTGCGCATCTCATTCGGCCTCGTCGTGGTCGGCAACGACCACCGCGCTGACGTGCAGCCGCCACCGTGCGCCATTGTCACCGGCGAGCACGCTCCGCCACTCAATCGCCGCCATCTTCTAGCCGGTTAGGTGCGGCTCGGCGTCCCGAGCACGCCGGTGCCCACTGCGCCACCGGAGGGCTCGTCGCCGGCGAGATAGCGCCGCCGCAGCTCCTCTTTCCCTCTCTGCGTATGACGAGTGGGACCACGGGCCCACTGGCAGGGACTCAAAAAGGGTTGGGGTGCACAGATCCGGGGACACGTAGCGTTTTGGGTTCGGGTTTTCAGAAAAGAAAAAGAAATAATTTCCTTATTTCAGTAAAAATGCTTTAAAAATTTGTATCTTGCTCATTTTTGCTCCAAATCTGGTGAAACAAATTTTGCTAGGTTTCTTTTGAGTAGATCTACAGCATAAAAATATTGCATGTTAAGTTTGATATATTTTTCTGTGAAGTTTTATTTAATTCTTGTAATTGCTATTTATCTAAGAAAATGAATAGTAAATCCATTATTGCTCAGAAAAATATGGTTCCACTTGCATTAGTTTTCTTTTGTGATGTAGTTTCTGGGAAAAATATATGCTATGCATGTTCTGTGTAAAATTTTTGACGTGTAGTTCAAGTGCTTTTTATTGCTGATATTTGTTATTTTTGATAGAGAGAAAAATATGAATAAAACATGCAAGTGATATTTTTTGTACAGTGATTATTTACTGTGTAGATTGTTGAAAAGTGTTTAAATCTGTAGTTTGACACTTTTCGTAGTACAAACTATTTTACAGGGCATTTCTGTCCTGCAGTTTGTCTATTTTGTGTAGGTAGTTTTAGTAATCCAAATGCAATGAAATTTTTTGTGGCATGCTAGGTTAGATGATAGTAAGTCACTGTAATTTTCCTAGATTTTTCTGTGCTATCAAAATAGATATTGTTGTTCAAACCTAGTTTCAATTAGGGTTTAATTAATCTTTTTAATGCATGTTTTGTTAATAATGTTTGCTTTGGTATATCTTTGAAGCATCTTAGCTTGCTGTGTTGACTTGGTATGTAGTATAGTGGTTGTAGTAGTAGTTTAGTAGTACATGTTCTTGGATGATGTTGACTACCTTGTAGAAGAGTTGTATTTCTACTCTATCCAATAAAGTAAACATGTTCATCTACATTTCATTCATCATGATCATTACATGTCATCTCTCCAATACACCTATGCATGAGCACTTATACATCTGCATCATACAGGATCGCAGGAAGGAATTCCGGTAGCAGTTCCCGAGGAGCCGGAAGAGCATCCCGAGGTGCAAGAGCAGGAGGTGCCCGAGACAGACGAGGAGGTCGGTGAGGATCTTCCGGAGTGCCCCGATCATCGTCCGAGCTCTTTCGAAAGAGGCAAGCCCCGGAACATTTTTCTCCCTCGGTTTGCAAAACATTAAATTAATGTTCTACTTTAATTGATGCATTAAGTTTTGGAGTTATTTGCAACTGTTGCTGCATTATACCTTGTTTACCTTTGTATACCATATCCTTGTTACCCTGGTATCCATAGTCGAGTCAATGCTTAGCTGGCTTAGACCGGTAGAAGTCGGGTGATTTCCTGTCACCTGCGAGCTATATGTGAGTACCTAGATCTTGTTTGGCTAAATGTGGCGTCATGAGATATAACTAAGTGTTAATATGAAGTTGAAACCGAACGGAGAGTTACAAGGTTTCGGACTGTAGTGATTTCCGTCTGTGTCGATTAAGGATCGACCGCTGTTGGGCCTCGAGTCATGTTGAACGCATGCCTCACATTTAGCTGGCCGGATAAAGTACTTTCCGACCACAAAACTAGAAGATTATTCGGGCCGAGTAGATTGCCCGCAGCGCACTGTACCGGGGAAGGTGTGGTAGGACACGGGGGCGCGATGATAAGACCAAAGGGCAGTCGGTCGGCCCCCAGGTACATGTGGTTCCTAGCAAACTCGAGACTTTTACCTGGATGGTTGACTCGGTGATCAATATCTTACTTTAGCGGGTGAGTGAGGTTTGTGTGAGGAGTAAATTACCAGTTGGTTAATAATCGATTCGAATCGCCATCGTTCACTGGATAGTGAACACTTGACTTGAGTTACTTCATCGTAGTAATGTTGATGGAACACCTGGACAGTTATAATAGATATGACATTATGGTAGTTGATATTGATCACTGGTTATCATTACTTGTTAATCACATGTTTACTCTAGTATAGGTGCAAATGTAGCCGACAGGTTAATAATGATTAATTTGATTTAATGCTTTCGGAAAGAGGATTCTTAAATACCAAAAATTGCCTTTTGCAAAATGAGTCAGCTACCCCACTATAAAGCCCTTCATGATTCCTTGGTGTCACTTTATTTTGGTTATATCGGGTAAGTCTAGCTAAGTACCTTCTCATACTCAGGGCTTTGTTCCCCTTGTTGCAGATGGACAGATATATTACGGCTACTGTATCAATTGTCTTTATCCTGCGATGGGTGAAGCTTAGGACCATAGGCAGTGGTCGTTCCTTACGTCTCATCTAATGCTTTTGTTGGAGATGATCATCAGCTGGCACTGTACTTGAACTCTGTGTGAGTGTGTGGGTAAATTTGAACTAAATGCTTCCGCTACTTTTATTTGAACTCGGTTTGTAATAACTATGTTTAAACTCCGATATATTCGTGATGTGAACTTTTATGTAATTTGTGATGGTGACCGCTAAACTTATTATGATCTTGGCTGATATGTAAGTTGGTTTGAAATCCCTCGAGATTTCACGGACTACCGGGTTATACGGGCTTAAGTTTGCTAAATCGTCTGTTCCGGTGGATGATTTTCCTACTTAATTTTGTATAATTGGTCGGTTCTGTTACATATATCACAGGAACAAGTGAACCGAAAACATTTGTTGCGGTATAAGCTTGAACGCTTACAGGATCAACTGAATGTCCACTGGAAGCAGAGAGCTCACACTGCTTGGTTACTAAAGGGAGACCGGAACGCCAAGTTCTTTCATGCTTATGCCTCCAAACGGAAAATGAAGAATACAATTAAAAATTTGAAGGATGAAGGGGGTGGAGTGGTGGTGGGGGAAAGGTTAAGAAATTTTATTGATAACCATTACCAAAATCTTTTTCTATCTAATGTAGATGGTCAGGCTAAGGAGATATTAAATTGTGTGCAACCATGCGTCTCACAAGATATGAATGATTATCTCCTCTCCCCTTTCACTGGAGAAGACATGTGGGCTGCACTTGAGAGTATTGGAGACCTAAAGACACCAGGAGCAGACGGGATGCCATCTATTTTTTATAAGAAATTCTGGCCTATTGTTGGTGACTATGTTAAATCTGAGGTGTTGAATGTCCTAAATGGAGGAGTTATGCCACAAGGATGGAACGATACGGTAATTGTGCTGATTCCCAAGGTTAAAAATCCAGAGAAGATTGGTGATTTACGACCAATTAGCTTATGCAATGTGCTATACAAGCTAATCTCCAAGGTGCTAGCAAATAGGCTTAAGAAGATCCTACCAGATATTATATCACCCACTCAAAGTGCCTTTGTTCCTGATCGTCTAGTTACAAATAATGTTCTCTTGGCGTATGAGTTCACGCACTATAATAAGAGAAAGGGAAATGAAGGCGTGGCTGCAATTAAATTAGACATGAGTAAAGATATGATAGACTGGAATGGTCCTTTTTGCAATCTATGATGTCTAAAATGGGTTTCAATTAACGGTGGATCAAGTTGATTATGGAATGTGTCTCAACAATGACTTATCAAATTAAGGTCAATGGAGAATACACAACTAGAATTCATCCGCAACATGGGCTAAGACAAGGTGATCCTTTGTCACCCTATTTATTCATCTTATGTGCGGAGGGTATGTCGGCCATGCTGCAAAAGGCTGAAGCAGAAGAGAAGATAAAAGGGTTCTGTATTTGTCGTGGTGCACCGAGAGTAAATCACCTTTTCTTCGCAGATGATTCCCTAATTTTAATGCAATCTAGATACAGTGATGCTTTTGAATTAAGACACATCTTGTCAATATATGAGAGGGTGTCTGGGCAAGTTATTAACAAGGATAAGTCCTCAATACTATTTAGTCCAAATTCAGGAACTCAAGTCAAGGGGCAGATTCAGGGAATCCTGGGAATATCATAGGAAGCTAAAAATGAGAAATACCTAGGTCTCCCGGTGTCAATTGGCAAATCTCGCAAGAGAGCTTTTGGGTACATAAAAGGGAAGTTATGGGCACGGATTCAAGGTTGGCAAGAGAAACTCATCTCCAAGGCTGGGAAGGAAATTCTTGTAAAGGTTGTTGCACAGGCCATTCCCACGTATGCCATGTCATGTTTTGACTTGACCAAAGGATTGTGTGATGAATTAAGCACTATTATTGGGCGATATTGGTGGAGCCAACAAGACAACATACACAAAATTCATTGGTTAAGTTGGGAGAAACTTACCAGGTCAAAAAAGAAAGGAGGATTGGGGTTTAGAGATTTATATTTATTTAACCAAGCAATGTTGGCCAGACAAGCATGGAGGTTATTAACATGTCCAGAAACATTGTGTGGACGAGTCTTGAAAGCTAAATATTTTCCAAATAAGAGTATTCTACATTCTGGTGTTTCATACTCATAGCGTAGTATTCTACACGGACTGGACTTTTTAAGGGATGGTATTATTTGGAAAATTGGAGGAGGGAATTCAGTTAATATATGGTCTGATCCATGGTTACCCAGGGGGAGTACTAGGAGACCAATCACGTCGAAGGGACGCTCACTACTAACAAAAGTTTCAGACCTCATTGATCCTGTTTCCGGTACATGGGATGAGCAACTGGTCATGGATACATTTTGGCTAGAAGACGCACATATTATCCTGGCAATTCCAACTGATCCACAAATGGAGGATTGGCTGGCCTAGCACTATGATTCAAAGGGACTTTTCTCAGTCAAGTCTGCTTATAAACTGGCTGTGCAAATTAGGGATAGCAAATTGAATAAAGATGCATCATCATCAAGTTCAGGAAGCTTACAACAAGAGAATTTCAAATGGCATCGAATCTGGCAACTGAAACTTCCTAATAAGGTGAAAATGTTTGTATGGAGGTTAACTCACAATAGCCTACCGGTACGTTGTAATTTAGCAAGGAGAGGAATTAAATTAGATACTTTGCGCCCACTGTGTTGTCGTCTTGATGAAGATTGTGGTTATCTGTTTTTCAGGTGCAAATGTGTAAAGGAATGTTGGAGAGCATTGGAGTCTGAACATATAAGAGTTATGCTTGAAGGTTGTAAATCTGGTAAAGAAACTATAAGCCTGATCCTTGACATGGAGCCGAAGGTGCAAGAGAAGACTAATCTTTATGTGGAAGTGGTGGTCAGCAAGGAATAAAACAAATGAAGGCCGAAAATGGCTACCACGTCGGAAATTTGCAATTCTGTGCTCTATCATTTGATGGAATGGGAGAAGCTTCAGGACTGGTCCCTCCCTGTAAAGTCAAAGCATCAACTCAAATGGAAACCACCACCAACTGGCTTTTACAAGCTTAATTTTGATGTGTCCTTTCATCTTAATTCGGGCATGGGTGGCTGGGGAATGGTTGTGAGAAATGCTAAGGGGGAGGTTCTGGAGGTGGGAGTGGGACACCTACAACACTTATCTTCTCCTCTACACGCTGAAACTTTGGCGGCAATGCGGTGTTTGGAACGTGTTACACATTGGGGTATGTCTCATGTACTGTTGGAGACAGATTCTACATCTCTCAGTGAAGCCATGTCTTCTCCAAACTGGGATAGAAGTCCCCTAGGTTCATTATTCAAGCAAAATCGAGATTTGATGCGTTCTGAGTTTGTAATTTGTAAAGTTTCGGTTTGCAGTAGAGTATGTAATAGGGTAGCAGATTGTAGCTCAGTTGCTGACAATTCTCACATATTTCTCGATCATGCACCAGACTTTGTAAAAGAACTTGTCTCTGGCGATATCTGGAGATAATGTTTAATGGAAGCACTCGTTTCCAAGTTTTTTTTTAAAAAAAAGAAACGAGCACAGACAGAAGTCAGGTGTGGTCTCAGGAGAAGGAATTCAAGGAAATGGACGGGAATGGGGACAAACAGTGAAACAGAGGACAGAGGAGCGAGCATTCGGTGGCTTTGCTTTGCAGCTGCAGTATAGAAGAATCGGTTGAGGCCTGGTTTAGTCTTTTTTTTTTTTGTCCTCACCCATCACATCAAATGTTTGACATATGTATGGAATACTAAACGTAGGTCTTGTTTAGTTTCCCAACTTTAGGGCAAAATTCCACTATGTAAAAAGAAGATTTCCCGTCACATCAAAATATCGGCACATGCATGGAGTACTAAATGTAGATGAAGGGGCTGTTTGGTTTGTGGCCTTACATCGCCACACCGTCTGTGGCGTCGCCAAAGCTACGGCAGCAAAGCTGGTGGCGAAACCTGATCGCCACTCCCATCTGTGGCTGCGCCACAAAACTGGTGGCGAGAAAATCAGACGCCACAGGTGTGGCGGCGCCCTCTCTCTGTAAAAGTTGTGGCAGCCAAACTTTATGTTACGAAGCAAACAACAGCCATGATGGGCATGGCAGCCACAGCTTTGGCGTGGCGGACGTGGCTGTAAACCAAACAGGTGCGTCAGACTTGTGGCAGCCTTGTCTTTCTGGTGGCTAACAGCGGCCGGCAACCAAACACCCTCGAATTCAAATATTAATTGCACAGTTTTGTTGTACTTTGTGAGACGAACATTATGAACTTAATTAATCAATGTTTAGACAATTATTACCAAATAAAAACAAAAAATACTACAGTGTTGCACAGTGATTTGGCCATCCCCAAATTGAGGAACCAAACAAGGCCGTAGACAGAAAAAAAAACTAATTGCACAATTCTCGGAGAAATCGCGAGACGAATCTTTTAAGTCTAATTAGTCCATAAAAAGCTTTAAGTGCTACATTAACCAACATATGTTAATAATAGATTAATTAGTATCGTTAGGTTCGTCTCGCAGTTTCTTACTACTTCTCTAAATTATTTTTTTATTAATATCCGAAAATTCCAACCGACCGACGTGACGCAAAAATGTTTGAACGCAGCCTGACTTCCAAGCTTCCCCGTCCCGCCCAACAACAACAGTGTCGTGTCTGTACGAGCTGCAGATGTGGTGCTTGGCGCCAGTGATGAGCGCCGCGCCCGATGCGAGCTGCTGCTGCTACGCCGGGGCCGGACCGGCGGGCCCCCTGCCCAAGCGGCCAAGCCTGACTCCCCCGCGACACCACCGCCGGACTCCGACGCTTCCTGCTGCCCACAACTCCGTGTTTAGATCGGCTGATTCGGGAGGGGCTGATTTTGCATAGTGCAAGATTCTGTACCGTAACATTTCATTTGTATTTGTAAATTTTTGTCCAAACATTGATTAATTAGGCTTAAAATGTTCGTCTCGTAAAGTACAATAAAATTGTGCAATTAGCTTTTTATTTCATCTATATTTAGTATTCCATGCATGTACCGGTATTTTGATGTGACGGAGAATCTTCTTTTTGTATAGTAGAATTTGGGATGAAATTGGGTAGGCACAGTTCGTAAAGCATGGAGCGGGTGGCCCACTAATATTCCCGCAGGCCAGGCCGCAGCGGCAGCCTACGGGCACGACACGACGGTAGGCTATTCTCTGCTTTTGTCTTCTTTCCACGCTTTCGTCGTCAACTCACGCTCCTGTCTCCAGGGAATCCGCAGCGGCTGCGCCATGGCATGCAATGCAGTGTCAGTTGAGCACAGCACTGCAATGACCAGCCTCATCGGCGTGCATGGTTCCAGACTTGCAGTCAATTCCTACGTGACCACGCGACCAAGGATTCGCTACTCCTAATTACAAGAATCAAATCCAAGAGACACAGGCTTAGACATGAATCATGATAATGGACGAGAAATGATAATTCCATGCGAACAACTAGCAGCCACCATTCAATTTGCATTTACATACATACTCCTACGTCATAATTAAAACAAACACCATGGACCGTGAGGCATGGAGCACGGGAGCAGTGGGTACTCGCCGATCTTCGTCGCTTCTCGTACGTGCCACAGCCAGTCAGCCACAGGCAGAGCTCAGCGACGACGGCACGGCAGCAGCCTGGCTCCGCGCCGCTACGCCTACGGCTCGCCCGCCCGCGACGGCCGGGACGGCGCACGGCAGGTGGGGCAAGACGCCCGCGCCGCGAGCCACCCGTCCACGCAGGCGCCGTGGAACCCGTGGCCGCACGCCGGGAGCACGCGGACGCGCTCGCCGCCCTCCAGCTCGGACAGGCAGATGGCGCACTCCGGCTCCGCCCACACGCCGGCGCCGGTGGCGCCGCCGGCGGACTCCGAACGGCCGGCGCCGGCGCTGGCGGCAGCGGCGGAGGGGAGCTTGGGCTCCTGCGCGTGCGCATGCGCCTCCGTCTCCTGCACCTCCTCCTGCTGCTCCCGCGCGGCGCGGCGGCGCGCGAGGCAGCGAAGGAGGAAGCGCGCGGCGGCGTGGAGGGAGAAGGCGAGCAGGGAGACGCACGCCAGGATGATGAGGATGGTGGCCACGTTGGAGAAGAAGGCGCGGGAGCTGGCGTAGGGGCCCCACGCTCCCGCGCCCGCGGAAGGAGGAGGCGGCCGCGGGGGAGACGGCGAGGAGGCGATCATTGTCGTCGCTGTCGCCGCCGCTGCCGTGGCGTTCATGGACGGCGGGTAGGTGTGGTTGGTCCGGCGCGCCATGGCTGCCTGATGTGGTGTGGAGGCAGGCAGTGTGACAAGGCAACTGATGCCCGCGACTGCGATCGCGAGCGGCTGCCGTTGTCTCGGCTTGCCTAGCGCCTACTAGTGGAGTTGTTCCTTTGGCTTTTATGCCGGCCGGAGAGTTTTTATCTTCTCAGCTGCCCTACAAAGGCTACGGAGTAGGAGTACAAGTGTAGGAGCACTGTTCAATCAGAGCATGCTGCATGCACGCACACAGTAGTTATGCTACGGCTCTCGACTGTGAAGCATTGCCGCCGCGGCTGTGGCCAGTGAGGAAAGTAGCAATGCTTTCAGACTACGGTCCTGTTTAGTTCTAAAAAAATTTTACAAAATTTTTCAGATTCTCCATCATATCAAATCTTTGACATATGCATGAAGTATTAAATATAGATAAAAATAAAATTAATTACACAGTTTAGACGAAATGGACGAGACGAATCTTTTAAGTCTAATTAGACCATGATTGGACACTAATTATCAAATAACAACGAAACTTGCTACAGTGTCATTTTGCAAAAAAAAAAATAGATCTAAACCGGCCCTACGTGCATTTTTACCTCCAAAATCGAACTGTCGTTCGAGCAGCGCAGAATCCGCGATGACAAAGGGCTTGTTTAGATTCCAGATTTTGCCTCCTAAATTCACTATGCAGAATTCCTATTTCCCGTCACATCAAAATGTCGGCATATATATGGAGTACTAAATATAGATGAAATAAAAAAACTAATTACACAGTTTTGTTGTACTTTACGAGACGAACATTTAGAGCCTAATTAATCAAGATTTGGACAATTATTACCAAATAAAAAATAAAATTGCTATAGTATGACGTGTCATTTACTATGCAGATTTGGCCTCCCAAATTTGTCATCTCAACAAGGCCAAATTGACAATCACTTGGGCGCGCCGAATCGGCGATGACAAATTGACAAACTGACCTGGAACGTTGCGTAGCAGCTGCAAAATCCTACTAGGATCTCTATTCTCTATACAATCCTACTGTTTCATCATCACTTCCCTCAACCAGCACATTGGCAGTAGTTGTTTTTAGGGAACATCGGCAGTAGATAACTCCGGTCAATGTTTCGTCCTCCTGCACCGAGAAGGTCCTATGGGCCATAGGTCCTCTAAACTTCTAAAGTACTACTCCATGTATCAATTTATTTATCGTTTTCGGTTTTCGTGTTATAAGTTTAACTTGATTTATAGCAAATACGTGTAACATTTATATCTCTAAATAAATTTATTAAAAACCTAGATTTAAAGAGCTTTCTAGTGATATTAATTATGTATTATAAATATTAATATTTTCTAATATGTTTTTTTGTCAAAATTATTTTTCGGAAAGCGAAAGCGATAGATATTATTAGGCCCTCGTCCTCATCGCCTTATCGAACGCATCAAAAGAGAAGGGCAGGCCCATTGGCGCAGTTCCCTAGTACTCGTAGGCTTTAAAGTCGCAAGTGTTTGGTGCACCTAGCAAATGTTGGAGGGAAAGACTCGCCGACACGCATCCATCCACTACCGTCCCATGCACATGTACTCCGTAAGTACTGCAATAGACGAAAAACATACTGTAAGTTGGATCCCTGAAATTAAAATTCATTCTAATAATTATAAATTTATTCTAATAATTACAATTTAGACACGGATTAAGTTAACATGCACGGATGCTTACGTAATGTACAAGTGTACTATCTATGTCCACACGGGGGAGATACTAGTGCTTCACTGCTTTTGTGAACGACGCAAAGAGCATTGAGCGATCTAAAGAGCGTGTTATAAGTTGCAGAGCAGAACCACGCAATATGGGTCAGTGGAATATATTTCTATCTTCCATCCTATGAATTTAAGACAAGACTATATATAAACTTTGAAAAGTCTTTAAGTATCAACTTCCAAACCAAATAGCTTAGTCCATGAAGTATATTTTAATTCCTTCAAAATAGAAGTGACGAAACGCACCGTATTGAGTTTTGAATGATTCAATTCCTATAGGAAAACTCCTACGAAGCCCTTTGGAACAAAAGAGTAATTCTAAATATAGTCTTTGAGATTCCTATTGTCTGGATCATTCTAAAGGAATTTTAGAGAAAACTAAATATGAGCTCCAATCTCATTGTTTTGTTTCTATGTTTTTTCTACATTTTTTTAAAGCCATCTTCCTGAGCTTTCCTTTCTTCTAAAATGTTTTGTGTAAATCCTTTGTTCTAAAGGGGGCTAATAAACACTAGAGAGACATTCGACTTCCTCCTCATGCTACTCAACAGTGTCCTCTCCCTCCTCAATTCTCTCGGCCATCTTCCTCCCCGCATCGTGCTAAGATAAATACGGTCGCAATCCTCTCAAGGCGAGCAATGACCCCGAGCAAACTATTAAGGTTAGGGTTCATATTTTGTGATTATGGATTTGAGGCTTTGGGCTGGGGGTAGGGGGTAGGGACAAGAGAAATGGTGACCGTCAGCGGCGGATCTACAGGGGGGGCTGGGTGTAACGGATCAACGTAATTATACGAAATTAAGTAAGAAAATCTTCCACCGAGGCGGTTAATTTAACAAACTTAAGCCCGTATAACCCGAGATTCCGTGAAATCACGAAGGATTTCAAAACCACTAACATACAACCAAGATCGTACTGATTTAGCAGCCACAATTCACACGATACATAAATCTGATCATAAAGGTAAGATACATCGGAGTTCGGAAATAAAAGTTATTACAACATAGTTCAACATAAAGTAGCGGAAGTAAATAATTTTACGCACACACACTTGGTTCAGTTACAGTGCCAGTCGATAGTCATGGTCCACAAAAGCAGTAGATAAGACTAACAGAAAGACCCTTGCCCAAGGTCCTAGTTGTCACCCATCGCCGGATACAGACAGTTGGAGCAGTACCCGTAGTACATCTGACCATCTGCAACAACAATGGGAACAACGCCCTGAGTACGAGAATGTACTCAGCTAGACTTACCCGTCAAAAACCAGAAATAAAATGACACCAAGGAGCATGCAAGGCTGTACATAGTGGATTGGCTTGACTCCTTTGCGAAAAGCACAAGTTGTTATGAGTAAACTAATTTAAGTCCTTTTTGCGTCATATTTATTATAACCTATTCAATCTAGGTAAGCACCTATGCTAAAGCAATCACTTGATTAACCATTAACATCAAAGGTTACCATCTCAGGTTTAGCATTTCCAACATTATTCACTTAACCATCAGTGTTTTATCGTTGTTACTACGATGCCATAGCTCGAGTCAAGTGCTCACTAACCGGGAGCGACGGCGATTCGAATCGAATTCCTATCCAGCTGGAGATTTATTCCTCACACAAACCATGCTTCCCCCGTCTGGGTCGCGTAGATCACCAATGACACTTTCCGAGAAGCCGCGGGATAACAATCATGGATCGCACTACCCAGGGACCGCCCGACTGCCAGGACGCACCTTGGGCTCACTCTTCGCGTCCCCGTACACCCCCTTCAACACCAGTCTGCCAACCCGAGTTTATCCCGGCTCAAAAAGTGTCGCTAGCTTCGCGGTCGAAAGGTACTTTATTCGGCCAGCTAAATGTGAGGCATGCGTTCAACATGACAAGAGGGACGAGCAACGATCGGTCCTTAACCGACACAGACGGAATCACTATAGTCCAGAACCCTATAAGACTCCGCCCGGTCTCCGTTTATCCATCAACACTTGGTTACTTTTCATGATCACACTTACAGCTAACCATAACCTGGTATCCACCTATAACTCGCAGGTGACAGGAATTCACCCGACTTCTACCGGTCTCAGCATGGCTAAGCAATTTACTCGATCCTGACCTAACAGGGTAAAAGATAATCTGGTGGCCAAGGTAATAATGCAACAACGGTTTCACTCAACTCCTATAACTTAGTACAACAATATATAACTATAACTCATGCAATAAGAAATAACTTTTTATAAATTTAGGAGGCTTAAAATGCTCCGGGGCTTGCCTCTTTCGAACGAACTAGGGTGGTGATCGACGCACTCTGGCAGTTCCTCGCCTGACTCTTCCTCCTCGGGCACCTCCTGTGCCTGGGGTTCCTGCTGATCCGTCCAAGCCTGCTCCTCCGGAACTGCTGCCTGCAACTCCTCCTGCGATCCTGTATGATGCAAGTGCATAAGGAAACATGCGAAGAATGCATCGAAATGCGGTGGAGTGCTTTGATGACATGAGATGCAGATGAGCACATGGAATGAGCAGTTTGAATATAATTATTTCTTCTACAAGGTAGTCAACGTCATCCAAGAACATGTAACCTAAAACATACACCTTATCCTTCTATTAGTTAGCCTACCATCTACACATACAAGTGAACCTAAGCTATCAAAGCTTACCAACCTAACTCATCCATAACATCAGCAAGGCATCATGATGCTTCAAAGATACACCAAACATATTTTATTTCTCTCAATTTCTCATAAAGAATAATCTTTTATTTCCTATTTAGCTAGGGTTACACAACAACACCTATCTCTGGTGTAGATAAAAATCTACAAAAATTACAGTAGACTACTCTTACCCTAACTAACCTACCACTAAATTTTCATGAGAATTGCACAAGTAAAACTGCCTGTACAAAATAAACAAGCTATAGCCTAATTGTGAGCATGAATTTATTTTATACTAGAAAAAGTGTCAAACAACAGATTTCACAATTTTCTTAGGTTACTAACAGTAAACCAACATACTACAAAAATTATCAGATGTATGTTGTATACAAATTTTTCTCTATAATAAAAATAACAGATATTACTGATTAAAAGCATTTGAACTACACTTCAACATTTTTCCACAGAACATGCTTCACTAATATTTTTCCTAGAAAGTATATCACAAATAAAGACTAATGCCACAAGAATCACATTTTTCCCTTTATTATTTTATTTACTACACTTTTTCTAAGATATCAGCATTTATAGCAATTAAATAAAATTGCACAGTAGAGTGTCACAAAAATCACATGAGATATTTTTAAACTGTAGATCTATTCAAAAGGAACATTTCAAAATTTGTTTCATGATTTTTGGAGCTATAAATCTTGAGATACAATTTTTAGAAGCCTTTTTCAGATTTTCTGGAAATCAATTTCTTTAAAACCGAAAATCAAAACCGGCTTTAAACGCTACGTGCACCCCGCTGTGACACGCGAAACCGAAACGCTGAGACAGACAGGCGGGACCCATGGGTCAGACGGGCCCACCCGTCAGCCGCAGTCGGCCAGAGGCGGTGTGGACCGCCGGGATCTCGCCGCCGGCGAGTCCTCCGACGACGGGGAGGGCACCATCGTGCTCCTCTCATCGATGCGAACCCAGTGGTGCCTAGTGGGTGGCCAGACGAGCTCGGCATCGAGCTCGCCGGCGTGCATGGCGGCTCGGTGGCGCGGGATGCCGTCGGCCGGCCAACTCCGACCGAGAGGAGCCGCGCGGTGAGGTCAGTGAGACTCGTGGTGCAAGTGCGGTGCTCGAGCGCTCGAGAAGTGGGCGAGAAGTGGCGTGGAGGTGTGCGGCTCACGGAGCGGGTCGCTCCGGTGAGCTCGGCCGGAACTCCGGCGAGCCATTACCGCGGATGGAGGCCGAATCCTGGCGGGATGTGGCGAGCACCGGATGCGCAACGACAAGGCGCAGCGAGGGCGAAGACGGAGGCGGAGGCGGTGAGCCGGAGCGGCGGCTAGGCGGTTGCGGAGCTCGGGAGCCGGCGATGGCAAGGCGGAGCTCTGCTGCTGCTGCTGCGGGCGGGCGAGGGGGAGAATGGAGGGAGCAACCGAGGAGGACGAGCGCGCGGAGGGGGTAAGCGGGCGCGGACGCTGCGGGGGCCACAGGGGCGCGTGTCGTGCGGCTTCGACGGCGTACGGACACGCGGCGACCGAGCGCTGCCGCGGCGCCACGACGCCACGCGCGGGCGCGCGCGCGCGGGGGCGGGAGGGAGACGACGCGGGCGCGGGCCGGGCCGCCAGCGAAGCTAGGCCGAAAGGGAAGCCGAAGCCCACTAAGGCGAAAATCTTATTTTTCTTTTTCAAAATATTTTCCAGATTTAATTCTTTGTTTCAAAATTGAATTTGGAGATGAAAAAGAGGTTTTCAGAAATTTGGCCCAAAATAAAAGTTGTTCAAAATTTTATTCTCTACAACTTTCATATAGAGCACTTTTCAAAATTCTCAATAGATTTTGAATTTGAGATTTAAAGCTAACTTAAAATCAAAAACTCATTTATTTAGAATATTTTTTTAAAACAGAATTTGAGGAAAACTTGAATTCAAAATTTGCTCCAATAATCAAGTTGATTTATTCTAGATTATTTAAAATTGCTACTTCTCAAAAGTTCACCAACTTTTTAACACTTATATCAAAATTAGGGTTCCCATTTATTTGTTTTTCACATTAAATTTGAAAGAGCTACAATTCAAATAATGTTAATCATGCAATGATGTTGAATGCTTATGCTTTGAATGATAATGCATGCTTAACACCCAGGGGTGTTACAGCCCTCCCCCCTTATAAGAATCTCGTCCCGAGATTTTGAGTTACGAACCACTTATCGTAAAAAGCTTTATACGCGGTTTGAAGATATTCTCCCGTTTCCCAAGAAGCATCGCTCTCATCATGGTGGCTCCATTGAATCTTGTAGGTTGTGACCACTTTATTTCGAGTGACTCGGTCCTTAGTATCCAGGACTCGAACCGGTTGCTCGCGATACTCCAAGTCTGCCTTGATCCGAATACCCTGAGGTTCTATCCTCTCCTCTGGAACACGCAGACACTTCTTCAGTTGGGATACGTGAAAAACGGGAAATATCGAACTCATCTCTTCTGGTAACTGCAACTTGTACGCCACGGGACCCTTTTTCTCTACGATCTGGTATGGTCCTATATATCTCGCAGACAGTTTCTTCTTGATTCCAAACCGTTTCTTCTTCATTGGGGTAACCTTCAAATAGACATAGTCACCTACTTGGAACTCCAATGCTCTTCTTCTCTTGTCTGCATAACTCTTCTGACGAGACTGTGCAGCTTGCATGTTTTGTTGGATAACACGGACCTTTTTCTCTGCCTCATCGACAAAATCAATTCCATAAAACCTTCTTTCTCCAGGCTCTACCCAATTTAACGGTGTCCTGCACTTCCTGCCATACAAGGCTTCAAAAGGTGCCATCTTGATACTCTCTTGGTAACTGTTATTGTAAGCGAATTCTGCCAACGGTAACCAGGATTCCCATGAGCCTCTGGATGATAGTACACAAGCTCTAAGCATATCTTCTAGTACCGCATTAACTCTTTCTGTTTGTCCATCAGTCTGTGGGTGGTAAGCCGTGCTACGAATCAAACTAGTACCCAAACCTTGATGCAGATGTTCCCAAAAGTGAGAGGTAAACTGCGAACCACGATCGGACACAATCGTTTTTGGTATCCCGTGCAATCGGACAATCTCGGCAATGTACTTCTCTGCATATTGAGGTGGTCGGAATGTCGTCTTAACGGGCAGAAAGTGAGCTGTCTTGGTGAGACGATCTACTATTACCCAAATAGAATCATGCCCCTTTTGTGTGGTGGGGAGACCAGTGATAAAGTCCATACTTATATCATCCCACTTCCATTCGGGTACCGACAAAGGTTGCAGAAGTCCTGCAGGTCTCATGTGAAGAGCTTTAACTCTACAACACATGTCGCAACGAGCAACGTATGCTGCAATTTCCTTTTTCATCTTAGTCCACCAATAACAGGGTCGCAACTCTTGGTACATTTTACTACTTCCGGGGTGAATAGATAACTTAGAACGATGAGCCTCATCCATCAACTTGTTCTTAAGCTCTCTATCCTTAGGTACTACCAGGCGATCCTTGAACCATAACACTCCTTGGTCATCCAATCGAAAGTGTTTGGTGGGTTCTCTCTTCATCCTTTCTTTAATATGAAAGATTCCCTTATCTGTTTTCTGACCATCAACGATCTGGCTTTCCAGAGTACAACTGACCTGAAGATTATGCAACACAGCAGGATGTAACAAATTGAACCCTTCTTCAAACAACGGTTGCACATCAATAGCATGGGATTTTCTGCTCAGTGCATCTGCTACTACATTAGCCTTTCCAGGGTGATAGTGTACGTTCAGATTATAGTCCTTTATCAACTCTAACCATCTCCTCTGTCGCATGTTCAACTCAGATTGGGTAAAGATGTATTTGAGACTCTTATGATCTGTGAAGATATTACACACATTACCCAATAGGTAGTGCCTCCAAATCTTTAGAGCATGCACCACTGCTGCAAGCTCTAAATCATGTGTAGGGTAGTTAACTTCATGCTTCCTCAATTGCCGTGAGGCGTAAGCAACGACTTTTCCATTTTGCATTAGCACACATCCTAACCCATTCTTGGATGCGTCACAGAAAACATCAAACGGCTTTTCTATATCTGGTTGGGCCAGAACAGGAGCGGTGGTCAACAACTTCCGCAAGGTACAGAAGGCTGCTTCGCACTCCTCTGTCCATACAAACTTATGATCCTTCTGTAACAGGCTTGTCATTGGTTTGGCAATCTTCGAGAAATCTGGTATGAAGCGACGGTAGTAACCTGCTAAACCAAGGAAACTGCGAACTTCGTTAACTGAAATTGGTGACTTCCAGTTCATGACCTCTTGTACCTTACTGGGGTCGACAGAAATGCCATTTTCAGACAACACGTGGCCGAGAAAAGGAACTGTCCTAAGCCAGAACTCACACTTGCTGAACTTAGCATACAGTCGATGTTCTCTGAGTCTAGTCAAGACTATCCTGAGGTGTTCCGCATGTTCTTCTTCATTTTCTGAGTATATCAGTATGTCATCAATGAACACTATCACAAACTTGTCCAACTCAGGCATGAAAACCGAATTCATCAGGTACATAAAGTATGCAGGAGCATTTGTCAACCCGAAGGACATGACAAGATACTCGTACAAACCATATCTGGTAGAGAACGCAGTCTTAGGCACATCTTGCGGCCTAATTTTTATCTGGTGGTACCCTGATCTCAGATCTATTTTAGAGAACACTTTGGCTTTGGACAATTGGTCAAACAAGATATCAATCCGAGGAAGAGGATACTTGTTTTTAATTGTCACTGCATTCAGTGGCCGATAATCCACGCACATGCGTAAGGAGTTATCCTTCTTCTTTTTCACAAACAGAGCGGGGCATCCCCATTCGGACGAGCTGGGACGAATTAACCCTTTCCTTAGCAAATCCTGAAGTTGCTTTTTCAGTTCTGCTAACTCATTGGGAGGCATCCGATAAGGCCTTCTTGAAATCGGTGTTGTTCCTGGAATTAACTCAATGGCAAACTCAACCTCTCGGTCTGGTGGAAGTCCAGGTAACTCCTCTGGAAACACATCTGGAAACTCACAGACCACTGGAATCTGGACCAGCAGAGTAGTTTGTACCGCACAAGATGTGCTAGCTAGGTCTACCCTCCGAGGTAGGACCACTCGAAAGGTGCCTTCCCCACTGGGTTCCTTAAGAGAGACACTCCTTCCTCCAACATCAATTACAACTCCCATTTGATTCATCCAGTTTATACCCATGATCACATCCAAAACTAACCCTGGCATGACTATCAGGTTAAGCTTATATTGCCGGTTCGATATGTTTAGGGTTACTCCCTGAACAATCTGATTAGTCAACAGATCAGCCCCAGCTGAACTGATTTTATATGCACATTCCAATTCAACTATCTTTTGCTCATGTCTCTTAACGAATGCTTGACTTACAAAGGAATGAGATGATCCGGAATCAAACAAAACTACTGCAGGATGATTGTTGATAGAAAACATACCAGCTGTCACCGGTTCTCCCTCAGGGATGTCATCCACAGTGGTGTGGTGCACACGAGCTTGATACTGCGTTTGCTGTTTCTTAGGGTAGGGACAATACTTTGCAAAGTGTCCAGGTTGGTTGCAGTTGAAGCATGGTCCCTTCACCTGAGCCACAGTTCCAGATGAACTGCCTTGTCCTGCCTTTGCTTGAGGCAATGCCATCTTGAACGGCTTCTGGTTCCTCTGGGGTGGCTGAGCATTCTGATTCTTCCTTTGCGGTGGCCTAAACCTTGCACCTGGGGCAGGCGATCGATAAGCTGGGCGGTTGGCTACTGGGGTCCTGGACTGAGACGAACCTGACTCGAAAGCCCTCTTACGGATCTTGGAAGCAGCATACACATGGTTGTTCTTCTCTTGCTTCAAACAGTCGCTAACGAAGTCATTGAAACTAGTCCTCATGTTTGTACCCACATGTTTCATCATCTTGGGACTCAGGCCTCTCTTGAAACTAGCGATCTTCTTGGCATCAGTATCCACCATGTCCGGAGCATAACGGCTCAGGTTATTAAAGGCATGCAGGTATTGAGTCACAGTCTTCGTGCCTTGATTTAATGCCAGGAATTCCCCAAGCTTCATCTCGGTCAGACCAGGTGGAATGTATGTTCCACGGAAGGCTTCAGTGAACTCCCTCCAAGAGATATGGGCATGGGGAGGAAAAGTGGTGCGGTGATGCTTCCACCACATTCCTGCCGGACCTTGAAGCTGATGAGCTGCGTACTCAGTCTTCAACACTTCAGTCATTCTTAAGACACGAAACTTATCTTCCATCGTATTAATCCACTCTTCTGCATCTAAAGGTTCTGCGGCTTCCTTGAAGATCGGTGGACGAGTATCCATGAAGTCCTTGAAACTGCTGTATGGATTTGCTTCGTGACCTCCCGGGTTTATCCCCCGGCGGGTATTATCTGCGATACTGCGCAGCGCCGCTTCCATATTCTGTTGCATGCTCTCCATGTTTCGTTGGCTTCCCAGGAATTGGGCGAAAAACTGTTCCGCAGTGTAAGGTGGAGGAGGCGGTGGTGGATCTCGGTCATCATTAGCAGCTGCACTTCCACCAGCCTCAGCGGTACCATACACGGTACGACGAGTGTTCGGCATCTGCATGTTTCAGCAACAGTAATTATTAGGTGATGTTGTAGGAATCGCGACCGAATGAAAAATCATGCCGAACTGAATTCACTGGAGAGAATAAATTCATACAATAAAACAGGGGCACAATAAGTCATTCCAATTAACACAACATCACTAATTATATTACTTAAAGCACACACATCGCGTCCATTACAACCAAGTTGCCAGCATACATACACTGGACTTTGGACGTTCGGATACCGCCACAAACACATCCAAACTTTCCAACCTTACATCAAGCTTTAGTCTTTCTACTCATTATTACATGTCCAAAGTGCTAACAAGCAAAAGACCATGCAAACGGAACCTAGTAGCTAGTGCAACAACTACTAGCCTACTCATCGTGATCGCTATCTAGGTCAGAGACGTTGGCGTTGTCGCCGACTGCAGCGTCGTCGTGCTCCTCAGCTGGCGCCACGGGCTCTTCAGGATCTTCGTCTGCATCCAAATCCATCTCTGCTGCGCCAGGAAGGTCATAAGGGTTAAGCTGATTGTTCAGCCGATGGACCTCTTCATGCAAGTTATCGTTGTACTCTTCGGCATCAGCCAGCCGCTGCTCGAGCTCAAACTGTCTAGCTCTCAACACATTCTCTGCGGACCAGGCTTCATTCCTCTGATGGAGCACATGAGCCAACATGCTCTCAGCATTCCTGTGGGTGGTGGTCAGTTGCCCAAGCTGCTCTCTCAGGGCACGTACATCTCCCTCAAAAATCACAGTCCTCTGAGTGGCCTGATCTCTCTGACGAGTCAACTGAGCCATCTCAGCAGTGAGCCTCTCAATCTCGGCGTCGTGATCTCTCTGAAGCTGACGGCGGTCATCGCGAGCCTGACCAAGAGCACTAGAAACACGTCTCAGACTACCTTCCACTCCATCGAAGGCCCTCATCACTGCGAACATGGCACTCATAGCGGGGTTGTCACTGTTCTGTGCCTCTGCTGCGCTAATCTCCAGAGATCTGCCCCTGGCTTGCTGCCACGAGTCAGTGGAGGGGTTGCCCCTCGGAAAGACTCCCACTATAGTTTGTGCCAACCCCTGAGGAAAACGATCCATGATATCTCTCAAGATTCCAAAGGCTGCCCTCTCAGCGGCTTCTTCAGGGGTCCTGCCAGTTGACTCAAAACGCCAACCGGTCCACTCAGAACCATCACCTCGGGGATGAACTACTGCTTCCACAGTCACCAAAAGTCCTTCACCCAACCGCTCATTTGACCAAAAATATCGGGGCTCCATCCCATCATGATAGCCTACATAGCTGAGCACTCTCCACAAGAGTGTAGGCATCCCAAACTCTCCAAGAAAAGTGTGACGCTGGCGAGTGCGCGGAGCAAGCTGATGACGGGGAGCTCTGCCGGTGGACTTGCGAGCGGTCTGCTTGGTACGTGCCATCTGTAGCAAAAATTTTATTGCCGTGGTGAGAACAGATTTTTAAGTTGGCATTTTTATCAAAATGAGATAATCAACTTATAAGGGGAGGAACAATGCCATGAATGAAATGCACACCTGATGCATGCACGTTCCGTACGTCCTCACAAACTTAGAAAACTAATGACTACTAACGGAATAAACGGTGGCATACAACGATCTCTTGTAACGTAACTAACACGTACTACTCGAAAGCGTTGTTAGGTACCTGCAGAAAGGAAATCACTTCAGCCCAAACCTCACAGTATGAAAACATGCAGAAAGCAGTAAAGTAAGTTACTCGCTCTACACGCATCCCCAGATACGAGTATAACGGTAACAACTACCCGAATCGTCGTCCTATTGACGGCATCGTCACTGCATGACGGAATTCCCCACAATTTGGATACCCTCATACGAACATGCGCAGGGTACGTAAGTATTTTGGTATCACATAAGCACTCCCCTAGATCGGCAGTGTATCCGACCATGCACTCATAACTCTCACTTACCAAGGCGTAGAGGTAAAGGATCCATACATTACCACTCAAGTGAATGGCACTCATACCATAGCACGCCGTATGAGCGACGAAATTTAAAATATGATGCAAACCCCCAAGTTAGTACTTAATTAAGCCACCTAGAGTCCTTATCGGGCATAAATGATATGACCACTGGCACACTTTTAAGTTCAAAAGCTTATTTGAAAACACAGTTTTATTTTTAATTACTCATGTGAACAGTAGCATGCTAAACCTTGCTCCGATACCAGCTGTAACGGATCAACGTAATTATACGAAATTAAGTAAGAAAATCTTCCACCGAGGCGGTTAATTTAACAAACTTAAGCCCGTATAACCCGAGATTCCGTGAAATCACGAAGGATTTCAAAACCACTAACATACAACCAAGATCGTACTGATTTAGCAGCCACAATTCACACGATACATAAATCTGATCATAAAGGTAAGATACATCGGAGTTCGGAAATAAAAGTTATTACAACATAGTTCAACATAAAGTAGCGGAAGTAAATAATTTTACGCACACACACTTGGTTCAGTTACAGTGCCAGTCGATAGTCATGGTCCACAAAAGCAGTAGATAAGACTAACAGAAAGACCCTTGCCTAAGGTCCTAGTTGTCACCCATCGCCGGATACAGACAGTTGGAGCAGTACCCGTAGTACATCTGACCATCTGCAACAACAATGGGAACAACGCCCTGAGTACGAGAATGTACTCAGCTAGACTTACCCGTCAAAAACCAGAAATAAAATGACACCAAGGAGCATGCAAGGCTGTACATAGTGGATTGGCTTGACTCCTTTGCGAAAAGCACAAGTTGTTATGAGTAAACTAATTTAAGTCCTTTTTGCGTCATATTTATTATAACCTATTCAATCTAGGTAAGCACCTATGCTAAAGCAATCACTTGATTAACCATTAACATCAAAGGTTACCATCTCAGGTTTAGCATTTCCAACATTATTCACTTAACCATCAGTGTTTTATCATTGTTACTACGATGCCATAGCTCGAGTCAAGTGCTCACTAACCGGGAGCGACGGCGATTCGAATCGAATTCCTATCCAGCTGGAGATTTATTCCTCACACAAACCATGCTTCCCCCGTCAGGGTCGCGTAGATCACCAATGACACTTTCCGAGAAGCCGCGGGATAACAATCATGGATCGCACTACCCAGGGACCGCCCGACTGCCAGGACGCACCTTGGGCTCACTCTTCGCGTCCCCGTACACCCCCTTCAACACCAGTCTGCCAACCCGAGTTTATCCCGGCTCAAAAAGTGTCGCTAGCTTCGCGGTCGAAAGGTACTTTATTCGGCCAGCTAAATGTGAGGCATGCGTTCAACATGACAAGAGGGACGAGCAACGATCGGTCCTTAACCGACACAGACGGAATCACTATAGTCCAGAACCCTATAAGACTCCGCCCGGTCTCCGTTTATCCATCAACACTTGGTTACTTTTCATGATCACACTTACAGCTAACCATAACCTGGTATCCACCTATAACTCGCAGGTGACAGGAATTCACCCGACTTCTACCGGTCTCAGCATGGCTAAGCAATTTACTCGATCCTGACCTAACAGGGTAAAAGATAATCTGGTGGCCAAGGTAATAATGCAACAACGGTTTCACTCAACTCCTATAACTTAGTACAACAATATATAACTATAACTCATGCAATAAGAAATAACTTTTTATAAATTTAGGAGGCTTAAAATGCTCTGGGGCTTGCCTCTTTCGAACGAACTAGGGTGGTGATCGACGCACTCTGGCAGTTCCTCGCCTGACTCTTCCTCCTCGGGCACCTCCTGTGCCTGGGGTTCCTGCTGATCCGTCCAAGCCTGCTCCTCCGGAACTGCTGCCTGCAACTCCTCCTGCGATCCTGTATGATGCAAGTGCATAAGGAAACATGCGAAGAATGCATCGAAATGCGGTGGAGTGCTTTGATGACATGAGATGTAGATGAGCACATGGAATGAGCAGTTTGAATATAATTATTTCTTCTACAAGGTAGTCAACGTCATCCAAGAACATGTAACCTAAAACATACACCTTATCCTTCTATTAGTTAGCCTACCATCTACACATACAAGTGAACCTAAGCTATCAAAGCTTACCAACCTAACTCATCCATAACATCAGCAAGGCATCATGATGCTTCAAAGATACACCAAACATATTTTATTTCTCTCAATTTCTCATAAAGAATAATCTTTTATTTCCTATTTAGCTAGGGTTACACAACAACACCTATCTCTGGTGTAGATAAAAATCTACAAAAATTACAGTAGACTACTCTTACCCTAACTAACCTACCACTAAATTTTCATGAGAATTGCACAAGTAAAACTGCCTGTACAAAATAAACAAGCTATAGCCTAATTGTGAGCATGAATTTATTTTATACTAGAAAAAGTGTCAAACAACAGATTTCACAATTTTCTTAGGTTACTAACAGTAAACCAACATACTACAAAAATTATCAGATGTATGTTGTATACAAATTTTTCTCTATAATAAAAATAACAGATATTACTGATTAAAAGCATTTGAACTACACTTCAACATTTTTCCACAGAACATGCTTCACTAATATTTTTCCTAGAAAGTATATCACAAATAAAGACTAATGCCACAAGAATCACATTTTTCCCTTTATTATTTTATTTACTACACTTTTTCTAAGATATCAGCATTTATAGCAATTAAATAAAATTGCACAGTAGAGTGTCACAAAAATCACATGAGATATTTTTAAACTGTAGATCTATTCAAAAGGAACATTTCAAAATTTGTTTCATGATTTTTGGAGCTATAAATCTTGAGATACAATTTTTAGAAGCCTTTTTCAGATTTTCTGGAAATCAATTTCTTTAAAACCGAAAATCAAAACCGGCTTTAAACGCTACGTGCACCCCGCTGTGACACGCGAAACCGAAACGCTGAGACAGACAGGCGGGACCCATGGGTCAGACGGGCCCACCCGTCAGCCGCAGTCGGCCAGAGGCGGTGTGGACCGCCGGGATCTCGCCGCCGGCGAGTCCTCCGACGACGGGGAGGGCACCATCGTGCTCCTCTCATCGATGCGAACCCAGTGGTGCCTAGTGGGTGGCCAGACGAGCTCGGCATCGAGCTCGCCGGCGTGCATGGCGGCTCGGTGGCGCGGGATGCCGTCGGCCGGCCAACTCCGACCGAGAGGAGCCGCGCGGTGAGGTCAGTGAGACTCGTGGTGCAAGTGCGGTGCTCGAGCGCTCGAGAAGTGGGCGAGAAGTGGCGTGGAGGTGTGCGGCTCACGGAGCGGGTCGCTCCGGTGAGCTCGGCCGGAACTCCGGCGAGCCATTACCGCGGATGGAGGCCGAATCCTGGCGGGATGTGGCGAGCACCGAATGCGCAACGACAAGGCGCAGCGAGGGCGAAGACGGAGGCGGAGGCGGTGAGCCGGAGCGGCGGCTAGGCGGTTGCGGAGCTCGGGAGCCGGCGATGGCAAGGCGGAGCTCTGCTGCTGCTGCTGCGGGCGGGCGAGGGGGAGAATGGAGGGAGCAACCGAGGAGGACGAGCGCGCGGAGGGGGTAAGCGGGCGCGGACGCTGCGGGGGCCACAGGGGCGCGTGTCGTGCGGCTTCGACGGCGTACGGACACGCGGCGACCGAGCGCTGCCGCGGCGCCACGACGCCACGCGCGGGCGCGCGCGCGCGCGGGGGCGGGAGGGAGACGACGCGGGCGCGGGCCGGGCCGCCAGCGAAGCTGGGCCGAAAGGGAAGCCGAAGCCCACTAAGGCGAAAATCTGATTTTTCTTTTTTAAAATATTTTCCAGATTTAATTCTTTGTTTCAAAATTGAATTTGGAGATGAAAAAGAGGTTTTCAGAAATTTGGCCCAAAATAAAAGTTGTTCAAAATTTTATTCTCTACAACTTTCATATAGAGCACTTTTCAAAATTCTCAATAGATTTTGAATTTGAGATTTAAAGCTAACTTAAAATCAAAAACTCATTTATTTAGAATTTTTTTTTAAAACAGAATTTGAGGAAAACTTGAATTCAAAATTTGCTCCAATAATCAAGTTGATTTATTCTAGATTATTTAAAATTGCTACTTCTCAAAAGTTCACCAACTTTTTAACACTTATATCAAAATTAGGGTTCCCATTTATTTGTTTTTCACATTAAATTTGAAAGAGCTACAATTCAAATAATGTTAATCATGCAATGATGTTGAATGCTTATGCTTTGAATGATAATGCATGCTTAACACCCAGGGGTGTTACACTGGGTGGGCTCCAGCCCCCCTAATGACTGGATTTACCACTAAAAACAATGTAGCAAAAACCTCAAATCACCGTTAAATCTTCATGCAAATCAATATCTCCATTGTTTTAGCCCCTCTTGATTCTCATCCTGCATCCGCCACTGGTGACAGTGGAGGCGTGTAGTAGGCAACAACAGCAATAACGTTATTGATCATATGGTGCAGCCGTGCAGGATGGTCGACAATGGGAGCGAGAATATGTCACGGTTAAAATAGGGATAGAGATAACATATCGAAGCTGATTAGGTTCAATGAATTTATGATGTGTTTGGTTAAGCTGTGAATTATGAATAGAGATGACAATAGAGACTCATCCTAATTCACCGTAGAAAATTCCTCTATTAGAGGACGGGGATGAGAAAAGGTTAGCTCCCACCGAGAAATAAAATGTGGAAAAGCTCTCCCTTGGATTTCGTGGGACGGGGACGAACCATCCTCGTCTCTGCTCCCCGCGTCCCTGCACCACTGGTAGCGATCTTGCACCAATCGTGAACTAAGATGTTCTGTAGACTCGTGAGAGCACGGCGCAGGCACAGCCACACGCCCACACCCAAACAGCACAAGTGCACATCAGACGGTGAAAAACTGGAAATGCATGGCCATACCCGCATGCGGCTTTTAAATAACTTTGGGCACAGCAAAGGCGTGACAACGTGAGCTCATTATCATCGCGGCGGCCGGGGCTCGTGGCTGCCGCCTGCCGGCCGTGGGGGACCAGCAAACGAACCGAGGACAGGAGGGGATTCGAGGCCATGGGTCCGGGCAGCACCCCATTGGCCACCGGCGGCCGGCGGGGATGGAAAGCGGCTGCCGGCCTGCCGCTCCTGCGCGTGCTTCTCCTCGACCTGGAGTCTGGACTCTGGAGTTGTTCCGTCCCTGCGTCTACGGCTTCCCGCTTCTGGCGGTCTGTCTTTTTTTTTTTTTGGGTGACTTCTGGCCTGAGCCCTGAGTGCGTGTCTGCGTTAGGATCAGCTTAAACTTTCATGTACAGCGTACGAAAATTGTGCGTTCAATTTTTTTATTTCTCGTTCATGGCTCAATCACTAATTCTTCTGAATATAAACCGAGACGCTCATTGGGGGCTTTGTGCTCATATTTCGTGAGCATTATCAGCAATTCCTACTCGTCACTGGTGGACCCTTATCAGCCACTTTCCTAGAACGGCAGAGACGAGAAGAGCGGTATGGTATTTTTAGAATGTTTTTTACATTACAGGGACGTAATCTCATTCTCCTTTATTACCGTGATTCTTTTTTTTTTGCCTTAGAATTAGATTGCTCAGATGAAGGTTAGAGAGACATAGGGCTAACTATTTTTGTTCCCTTTTGTTCTATATTATATTCAGTGACTTTTTACTTTCTTTTGTATTGTAATATAATATTTATTTGGTTGTTATATACACTCTTGCCGTGCAATATCATTGTTGTCAATTCTCTCTGTCTAAATCCTGACTCGCCCCTGGTATTCTCACTGCAGGAGAACCTTCTACAATGCTAGAGGGCCCCACCCCATTTGCCTCCATCTATAATTTGTCTTTGCGATCCAATTTACAATTCGTTAGAAGCTTTTACAGTGATTGAGAAAAAAAACGCAAACCATCAATCAAGAGATTGAATAGAGAACAAAATAGAAAGTAGGGAGAAAAATACTAAAAGGTACTCTCTCCATTTTAAATCATAAGACGTTTTGACTTTCCTAGATACATTACTTTTACTGTCCATCAGACAATTGTGGACATCTATCATGAATCCGCGTACATCCAATTCACAAGAGCTATAGTTTTCACATACTTCAACTATACTCCTGAATTTATATACAATAATCCCATACACGCATAGACACATATCATAAATTCACAGTAGATGACCATGGTCACCCATAGGGACTGTCCCCACCTTTTTTTATGATGGCATGGAACAACAGATTACTATTGCACTATTGCAGCGCACGTCAATGATAACACAAAAGAGTCGGGAATTAGAATTACGGTCGTAGGATAGGACGATGTCGTCAGCAATTGAGGCCTAACCGGCGGCGGCTAGGCAGAAAAGCATGCACGAAGCCAGCCGCACAAACAAATGGCCCGGTGGATATCTTCCTAAAAACCTACAGAAATCAGAACCAAGGTACCGTACACCACACCAAGATAAATAAAAAGAACATAAAGGGAAGAAGTTACATCTCTTTGGTCAGTCGCTCGCACCGTGTCATTGTTGTAAGTGGTTGTTCATCCGATCAGCCGAACGAAGGGATCCCGTATCTCCAGCCGTTGGAGGATCGCCTGCGAGGGGGCGGCTGCTGCTGCGGCGCAAAGCTGAGCCCGAACATCTCCCTGAGGACTTGCCCTGGCTCCTGGAGCCCTATCAGCTTGGCAACAAGGGAGGCGCTCTCCCTGACGTGTTCCAGGTCCTCGGTCTTGGTCCAGAGCCGGCGAGCAACCTGGAGCTTCCTCTTCTTGAAGTCCAGTGAAATGTCCCATTTGGTGTACAGGTGCTCCCTTTCCTCTGCTGTGAGCCGCTTCTGCATCTGCCTCGCAAGCATCTCCCGTTCACGTTGCAGCTTCTTGGCGCTGCATGAAGCGGGTCATTGGATAATCATTTCTTATTCTAAGAAGAGGCATTGCGACCATGGTCATCAAGTTATAATCATTCACTTACCTCACAACAGGGGAAGAGTTCAAGCTGCCTACTACTGCATTGCTAGGGGTGCTCCCCCGAGAATAGGTATCTCTTAGGAATGATAACCTCCGGAGCTCCACTTCCATGTAGATTGAATCAGCTTGATCTCCCTTGAATAGCAAGAAAAAGTAGGTCCTGTGGACTAAGGAAATACTGCATGCATGCCAAAGCCCGATGATCTCCTGCTGTTTCTTCTCAAATTCTAATGGCCAGCGAGAAGGTGATTGTGAAGCATCAGCAATCGGGTCCAACCCAATGCTCTTTATGGTGCAGTCTCCAAATTCCCCATTTGTATCCTGAAACAAGGATTAACAAATTATTAATATAGTGAGTTGATAGAGGAAGAAAACTCAGCAGATTATTACTAGGTTTAAATTAGTCTAGACTTTACAGTATAGTTGAAAACACAAGAAAACAGTCTTCAAAGAGAACATCTAGAAGCAACTCATGGTCAAAACTGGCGCAACATGTAGTTTTTCCTACTCCTAATGGGCAACTGGGCATAAAGTGCATTTGAATAAAACCTTAGCATGCAACAAAATTTTTCCATACACATTCTATTTTAAATGAGCTTCAGTGATGATACTCAGTTTGTACCTGATTGCCTAACTGTTTCTGGTAATGAACCTGAGCCATCTCTTTCAGTTCAGCAACAAATTCACCTATACCAGTAAACTCTGTATCGCATGCACCATTTGCCTTGGTTGAAACTATGGATCCTGCTCTTGAAAGAGTTTCACTTTCTGCATCATAGTTCGGTGCAGATCCCCTTCTATGATCCCCTTCAGGCCTTCCAGGGAAACCAACCAAACTTCTATGCAGCGGGGTGCCATCATCCATCTCCATGCCATCAAACATGGTAGAACCCATAAGTGATCTACAGCTCTTGCTTCTACCTAGTATTCTGGAGCCTGATGAGTTATGTGTCGACGATCCTAGATCTCTGCCAAGATTGACAAAAGGCCTTCTGATGTTCTCCAAATGCTGCTCCAACGTGATAGGAGATTCACTAAGAAACCTTGAACGCCTAGAATTCACCGATGCATTCGAACCATTACCATGCAAACTAGAATTCATGTTTGAACCTTGAGGGCTACTGCTTTCACCAGCTGACAAGTCCAACTGTTCATTTCTTCCTGTTCCACTGGTCTCAATGCATCGCACTTCCTTGTAAAGATCTGAATCATCATGAGAGATCTGAGAACTATCATCCCTGCTGATGCCTGGGGGTATTCCAATTGATGGAGGACTGCGGGCTGAGCGCTTCCCTGAGCCCTAAGTACATAACCAAAGTAAATGTATCTATGAAGAAATAAGAAGATGAATAGCGCTAATAAGTAGAAATCAAGGAAGCAAGTTTACCAAGTGCTTCGCATGGTCCCCAACAGTCTGCAGCAAATTCTGCAACCTAGACTGAGCCAAATCACGCTGTGACTTGAGTTCTTTAATTTCTTTCTCCATCTGCAAGTTAAAGGAGACAGATATCATTGATATGGGAAGAAAGTGGGTTTTCATAAAAAATGGAACTATGCTGACTGCAAGAATATGTCATAGATACGGAAAGAAGCAAAGAAAGTGACTCAATAAAAATAGAAACAAAACCCATGCACAAAAACAACAGTTTTAAGTAAATTTCAATGCATCAATTGTGACAGAAGAGCAGAAATGTGTTGACAAAAGGTTGGAAGCAGATGTACCTTTCTAATTTGGTTGTCCTTTTCCTTTACTAATGCTTCAAGACTGGAACTTGAAGCTGGCTGCCGCAACTCACTCTCCAATCTAGCAACTTCCTTTTGCAAATGCTTTACTAGTGCTTTATCAGACATGACCACATTGACCTGAGCATTTGTAACTACTTCCTTTGCACAACTTCCAAATAACAGAGTATTTCTTGATTGCTCAATATGGCTAGTGGCAGGGCTCAGTGTACAGATAATGGCAGTTCTTGCATTACCTCCTAAAGATGGTTGTAATATGCGTGTGAGCTTTGAATCTCTGTATGGTATGTGTGCATTACTCCCCATGCTGCATAAATAAAACGATAAAACTTAAGTTTTATCAACCAACAAAACATCTAATACCAGATTAAAGAAATGTTTCCTATTAGCATTGAATAAATGTACTGTGAGTTAAGGTAATAACCTTAGTTTTCTAATGACAGTGCCAAGGGCAAGCAAACTTCTGTTAATATGACAGCCTTCTTTTAGCCTCGTGCCAGCAGACAACGCCTGAGATGCACGTTCACTTCCTGCTAGATCAACGAAATTCTGCATGGGAAGATTAGAGCTTACATTTTTTTTCCATATGTATAGATACAGAAAAACAGAACACATATTTGCTGGATGTACTTACAGCACTAGCAACAAGTGTAGTTGACTTGTCCTTCCCTAAGAACTCCCGTGCAGAACTTTCAACGGTCTGCATTAATTAATAAATAAAGATTTGAGGAAAAAAGCATACTTCCAAGCAATTTCTTAATGTAAACAAGTAAGGACAAACCAATCTTAGTATCTGATGAGATCTGGAGCTTTTTTCATTTAAGAAGGTCTCCCCTGTCCTTCTTTGAGCTGTTGCAATCACATAGTGCAAACATGAGACTACATCTAAGCACCAGCACCAGCTACAAATAATGTAAGAGACCGCAAGATCAATATTGCACCTTCACATACAGCAATAAGCCCCTTGAGGTGGTTCCAGTCCCTTAACACAACCTCTGTAAGATTCTCCACATAGGTGCCCTTCTGTATAAAGAATAACACCAGACCATCAACAGATGCAAATCTAGCAGAATAACAGTTTACAGTGCTTAGGAACCTAATTTTTCACCTCTGCATCGTCCCAGAGTCTAAGAGGAGTATTTTCTGCACTGAGAAGATCCCTTAAAACTTCATTGTATATTTCAATTGCTGAGAATTTCAGAACAAATGCTCTCTCTTCATGCTGAAAAAGAAAAGGTGCACTTATTGGGCAGTGTTTCCAAAAGAAGTACCTTTTGAGATTAGTTATAGCAGCAACCAAAGAAAAATAAAAGAAAAAAAATACCATGGGGGACCTGAGAATGGATGCTTATACCTTATTAATATAATCATATATGTCTGCTACTGTATATTCTGTTACTCCAGTCATGGTATAAGTCTTTCCACTACTCGTTTGTCCATATGCAAAAATACTTGCTGTCAGAGAAAAAAGCTCTAATTCAGGGAAAACACTTTGTCATTTCACAAATAGAAATATGTTCATTGAATGGCCTATGCTCACAGTTAATGCCGCTAACTACAGAGAGGGCAACTTCCCTAACCCCTTCCTCGTAGACTTCTTTCGTACTGCAGTCAGAATGAAAAACCCGATCTGCAATTGGAGCATTTCTGTTAACAGTGATATACGTGACTAAAAAGCAATGGGAAATGTGCTGTCAGATTATAATATTTATAGTTGCCAGGCTAAGCTTATCCGTTGAGAAGAAAAGATGCAAGGATCTAGTATGCGCATGTGAGGATTGGGTGGGGTGCTGTCAGATTAGATGAAGCCCCGATGGAGGAATCTGAGGTGTAGGATGGTGCCACCACACGAAATTTATACAGTTAATGTCATGACTCAATAATATCGCGGGGTGGCTTGGGAAGACAACCGTCTTCACCACTTTAATATTATACATTTGACTAAAAACTTAAATCCACTGGAGCTACAAAAGTCATCGATAAATCATCTGAGCCTCTAAGTTACTCTCATAGAATTGAGTGCATAAAAATGCAGTGGTGGTCTAATACCTGTTATCTGGTGATGACCAACATCAGCTCTAAGGACCTCAAATGTAATACAACACATAAGATTCTTGAAGGGAATTATACTTTTTTTATTATTAGGCTTTGGGCGTTGTTCCTACAACAACTGGGTTACAGTAAAAGGGATTAAAGAATTCCTGAAATAGAGTACAGACTAGTTAAAGATACAGAAGCACAAAAGAATGATCAAGTGCACATGTGTAGCATCAAAAGAGGAGGGAAAGATGCACTGACCAAATGTGTATGCCGTCGGAGCGGTGGGTCGATCAGGGAATGTGCTCCGGAACATGACGGTGGTGTCATTGATGCACTCCCATTCAGCAGGCTCCCCCCTCGCAACCTCCTTCTCGCTCAGCGGCCTCAGCCTGACCAGCACCTGTATCCTGTCCATCCTCCCCACACTCCCCCCGCCACCATTAACAGCATCAGGTCCAGCAATTTTATCCCACTGCACTGACTCATCACCTCCAATAGCCCCCATTGTTTTAACACTAACTCCTTTCCTCCTCCTCCTCCTCCTCCTCCTACCTTTCCTCTCCTTTCAAATAGCCTGCCAAAATAGTGCCATCATAAGACACAAGGTAGCAAGCAAAGCATATAAAACCCAGACGAAGAGCAACCAGGAGAAGCTAGACAGCTGAAACGCACGAATCTGTCCTGTTTCCTTGAGTTTGATTGCAGGGCAAGGCTGTGCGGGGAGCAGGCAGCAGGTGGTGGAGGAGAAGGCAAGGCATGAATTCCAGTGGACCTTCAACTCCGAACGTAATTAGGGCGGTGGTTAGCACGTCGACACTACCGGAGAACCGCCGATTAGTTCAAATCCATCACCACCCTGACCCCCACAGCTGGTCATTGCAATGCTCCTAAGTCCTAACCATCCGCCTACCCGGGAATTCCTAGTTAACAGATCTGTGTCGTGCAAAGGCAAACTAAATCCCCAAACCTAACAACCAATTTGGCCCAGGTTCACATCAGTAAGCACCAGGAAACATATCGACCTCTCTCCGTCTCCAGTAAACCAGAGACGATCAAGCAATAGCAGCGAGGCAGCAAGGGGGCAGGGGCAGGCGATTACCAGGACCGGACGAAGACGGTTGTTCTCGGAGGGCGAAAGGTCGACTAGTCTGCGGACGGAGCAGCGGCGGCTGAGCCCGGCCGCCACGGCCATGGTTGCAGGCCTACTGTGAGGAGACGTGCGGGGTTGGGGGCGGAGTCCGCTCTGACAGCGCCGCCTCACCGCCTGCGAGAGCGAGTGGCGAGGGTAGCCCACGACGATCTTGTTCGGTGACTTGGGGAGGGTCTTCGACTCTGGAGTGCAGGAGACGGTGCCTATTCTTTTGTTCTCCTTTTTTTGTCCCCCTTTTTGTGTTGCCAGCCCCAGGAGACCGTTGCGATGATACTGTTTTTCCTTCGGCTTCGCCTGCGGACGAGAATTGTTTAGGCTTTTCGCCATTCCGCAGTCGGTGGGTGTTTTTGCGTGCCGGCCCTATCGTCCTTGCTTGTATCAAGAAGAGCCCTTCAATTTGTAAATTGGGGTGTGTTTTAGAGTACACTTTGTTCCGTCGCCTCATCGGGGGGAGGCTGGCCTTGCTAAGGGCACTCCCCAATCTAGAAGTTAGAATGACTTTTATATTCACTAATTAAGATGTCAACTATGTAAAATAAGGATGTGATATTAGAATTAACTAGTAAACATGAACGTGTGTTGCAATGGGTGAGGTTGTTGTGTGGTTCATTAGATGATTTGTGGCTCAAAGATTTAGTCAACAATTATCATCTATTTATTACGTCTTAGAATTGAACTCCGTACCGTCACTTGATGCATCTTGTAATCAAACTCCGTAACATTATTGGACATGTGTTGTTCTTACTCGTACGAGAATAGACTGCAAGTCTATATAATATACGGAACAATGAGAAGCGTCAGGGTATTATGGGGGATTAAAAATGGTTTTTAAGGATATTTTTCTTTAATATTTTATGTGGTTTAGAAATATACATATAGACATAGTACCCTGTATACACATAGCATGGATATATTATATGTTCTTATTAGTTGTTTTGGTTTGTACAAAATATACGAAACCTATATGTCACATGTATTTTTTGCCCAAAAAAATCTGCCATCCATAATACTGGACATAAATATATATTGAGTTGAATCATTATAAAAAATATAAGGGGTTATTTATAAGATTTAAAGGCACAAATAAAGAAGATAGTGGTGGATTTTGACACTTGGATAGGTTCAAAGACAAAAGTTCCATAAGGTTATCGTTTCAAGAGGCAAGAGCCGGTTGTGTCCATCCATCCGTCATCCCTAGTTCTTTCATGCGATGCGAGTTATCATCTCTATCTCCCTTTCTCTAAACTATACATTCTCTCTCGAAGAAGGGAAGGTTAGGAGTCTCTATTGTAGACGAGGCTAATTGGAGACAGAAGCGGACCGCAAGAGGAGGATTGAAAACGAACTGCAATCAGTGTGCAACACGAGGAGCTCATCCAAGGCAGGAGGAAGGGAATCAGGGATGGGCCACACGAAACCCACAGCAAAAAGTTTGGCTTTTTAATATTGGGTATAGATATATGTATAGATATGAAATATAGAAGAAGAGAAAGACAATAGCTTTCTTTTAAATGCAAAATTTTATGTCTATACAACCATCAAGATATGAAGAGATGTGATAGATAGATAGATAGATATATAGATAATAGAAAAAAAAGATATGTATTTGAACAAAAAAATATTTTGCAAAAACTACCAATTGACAAAATTTGTACGTGTAATATCTACACAATTTAATAGGTATTAGAATTATCTGTGGTTTCTAGTATTAGGACTACCATAAGTCGAGTGAGCTGATTTGCCTCTCACTCGGGCACTAAAGCAAAGCATAGTTTGTTCATGATCCAAATAACTGGTTTTCTTTGATTTCTTGCTCGGTGAGGCAAAGTTCTACTAACAAAGAAATAAAAAAAACCCTTGGACACCGAGCCATGGTGTTATATATCTAGACAAAGGTCAATATAAGCCATCCATTGATAAAAAAAACTGATAGATCGAATTTACCTCTATGATATAGTACAACATTTAGCTGTAAAAATAATTTACAACAACAATAAAATCTGGACCCTTCACTTCTGATATTGTAGTGCTGATACAAAAAAAAAGATCATTGCCAACATTGCTGCATTCCTAACGAAACTTGTGCAAGGAAGGAAACAAATATTGATGATGGGATGAGAAGGATGTGTATTAGAGAAGCACATGATGATCCTTCCGCGTGATGATACATGTGACTAGCACTGATGATTTCATCCACGTTTGTCCAAAATTTGGATTTGGCATTTGCATTCTGCGTTGTACATACGGTCGAGTTTAATAATACGATAACGATGCGCTACCACCGGTGACGTATGTCCGTATTCCGAAGTGCGAGGACGACTTGCCTTGGAATTGATTCGGTGGCATGCATGGTAATGACTCAGAAGATACGTACAAGAAATTGGAGGAATTGAAAACGCAATGCGCCATGCGTACAGCGGTACAAGAACATTGGATGCCTGTGAAGTAAGGAGAGACGCCTTCTTAATCACATTCAATGTATAGCGATCTAGTAGTACGATGAGGAGATCCAAGGCAGGGAAACTACCAAACCGTAGGAACAGAGCCAGTCGAGGGCCTGTTTGACAAATTCCTTCGAAGCCATATTTGGCTGACAGTTTTTTTTCGACCGAAAAATACTGTTTCGGCTGATTTATGGGAGAGAAAAATACTGTTCCACGACTGAAAAGTAGAATTGATTCTGACTGATAAGCTTAAGCGAACAAGTTAGCCTGTGAAAAATGTAAGCGAATTCAAATGATTTTAATCACCGGCAGCACTAAAAGTGCAGTTCAGCCACAGACGAATGCTTTAGGGCCTGTTTGGTTTAGGTGTTAAAGTTTAACAAATATTGTAGCACTTTCGTCTTATTTGACAAAAAGTTTTTAATTTTGGACTAATTAGGCTTAATAGATTCATCTCGTAAATTACTCCTAATTTGTGTCGACATGCATGCAATTACTCTATATTCAGTACTCCATGCATTTGCCGCAATATTGATGTGATAGGAGTTAAACTTTAACATGTTGTAACCAAACGGGGCCTTATTTCGCAACTCGCGGTTTCAGGGGGCTGTTTAGTTGGCAAATTTTTTGGCGAAATGCTACTGTACCAGTTTCGTTGTTATTTGGTAAATATTGTTCAATCATGGTCTAATTAGGCTTAAAAGATTTGTCTCGTCCATTTCGTCTAAACTGTGTAATTAGTTTTATTTTTTATCTATATTTAATGCTTCATACATGTGTTCAAAGATTCGATGTGACGGGAAATCTGAAAATTTTGGCAAAATTTTTGGCTTCTAAACGGTGCCCAAAACATGCTGTGTACAGTACTACGTGCTTCTTGCGCACCTCCTCCCGACAACGCCCTGCGCAAATTCAAATGATTCTGGCGCAGCTGCAGCTGCTGCTCTGAATATTTTAGGCCCATACTGTTAGCCTGTCGAGTATGGCCTCTCCTCTTGACTTTCAAAATTGAAGTCAACCGAGCCCCTAACATTTTTGCTTCCCTTAACTTCTTAAGGCAAAGATCAAACATAAGGGGTGTTTAGATGCAAAATAATTTGAAATTTGGCTACCGTAGTATTTTCGTTTGTATTTGATAATTAGTGTCCTATCATTGACTAATTAGACTCAAAAGATTCATCTTGTAATTTACAACCAAATTGTGTAATTAATTTTTTTTACCTACATTAAATGCTCCATGCATGCGTCTAAAGATTGATGTGATGGAGAGAGTATAAAAATTTAGAATTTGGAAGAGAAATAAACAAGGCATAAATCTTATTTTTTCTCCCTCTCTCTAGTGGAGTAGTGGGAGTAGTTGGCGTCTTTTTTGTTTTTTAGCCCTTTTTTTGAAAGATTCTCTCAAATATGCTTCTTGCGGAAAGATTTTAAAAAAAATAGACCCTTATCTTGGCGCCATAGTCGTCGGCGCCAAAATATAACGGCATGGCGCCATGGTCACTGGCGCCATGACCCTACCGTCGTGGCGCTGACGTGGCAGGGAGCATGGCGCCATCGTCATTGGCGCCATGGATCTTGGTGCCAAGAGCCCACATTATAGCCAGCCCCCTCTTCCTCCCCGAGTTATTCTCGTTTTCTTTCTCCTTCTTTTCGGGTTTTTCTTTATACACTTCGGCCAACCTCTTCAATCGACCTATTGGACCGTGAAAAGTTGGATTTTATCCGTCGATCTTCGAGAGCTAGGTATCCTCTCACCCTTCCTTATTTATTTCGAATCGATTTGGTAAAATAAAGTCATATTCTTAACCTATGAACTTCACATGTTATTTGTTCATTTACTTTTTAAAATTCGTATGTATTGTACAACCGTAGGATGCCTAGGCGTGAAAAGGCTAGAAAACAAAGGTATGTGTAGATCTTTTTCATCATATATTAAACCCTTAGTTTCTAGGTTTATTGTTATTTATTTTGTTATATTAGAACAGAATTTGTTGAATTGTAGCTATGGACGGATGACCGAAAGTCCGTACGTCCCAAAGCCGCTCCCTAGCGGTGTGCCAATACCCATGTGCTTCTGTGGCGATCCTTGCAAGGTAGATATTTCTGAAGATGAGGCAACATATAAGCAGAGATATTGGATGTGTTCCAATTTTGCATGGGAGCCTACGGAGCGTCAGCGCCGCAGTACATTTATTGTGAGAAATTGCTTTTGTTTATTAATTAATTTGTGTCTTATGAAGTTTTGCATATTAATTGGATTTGAAACAATTCTATTTGCTGCAGACCCCTCCACCGCTTTGTGATTTTGAACAGTGGATCGACACTGAGATCAAGGAGGTTGACATGCGGCTTCTACAAGGCCTGAAGGAGTGGGATGTGGAGCGCCTGGAGATATTAGAGAAGAGACGCCGAGAGGAGGCAGCAGCAAAGGAGCACAAGGAAGAGGAGGAAAGGAGGCGTGTTGCTGCGTGTAGGGAGGAGAGGGAGAAGAAGCTTGAGCGCGTGCGTCGAGCGAAGACAGCGATGGAGAAGAATCCCGATGCCCAGAAAAAGGGAAAGTGGCCTCATTGTACTCAGTAGTATGCTAGTTGTATGGTTTAATCATAAACAATGTGGTCGATGTAGTATGCAATATGTTTAATCTAATGTACTTTAGGTAAATCATGTACCTAGGGCATGTTCTGTGTTATTTATTTCGTCGCCATGTACTTCATATGCACTTTAAGTTTTTGGACCTTGCATAGTATTGCCATATATCATGTTTAATGTTACTGAGTTACTGAAACTAGTTCTCGAGGTGCACATAAAACATAAGGAAGTACTGGATTTCATAATTGAACACGCTGTAAGGTCCTAGATGGCTAGAGGGGGGGTGAATAGCCTATAAAAATTTCTACAAGAAACACTAAGCAAACTTATTAGAATAACAAACGGCGCAAAGCGAGTTTTGCTTAGCCTACGGTTGTGATGCAAGCCTCCTATCCACAAGTCTAGTAGATTATGATCTCTAGTTCACACAAGGGCTATGTCACTAAACTTACACTAGTGAGCAAGCTAACAACACTAGCAAAGGCTACTACTAGAGCTACACAAGAAAACTAGTAAAATAAATGCAAGAGAGAGGATTGAGAAACTTATACCGACGGTGAAGAGAAGATGTTGCCAATCACCAAGATGATATACAATCAATCAATATTGACAACAACACAATATGAAGACCAATCACCGGGAGACAAGTGACACAATATTTTTGTTCACCCGGTGTTCACTTGTGCACCGACAAGCTACGTCACCGGTTGTGTCGACCAACACTTAGATGGTTCCTCGGTGTGACCCTCAAGTCACTTGCCCCTCAAGGCACGCCCCACAAGGCACCGCAAGACACCACTCTCAAGTGAGGTAACTCAATGACACGCGCAATGTAATAGAGTTGCTTTTGGCGTCCCACCGAGGAAAGCACAAGAACCTCTTACAATCAACCGGAGGTGGCCAAGAACAATCACCTTCTCTTTTCAACGCCTCCAACAATCTCCAAGCCGGCTAGGAGCGGTACTCTCCTAGAGTAACAAGAAATCCACCGGCTAAACCACCCACAAGTGCCACTAGATGCCCTCAAGCTATGCAATGCACTTTGGGATCACTCAATCTCACTTTTGATTTGCAATCAAGCAAGAGAGACGAGTGGGAGGAGATGCTCTAGCTCAAAGGATGCACAAGAATGTTAGAAATCACGAGAGACCTCCCCAAGGGCCGTCCAACAAGTATTTATAAGCATCCCATCCGAATAGAGCCGTTATACCCCTTCACTGGGTCTTTTCGGGATGACCGGACGCGCCGGTCATAACTGACCGGACGCGCTCAACCGCGTCCGATCCTCCAACGGTCACTGACTCCAACGGTCAAACCAACGACCGGACGCGCCCCAGGCAACGACCGGACGCGCCCGTCAGATGACCGGACGCGCCGCTTCGAATGACCGGACGCGCCGATCACACTGACTCGCGCGCCCGCGACGCAACGACCGGACGCGCCCCTCGCAACGACCGGACGTGACAGTGCCCGCGTCCGATTAGAGTCCAGTAAGCTCCTTCAACGATCGAACGCGTCCGATCATGTGTGACCGGACGCGCCTCGCGTCCGATCATCCTCGTGAACCGCAGTTCCCTCTGGGCGACTGACCGGACGCGCCGGTCCCGCGAGTGACCGAACGCGCCGGTTACAAACCCTAGCACCCGCGCGCCTGACAGCTGACCGGACGCGTCCGGTCATACCATGACCACGTCCGGTGCAGCGTCCGGTCACCTCTGTGACCTCCGTTTGCCTCCGTTTCTTTTCCGACTTCCGGCGTAGTGGAAAATAGACATTTCAAGTTCCCAAAAACGCCTGAATCCCGCGCTCGCAAGCTCGGCGGGAGGGAGAGAGAGACCCAAACCCTCTCTACCGCTCAAACTTCATCGCCTTCATAAATGTGCCAACACTAACAAGTGATCACCACCTTGTGCACGTGTGTTAGCCTTTTCATAAACATTTTCGAAGGTTTTCCAGTTAGGTCACTAGGCCCTACATGCAATGCACTTCATGAATTCACCTAGTGGCACTCGTGCATCGAATAACCGATAAGACTTCCCCTCTTAATAGTTCGGCTATCGATCCTAAACCACTCACACCCTTTACGGTGTCTTGAGTGCAAAATAAAATGGCCCTATGGTTATACCTTTGCTTTGAGCCCATTTTGTTTCTCCAAAAGATATGATCCACTTCATATCATCACATGACCGTCTCGATCCATCGACCTTGACTTCACTTGCTCTTCACCGTTGTATCGGTCCGTCGGCGCCAAGTCTTGCTCAAGCTTCACCATCGCATGGTCCTTCGCTTCGAAGCCTCGACTTGTGTAGGGTCGAGATGGCGGACTAGAGGGGGGGTGAATAGTCCTTTCTAAAACTTAAACACGTTGGCTAACCGAAACAAATGCGGAATTAAACTTAACGGTCTAGCCAAGACTACACCCCTCTATCTAAGTTCTCTAGCACCTTGCAAAGATCCTAATTAAGCAACTAAGGTGCTAAGCTTACCAAGAGCTCACCTAATCAATTCTAGAGCAAGGTCACACAAACCTATGCACTAGTACTTTGCAAGCAAGAGGGAGCTCCTACACAATTCTAGTAAGCAAAGCGCACAAAGCCTAAGCTCACTAGCAATGCTCAATAGCAAGGCTACACAAGCCAAAATAGAGAGCGCAAACTACTTAGCTACACAAACTAAGCAATGTGACTAACAAGGTTACACAAACCAAATTAGTCACGCAAAGGGAAACTTCTAGCTACACAAGCAAGAAGACAACTAGCAAGCTACACAAGCAAACTAGTTAAGAGAGCAACTACACAAGCACAAGTATATATATATGAAAGTAAATACAAGCTTGTGTTGCACGAAGGCAAACCACCGAGAAGAGTAGACAATGTTGACACGGTGATTTTCTCCCGAGGTTCACTTGGTCGCCACCAAGCTACGTCCCCGTTGTGTCGACCAACACTTCGTGGTTCGGCGGCTAATCGGTCACACACCGAGCCTCTCAAAAGGCACCGCAAGAACCTACCATAAAGTGTGGTAGCTCAATGACACGCTCAACTAGAGTTGCTCTTCGCGATCCCCGCGGGGTGAGCACAATCCCCCTCACAAAGCTTCTCCGGAGCCTCGCACAATCTTCTTGCGAGCTTCGACGGAGCCACAAGCCACCAAGCCGTCTAGGAGGTGGCAACCTCCAAGAGTAACAAGCACCACCGGCTTGCAACACGATCACCTAGTGCCACTCGATGCAATCTCACAAAGCACTCGCACTAGAATCGCTCTCTCACTCGATCCGATGAACACTATCGAGCATGAGTGAGTTAGAGGGCTTCCAAGCACTACCACATAAGCCACCAAGGCCAAAGTGTGCTCAGCTACCGGCCACAGCCGGCCACAAGGTCTATTTATAACCCCACAGTCAAATAGAGCCGTTACCCCGACCGTTTTTCCGCGGGAGCACCGGACGCGCCGGTCGTAACAGACCGGACGCGCTCAGCCGCGTCCGGTGCCCTAGCGATTTCAAATTCGTCCGTTAGAACCTCCAACGGTCAGTGCGCGCCAACGGTCAAACGACACACCGGACGCGCTGTTGCTAACCACCGGACGCACCGGTGCGCACAGTTCCCGCGCGCGCGAAGACATCACCGGACGCGCTCCTCGCAACCACCGGACGCCACAGTAACCGCGTCCGGTGCGAGTCCAGTAAGCACCCTGGACCACCGGACGCGTCCGATGGTGTAGGACCGGACGCGCACCGCGTCTGATGACTTCGTGACTCGCTGTTCGCCAGACCGGACGCGCCGGTCCCGTGGGTCACCGGACGCGCCGGTGCCAAACCCTAGCTCGCGCGCCTGACGCCCGCGCTGCACTGACCGGACGCGCCGGTCCACAGTGACCGCGTCCGGTGCAGCGTCCGGTGCAGCGTCCGGTGCAGCGTCCGGTGCTGCGTCCGGTGCTGCGACCGGTCACCTCTGTGACCGCGTTCGCCTCCGTTTCTTTTCCGACTTCCGGCGCAATGGAAAATAGGCATTTCATTTCCCCGAAATCGCCTGAATCCCGCGCTCGCACGCTCGGCGGGAGGGAGAGAGGAACCCAAACCTCTCTATATCCGCAAACCACAGCGCGACCAACGCCACCTTTGCAAATGTGCCAACACCATCAAGTGTACATCTCCATGTGCTTGTGTGTTAGCCTTTTCTCAATCATTTTCAAAGGAGTTAGGCACTCAACTTGCCTCGCCACTTGATCCTAACACGTATGCACAGTTAGATCGCTCAAGTGGCACTAGATGACCGATATGCAAACAAGTTTGCCCCTCTTGATAGTACGGCCATCTATCCTAAACCCGGTCATAAACTTCTCTACACACCTATGACCGGTGAAATGGAAATGCCCTAGGTTATACCTTTGCCTTGCGCATTCCACTCCATCTCCTCTGACGTTGATGCAACACATACACCAACCATATCACAAATGATATGATCCACTTCATATCATCACGTGACCGTATTGGTTCATCGATCTTGACCTCACTTGCTCTTCACCGTTGCGTCGGTCCATCGGCGCCAAGTCATGCTCAAGCTTCACCGTCACACGCGGTCCCTCACTTCAAAGCCTCTAACTTGCCCTTCACACTTGCAACCGGTCCATCAAGCCAAGCCTCATCTTGATCTTCTCCACCTTGGTCACATGACTCTATGTCATGTCTCATATGCAATGAGCTCCTTCATGACACCATCACATGTGGACTAATCTCCTGTGTATCTCACATAACCACATATTAGTCCACCTAAGTTGTCACTCAATTACCAAAACCAAACAAGGACCTTTCAACTTGCCCTTCACCTTCACAACCGGTCCATCGAGCCAAGCATCACCTCGGTCTTCATCATCTTGGTCACATGAGTCAATGTCATATTTCATATTCAATGACCACCTTTATCTAAATCATCCACTTAGATACAAAGGTTAGTCCTAGGTTTCATCAATTAGACAAAACCAAACTAGGGACTTTCACACGCATAACATAGGACATGGCATGTCAGAACTTGTACCAAACTAGGGCACATATGTCCTGGACTAAACCTAACATGTCTTAGGTAATTAGAGCGAACAACAAGCACATTATATGGCATGTGTACACGATAGATTTGTTCTATCTAGTAGTACGGCCACATAGCAAACTGTGTAGCCCCTTCTCGATAGTACCCTCCCATTGTTGATGGTGGAGGTGGCGGGGGTGGTGGTGGAGGCCCGTTGTTCTTGTGGTTAGGGCAGGTGCAATATGGATAATGGCATGGTTCGTCCTGTGAAACGGCACCACTACTGGTATCGTCTGCTTCGTCGTTCTTGTAACCGTTGCTAACTTCCCTTTCTAGTTCGAAGATACGGTCTTGCAAGTAGTAGATGTACTGTGCGTGCGGATATATTGGTCTAGGATCGACCCACCTAGTGAAGCCACAATTTTCTTTAGACTCTGAACACTGCATTTCAAATATTTTAGTGAACATGCAGTTAGTTTCGCCTATGAGATGAAAAACAAGCTTGTAAAAAAATTTGAGTAATAAATTTTAAAACCAATTACCTCTGCTCGCGGACATTTGACGAATCGGCGACCTCCATCCAAACCCTCCACAAACATCTGCACTAAGCAGTCCTCACCATGCCTATATTTTAGCTAATCTTCTTTCCAGTTATCATATCCTCGGAGTGGACACTCTTTGGTGAAATCTCTCTTGGTCTCGACAGAAAAATGATACACTGGTTCATCAAAGTCTTCCGGACCCAGAGACCTCTCCCACACAATGGAAGTACCCTTAGTCCCCCCGTTCCCTTCCCTCTAGATGACCCTTCAGACATTACTACTCATAGATAACCAACTTCTGGTTTCAAGTGACAACCATTGTATGAAGAAAGGTGTATATATAGCCAGCAGTGGAGTAGAGAGCTGTTGTATTGTGGCTTTAATGCTCCTGAAAAGCCTAGATGTCATCCCTGAAAAGCCTATTTGAATTAATGAAAAGCCTATTTGAAAACTCATATGTAAATGCTAGCTTCCTTGATCAATCAATTCATCTGTAAAAGAGGATGTACGATAGGATAGTGACATGATAAATCACTGAAAAGGCTATATGCTATCGGTGTACTGCACGACTTGACATATTGCAGAAAATTTTGGCAGAGTTTTCCCTATTTTTGATTCAATCCAAACATATGTCATCAACAATTATATATGACATTCACCTTAAACAATATATATAAGTATCCTCAAAGCGTGGGTGTCTGGAGTCCATAAACTCCATAGTAGTTCATACAATACATAATAATAGGATATAACAGTCCATAATAATAGTCCATACAGTCCATGTAGTCCACAAGTCGGCTACAGTCCCTCACTGTCTCCTAGACTTACTCTTGCCCTTGTGTCCAAGAGCGTGGGTGCCTGAAGTGTAAGGGTCAGGTGGTCGACGTCGCCTGGTACCGACCTGCTGTGTAGGCTGAGTCCAGGGAGCATCGTCTAGCTGAGACGGTCCAATTTCCTCATGCCCCTGGTCCTCGTCCTCATGGAGCGACGGGCAGCAGCGCGCGGCCTCACCGGGCGTGCGGGCGGGTGGCGGCGGCCGAATGGACGTGCGGGCGGACAGCGGCGTCGGTCGGCCGTGCGGCCGAGGCGGCGCCGCGCGGGCGGGCCGGCGGCGGCGCGTGGTAGACCGGGGGCACGCGGGCGGGCTGGCGGCGGCGCCGCGCGGGCGGGCCGGCTGCGGCACGCGGCCGGCCGGGCGGGGGCACGCGGGGCGCGCGGAAGGGCCGACGGCGGCGCGCGGACGGCCGGACGGCGGCGCGCGGACGGCCGGGCAGCGGCGCACGGCCGGCCGGGCGGGGGCGCGCCGGGGGGCCGGAAGGGCCGACGGCGGCGAGCGGCCAGGCGGGTGGGGGCGCGCGGGCGGGCCGGCGGCGGCGCGGGAGGCCGGGCGGCGGCGCGCGGGCGGTCGGCCGTGCGGGCAACGGAGAAGGAATGAAGAAAAAAGGAGAAGAAGAAAGAGAGGAAGAAGAAAGGAGAATACGTTTTTACTTCGTGCATGGCGCCATGCATGGCGCCAATGACGATGGCGCCATGCTCCCTGCCACGTCAGCGCCACAACGGCAGGGTCATGGCGCCAGTGACCATGGCGTCATACCGTTATATCTTGGCGCCAACGACTATGGCGCCAAGATAAAGGTCCATTTTTTTAAATCTTTCCGCAAGGGGCATATTTGAGAGAATCTTTCGAAAAAAGGACTTAAAAAAAACGGGAGTAGTTGTTCCAACATTTTCTCCAGGCGGAAGTTTCTTTCCAAGAGAAAAAGTCTCCGGGTCGTTCTGCACAGAGGCCTTGTTCAGTTACAAAATGTTTTGCAAAATGACCCTGAAGCACATTTCGTTGTTATTTGACCATTAGTGTCCAATCATGGTCTAATTAGGCTTAAAAGATTTGTCTCGTCTATTTCGTCTAAACTATGTAATTAGTTTTATTTTTTATCTATATTTAATGCTTGATGCATGTGTTTAAAGATTTGATGTGACAGGAAATCTGAAAAATTTTGCAAAAAAATTTCTGGGAACTAAACCGGCCCAAAGTCGTGTCGGAACGCGTAATTTTTCAAACCTGCAATGCTCTGAATACGCGTGCCCCATGTGACCCACACAGGCCACAACACACACACGTCTTGAGACGGAGCGCAATAAACAGCCGACGCACGCGCTCTCGCGATCCATCACTGCCGTGCCACTCTGACAAAAACCACCGAGCCGAAGCCTAGCCGGCGCCGGGGGACCAGCAGTCCAGCACGGATAATTTGGGCACCGGCGATCATGCTTGCCGAGACGAGCTGGAGAGAGCAAGGACAGGGAACATCCGCATCCCGTGGGGTGGATTCATTCGTCCGTGTTGAGGCTGAGGGGGTGGTTTTACCAAGGTACTAAACAGCGTATAGCGGATTGGTAATAGATTGGCTACGTGGTAATAGATTGGCGTCGAGGTAGCGGATTGCGGATAGCCGGCAATATTGCGGGCGATAAGTTCTAATAGCGGCACCCCGATAGTCCCATATAATTTTAAGTACATATATCATGAATAATGAGTATAAATAATTTTAAGTGCATATATCATAAATAATTTTAAGTTCCATAGCCGATGTGTGAGTATTTGAATTTAGAGTGTGAGTCATAGTGGACTGGAGTAATTAGGGATATTTGCTTCAATGCTATTGCGGTCTGCTATGCGCAATTGCGGCCGCAATATCGGCCCGCTATTCAAAATTGCGGCCGCAAAATTTCAGGATGCAAAGTTAAGAGCGCTACCTCATAGCGATAGCGGCAATAGATCACTACCACTATTACGGATACAATTGCGGCCGCTACCACCGCTATTTATTACCTTGGTTTTACCTTACCGGCCGGAAGGAAGCGCGTCGGGTCCAGCGAAACCGCCGTGTTCTTTACGGCAGGGAGCTGGAGGTAAGCGCACGCCGGTCGAGTTAATTCAGCGGCGAGGAGGTCCAGGCGCACGTCTTGTCGGTAGCAATACGGCACTTTGACATTGTTTAGGCCTTGTTCACTTCCCCCTCCCAATCTAAAATATTTCATCTTCCACTCATCACATCAAATCTTTCGACGCATGCATAGAGCATTAAATATAGGTAAAAAAGATAACTAATTGCATAGTTTGTCTGTAAATGTCGGGATAAATCTTTTGAGCCTAGTTAGTCCATAATTGGATAAATTTTGCCAAATAACAACGAAAGATGCTACAGTAACTTTTCTGTTACTTTTCGCGAAGTGAACACACCCTTAGTTCCCAATTCCTCCCCAAATTCCACTATACAAAAAGGAGATTTCCCATCACATCAAAATGCCGGTAAATGCATGGAGTACTAAATGTAGATGAAATCAAAAACTAATTATACAGTTTTGTTGTACTTTGCGAGACGAACATTTTAAATCTAATTAATCAATATCTGAACAATTTTTTACACTAAAAAACAAAACGCGCTACAGTGTTCCGACAAGAACACTGTAGCGCATAGTGCCGAATCGGCCTCGCCAACTCGGGAACTAAACCAGGCCTTTGTTGTTGCACTGGAAGGAAGAAGTCGCGCATGTTTCTGCTCTTCTGGACTCTGGAGAATATCCTATTTTTCTTTTTCGTTTTTCTTTGTCTGACAGGGGAAAAAACTATAGAGCCAGCATCTCAACAGGTAATCTCTTCAGGTCTTGAGGAGATTATACGGTGGTTGCAGATCTCATTCGCTGTCAAGCATTTTTGGCCCAACCTGAACATTTAGCTGACCTGAGTTAGCATTCGAGGCCCACAACCACAAAGAAAGGGACCATTTCCAACCTCAATTAAGATTTAGAAGTGTTCTTGTAACTGATGAAAGAAAGGTTCTATTTCCAGGTGATTTGCATGTATCTGCCTGACTACATGCCTTTGTTGGGCAACACTGAAAACACCAAACGATCCACTTCGATCGATGATGACCGTTCGTTGTAGCGACATGGCTCCGTTCGCTAATTTGTCGTGAGAGAAAAACTCTATTCGTTCGTTGAAAATGTACGGTTTATAAGACAAGCGAACAGAGCCACAGTTTCTCCTTATTAGAAGCTGATTAGAGTGACACGAGCCCAGAAAACATCACATCGCAAATATCAAGTTCCATTGTAGTCCCTGCTTTAATTCTCCTCCGAGGATTACTTGGCCTGCTTCACACGGAAACATTCCATAAGGGCGCAAACCCCGTAGGCATTGTTGGGCCGTTCAAGTGATTGAGCTGGGCCAATCGGGCTGGGCTCGCGGCCACTGGCAGAACTGTATACTCTCGGTTTTGTTTTGATTGTTTTGATCGGAGGCATTGTATACTCTTGGCAAACTTTGGTGGAGCCGGCGGCCCGGCATGATTGATACGTTGCTGACAGAGAGCGTCGGAGATGCCTGCGCTGTTGGGGCAACGCGTAGCAGCAGCCGAGAAGATGTGCCTTTCAAGCGACGCGAACCCCGGCCCGCGCGGGACACGAGCTGGGGAAAAGGCAAAGCTGAGTGGCCGTTTTTCGGTTTTCTCAATAAAGAAAAAGCTGTTGATTTGATGCAGGCAAAAAGAAAAGCGGCTTTTTCCCGGTGTGTTTCAGCCCGCCCGGGCCATCTGGCCATTCCCGGACCTCGCCTAGACAGTAGACACCTTACCTTGTGCACGCATGCTTCCACGCCACCGATCGATCGTGTATGTGTATGCATGTCTCTTTCTGTGAAATGGAAGCGCACAGGCATACTAGCTAGGTAGCCCTCCTTGGCACAGCGTCACTAGTCACTGCTGCCTCGTTATATGACCAGTAGTAAGGCAGTGCCTACTATCAAGCTATTGTAGTATTGATGCATCCTTTCTCTGCCGACTTTTGATTGTTTCCATTTCCAGTTTGCGCATGTGAAGACCGATCCTGTACTTGCAAGGATGCCCGGAGTGTGCGGGGTACCCGTGTTACCGGAGAGGCGCAGGTTAATTGCGTGCCTCCATGTTTCACAAGTAAAAAGTGGAGGTCAATCTCCAGCGCTCGCTTTCTCTTTTGATTGGATTATTATCTTTACCTTTTCCTTTTAGGGCGTCTTTACTTTCGGTGATGACAGAGAACTAAATTTGACGGTGAAACTACAGGTACGTTTTCCACGTTGGCATCTAAAGAACTGTGCCTTATTACTGTTCAAAGATTTTCAAAGGATGAGTGGATGACTGTGAGGACGAAATCTGTTTCAGACCTTCGCTACTCAAGTTGTCCAATGTCCTGAAAACTCCTCTGGCGGCCTGACCAATGCGACTATACAATATGGCTGTGTTTAGTTTCCATGCGAACCCAAAATATTTCCTCTTTCATTCATCACATCAAATATTTGGACCCATGCATGGAGTATTAAATATAGGTAAAAAAATAACTAATTACACAATTTGCCTGTAAATGTCAAGATGAATCTTTTGAGCCTAGTTACTTCATGATTGGATAATATTTGTCAAATAACAACGAAATGTGCAACAGAAACTTTTCACCCACTTTTCACCAACTAAACACACCCATAGGCCTTGTTTAGTTTCCAATTCCTCCCCAAAATTCTAATATGCAAAAAGGAGATTTCCCATCACATCAAAATGTCGGCAAATGCATGAAGTACTAAATGTAGATGAAATCAAAAAACTAATTGTACAGTTTTGTTGTACTTTGCGAGACGAACATTTTGAGTCTAATTAATCAATTTTTGAACAATTTTTTGTACTAAAAAACAAAAGTTGCTACAGTGTTCCGACAGAAACACTGTAGCAACTTTTGCCGAATCCGGGCATCCAACTCTGAATCTAAACACGGCCATAGTGTTCCACTCATAGTCCACACGACAAGAGTGTGCAAGCTGGTGGTCTCCACTATATCCACTCCAGCCGAACGAACTGATAAGACAAGGTGCAGGCCTGACTTTTCTTAGATAGATGCAATGAATATACTACTTATGCTTGCAGCCCATTGACCTAGATCACACGCTATTTTTTGGTTCGCCATATATCTTTTTTTTTTCTTTCGCAGGCCGTTCTTGATCGTGACGGCTTGATAGTATCATCATCATCCTTTTTTTTTTGAGGATTCGATTCATCATCCATTTGAGTCATTGAGTGAGAGCGGCGATTGGGGAAGACCCAGGCCTTGTTTAGATGGCAAAAAATTTATTTGAAAAGTAACGTAGCACCTTGGTCTAAGTAGGCTCAAAAGATTCGTCTTCTAAATTACAGACAAACTGTATAATTAATTATTTTTTTACATACATTTAATGCTCTAGGTATACATGCAAAGATTTAATGTGATAAAAAAATATTAAAAATTTTCAACTTTTTACGTCATCTAAACACGACCCCGGTCCTCGGCATGTCGGGATTTGACAAGTTTACATCAACCACGCGGCCGCTTGAGTGCACTGCACACAACATACGGTGTCTTGGCGGACAGTGGACATGCGGAGCGGAGTGGAGTACGAGTGGGTGCCTAGTCCTAAGCGTGCTTGGGCGCTTGGCCGCATCTACCATTTGAGAGTCACTCGGCTCCAACTCGCTCACGGCAACTTGGAGTATGCAACTCGACTAGAGCCACTGAATCCAAGATAAGAGGACGACAACAGTACCAAAGCAATCAGGAAGAGTAGAAAACGTTCAATGATGATGCATCTTCAAGCACCGTGCCTGCCTCATCCTTGCTTATTTCGTTACCCCAACCCCAAATCCTTAAATCCCTGTAGTGGGCTTGGGCTAGTAGCAGCAAGGCTTCCAAGTGTCGGCGTAGTGTCCTGTACACATTATAGGGAGTAGTGCAGCCGAGTGCTACTATACAGATGTAGAATGCCAGACAACAGCAACAGGCCAACAACGACCAAGTCCACAGTTATTGTGAAAATCGTGAATAGATTAATTTATCCTCAAATTAGTTCAATTGATGTAGTATGTAGATGTAGGCAATCTAAATTCATTGGTTTTGATTATTTATGAATTATGTATTTTATCTGTTTGTAGGATTTGTTATGCAAGTAATAAACTTTAGTGTTGAATCGAAGATTTATTATACTATTTAGCACTTGCATATTAAATTACATGCTAAATATACTCTCTCTCTCAAAATATAATCCATAATTTTTATCCGGATACGTAACAAAAAATATATGTAACCGAAAAAGTCAGAACCACTTATTATAATTTAATTTGGAGTACCATTTATTAGATTGTTAATGCAAACTCTAGTGGGCAGCAGGTCGCCTGTCGTGCGGAGTGCACGCCCTAGCCCGTGAGCCCGACACGACCTCACGGCATGTGCCTTCCTCCTCTGCCATTGTCACCGGAGACGCGCTTGACGACGTTAGGGTTTCCAGGTTATGGGCTTGGGTTTCCTAGGGCTCCATGGCCGGTGACTTTAGAAAGGGGAGGGACCCGGCAGCGGCGAGCGAGGTGGCGAGGGTGCCGCCAAGCGAGCGGTGTTGGACATCCAGTTGGCCTCAGCCGGCGAGGGAGGGGGGCAAGCGACGATTTAGAGCTTGCCCTTTGATTGAGATTAGCGAAGGGTGGGTTGGAGCTACGGGAGTGGTACGACGGGCAGCTCGGCCGGCAATGAGGGAACCGCTGCCCGGGGGCGGCGGGAGGGGAAGATGGGGACAGGGGTGGGATATGCGAGGCACGAGGAAGATGTCAGGGCTCAGCACGAGGAAGACGACGGGGCCGGGGCTGAACAAGCTCTAATTGCTAAATATGTTTTTATTAAATTGTACTATCAAATATGTCCATGCGTTGCAACGGGAGAAAATAACAATTAAACATTAATGATAAATAAGGATGAGAAAGTAATCTATTTGTTTATGTTTTACCTTTTCATAAAATTTATAGGGATTTGAAATTTATTTATCAATAGTTTTTTAAGAAAAAATATATTAAATTTTTTAACAGTTGGATGTAAAATGTACGGTCCATACATACAATCTTATCTTCTTGTCCATATACCCAACCACTCCACCATTACCTCTTTCGCCTCCTGCCCCAGTGGCACCCTTGCTCCCACCTTCTCAGCCTCGTTGTCCCGCCTGCCTTGTTGTCCTATCTCACCGTATCCTTGCCATCCTTGCAGCTCCACATAGCATTCCGCCTATTACCTTGCCGCATACTGGTCAATGCCTTGTTGTTGTCCCGCTTATCTTGCCTTGTCATTATTGCCTCACTATGTTGTACGTTGGTGGTCCTCCTGTAGTTGCTGGCACAATCGCCTCATCATCCCATTAAAGTTGCAGGTTGTGTCTACGATTGTGGCTAAAGTCACCTCAGTAAAACATTGTACCAGCAGTGCAGTAGTCTGGCTCTACCTTCAATAGAAGTGTAGAACCAAATATCCTCAATGGTCACGACACAACATCGGTTTGCCAGGATTGTGGTGGCGTCTGACCCACCATCCATCTCGGGGACCAGTTGCCGCTTCGCGACTTGGCGTGTCGCCGGCATACAAATGGTGGTCCGAGGTATCTTTTCTAATATGTATTGGGATCAGACTCACTGCGTAGCTTGAGAAATGAAAGTGCAAAAGAGCATCGCTATGGAAAGTAAAATACAATAGTTGGAGAACACACTTTTGACTTTAATATTTGGTTATATTATATATATGTAATATTAAATAGTAGCTTGTTCTAGTAGAAAAATTCATTATTCAGTTTGGTAGATCTGTTATTGCCAGGGTAACTAGAAATGTTTAGTACTATATAATCATTTTTCAAGCAGCTAAGTTGTTCTATGACATATTTTGTATTGTGCTAGTAATCAAAGTATTGAAATAGGATAATCATGAAACTACTCATCAGTTTATTTATAAAACTAAAATATGGATTATATAGAAAAGAAAAGGAAAATAGAAAAGAAAGGAAAACTAACTAAAGCTTTGCCAACCGGAGAAAGACTCCAGGGCTACAGTGCACACAGCTTAAAAAATCGGTGATCCTTATCCTCCCTCACTTCTCATCTCCCTCCTTTCCATGGCCGACAAAGTTTTGCAGCACAAATCTGAGCCTAGCTCCCTCGGTCGCTTTGCTCTCTCCATTGCTTCTACAACAATCGATAAGAGTAGGGAGTAGGATTCTCCATTGTGTTTCGTTGTCTAAGGTCAACAAATCCTTGCATCAATGGCATCGATAGGACAAGGAGCCGCCAGGCGAGACGCTCACTTCGTCACTCGTTCCATCTTCCAGAACACTCAAAACTCAATCCTTCTCTATCCATCCAATAGCTGATCTAGACTCCAGAGCCCGGAGCCCACCTACACGGAGACCGTGGAAGGGGCGCCGAACATCGTGGTCACTGCCGGGTCCCAGGCATCGACGTCGTTGAAGGGTCTCCGAACGTGGCGGAGAGCCTCCAGCATTAGAGGTGTGCCCGTTCCGATTACACACCTCCTCTTATTCCTGCGTCGTTGCACCCTCCATCCTCCACCTCCACCTCCCGCTCCAAGCTTACGCCCACGCAAAAGCTCCGCACCAAGATCTCCTTATGCGACGCGCTTCTCGTTAGATCCGCGAGCAACATCGGACGCAAAGTCTTGGAGACGTCCGGGGCAAGCTAGCTGCACCAACGCTCAGCTCGTTTGCGGGGCTCCCGCACGTCGTGAGAGCGCTGGTGTTGCCATCGAGACATTGAGGAGCCGCCTCTTATACAATACAACCCCCGCGGCGTTTTTGCTGTGTTTGCTGGATCATTTTATAGTTCTTATTTCTTCGTGTCCGTCGTGTCTTCTTTCTTCGTATCTGTTTTTTCTGTCTTATATCTAATATATATCTTCAAGTTTGCATCTAATTTTGGATGTTTATTAGGTGCTTTCCTCTGCGTTTGGAATTGGATTCAGACACAAACTCTAGAGGACAACCCGGACTGGAATTGGAAAGATATATACAAGCATATGGGAGTAAAAAAATCTTGGTAGAAAAAAATCTCGGCGGAAATTTTGCCTCTTTATTATTAAAAATTATTATTAATAATATTATAAATTATAAATTAAAAAAATAATTATATATAGGTATAGAGGTATAGATTTATAGTACTTAGATCTGATGAATCTATTTAGATTCGAATTCCTACTCCATATTCGTCTAGACACGAGCTATTTTAACTCGTACGTAAATAAAGAAAGCAGTGCAAAAATAAAAGAACGTAAGTCTTATTCTTTTCTATTTATTATTAAGAGTTCTATTTAGAGTACTCAGGGTCTGAGAAATCTATTTAGATTAGAATTCCTACTCCATATTGGTTTAGACGCGAGCTACTCTAGCTCGTATAAGCACGAGTTATATATATAAATCCGGATAAAAAAAACTCTCCATTGTTCGGTAGCTAGAGGAAGACAGACAAAAAAATGGATGGACGAAAAAAAGAGCCTAAAATTTTGCCTCTTTATTATCACTAGCAAACGTGCCCGTGTGTTTCATCGGGAGACACAACTTGCTATGTAATTTATCTACATTATTTGTAGGTTAAAAATTTATCTAATAAATATGTGACACTCTAACTCTTATATATGATCGAACGTCGGATTTTAAATAGTATTTGATATTGCATTGTATATTTAAATTTGTCTTTGCATCGAACTCTATGTCTTGTCTGTGTTTAGCCTTTTGGTTCCTTTTTTATTGCATGTTTCCTTTTTATGTTTCTATTTTGTTGTGTTCAGTCTAATTTCTTGTCCATTTCGACTTCTAAGAAATTTGTTCAATAAAAGTTTCATCATGTGTATGATTCGTCTTGAATCAGACCACATACTATGGCTATATGTGCACTGTTCTAACTCGTATGTATATTGGAGACTTGGATATTTATCCAATAATTAAATCAGGTGTTTCAATTTATTTTTTATTCATACTCTACAGAATGTATCATCCATTTTAATCTATTTTGGAATCAGACTACACACCATGTATGGCACGGTGCTCTAACTCGTATAGAAAATATTTCTCTATTTTATATAGGGAAGGATCAACGGTTCAAACATTCATGACGGTTGAATTTAGGCCATGTTCATCTGGCTTATAATCCGTCTTATTCAGCTTATTTTTTCAGCCGGAACAGTATTTTTCTCTCACAAAAAATCAGCCAACAGTGTTTTTCAGCCGGCTTATAATTCCAGCCGAACGGGGCCTTAGTCCTTTTGTTTTTAGTATTTATAGGAGAAATAAAAAAACAATCGCTTAGATGAACGGGTAACGTGTGAAGGCTCGGTAAAATGATGAAAAAATATAAAAATTTTGCAGCGGTGTACTCTGTACAAAATCTGGCTTCGCCATTGGGGCCTCGTCTAGTTTCTCAAGTTGGGATGCCAAATCACTGTAACGTATTGTAACATTTTTATTTTTATTTGGTAATAATTATTCAAATATTGATTAATTAGGTTTAAAATGTTCGTCTCGCAAAGTACAACAAAACTGTATAATTAATTTTTAATTTTATCTATATTTAGTATTATATACATGTACAAGTATTTTGATGTGACGAAAAATCTCCTTATTTATAGTAAAATTTAGGCCAAAGTTGAAGAACTAAACAGACCTGACTTCAGCCTTCAGCAGTCGGGCCTCGGTGCTACAAGCCTACACTAGCTACCGAGACAGGAGTATCGTAGTACAGTCCATATCAACAGACGTTGCGTCGCTGTCCTAGGTTACAAACTCGAGACAGTTACGTCTGCCAATGGATGGCTACTTTACTGTTTGGGAGATGCTCCTGTTTAGTTTTCACCTTTAAACTTTATATCTTATTATATCGGATATTTGACATATAAATAGAATATTAAATATAGACTAAAAATAATTAATTACACAAATTGAATGTAATTTGCGAGACGAATCTTTTAAGTCTAATTAGTCTATGATTTAACAATAAAATTCTACATTAACACATATGCTGACGACAGATTAATTAGACTTAATAAATTCATCTCACGGTTTAATGATAAAGCCGTACTCCGTATTTGAGGGTTATTGATCTACGATCGGTCGCACAGATCGAGATCGTTCTTGAAGACTTCGACCTGACACAAACACGCATTGACGACCATTGGTCCCTCTTCCCTGTGGATTTGTTTTCTCGTGACGCAGTCCGATGCTTGCTCTAGTGGCTTGTCTAACGATTGTAATAAATTGTTAATTATCTTTATGCTATTTCAAATTAGATTTTTTTTTCAAATTTGTGATTTGTTTAACGGGTTTTTTATTCTCATAATCGAAAATTACAGATTATGTCTACGTAAATTGCAACGATCTAAAGCTTCAATTCTTATATAAAATATATGTAATAACCATCGTGTCAAAGGAAGCTAGATTTTAGCAAGTCGCTAAATCAACTTCTTTTCGCTTTGACCAAACCTTATACGGTCGTATGATTTTTCAACATTAAACCATAAAAATGGGTAACGATATCCTCCAATTATCAAAACCGAACAAGCTTGGTCATCGTGTTGGTTTGAAATGTGGTCTTCTATTTTGTAAAAATAATAAAAATCTAATGTACCATATAAAAATTATAAATAATTTATTTTAAATTAGGGAAATATGAAAAATTAGTACCATTGTTTTTCTAAAAATGCTATCTACATGTTTACTATCTACTCCCTCTGTCCTATAATATACGAAATCTAGTTTTGTCCTAAGTCAAACTATATTAACTTTGACCAAGTTTATGAAAAATAAAAATATATATAAGACTTGAAATTAACTTAATTAGATACATTATGGATTATATTTTTTATAATATACCTCTTTGATGTGGTAGATGCTTATATTCTTTTCTATAAACTTGGTCAAAGTTACTATAGTTTGACTTTGGACAAAACTTGGTTCCAGGATGGAGGAAGTATATGTATGCATTTACAATTGGTTTATTTGTGTTCCTATTGCTTTATTATTGCTCGTAATTGCGCTTATTTTTTATTTAAAACAAGTATGATATGAATAACTCTGAACATAGCACCAACAAATAGTTGCCATTTTTAGAAGAGCTAGTCTCATATTTTTATGATTTAAAATAAACAAATTATGAATTTCTAGAGATCAAACCATATTTTTTTATTATTAAAAAATAGAAAATCACTTTTGAAGCCATCCATAGGACTAAATTATTCCAATTTCAACGGTTGAAGGGTGTGCAACCTAGTTTCTTAGTTTAAAGTTGAAAGTCGTACTAGAAATCAAATAATGTACTTTACCATTGACATGTTTCATGATGGATTTAATTAAATTAATTTTATGTTATGTTAGTGTATTTTTTTTATAAATTTGATCAAAGTAAAAAAAAACTTATGACAGTAGTAAAGAGGAATGACGTATATTTTGAAGGGGTTAGTTTGTAACAATCTCACAAGTCGCTCCGGAGCTTCACCGGCTTGTGAGTGTCAAAAAGATATAAATATTCTAGCTGACTAGTTTTTAAAAAACTCTAACGGATTCAAAAGAGGTCTTAACTTATTTGCGATTATACTTGTCACTATATGTTTTTTAAAGGCATTTTTCTTCTTCTTTTCTCTCCCTACATGTCCTCGGAACCCCACCCGTTTTTTGGATGGATAGGCGGGAACTAAAGATGAAAAGAGCATTTCCATCAGATTCTCTTTTCCCTTCTTGACCCCCTTAAAATCTTGTATAGGGGATTGAGAAAACTAAGCTACGGGCTATAGGAGATATGTGTTCCAGCGGTTTGAGAAGGTAGGATCCCTTTTATGTGTGAGACCTATCTTCGGTGTTTAAGAAATCTCTGTCCTCTCCTTTCTCCCCCTCTCCTCTCCTCTTGCTACCGTGGGGGTGGCGGGCTCTTACCAGGATGGTGGCACCATCCTTGTGTCGCGGTGGTGGGCTCTACCGATGCGGTGACGTGGCTCAACGTTTGCTTGATGGTGTGTGGAGATGAGGGCCAAGATGTCAATGAGAAGGCAGAGGGAGAAAGGGATTGAGAAAATTTATTGATTGTTCGCCTTTCTTTGGAGGGATTTTGGGGTGGTAGGGGTTGAGTTTTTTTTAAAAAAAAAGGAGATTTGGAAAAGGGGATATGCTGGAGTATGTTTTTTTTGTCTTCAGTCCCCTTTATCATTGGATATAGGGAAAGTGTATCGTATCTGTTCAATGCGGTGGAGATGCTCTAAGTTGTTTATAAAAAAACATTTTTCGACATTTTTGGAAAATATTTTGCCTTAGCTGTCGTGAACTCGTGTCTGTGCAAAGTTAGCGAGTATTTGAATTCGAGAGAAATTTCTTGAGGTACTGGTGGATCATAGGAACAATTAGCTACGATTTTGATCAGTTTTACTAGTGTATGTATTTTACTCTGACGAGTGGCGGAGCATAGGGGTGACCAACCTAGGTGGCAGCCCCTCCTTGCTCTATGCTCACATCTCTGCATATAAGCTCGTTGTCTATTCTTTATCACCCTCCATCCCAACTAGATCAGGAGATTGAAGATGAGCGACGCCTCCATCGCTACCAGCACAGGAGATTGGAGATGAGCAGTGCTATAGGTTAAGTGAAAACGGACCGAGCTTGGAGCTGGAGAGGTGTCACCAATGGCCCTGCACCTAATTGTCCCCTCTGTATTGACAATCTGATGAACTCAACCCAACTGGCAAGAAGCAGTATCAAATCGCCTCCCTCAATTTCATTGCATGCTCTGCCATTGACTCTGATGTCTTTCCATTACCATATACGCCATGTTCGCTTGAGCTTATCAGCCAAATCAGCCAGCTATTCAGCAGTGTTTTTCTCTCACAACAAACTAGTGAACAGTACTTTCAGCCATGGCTTATCAGCCAAACAAACATGGTGACAAGAGTACCCTTTAGTTCTGGTTCACTACACCTTTTCCTATTGTTAGGACATCATGTGTCGGTGCCCAACTGTCCATGTCACTGAAAACTGCCGGGTCGAGCGTTAGCATTCACAGCAAGACCTGGTAGTTGGACGAAGATGGCGCACTAGGTACTGTTGCCATGTTTGCCTTGCCTAGCCTTCGCTAGTGTGGACGAGGAAAAGCTCGCCTAGCCAAGTGAGCCTATTTAGCTCACCAAGCTAAAAAGTACTATTTGCTGATCTCTCGTGAGAGAAAAACACCGTTTCAAAGGCTAAAGATGAGCCCTCTACCCTACTATGACCCATTTGCCCCTAATTAATACACATGCATAGGCATGCATAGGGATGGGTGGGAGTAATATGCGACTTTTGCTCCACGTGACAACTTATAGCCTTCTTTAACCTATTTTGGAGGGGCTAATGGAAAAGGGGTAGGCTAAAGTTTAGCCTCTGCTTTTAGCTCTCCCTGCTTGGTTCCACGAGGGCTGAAAGCTGAGTAAAAGAGGTGTGGTAAACTTTATCCCTGTATATCAAACAGAGGCCTTGTTTAGATGCCCAATTTAGGGTCCAAATTTTGCATAGTAAGGGTCACATTACACTGTAGCAATTTTGTTTTTATTTGGTAATAATTGTCCAAATCTTGATTAATTAGGTTCTAAATGTTCGGCTCACAAAGTACAACAAAACTGTGCAATTAGTTTTTTTATTTCATCTATATTTAGTACTCTATATATGTGCCGACATTTTGATGTGACGGGGAATAAGAATTCTGCATAGTGAATTTGGGAGGCAAAATCTGGAATCTAAACAAGGCCAGAATCAAATTTCTTGTTTGGTAAGGTCACAGTGTTGGATAAAAAGTTGCAAACATGCCCGAAGAGGGCGCGGGCGTCAAAGGGCGCCACGACGTTTCAAATTCGAACGCGTCATGGAACACTTGGACAGAGCAGAGGTCGATGGCTGCCACGTCCTCCGCGTCGCCGACATGCTGGTGCTCACGCCACGTCGGATGAGTGTCGACGCACCAATTCCCATCTCGATAAATTTGATCTGAGCCTCTCGCTGACACGCTAAGCTGTGGGCTCCAACGGGCCAGGGCCGAAGATGCTGCCGTGCGGGCAGCATCCGCGAACTGCGTCCTGGTCATCGCGCTCGCGCCGCGAGCCGGCCGTGGGCCAGCGCACGTCGCCGTTACGTTTACCCGGCGGAGACGACAGACGACGTCGTCTCGCTCGCGCAAGCAAAGCGCCGGCGCAACCGCGAACCTCCCGAAACTGCCCTCGGGCTCGGGGAGACCGGAGGACCGCGCCCGCTTGTGCCCCCCGCGGGCGGCTCTTCTCTTCCCTGTATCCTCGGGGTGAACGTGGGGCGGCAGCACCGCGGTCCCGCCGTGCCGGGCCGGGTTTCGGTCTCCTCTCTTTTTCCACTGGCGTTTTGGTAACTTCGCCCCGGTCAAAATTGGCGGATTTCTTCAGCAGCCAGACACCAGCCAAAGGGCAGGTACACGAGTCTCCACCGCAGCGTCAACGCGTGCAGGCCCGAGCGGTAACTTCGATTGAACTCCACGCTTAGGCCCGGTTCAGTTCCAAAAAATTTTGCACAATTTTTCAAGATTTCCCGTCACATCGAATCTCTGGACACATGCATGAAGCATTAAATATAGATAAAAAATAAAACTAATTACATAGTTTAGACGAAATGGACGAGACGAATCTTTTAAGCCTAATTAGACCCTGATTGGACACTAATTGCCAAATAACAACGAAAATCGCTACAGTGTCATTTTGTCATTTTTTTAACTAAACCGGCCCTTAGAAGATTCGCGGTTTTTCTTTTTCTTTTGATTTGAAATCTGCTGCTGCATGTGTCACTCCCGGGATGGTTGAGGTTGACGGTGCACTGTCTGTCTTGGGTCGCGGCAGCCGTCGAGGGGGAGGAAAGAATTGATGAGAGCTGCCGAGGGAAAGGGGTCGGAATCGTCTTCGCTGTCATAGTTTAATCTCGCTTTCGTAGCAGTTAGTTTAACTGAGGGCCGAAAAATGTTGGTGCTGGGTACATACTAACTACGAACTAATCAACTGACTAATGATTTGATGATGGTATACGAAACAACTTTCGGGTTGCCAACCTGCTGCCTTTTTTACTCCAAAGATGAGGAAAAAAAAGAAACATAAATTTGTACACAACAGGAGTACAATTCTTGTGCTCTTAACATGGAACGGTTCCGGTTAGATTTGTGTCGAAATATGTGTACAGTTTTGGTTACGTTAGACTTGAGTTGTATTAGGGTTAGGATAGAATTGGAGTCGAGCTCTATGTTCTATGTGCCATAAATATGAGGTCACCTCTATTGTAACCATGAGACGACTTGACGGTTGGTTTGGGTGGCGGCGAGGCCGTCGCCACCCGCGGGATTGCCTGGATGCCGGTGCAGCAGCTGTTTTATGGGAAGGAGCGCCCGTAGTCATTGCCCCGAGGATGAGGCACATTGCCGAACCTCATTAAAAAAACATCGTTTGTGTATTTTCTTTTATAGTGGTCATGCTTCCGCGTTTAACATTTAATAGATCCGTTTAGGTCTAGAACTATCGTGCACTCTAACAGTTCCTTCATGGCTGCAACAATTTTGTGCAACCTGACCGAGGGCCAGCTAATAAAGGAGAACAATTTTACGAGGGGCGGCCAGCCCTAAGCTTAAATTTTTCCCAGTCTAGCACAGCAGGTTGCACATAGCAGACACGGTGCGCAAGACTTTAGCCAAAACTATGGAGGCACGAACTAAAAGCAAACCAACCGTGCCTAACAGCGGTACAGCCAGCACACGGGCAGCCCCTGCTCCACACAATGTGCGCTGCCGGTGCCACGACCGGCAGCGAATCAACACCCGGTACAGAGGACCGTCGCTCGCCCGGCATGATCGCCACCGCCAGCCAACCAATTCGCCCGTCCGAAGCAAACCGCGCTTAAGCTTTCCGAATCCGGATTTCGCGACCGGCAGTGCAGGCAGGGAAGGGGAGGAAGGGATCCGCGGGTTGCCCGTGCCCGGGCCCGCCACGCATGGCCCGAGCGCACGCCGCTAAATCACTCGACCACTTCCTCATCAGCTGTGTCACTGTGTGTGTCACTCCCGCGCCGGCCCAAAGTGGGTCACCGGCAAAGGCCATGTTTAGATACCTAAATTCATCCCTAAATTTCACTATAAAAAAAGGAGATTCTTCATCACATCAAAATGTCGGTAAATGTATGGAGTACTAAATGTAGATGAAATCATAAACTAATTCCACAGTTTTGTTGTACTTTACGAGACGAACATTTTGAGTCTAATTAATCAATTTTTAGACAATTTTTTGCACTAAAAAACAAAAGTTGCTACAGTATTCCGACCGGAACACTATAGCAACAGTACCTGAATCGGGCGCCCGACTTGGGCATCTAAACAAGGCCAAAATATAATCTGAATAATTGCGCGGCGAATATGGCACGGTTTAGATGCCAAAAATTTTGCCAAAATTTTCAGATTTCCCGTCACATCGAATCTTTGAACGCATGCATAAAGCATTAAATATAGATAAAAAATAAAACTAATTACACAGTTTAGACGAAATGGACGAGACAAATTTTTAAAGCCTAATTAGACTATGATTAGACAATATTTGCCAAATAAAACGAAACTACTGCAGTAACGTTTCGCCAAAAATTTTACCAACTAAACAGTCTCTATGTTTGTTTCGCCTCGTCACAGTCAGGAACCTGTGCCTGCCTGATTCCACTCAGCTGTACTGTACATTTTCCCTATTTTTTAAGACGCGTGTAAAAGGAGAGCAGTAGGGATCAGGCTCGTACAAGTCCTACCTCACTCATATAAGCACTGTAGCGTGAAGGAGCCGGAGCCGGAAAGAAAAAAAAAAACGAGCTTCTGCGGCTCCGGTCAGTGAGAGGAGAAAGAAGGAGAGAGAAAACCGGCTCCGTGCTACAGTACTGCTACAGTGACCGACGAAGAGGAGCTGGAGCCAGTTGAAGCCGTGCCAAAGAGGCCCTAAGAGTACTTGCTACAAACAGATTCATTTTTTAAGAGTTAAAGGCCCGTTTGGTTTAGGTGTTAAAGTTTAACAAATACTGTAGCAGTTTCGTCTTATTTGATAAAAAGTTTCTAATCTTGAACTAATTAGGCTTAATAGATTCGTCTCGTAAATTACTTCTAATCTGTGCCGACATGCATACAATTAGTCTACATTTAGTACTTCATGCATTTGATGGAACATTGATGTGATGGGAGTTAAACTTTAACTCCTCCAAACCAAACGGGGCCTAAATGCACCACATGCCCCTGAACTTGTAAGGGTGTGTCACATAGGCCCCTGAACTTTGAAAATGCATTTCTAGGCCTATAAACTTGTCGCACCTCAGGCCCCTGAATAGTAGCATGTACGCCGGCACAGTAGCATGCACGTCGGCCAAGTAGCGAGCACATGCCTATCGGCCAGTGAGCTGCCGATAGGACCCCTATCGACCGCTGAGCAGCCGACAGGCTTATATATGTCCATTTTTTTATAACAGCTTCTAAATTTGTAATTAATCATAAAAATATTATTTAAAAAAATCAGCGCGGACCACGAGCTTATATTGGGTCCCGTGTCTCTTGTCTCCTTTCACCTCGCGCCTTGCGCCGCCACTCTGGAGCCGGCCGCTGCTGCAGGTGAGTTCCTTCCCAAGTCAAAGCATCCGGCAATGATCCCTTTAGAGCCGTAGCAATCACTCCTCTTGCATCTTCCTCTGCCGTGTTGCTCCTCTGCGGCCTATGACATCTTCCTCGGCGAGCTATAACCCCTGGCCGAAACACAATGCTCGCTACCAGCGATCCAGATCACGGTGACCGGCGGCGAGCCCCTATGGTAAGTCTGCACCCTCTGCTGCATCTTCTAGGAAGTCACTTGTGTGTGTTTGTGACTGAGCGGTGGTGGCGTTTGATATGTACAACAGAAAGAATATGAGGACCGAAGCAGCTGATTATTTTGTTTTGTTTTTCTTCATTCATGTTGTCCCATAAAACGAACAGACCACTCAGAATTCTCGCTACAACACATAATGAGAGTTAATGCTTAGTTATTTTATTTATAATTATTAATATTAAAATATCCAAACCGTATTGTCATTGTTTTTTTAAATAGCGTATCCGCGTATCTGATACGTATCATATCAGATACTCGTATCCGTATCTGGGCAACATAGCGTACAACTGCATTCAACCTTTGAATTTGATGAAACAGCTCAACCGGGCTGGACCCCTGGCCGCGACATGCACTATCTACACATTCTATACGTATGACAGATGTTCGAGAAATGTGTGGTGTGCCAGTACGTGATATCCATATCCGTATTACGTGTCATGCCGTCGGACATGCACGCATGCGGCGGCGGCGGCAGTGCACGGGCCGACAGACGTGCATAGGACTAACGGGACGGGACCCAATGTAAACTCGTGGTCTTCATCGATTTTTTTAAAATAATATTTTTTTATAATTAATTATAAATTTAGAAGCTGTTATAAAAAATGGACATATATAAGCCTGTCGGCTGCTCAACGGCCGATAGAGGCCATGTCGGTAGCTCACTGGCCGATAGGCATGTGCTCGCTACTTGGTCGACGTGCATGCTACTGTTCAGGGGCCTGCGGTACACCACGTGACAAGTTCAGGGCTCATAAATGCATTTTCAAAGTTCAAGAACCTATGTGACGCACCCTTACCAGTTCAGTGGCACGTGGTGTATTTAAATTTTTTTTAGGGAGGACCAGGGAGTTCAAATTAGCGGTAATAAAAAATTACAGAGGCTAGGGCAATCCAACTGCCTATACCGGGGTGCGGGGGAAAACTGGAAAGGGAGTGGCGAGGGAGGGAAATCCACAGTGCATTTGTTGCGCGCACGGACTTTTGGCAGCCATTCAATGACCCACCAGACGCTGCTCATCGCTTCCACCCTCGCTTCAAGCTTCCCACCACTTCCTCCACGCCTCCTCGCCTCTCCTTTTCACCCGTTCCTCCTCGTCTCCCTCCCTGCTCCTGCTCCCCTCCCGCCATGGCGTCGTTCGTCGCGCATCACCACGGCTCGCTGGTAAGGCCATCCCTCCCACTCAGACGTGCGCGACGGTTGCTGCAAGAAGGAAAAGAAAAACCACTTTCTTTTCCCTCTTCTTTTTTGCTACTCTTGGAAACTGACGAGAGTTGGTTTCTGTGTGCGCGGTTTCAGCTGGAGAGAGAGGGCAAGATGTCCGCCCTGGCGCTGAGGAGTAGCCTCAGGCCGTGCGAGGCGGCGGCTGAGGAGGTCGCGGCTGGGCCGGCGGCGTGCGGAGGAGGCGCGGACAGGGGGGTCGCCGTCTTTGCTGACGAGTTCTCCGTGGAGGACTTGCTGGACCTCGAGGACCTCTGCGAGGTTGACAAGGACTGCGCCGCCGAGCTGGGCGACGCGGCGCCGGCGCCGGCGCCGGGGCCCGTGGAGGAAGAGGACAAGCTGTCCAGTGACTCCCACGGGTCGTCGTCGGTGGTGTCCTACGAGCTCATGACGCTCCCGGTTCCGCACCAGATGATTGACCTCCCGTTGCCGGTAAGAGCAAAACCACTTTTGACCTCGTCCTTTGCCGGCATGCCCGGCAAGGCGGCGTCTTTTTTTTTTCTCTCCCCCCCACCCTCTCTCTGTGTACACAAGGTTTCATTTCCGCGCCTTGGTTGTTGACGTTTCCGTGCGTGTGCTGTGTGCAGGCCCATGACGCCGAGGAGCTGGAGTGGGTGTCCCGTATCATGGACGACTCGCTCGCCGAGCTGCCGCCGCCGCCGAAGCTGCCCGAGGCGCCGTTGGGAGCCGCCGCGCGGCGGCCGCTGGAAGGTGCGACGGCTGGCCCTGCTATGCGGAGGAGCTCGACCCCGACCATATGCGCGCTGTCGACGGAGGCGCTGGCGCCCGTGAAGGCGAAGCGCAGCAAGCGCTCGCGGGCGTCCGTGTGGTCGCTGTCCGGCGGGGGACCGCCCCTGTCGGAGTCGACGACGTCGTCGTCTTCCACGGCCACCACGTCGTCCTGCACCTCGTCCGCCTCGTTCTCGCCGCTGCTGCTCCTTCCGGCGGCGGACTCGTCGTCCCTCTTCCTGTCCTCGTCGCACCTCCTTCTCGACGAGACTACGCCGCGGCCACCCAAGAAGAAGTCCAAGCACGGCAAGAGCGGCGGCAAGCCCAAGAAGCGCGGCCGCAAGCCGAAGAAGCACCACCCCAGGCCGCCCCAGTTCGTCGGCGGCGGCGGCGCTGGCTCTGCGCCGACGGCGGCCCAGCAGGGTGACCGGCGCTGCAGCCATTGCGGCGTGCAGAAGACGCCGCAGTGGCGCGCGGGGCCCGAGGGCGCCAAGACGCTGTGCAACGCGTGCGGGGTCCGTTACAAGTCCGGGCGGCTGCTCCCGGAGTACCGGCCGGCGTGCAGCCCCACGTTCGTGAGCAGCATCCACTCCAACTCCCACCGCAAGGTGCTGGAGATGCGCCGCAAGAAGGAGGACGTCCATGGCCCGCTCCCGCTGCCACCGGTCCCGGCCGCGCTTCTTGGTCTTGGGCCGGCCGTCGCGTCGTTCTAGCCGGGCCGGCGCTGTACATTTTTTCCTCCATCCCCGGGTGGAATTATTAGCCTGCTGTACCGTACCTGGATTTTTTTTATTTCCACCTTCTCTATATTTATTTAGTACTCCTAGTTCTGCTGTGCTATTTAGCTAGAGCTCAGAATTGTAGAAGCTTTATTAGGTCGAGTTTGGTGTAGGAATTAAGGGCCTGTTTAGTTCTCATGCAACCCAAAAAAAAAAATTTGTATAGTGCCTGTCACATCAAATCTTGCGGCACATGCATGGAGTACTAAATGTAGACGAAAGAAAAAACTAATTACACAGTTTAGTTGTAAATCACGAGATAAATCTTTTGAGCATAATTAGTCACAAATTGCTAAATAAAACGAAAAGTGCTACAGTAGCCGAACCTAAACTTTTTCACCAATTAAACAACCCCTAAGAAGATTTCCGTGGTTGATTAGGTTTGCTAGGGTATGTATGGCCACATAGTACTTGCGGCAGCAGTTAAGAACTTGGTGAGGCTCCCCACTGAAAAAGCTTTGTGTTTGGCCTGGCCTACGAGGAATGATGTTGTCATGTTGTTGTTGAGCAGCTGCTAGCGAGAGGCAGAAGTGACAAGAAAGCTAGGCTTGCCTTGGCGCAGACAAGGATGAAAACGGACGGGATGAATCCCGTTTCGTCCGCAACCGTATACCGTTTTTTCCCGACCGTTTTTGTTTTTTCCGGGATTAACGGAAACGGGATCGAAAACGGGACGGAGTAAACGGAAACGGGACCGAAAACGGTAGAGCATTTGTCCGTCCGTATTTGCGGTATCCCGTTTTTAACCGGGATATCCCGTTTTTCGTCCCGTTTTTCTTCAATACGGGATGGGCCTGTTGGGCCTGTTTTTTTTTTAGGAGATGTTGGGCCGTTGGGCCATGAAAGCACATGCCTGAGTTGCTTTTATTTTTCTTTTCATCTGTGTGGACATGTCACATATATATTAAAGTCATCATCTTTTTGTTTTGGTAGAGTGCACAGCAGTGTGCCAGTGTCCGCCCTTTCATCATCTGATAATTCATTCATCTACGAGCGTATTTATGTGTGGGCACTGGGCAGTATATATTTTATATGCGGCATACATGTTCCGGCTTAAGTTTCCGCTTACCGTTCGTTTCCGTCTATTTTCTGACCGTATTTACCCGTTTTCGTATTACCGTTTATCCCGCTACCGTTTTCGTTCCCGGCTGTCCGGCTCCCGCTCCCATTTCCGTTTAAAAATATGAAAATGAAAACGGTAGAGCAATTTTCCGTTCGTTTCCGTCCGCTTTCATCACTAGGCGCAGAACAAGGAACTGACTGCCTTGTTGCAATCGAGGGTGTCATGCGCTTGTTTAGTTTCAAAAAAAATTTGTTTTTACCCATTGCATCGAATATTTAAACACATGCATAGTACTAAACATAAATAAAAAAAACTAATTACACAGTTTTCAGAGAAATCGTGAGACGAATCTTTTAATCCTAATTAGTCCAAGAAAAACCGTAAAGTGCTACAGTAACCAACATGTGCTAATGATGGATTAGTTAGTATCATTAGATTCGTCTCGCAGTTTTCTAACGGGTTCTGTAATTTGTTTTTTTATAGTATCCGAAAACCCCTCTCAACATCCTTCCGACACTTCCAATATGATACAAAAAAATTTTCTTTTCATGAACTCAACGCAGCCAGAGTTGTGCTTGGTGTGTGCCTTGCCATGTCCTGCCTGGAATCATCGTAACTTCGCATTGTTGCTTGGGTTGTTGGTGTCGTATCTTTCTGCCCATTACCCGTTCCGTGCTTGTATCCTAGTACTGTTCAGACTTCAGAGCATTGCTACTTTCGCAAAAAGAGCTCACCAGACGTAACTAGTGCGATGGATGAAAACGGGTGGGAAAATACTCTACCGCGTTTTTGTTTCTATTTTTTCTTTATGAAACACGATCGGGCTTATAATAAAAGAGAAATCGAGATCAGAAACAGAGTCGAGATATTACGAACATATGGAATTGAGCAAATTCAGAGAGCCAAAAACAATAAATAAATTAGAATTATGCATATATAAAGACGGATAACAATATACACGTATGGATATATTCACTTGCATGCCATGTGTGTTAACACATTAACATGTATAATTGGTGATTAGTAGGTGTACTAATATAACATAAGTATATGTAATTGTTAGGCATATCTTGAATAGATTAAAAAACAGGATGAAAACAAAATAAATAAGGGTTTATTCCTGAATGAAAATGGCATCCGCAAAAACGGACACGAAACATCCTCTCTTGTTTTCATAAAATACGGAATCCGATAAATACATAAACGGAGGATACAAAAATAAAAAACGTGTCCACATGGGATGAGATTTTTTTCGTCCCTAACCTAGTACTTTTTTCTCATGCAGAATGCATTATAGTCTCATAGAGGATTGGAGGTGAGGTGCAATTGCGAAAGTCTGTGCTAGATTTGCTGACCCGTGAAATCGATACAATTGGATTGGAAATCCTCCTAGCCTCTCGTACTACTACCTTTGTCCCAAAAACAAATGTAAATCTCTCATCCCAAAGAGTAAAAAATTCTTAAATTTTGACCAAATACATATAAAAAAGTATTAATGCTTATGATGCTTAATAAGTATCATTAGATTAATCATGTGATATACTTTCATGATAAATTTAATTGAAGATTTAATTATATATAATATTTTCTATAAATTTATTCAAATTTAATATTCTTTGATTCATCGTAAAATGATTTTTTTTGTGTGTGTGTGGACGGAGGTAGCAGGACGATAGGACTCCGTACTGCTAGTCTGCAATGGGCAACGTGAGCTCTCTGTCCGTCTGGTGTACGAGGGCATGACACCTTCGTGCATTACTACGTTTATCTAATTAGACTAATTATGTACTATAATATTAATATTTTCTTGTATATATACAGAATTTAAAATTATTTGATTTCTTAGAAAGCAAGAACGACATTTATTTTAGGGTGGAGTAGTTTTTTTAAATTTTTTGCATTACTACGTTTACTTCGCTACAGAGTTCAGCTAGGCTACATCACCAGATTAATACGGTGGTGTCACTGGATCGTGCGCTACAAGCATTTCAGCTAGGGCTAGCTGAATAGAGGAGGAAGGACTCACCGGATTGATCCGATGCTTGGCAACCCGTCATCCGGGGTTGTCCAATAAGCAACTGGAGAGAAAATTAGGCCATCGGATTGACACCGGACTATGCGTTATAGTGGTCTGCCCCGTACAATAATAGCTAGTTGGAAACTAGCCGTTAGACAGTTACCAGTTTCGTCCGATGCTCTATTCAAAGGGTCACCGGATGATCCAGTAATGCTGATTTCCATTTAGTGGAGTAGTAACAGCTAATTGCGCGTGCGTGCGTGTGTGTGTGTGGGGGTGGGGGGTGGGGGGTATTATACCACTCCATCTCAACCATGGAGGCTCTCTTGCCACTTTAAACAGTAGATACACTCATCTGTGAGCAAGGGAGAGTTCAAACTTAGTGGAGTGATTGGGATTTGCTAATTGCAAGACTAAGGACTCCATTAGTGCTGGGATAGTAACAAGTGTGCATCCACTAACCTCGTTAGGCTTGGTTAGGTCAAGTGAGAGTTTATGCTCATTACTTTTGGGGATCGGCATCAGCTAGACGGTTTGGTGGTGATTGAAAGCTTGGTGATCTCTTGATGAAGTTGGTGAGAGACCCAACTCATGGTGTAAAGGGTTGTGGGTGATTCACTGTATCGGAGTGGTGAAAAATCAATCCGTAGAGAGCACTTGGTCCTTGCGTGGATTAAAGGGAGCTATACCAGTGTGCGAGTGCTCTAACAAGGACTAGTGGGAAGTGCCGGCTCTACGATATCTCACGAAAATATTGTTGTGTTCCTAACCCTCTGTTTACTTTGAGAATTTCTATTTGTGCAATTACTTTCATGTCTTTATATTCTTATTATTGCCATGCTAAGTATAGGGTTCAAACTAGAGTGCAAAACTTTGTGCGTAGGCTAGAAACAAGATCTAGGCACAAGGGACGAAATGGGCTAAGTGATAGGTCTTAATTTCACGAGAATTTTGGTTAAGCATAGTTCAACCCCCTCTTGGGTATCTTGATCTTTTTAGGCTGAAAGCTAAAATTTAGATTATGATGTCAAAAAAGGATGCAACATGAATTTATATATCTTAAACCTAGGTTTCAACTAAATACATATTGTGCTAAAAGTCCTCTAAATTCCAACAAGAGGTCTCCAAGAGAGCCTCCATGTCAATTATCAACTTTAACATCTAAGGCCATGTTTGGTTGAAACGTTTTTTCATAGTATTGGAAAAATATTACTTTCAAAAAATAGTATTGGAAAAATACTATGATTTTGCAAAATACTTTGCTTTCAAAAGCTCTCTGGTGTTTGGATATAACAAACCTTTTAGTTTTAAAACCATATTTTTATCAAATATGTAGTCATTTTAGAGATTTAGAAACTCGATCTACCCATGACGTCATTTTTCTAAATCATAGTTTTGTATCTATTTGGCTTATAAAACCACAATATCTGATACGAAAGTTTTCAGAAATTACATCATCTAAAAACCCTAATTCTTAAGCCTTCTAAGATTCAAGCTCACGTGAGAGCACTGGTTGGTGGACTAGTAATACTAGTAAGCAGTTGTGTCAACATAAAACAATTTATTCTAGCATATCTAAGCAAAAGACGACATATAATGGCAGTTCCAACCTAAAACCACAGTCTAGAAATCACCCTAAACAATGCAAGATGTCTAAGGCCCTATTTGGATCTTATTCTCATAATAAGTATGTATAGGATTTAAATTTGGATTGTTGAAAAAACTGAGAGATGTTTGGATCTTATTCTCACCGTGATTATGATTTACATAGTGAGAATCTCTAAATTGTACTAGGTTCTAGGTAGATAGCAAATGTTTCCTTGATGACTCGTACCATTGACACTAACAAATAATTAAAATCATATTCAATTGCTACTTTAGACATATGTATATGTTTTAACTAAAACATTATGACATGTATATATTAATAGTATTAATGGTAAGCACTCTTTTTTATAAAAAATATCGCTAGTTTTTAATAGGAAAAATTAATATCTTTAATAGTGGATAGATTAGTGCATATCAAAGATAGCTATGACCTTTCTGATCTTTGAGATATTTTTGGAGTAAATTGGTATTGTTAATCTTAAGGGATTCTTTGACAGGAGGAGCCAAAACGCTTCTTCAATGCACAAGCTCACAAAAGCTACTGAAGCTAGAGAATCAACACTCCAGGGGCTTCACCTGCACAAGTCAAAATAGCTTCAGCTCTCTGGTGCTTCATTGCGGAAGCCGTTTCTCAGAGAGGTGTTTGACAAGGCTTTACCTGAAGGTATAGAGAAGCTGAAGCTAAAGTTGTTGTGTGTGTGTGTGTGTGTGTGTGTGTGTGTGTGTGTGTGTGTGTGTATATATATATATATATATATATATATATATATATATATATATATATATATATATATATATATATATATATATATAACCCTCTTGGGGTTAGCAATGTTGCCTCCATCTCACCTCAAACTCAAACTCTACCCCTGATCTTCAACAGTGTGGTGGAGGCTTAAACGATCCTTTATGCCATCAAAGTAATAAGAGTGCAACCTGTGAGTAAAATCCTTATTTTTAATACTATAAAAATCTGAGTTTTTTTAATAAAGGTACAATAAGTATAACTGACACCATAAGTCTCGGTGAAAAATCATGTTCAAGTCCTCTTGAGCTTGCCGGCGATGCTCTTGGTCTCACGTCTTTATTAGAGGTGTGTCTCCTTTAGATATCCTGTTTTTGACTCTCTCCATCTTTTCGATGGCTTCGACAATGGCGATGCTCTTGACGTCAATATAATCCTTCCTTCCCTCCCTCTATCCATCTGACACCTGGGAGATTCCATGGTAGATAATGTGGTGCTTATAGTGATGATAGTGATAGGCATTGTGTTTAGAGCTTGATTAATTATTAGCATGGTGGTCTTCGGTCACGCATATTGGCAGTCGCTTCGGTGCTAGGCTCCCTCCTTGGCGTGTGACGTATTCACGCTTGTTGACATGAGCTTGTTTAGTCACTCAGCCATAGGATTATATTTTTTCGGTATATCGATAGAAACACACATTGTCTTGTGTGGTTCATAAACAAAAGAAACACAACAACCATTAAAACATAGACATGGAATGCCCTAGCATCGTGTAATCCTACGGATTCAAAAACATAGGATGAAAGAATAAACGTAGGAATTTAGTGAGAGACAGTGTCAAAAGAAAGAAAGTTTTCCATGAGGTTTAGTTTCTTGGCGGTATTCCATCAAATGTCTTATTACGAAAGAAGCCATTCCATGAGTTCGGAGTTTTATATGATCTGTAGGAATTCAATTGTTTGCTCCAAAGGGTTTTACCGGAAAATTTGCACTGGATTTGAATGCTCTATATTTATCCAGTTCTGGCATGCCAAAGCGGACAGAATTGGAGTCACCCGCAATTTGCGCGGCAGCGCATGTGCATCTTGAATTCTTGGAACCGCCCGCAGCGGGAGCACGGAGCTTTGCGTATGGGCAACGAACGGAGAGGCTGTTCTGATCTGCCGTCAGAATTTGGTGTCCGCGGAGTAACGAGAGGGAGTGAGACGCGGAGGTGGGGGGTTTGGGCGGGAACAAGCGGATCACGCGAACCGCCGTCGCCGTCGTGGGCGGGCCACCGCTCGCTCCCCGGCGATATGGGCCGGCCGGAGATCATGAGATGTGATGGCATGACGCGAAAGGCGGACGCGGAAGCGGTTCACTGCACAGTGCACACCAGTTCTTCGTCACGTGACTCGCTGGCCCTACCATCGCCGGCGTGTTGGGCGTTGCGGATTAAATTATTGTACGCCCGGGTTTGTTATTGATTGCTGAAGCACGATAGATACTAGATAGATCCAGCTACCATTCCTAGTACTAGGCTACTGCTTAATTTCTGTATAATTAATTATTGTGTTTAGTTGCATTAAAAAGTGTACTATGCAAAAAAAAATCTCCGTCATATCAAATTTACGATACATGCATGAAGTACTAAATGTTGATAAAATAAAAAACTAATTGCACAGTTTGGTTGTACTTTGCGAGATGGGCCGTGTTTAGTTCCACCGAATTGGTGGCGGTTGATTTCCTGTTGAACACTGTAGCACACTGTAGCATTTTGTTTGTATTTGGTAAAAATTGTCCAAATTTTGACTAATTAGGCTCAAAATGTTCGTCTCGCAAAGTACAACAAAACTGTGCAATTAGTTTTTAATTTCATCTATATTTAGTACTACATACATGTGCCGGCATTTTGATGTGATGGGAATCTTCTTTTTACATAGTGAAATTTGGGGATGAAATTTGGGATCTAAACAAGGCCATGAACGTTTTGAGCCTAATTAGTCAACGATGGGACAATTATTATCAAATACAAACGAAGTGCTACAGTGTCGCTACAGTGAATTTTGATACTCTAAATTTGAAAACTAAACACAGCCATGGGTGTGTTCACTTCGCGAAAAGTAGCTGAAAAGTTACTGTAGCATCTTTCGTTGTTATTTGGCAAAATTTGTCCAATTATGGACTAACTAGGCTCAAAAGATTCGTCCCGACATTTACAGACAAACTATGCAATTAGTTATTTTTTACCTACATTTAATGCTCCATGCATACGTCGAAAGATTTGATGTGATGGGTGAAAGAGAGGCCTAGTAAGTGTCCTGTCACACTGTAGCAATTTTGTTTTTATTTGGTAATAATTGTCCAAACATTGATTAATTAGGCTTAAAATGTTCGTCTCGCAAAGTACAACAAAACTGTGCAATTAGTTTTTTATTTCATCTATATTTACTACTCCATATATGTGTCGGCATTTTGATGTGACGGGGAATAGGAATTCTGCATAGTGAATTTGGGAGGCAAACTTGAGAATCTAAACAAGGCCAGAAAATATTTTGGGTTGGGTGGAGGAAGTGAATAAGGCCCATGTAGATATGTACTATCCTTGTGGCATCCGATGTCAGATTATCAACCAACGAAATGGCATGAAGCCATCGCCCTCACAGCAGTATGCTTGGAGTAGGAATGATGATGGATACCCGTGAGTCCGTGACTCGAAACTCGATGTCTATTTAGCCACCTGGAGCTGTAGGTGGTTCCAGGGTTGGGTTGTTCGCCCATTAATGCGGTACGTGAGCTGGGTTCAGAATCCGTGAGACAGTTCGGTCCATATCTGGTGTGGGCGTTAGAGCATTGAGAGGACCTTTCCCTAGTACACTAGTATCCACAGGACCCAAATTGTCAATAGGCTCCCCAAGAACGTTAAAAATTCGTCCGAGAGTAGCTCCACCGACTGGAACACTGAGAGGAGTTCCCGTGTCAATCTCACCGAGCCTCTCTCCGAGACAGTGCCCAGATCGGTACGTCTTTCGTGCGGGTCGGAACTTACCCGACAAGGAATTTCGCTACCTTAGGACCGTTATAGTTACGGCCGCGTCCTTGGGGTGATCTCGTAGTTCCTACGGGGTGGAGACAATGGGGTCGGTCCATGGATTTTCCTTCCTTTTGCCACATTTCGCTCAAAGGGTTGAAGGGAGATAGTGCATCAAGAAGTAGTAAGCCCACCCCAAGATGAGTGCTCTCTCCTCCGACTTCCCTAGAGCCTCCGGTAGCACAGCCGAGACAGCGACATGTTCTCCACCCATACGGGGATGGAGCGACAGAAGTATGGAAATAGGATATGGTAGCGGCGAGACGAGCCGTTTAAATAGGCTCTCCTAGGCTTCCCTCAACTGGGATCCCTGGGGAAGAGGATCAAGTTGGCCCTTACGAATAGCTTGATGCACTATCTCCCTTCAACCCTTTGAGCGAAATGTGGCAAAAGGAAGGAAAATCCAGATCTCAAATTTTTCCCCAAATTTCACTATGCAAAAAAGAAGATTCCTATCACATCAAAATGCCGGCACATGTATGGAGTACTAAATGTAGATAAAATCAAAAACTAATTGCACAGTTTTATTGTACTTTGCGAGATGAACATTTTAAACCTAATTAGTTAATATTTGGACAATTTTTACCAAATACAAATGAAATACTACAGTGTGCTACAGTGCTCCACAGTAATTCGGCCGGCGCCAACTCGACCGAACTAAACAAGGCCTTACCCATTAAGGCATGAATGTGGGATAATTTACTTATCCATAGGTACGTTCGTGGACAAAAGTTCTTGCCCATTGGTTTTGTGGGTGTGTATAGTTCTGCACTATCTAAATCTATGGACCCATGAGTACGTGTATACCCAATACTCCATCTGTCTTAAAATAAAAGTTATTCTCGCTTCTCGAGAAGTCAACTTTTTTTAAACTTTGACTAATTATATATAGAAGAATATTGATATTTATAATATATAATTAGTATCATTAGATAGATTGTTGAACATACTTTCATAATAAACTTATTTAGAGATATAAATGTTGCACGTATTTTCTATAAACCTAGTCAAAGTTGAGAAAGTTTAACATGCATACATCCCATAACGTTATTTATTCTGGAATGAAGGGAGTATGCAACTATAATTCAAAGCCATCTCCAATCTTACCCAATATGCAACTATAATTCAAAGCCATCTCCAATCCAACGTAATCGAGAACATGGTCCAACTCCAGTAGGGGCCTTAAACCCCGCTTGTTCCTTTCAAAAAAAAAACATGGTCTAACTAGCACAATTAGTGTCATATAAGGAGGGACATACATATTATTTTTGTTACATTTATTATATAATTGTTGTTCTATTATTTGCTCATATGATCATAGTTTAATGCAAGTATTATATTTATTTTCGAGTGCGGGCAACCTGTGGTATCCATACCCACATAGGTTATGGTATGAATTTGGGTTATGGGTACAAATTACACCCATACACAAGTACAGATTCTTCCTTCGTGTGTAAAAAGAATTCTGATAGATATAGGGGGACGATACCTATTGGTTACAAATCCATTGCCATCCTTAGGTGCGGCCCTGCTTATACCGGGACTTTTCTGCATTTGGAGTGCGTTTCACTTCTTTTTCTTTTGGACTTTACTTCAACCCTCTTTTCTGAAAGTTTCGACTTTCTTGCACAATATAATAATCAAAATGAGTTTTTACAATGGTGTAATCGTATCGTCAAAGGCCTTTTGGATATCAGCAGGCTACAGCCTGCAGGCGTCTAGCTACTAGCTTGGCTGATGCTCATGAATTATCAGAAACCAGGAGGCCTTCTAATCCTTCATCAACTTGGGCCTTGTTTAGATGTCATTCAAATTCCAAGTTTTTTCACTCTCTCTCCATCACATCAATTTTTAGCCGCTTGCACGGAGTATTAAATGTAGGTAAAAAAACAACTAATTACACAGTTTAGCTAGAAATCACGAGATGAATCTTTTGAGCCTAGTTCGTCTACGATTGGACAATATTTACCAAATAAGACGAAAGCTGTACTATTCATCGGGTTCAAATTTTTTGCAAAGTGAACAAGACCTTGTTCTGGGAAACAACACATGTCTAGTTTAGCTTTTGATTTGAAAACTGAAGCTGTCCGATTGAAAATGGCCAGCTTTTGACCGGGACGGCGCCCTAGCTAGCTAAAAGCGTAGGTTTTGGGACACGGAATACGCTGTAAGGAGTAGAAAATTACGACAACCACTATGCAGACACGCAGTGGAGTCCAATAGTTTCCACGGGTCTTCTTCAACCATCGGGATACGATAGGGAGCTGTCCCCGTCTGTCTTGAAATTATGGGTCATGAGACCGATCGATCAGGCCGCCGCGCCATTGCTCGTTTTCTAGCGTGAAATCTACTACTAGTAGTTTGAGCTGAGCTGGAATCAGAGTCTGTGGACACTGGACAGCGAGGTGAGGTGCTAACCGCTGAGGTCCCTTCGCTCTCTTCTTTCTCCCCCCCCCCCCCCCCCCCCCCCCCCCCCCCCCCTCTATAACGGTCTAACGGAGGTCCCTTCGTCCTCTTTTCCCCCCATTTTGTTACGTTGGCCCGTTCTTTATCCACTCTGAGTGGTACGAAACTAGTGTTGGCCCGTTCTTTATCCCGTTCAGTCTGTTATTTGTTCATGACACTTTTTTAGTGAACTTTGTAAAAACTTCATATTTAACATGGCATAGCATCCCAAAACTAAGTTTTTTTTTAAAAAAAGCTCCCTCTTTTCTTTGTAGTCAGCTCTAAGCACATGTAAGTTTGTGTGTTCATTACTTTTCTTTGCGCACGCTCTCTGTACCTAAATAGATGCACTTTAAATTTCTACCCGACTGCCATGAACTTAAATTATCAATTACTGCATGTGAGTTTTTATCCATGTTTATACTTTTCCATGTGTCTTTAATACGTTTCTAGTTAAAACCTTACCATATTTTTTTTTGAACTGTAAAACCTTACCATATGCTATCATGGTTTTGTTGCAGCCATACCTCATAATGTCACCAATCTATAATTTTTACTTTCAAATTTTGATCAATAGCCGCTAAATTTTCTTTATCCATGTAATAAGTTGAAACTCATGTTTTATTATAATTTTTATTCAAAAATTTTTAAGTAAGAATACTAATTTATGTCTGGCGTATACTCTTAATTACTAAGATACCATACATGATTGTTTGTGCTAACCTCAAGAGGATGTTAGTATTTAAGTCTAACCATCACTAGTACATAAATCGTTCACTGCCACAGAAATACAATCACTACCGGTTCGTGGCTTCGACCGACAATGATAGTACAACCATCGATAGATGGACTTTTGCTACCGGTTTGTGACTACAACCAACAGTGATACTATCACTGCCCCTTGTAGCCACAAATCAGCAGTGAAAACTTACCCATCACTGTCACTTCCTCGCTACACCTAGTAGTGAAAAATGTTTTGCACAAAAGTTATAAATTCTTCATATACGGTTTGGGCAGAGGTGATCGGTTGGGCCGTCGTGTCTATAAATGAACGTAAATAGGAAAAATCGCCTGCTTCCAATGACTCAAACCTGCATCCTCTAACCTCATGTATTGGTTCTCTTTCACTACACTACACACTACCTTATGACTTTAAATGACATATTATCCTTTTATGTTAACTTTTAAAATCTTGTATCGAATACTTTAGCCTCTAAAAAAATTCCAATGACATGAGTTTTACTTAAGAAGTTTTAGATCTCGTCAAGTTCTATAATTTTGGTATAGGGTCTATCTCAATCTGAGATAGTTTGAAAATTTTAAAAATTTGAATATCAAAAACTAAGAATTCTGAAACAAATGTTTAGGATTCTAAATGTTTTAATAAAAAAACTTGTCAACTACAAAGTTGTATATTACATTGAGAACTACAACTTTGGTAGTGATCATGTCAACATCTGATGTCAATTAAAAATTATAAGTTTTGAATTTTAAAATCTTAGAACATAAAACAAATGTTTAGGAATCTGAATAAATTTCTGGAACTTGTTAACTACAAATTTTTATTGTATTGAGAACTACAGCTTTGGTATAATCATGTCAACATCCGAGGTTATTTAAAAATTCTAATTTCTAAATTTCAAAATCTAAGAACTTAAAATGAAAATTTGGGATTATGAACAGTTTGAAATAAAAAATTATCAACTAGAACGTTATACATCACGTTAAGTTCTATAATTTAATATAAAATTTGACTTCAACTGAATTCATATGAAAAAATATGATTTTTTAAAACTATTTCTAAAGGTGGGTCCAAAGAGTGCCAACCTCTTTTAATTAGCCATTCTAGAGGAAGACATATTTAAGAGGTCTGACAATATTAATCGATTAACAAAGATGGGCGTTCTTAGACGACCGCTCTGTTAATATGGTTGACTAATGACTACTAAAGGTCCCTCCCTGTCCTAAAATAACCTGTATCCATGCACTGCAGGCTGCGGCCTGATCCAACGAGCCGCCAACACCTGCCGCCGACTGCCTGTCTTTGGTTCGCCACTGTCCGTAGCCCGTCTTCGGTCCACCGCCGACCACCTTCCGTTTGCTCCGTTGTCGTCGATCCGCTCGTTCATCCGCTTTGTTCGTAGGCCCAGCCCTAGGGGGTCGAGATGTGCGGCTACACTGGGCCCTCAAAGACATTGGGCCCAAGACGATGTATATGTATACTATAGGTATATACTGGCCCAATTGATCAGAGGCAGAAACATGCGTGAGCGTGACTACGTGAGGACTGAGGCGCCATCGCGCCGCCGCTTTGCCTAGATCCGCCTGCCGCCGCTGCTCCACTCTATCCATTGGACATTGCACCTTCGGTGACTTTGGTCATTCTTTCTCGCTGAGTCGTGGACAACAACAACCGATTAGATCGTCACTTCATTGCGCCCTCACCGGCAGCCCCAACACACGTAGCCATGTACGTTGCTCCTACACCCTGTCACAGGTGACGAGTCCACGTCAGGTGTGGGGTGCCCACCGTGATACTTCACCTAAATCAAGTGTCATCCACTTGACGTGCTCAATTTAAGCAAAACAACATGTGTGGCTCCAAGGCAACTCCTCTTTATGATCAGGTTGAGTGGCACGCAGCAGTTCACGTACCAAACTGACACGGTCTAATGGATAATTAATGGATAATGCTCAAACAACTTATACCGAAAGCTTACAAGATAGAGTTTACATAAACCGCATGATCCGGTCCAACTAATGGACAAGATCTAGAATCCATTCTAAGTAATCACTCAAGGTCGCTTGAACAAGACTACGGAGTTAACGTGTAGCATACTCGGGGTCGCCCTTCACTAATGCTACTAGGCAGCGGTGTTGGAGTCTCAACCTCCATCGATCTACAATGTTCCTACAAAACAACTTAACGGCTGCACCGTGAGTACATTGCGTACTCGCAGGATTTAATTCCAACATATAATATTTGGTGGATGCATTGGGTAATTATCGGGCATTTGTATAAGTGTGGAAAGCAATGATATTCATTAGGAATATGACATGTTATGCTCAACATAGAAGTAAGGGTATTCATCATTATAACAAAGTGCTCATAGTCCATTATTCATGCTACCATGGGTATAGAAAGAAAGAATAATTAAATAGTTCCGTCCTGAGGGACTCTAAGCTTTCGAGATTCTATAGAGGTGTACAACTGTACCCACATGGAGAAACGGGACGAACCTCCATATCTCATGCACCAGAGATAAGGATTGCCTCATGTCTCCAACCTTTCCCTAATCCGGCCCGAGTGTCTCATGAAAGGTTCGAGCGGGTTCCCAGTCAATGTTCCAGACATTCCCGACTAATGCCACCTACCTTGCCAGTTTCACGGATAAACATGTCACAACTAGTTACTTGTCTTGTCGACCCCATCCGCGACATGTGGTCTGTACAGGTGGTTACTCAGACTTACGTATCCCAATACACGGTCCTTGCTGCTTCACGAGCTACGTCGACTGAGATCCTACACTCACGACGACCTACCCCTCGCATGAGCAAGATATCCAAGTTATCATCAAGATTATCATATTAGGGATATTATTCCTTAGCTAGATTAGTTAGGTAAGTCAAGTTGTACCCTCATTGGTTATAGTAATTAATTATCCAGCTGTAGCATCCTACACGCATGAGTATGAGTTCCTTTCTCATGCTCGACTTCTACTGTTACCCGAACAACTAAGCAATAAGCATTAAGCGTTCCTATTCCCATTGTTTAGGTGAGAGGCTTCTATAGATTATTAGACTACTCTAGGTGTAGTATAAGAGTAATCATTATCCAAGACTACATGTAATGCATTACTCATAATGTGATTTGATAAGTATCCAAAGTAGGGTTCATAATAGCGGGTGCCTGCTTGATGGTGTTGCCGTCCATACATCTAGAAGATGACAATGAAGACTCACGCACGTTCCTAAAAGGATACAGAAGATCGTCTAAGGGATACATCGATGATCGGAACGATGGGGAGGAACATGGGTGGATAGGATTAGGTTTCTACCTTAGTACTTAAGGAGAGACATCTAACTGTGCTCTACTATTGCATTGGGTATGTCTAAGCTCTCTTAGTTGTAGGTTGGTTACTCAGGTAGGTTGCTTAAGCTAGCTCACTCTTCCCATGACTGGCGGACACTCTGTTCTACCGACGGACACTCCGCTGTACTGGGTACCGAGGTAGGTTATCTCTGGCCTGCCTCTGTATTGATCGACGGATGCTCCATGGAGTTCATGGAGACTCAGATAGGTTTGGGACTTAGGCATTCTCAGGATTCTCTGTCCACATCGGATAGTCCGGTTAATCGACGGATGCTCTGGTATGAACTGGGTGTTCTCGGGTTGTTGGGTTACTGCTCTCTATAATTCAACAAATACTCCACCGTGGGTGACGGATGCTCCACTGTGCTAAGCTGATGAGGACTAAGGTTCCTTGGTGGTTTCCTAAGGATTGATAGACACTCCGTCGATTTGACGGACACTCCGTCATACGGGCGATAGAACCTATGCTCCAAAGAAATCCTAGGCTTTAAGCTTAGATTTGTGGAGTCATGCATCTTGCATTTGCCAAACATTCCTATGGTAGTTTAGGTGGCTTACTAGGCTCACTATGGCTGGGTTATAAGCTAGTTTCACTAAGTGTGGCTCAGGGCTTAGGAATTAAACCAAAACTCATGAGATGAGAGATAAACCTTGAGATTGAGATAGAGGTCCTTGGCTTCGAGATCAAGAGCTTCCATAACCTGAAGATTGAAGATCCAACTCTCGTTCCATCCAAGCTTCCATCACCTCCAACCTCCATCAAAATCACACATCAACTTCTTTGGGGAAAATCCACAAAATGGGAGCTACTCTCTTGAGCTCACTATGACTATGTTGAAGAGGTTGATGGGATCCATGGGGAGGTGCTGATGCTTCTCTTCTTCTTCCTCTTTTCCTCCTTCAATCTTCTCTTCATTCCTTTCTCTCTCTAGTTCTAGGGTTCTTCCTTGTTCTTGAGAGGTAGAGAGAGTGAGGGTGTTTGCAAATGAGTGGATAGTTGAGAGGGTGAGTGAGAGGGTGCTCCTTCAACTGGTGAAGTCTCTCAACTCGTGCTGACATGTGGGTCCAAGTCCACAAATAAGAAACAACTTAATTTCCACTTAGCTCTGTTCTGCCCTGACTCTTATCAGATGGTCTGGTGTACTGGTGGACGGTCCGATATTCCCCGTCTTTGCTGAATTGACAAAGTCATTGAATGGATGTTCTCGATGTCGAGTGTTGTGTTTCACGGTGCAAGTCTTCACTAATGGTTGGTGACTGACTCCTTTTGATAAATCAAAATGTTTGCCTAGGTTGCAACGAACTTGGATCGTTGCAAGCTAATGTTCCATGTACCGTTCGTTTGCCCAATTGCTCCTAAATCCATCTATTGATCCACGACAATTAATCAATGTTTAATTTACCTTTGCTCTCAATCTTTATGCTTTAGAGTACAAGGTTTGTCTTCTGATTTGGAATTTGGGAATCCCATATGGTGTAGCTAGGGTAGTGAAACCTGACACTGTTTAGTGAATTATCTCAAGTTATTATCTACTAGGTAATTACTATCTTTATTTAAATGTCGAATCTAATACTTTGTCTTCTGTTTTGGAATTTGGGAGTCCAATACGGTGCAACAAGTGCATTGCGACCTGAGATTATTTTGTGAATAATCATTATCTCAAGTTCTCTATTAGGTAATTACTCACTTTTTTATTCTAATGTTGAATCTAGTACGATTGTTCCCCAGATGTGGAGGTAAATTACTTACTAATGTTCCTATTCACTATGCCTGTGACTGGCCTCACTTGAAAGAACCATTTCAAAGTTACAATTACTGAAGAATCATTTGAAATCCATAATGTCTCAAGAAAGGTTACATGGTTTGGCAACTTTACACATTGAGAATAAATTATTAGATAAGATTAATATCATTGCCATCATCAATAGCTTCACATTTGCAAATGTTGGAAGAAATTTTTTAGGTAACTTTTACAATTTGTTTGCTAAGAGTACTTTTCCTTGGTGGTTTATTAGAAATATCATCATCATCATCATATTATAGTTATATTATGGGGCCCATCTTTTTAGTTTTGCTTTAGGCTACTAAATTGACAAGACCGGACTTGTCTGTTCGCCTCTATGGCCTCCCCTTCCTCTACCTCGGTTGACAAGATATCAAACAAGCAAATAGATGATTACTCAATGACCTCAAACCGTCAGGAAAAATGTAGTGGACGATTCGACACTGCTATACCAATGTCCGAAATACTTGGGACAACAAACTTGCTTTGGGACAATTCTTTTGAAGAAGAATTTGGCACCTCCAGTGATTCATGTCAAGGTGCCTAGAGTAATCTGAGTAAAGAATTTACTTCAAATTTATCTAAGAGTGTTGTCTCATTGGCTTCATTCAATGGAGATAAATTGAACTGTGTATGCACATGCATGATTGTCACCTACGCGCAACGTTTTGTGCACATTCTGACTTCAGCAAATTTGCTTAGATCTCCTCGTGATTCCAACAATTTTTCTTTTAGTATGAGGATTGAAGTGTACCTTCCAAATGGGCAAGAAGGCATGGGTTTTTTGAGATGCTATGATTTGATTATAATGTTGCTTTTATCCATGCCAAATCTTTTCCCGGTATTCAACAAGCATTTCTCGGTCGTCAATTACAGATTAGGCCTCACAGCCAGGTAGTAGCTATAGGGTGTGGCTTTAAGTCTGGCAAATTATTGGCTGCAGCTGGGATAGTGGCTGATGTGCTGACTGAGAAATGATCACTACGTGGAAAATCACTAGGTGTGGACTCAGATGGCCTCTTATTGCTTTTGAAGGGAACTTTGTCGGCATGAACTTGTATAACTCGAAAGGCAATGCATTCTTACCAAGGAACAAAATTCATGAGTTCTTGCACTACTACACTCGCACCTTTCACAGCCGCATCGTAACCCACATCGCAATCCAATTTCGGCCTCGGCAGTAAGTTGTCGATAGTGATGGTCATAGCCTTCACCGTCGGCATCTAGGACCAACTGCAGTGTACACTAATACTATCGATTGGCTTATGATCCGTCCATGATTAGGTGCTTTCTTTAGTCGTATTGGAGCACGACCCGGCTGTGGATGTACACTTGCACCGCCACATTTGCAAATGATCTGACTATGTTGAGGCTATCAAAACCATCATGTGGGCACATCAGTCGCCTATGTAATGGTCACTAGCACTGTCATCTTGTACTTTGACCTGACTGTCAGCAGTGCGGGTTCACTGTCAGTTCGACGGTCGAGACGCCTGTGTAGAGGTTAACACCACCGTCGCTTCAGCGTATGATCTGCCAGTACAAAGGTCATGGCCACCGTCATCTTGCACCACGATCCGCCTTTGGTGATCGTTTAGTCGGTGTCAGGTTACTAAAGGATTCGACGGTGATATACTTTTGATCTTTGCCGCATCATACGTACAGCAATGGCGATAGAATTTTATACAGTTTCACAATAGTTACTAATTCAGTAGGGCCCTTAATAGCCTCATGAACACAAAGCATACATATATATAATCATTACATCTATAAATCATGTTCATAAACAAGAGTACTTTTTACAATAACAATAGACACTACCATAACATCTTTCTCAATTGATGTCCTAACACAAGCGGTTCATAGAGCATACTAATGGTACTGATGTATACAGACTTACATAACGAAACGATGTAGCTGTGCTCCTTTTATGTGGCATTCTTGCTTGCAAGACAAAATGAATATAATTAATGCATCCTTTAGATTGGTAGCCAATGCACCATAGAACCCCTCTTATTCATCTCTGATCCACAACCTGAACAAAGAAGTAGAATTAATAATATTGAACATACCATTCCTTTAGTTAACAAGCCAAAGTTAGCCTATACATACATAGAATGAAAACAACTGCCTACTGAACAAAGACTGTCGTGATGATGAAATGCAGGAAATACACCTTTACTGCTCTGCTAATGACTCAATGAACAAGTGAACATAAAGAAGATGGTAAGGCCTGTTCATATGAAAACGCCCTCTTGATCTACAAAAGCGGATTACATGGGCATGGATGACATAAACCTTTCTACGGTCCATGTCATATACAATCAATGTTCTATCCTTCCTAATAAGAAAAATAAAATTCCATTCTGATGAACTGTAATCACTCTGTACTCCTCATCACAAAGTTCAGAACCAACTTTAATATTCATACGTCCAAATAGTTCCTCCATGTCTACAACATGCTTCAAACTCCAGTTATTAGTACCATAGTCTTCAGTATCCACACTAAAAGCCAAGATCTATTGCGAAAATCAGCACAACACACACACATGTGACTCTGAGCTTGATGGATGGACATTTCAACACCACCTGGTTTATGAATTGTCCTTCATATCTTTCCCTCTATATCCACAGCAACTATCACAGAGTACTCAAGCATGTGCATAAAACTATTAAGAAAAACACTTCTTAATTTTGAACATAGAACAATACTACCCTCGCCCCATTTAGATTCCTTAAAGATCCATGCTGTAGTTTTAGATGAGTAGATCTCTAGACCTACGCACGCACCCTCCACCTCAACAAATTTAATCACATGGAAGTGCGAGGACGTTGGGTCAAAACCTAAGTGAGCTTGACCAACAGAATGGATGCTACGCAGTAGTACATGCCATTTGTGGGTCACCAGATTGTAGACAACATAGCGACGTAATCCATCAGGCCCACCAGCAAAGGATGAGTTCACTGCAACAATCTAAGACTAGGACTTTTTACGGGGGAAGGGCAAGAAGGATAAGGAGGGCCGTTCACCGGTGATGCTGGTGAAGTGGCGATTGCCCTTCCACCGGCTGCCATAGAAGAAGCCGACGACAGTCTGAGAAAGCTTCTTACAGTGATAGGAGTTGGAGATGACGCGCTTCCAGGAGTGAGAGACACACTTGCAGCAGCACAAGGATAGGGCTAGGAGGTAATGGAAGATGTCGACAAGCACATCATCTGAGAGGTCGTCCACTATGTTCCTTATGTACATTGGGAGCCTTCTTCATCTGGAAGGACACCATCAGCTAAAAAGATGAGGCCGCCCTACCATGGAATTACATCAGTAAACATTAGTAAGGACATGAGTGTGACAACCTGGGTTTTTACGCGACCAAAAATACAAGCTTTTTAAATTTTTTCCTACAATAAGTGGGTCACGTAGTCTCTAGGTCAAACCTTAGTCAAACCAAAGGGAGCTACTGATAAACTGGTGCAACATGTAGAGTTGATTGTAGGAGTGTGCCCGTGTTTTTTAGTTGGTTTGAGTGTGAGTTTTGTTCATGTTTGGAGAGCACAAATCCGTAGCAAAATCCCCTTCAATCCCCTTTGGATATTTCTCTCAAACTCTTTCAAATCTTTCCCGAATTCCTTGAGTCATAAATTATTAAAAGGAAAAATCCCTTTTCATTTTCCCCCTCAATTCCTCTATTTGAATTCCCTTCAAATCACTTTGATTCCCTCTCTATTTCTCTAAGTCATAAATGGGAAAACCATTTTCCTTTCTCCTTGAGCCACAACATCTCCTTTCCTCCCCTTTCCCACGGCCCAGTTCTCCTTCTTTCCCATTTGGCCTAGCTTGGCCACCTCCTCCTTGCCACATGGCCTGGCCACCCCCGCCGACCCATCTCGCACTGGCCTCCTCCCGCTGCATAAGCCTGGTCACACTCCAGGCCCAACCCTGTGGTAGCCCACGCGCGCGCCAACCCCTGCCAGCCTGGCAGCAGCCTCCGCAGGCCCGCTCGGCCCCCGCGGGCCTAGTCACTCGCCAAGGGTTGGAAACCCTAGCGCTCAACTCCCAGACGCTGCCACCGATGCCTGAAGCTGCGCCTAGCACCTCGGTGTCCGCACCAGCACCTAGATCGGCTGCCGCGTGTCCTGTTGTGGGCATGGATACTGGAGATGGCCGCTACCCCTCTAAACCCTAGCAGCGCTGCGTATAAAAGCCACCGCATCCGGCGTCCTTCTCGTTTCCCCTATAGCGCCACCACCATCCTTGTCCCTCCTCCAACCTCTGCTTCGCCGCCACAGCCGGCCCCACGGCCATGCCGTCGGGGCCTCACCGTGCCACACCACTCCACCGCGTCGTTAATCCGTCATGCTGCGCCGACCGTCAAACACCACCACCCCAGCGTCCATGCCTCAGAGCAGGGCCGCCCTAACGCCAACGGCCTCTCCTCCTCACTGTGCTGGACCCAGAATGCCTCGCCGAGCTGCCACACTCCGTCCTCGTCAAGCCAGCACCGCAATGCTCTGCCTCCCACGACGTTCTCGCCGAGCGCATTATCAAGCACGCCGCGGTCACCACCCCGGGGTGCTGTGACCTCATCGCCACCTCGTTGCCACCGAACCATGATGCTGTCCTCCACTCTGAGCCTCACCGTCCCACAACACCTCCATGCCGGTGTCATACCCCCACTCCACCAGCATCCTCCCCTATGCCGGGCCACGCTGCCTCCTGTCGAGCTCTCAGAATATCTTCCTCAGACCAGGCTTCATTCCTTTGGTGGAGCACATGGATCAACAAGCGCTCACCATTCCGATTAGCTATGGTCAGACGCTCAAGCTACTCTCTCAGTGCACGTATGTCTCCCTTATATACTCTAGTCCTCTGTGTCGCCTGATCTCTCTGGCGGGTTAACTGAGCCATCTCTGCATTGAGCCTCTCGATCTCAGCGTCGTGGTCCCTCTGAAGCTGATGCCTGTCATCGCGGGCCCGACCAAGACCACTAGACACACGCCTCAGGCCACCTTCTATTCCATCAAAAGCCTTCATCACTGCGAACATGGCGCTCATAGCAAGGTTATCACTGTTCTGCCTTTCTGCTGCTCCAATCTCCAGAGATCTTTCTATGGTTTGCTGCCATGAGTCAGTGGAGGGGTTGCCCCTTGGAAAGACTCTAGCCATAGCGACTGCCAAATCCTAAGGAAAATGATCCATAATGTCCCCTAGTATCCCAAAAGCTGCCCTATCAGCTGCTTCCTCAGCGGTCCTGCCAGTTGAATCATAGCGCCAACCGGTCCACTCAGAACCGTCACCTTGGGGTCAAACAACGGCCTCCATAGTGACCAAGAGACCTTCCCCCAACTGCTCATTTGTGCAGAAATAGCGGGGCTCCATTCCATCAGGATAACCTACATGGCTGAGCACTCTCCATAAGAGTGCAGGCATCCCAAACTCTCTAAGAAAAGTGTGTCGCTGATGGGTGCGTGGAGCAAGCTGATGGCGGGGAGCTCTACCTCCGGTGGACTTATGAGCTGTTTGCCTGGTGCGTGCCATTTGTAGCAAAATTTTCATTACTCTCGTGAGAACGAATATTAAGTTGTCATTTTTATCAAAATGAGATAATCAACTTATAAGGGGAGGAATAATGCCATGAATGATATGCACAACAACATGATGCAGGCACATTCCATATGTTCTCACAAACTTAGGAAATAACAATTGCTAGCGGTATAGATGGTGGCATACAACGGTCTCTCATATATATGTAACTAATACGTACTACACGATAGCACTGTTATGTACCAACAGAAGATCCATTTTAGCCCAAACCCTCACAGTATGAATATTATGCATGAAAGCGGTAAAGTAACCTACTCGTTCTACATGCATCCCCAGATACGTGTACAACAGGAGCAACTACCCGAACCATCGTCCTATTGACGGCATCGTCACCACAGGATAGAATTGCCCACACATAGGGCACCTTCATATAAACATGCGTATAACATGTACATAATTCGGCATCATATAAGCACTTCCCTAGATCGGCAGTGCATCCGATCATGCTCTCATAACTCCCACTTACCGAGGCGTAGAGGCAATTGATCCATACATTACCACTCAAGCGAATGACACTCATACAATAGCACGCCGTATGAGCAACGAAATAGAAATATGATGAAAGGACCCCCCAAGTCAGTACTTAAATAAGCCACCTAGAGTCCTTAACTAGGCATAAAGGATATGACCACTGGCACACTATTAAGTTTTTAATCTCAGGTTTAAACACTGTTTTGTTTTAAATACACATATGAATAGTAACCTACTAAACCTTGCTCTGATGCCAGCTGTAACGGAACTGACCAATTATATGAAATTAAGTAAGAAAATCACCCGCTGAAGCAGATAATTTAACAAACTTAAGCCCGTATAACCCGGTAGTCTGTGAAACCACGAAGGATTTTAAACCAACCAACATACAAACTAAGATCATACAAGTTTAGCAGCTACAGTCACATATTACATAAAGTTCGCAACAACACTGAGATACATCGGAGTTTAAAGCATAAAGTTATTACAAACCAAGTTCATAATAAAGTAGCGGAAGCAAATAGTTTTAAAACCATGCACACTTGTTTAGTTCAGATACAATGCTAGGAGATAGCCATTTCTAACAAAAGTATCAGATAAGACATACGAAGCGACCATACCCTTGGTCCTAGTTGTCGTCATCGCAGGGTACAGGCAGTTGATGCAATAGCCGTAGTACATCTGACCATCTGAACAATAATGGGAACAACGCCATGAGTACGAGAAAGTACTCAGCTAGACTTACCCATCTTAAACTAAAATAAAGTGACACCTAGGAGTATGCAAGGCTTTCTTTTAGTGGACAAGCTGACTCATTTGTAAAAGAGCAAAGTTGACATAATGAACCATTTAAATACTTTGCATCATCTTTATTATAACCTATCAATCTAGATAAGCACCTATACTATAGCAATCACTTGATTAACCATTAATATTCCATTTGCCAACTTAGATTTAGCATTTCTAACATCATCCATATAATCATCAGTGTTCCATCATCATTATTATGATGTCATAACTCGAGTCAAGTGCTCACTATCCAGGAGCGATGGCGATTCGAATCGATTCCTAACCAGCTAGGGATTTATTGCTCACACAAACCACACTCACCGATCAAGTGAGCTACAGATCATTAATGACACTTTCTAGGTAAACATCGCGGGATAACAATCATAGATTGCAATACCGAGGGGCCTCCCGACTACCAGAAATCAGGACCCAGCCTGCCCTTGGACTCACTCTTCGTGCCCCCATCATACTCCTTCAGCACCAGTCTACCAATCCGAGTTTATCCCGGCCCAAATAGTGCCACTAACTTCACGATCGAAAGGTACTTTATTCGACCAGCTAAATGTGAGGCATGCGTTTAACATGACAAGAGGAACGAGCAACGATCTGTCCTTAACCGACACAAACGGAAAACTAATAGCACCCCATAACCCTGTCTGGTTGCCTCTAACTTTTTCGTCCGGTCTCTAATTATCTATTAACACATAGTTATTTTCAGGATATCATCCATTCCATAGCTAAAGTATTCCGGTAACCACCTATAATTGCAGGTGACAGAGAATCACCGATCGCTACCGGTCTAAGCAGGGCTAAACAGTTATTTGATCCTAAACCTAGCAGGGTAAGAATATAATAAGGTAGGCAAGGATAGTAATAGATGCATCAATAGTTTCACTCAACTCCTATAACTTAGTGCAACAATATATGAAACTACATATAAAAGATTGCTTTTATAAAGTAGGAGGCTTAGAATACTCTGGGGCTTGCCTCACTCAAAGGAACTAGGTTGATGGTCCACGTACTCGGGCAGGTCCTCTCCTTGCTTTTCTACCTCTGGCACCTCCTGTGCCTAGATTTCCTGTGGGTCGGCCTCGGCCTGCTCCTCTTGTATTGCTACTTGTACTTCCTCCTGCGAACCTGTATGGTGCAACTGTATAAGTAATGATGTAAGTGGTGCATCAGATGTGATGGCATGTGATGATCATGATGGCATGCAATGTAGATGAACACACTTAGATTTATTAGATAGAATAGAGGTAAAACTTTTTCTACTAGGTAGTCAACATCATTCAAGGGCATGTACCACAAGTGCATGTCATCTACTGCATTCTCTTCTATTACTAACCCCCGTTAGCTACCGCTAACTACCATAAAGTTATAACACACGTGCTACTATGCTTCATCACCACAACTATACTAACATGTTAAGTGACATCAACAAGTTATTTGATGCTTCAAAGATACACCAAAGCTACACAATTAAACTAATTATGCATAAAGAATATTATTTTATTCCACTTTAAACTAAGGTTACAACACCAACATGTATTTCTAGTACATAGAAAAATCTAGAAAAATTACAGTAGTATAGTCATACCCTATGTAGCCTACCATAAAATTTTCATGGTATTTAAATAAGTAAAATAGCCTACACAAAAATGACAAGCTAGGGTGTATAAATGAGTATGAAAATACTTTGTACTATGAAAAGTATCAAACAACAGATTTAGAATTTTTCCCATGTTCTAGACAGTATACAACTACTATAGAAAAGTTTCACATACACGTTTTATTCATATTTTTGGCTCTAGCAATTTTACAAGAAAAAGCAATTAAATGCACCCAAAAATAGATAGCTATATTTTTCTACAGAACATGCATGATATATATTTTTCACAGAAAGTACATCTCAAAAATAGATCAACAAAATTGGAATCATATTTTTCTGATGCATATTCTATTTATTATGCATTTTCTAAGAAAACAACATTTACAAGAATTAAATAAAACTTTATATAAAAGTATCACCAAATCAACATGTAATATTTTTAAACTGTAGATCTACTCATAAGAAGTCTACCAAGATTTGTTTCAACAAATTTAGAGCTATTTTCATCAAGATACGAATTTCTAAAGCATTTAAACATTTCTAAAAGACATTTCTTAAATCCCCTTTTCAAAACAGCCAGCGAAAATGCTAGGTCCACCCGGGTCTGCACCCAGGCGCGCACCCTAGGGGCTGACAGTGGGTCCCCTGACCCCACGTCTCATCCCCACCGAGACAGGGGAGGAGCTCGGTGGCGGGATCTCGCCGTTGGCGAGGTTGCTGGTGACGAGCTCAGCACCAAACGACTCCCTACGACCCCGCGCACCCATGGAGGTGACCAAAAGAAGCAATGGCAGCACGGAGCAAGCTCGGCGGCGGACATGGAGGAGCGGCGGTGTGGGTCATCGGCGTTAGGTCGGCTCCGGCCAAATCGAGGTACGGGGGCGGCATGAATGGCTTCCTCGAGCCACTGCAGAGCAAAAACGCAAGAGGAAGGAGAAGGAAGCGCAGTGAAATGAGCTGCCATCGGCAGGCGTGGCTCCGACGAACGATGGAGAAAAGGATGCCGACCAAAGTCCGGCAGCTCACCTCGACGACGTTTGCTGCGAGAAGGTGCAAAGGGTAGAGCTCGATGTACACCCCGGTGTTATGCATGCATTTAGCATTGCTAATGATACACATGATGCATCATTTGCATTTGTAATCACATGTGAAGTAAAGCTTAAGTTTGAGTTGAAACATGTGAAACGTCGCTTTGTAACGTGAATGTTGCATATACTTGTTTAGTTTATTTTTGCCCTAATTATGCTAGCTAGATCAATGGAACATGTTAGGTTATAAATGCAAAATCACTTAGAAATATTTATCATGCTATTTGGAGCAAAGTTTGTATTGAAACTCTTGGCAAAATATGCTTTTGAAAATATTCTAGAAAATGGTAAAAAACCCTCCATATTTAGCTTTTGTTTTCTAATTCAAAATCTATGCAAAATTTGTAGTTCGTCCCTAAAGCAAAGTTGTAGAGGATTAAATTCTAAGCAACTTTTATTTTTGGGTCATTTAAAAAAAGTTATTGTCGGTACCAACAGTACGGGGGTACCCGCACCTATCGCCAAAAAACTAACACGACCGAAACCGCAATAAAAGATAGCCCACCTCGACCGCGTACCCAGTCAGTCTCGTACGAGGCCCGCTCGACGGGGCGCCTCGACCGCGCCCCGGCTCCGACTCGTACGAGGCCCGCTCGACGGGGCGCCTCGACCGCGCCCCGGCTCCGACTCGTACGAGGCCCGCTCGACGGGCGCCTCGACCACGCCCCATCCCGTGCCGCGAGGTACTTCGACAGCGCTCCGACCCGCGCGAGGCTCGACCGCCCGCTGGGGAGAACTCCGACTCGCGTGAGCCCGGACCGAGCACCTCGACACCTTTTCTTTGCCTACCCCAGGACAAAAGCCATAGCATTCAATGCGGTTACCTACTACCACCTACCGGCATGGCTACGGCCAGGATCGATGTGGGAACAATACCCATGTCAGATCTCACTGTTTTACCGCCCATCCCGTGATGGGAGGTGAAACCCGTCACTATACCCACCTTACCGCGCACTGTTCACCATCAATCACCCTCGAGGGAGGATAAGACAAGGCCCGTTCTCCGCGATATCGGGGATTCGGCCTTATCCATCTGGCCTCGACCCAGCCTCGACCCAGCCCCGACGCTCGACTTAGTTCAAAGAACGGTATGGCATGGCGCTCTGGGTCATTTCGCCATCTTGTCTCCCACAACGTCAGGGTGTCCAGGGATGGCCGGCCATTCCCAAGGCACGTCGCTACAGTCAACTCAATAGGAATCGACAAAACATCACCTCAAGGCTCCCCGTCGTCTTGGCCTCCCCTCACCCTATAAAAGGGCAGGCCAGGGTTCAACGGAGGGGGGGACGAAGACGGAACGAAAAACACAAAACAGAAGATCGACATCTCAAGCAACCGCCTTTTTCCTCTTTTCTCTTTGAGACTTGGGCTCGACACCCTCTCTCGCATGCTTGTAACCCCTACACGAGCACCTCGGTGCAAGGAAATACAAACATCTCCCCCCGCTGGACGTAGGGCCTTCTTTTGCCCGAACCAGGATAAACCCCCGTGTGTTCTCCTTGCATCACCATTCAGGAAAGAGACACGCAGCATTTACTCGTTGGTTTAGGACCCCCGTGGGTCCAAACACCGACAGTTATTTTCTTGCTCAAAATGGGATTTAAAAACTATTATTGAAATTTATTTGAAAATAAAAATTTGAAAACAATTTTCTCACCTAACGGGCCGCCGCCTCCCATCTGGCCCGCTGGCCAAAGCCGGCTCGGCTTTCCTCCCCGCGCCCGTGCTCCCCACTCTGGCCCAAGTTGGCCTCCGTGGCCCAGGCCCACGCCGCACGCGCCTTCTTCCTCCCGCGCGCGCGGACACGCCCGACCGTGTCAAACGACTCGCGCCGTGTGGCGGCCGCATGCCGGCGACGCCGGCCAGGTGGCGCCCGATAGCCCCCACGCGCGCGCCTTAAGCCCCGTCCGCGCGCCCCATCTCCACCCCACTTCCCTCCTAGCTCATCTCCACCCCGTCGGTTCAGGTGAATGCTCCAACCCCAAGTAGCAAACAACGTCATCTTGGGTCCCGGTGCCACCTCTAGCCGCCAAAATGCAAGGTTGCTCGCATTGAAATGACTTCTTCTGAAGTAAGACGTCTATTGCAATGAAGAAATTTCTAATATGAAGAAAACTGATACCGAACCCAAAACCAATTAGAACCATACGCTAATAGGGGAGGTGACCGAATCCATCTAACCTTCATGGGGCGTTGTCCACTACGACAATGCAAGGTGCTCGAGGCAGGGCAAGTACAGGCGACGGGTCAAAATGAAGATGAAGCAATGGGTGGAGAGAATAAGGATGAAGAAACAACAGGTGGGGAGAACTAATGGATTTATATTGGGGTTTTTTAGTAGGTCAAACCACCACCAAGGCACCGACAGGACCTGAGGGGAGTTAGGAACGGGTCAGGCGCTTCTAGGTTTGTTGCCAAACGAACAGTCCATATTGATCGCAATGAGAACGGACGACATGGGATAAGTTAAACAATGTCTGTATTAAGCCGACCATTATCACACTAATCCAACGCTATAATACGGTGATTGTTAGCGGTTAAACTGCTTTTTAGATTCTTCTGGAAACAACCGCAACCGTACATGGCAGTTTTTCCCCCTTTTCATTCACAAATATATAGAAAAACAAAAAACATTCGTCGAGAGATCAAATCCATGCACTGGCATTTTGGAAGTAGTATTGGAAAGAACTTGCTTTGCATTAAAAAGGTGGCATTGAAGAGATCAAATCTACGTGAATAGATTTTTTTCATTGATTCATTATGTATATGCAACATATAGATACAATTTCGACGAGTATATGATTGTACTCGTCCGAAAGCACAATAACTAACCTAAACTATTAAAACTACTTATACTAACTATAAACTACATAATCTAAACATATGATCCTCTTGCACGCCTCGCTCGCTTGGGAGGAGGTGAGGAGAAGTCAGAGTCAAAGTTAGAGTCGTTGGAGTCATCTTCAGTGTCGGTGTTGTCCTTGTCCTCCCCCTCCGAGTCCTCCTTCTCGGTGCTCCACGGAGGACTATAATCAGAAGACCTCTAGTCATCGGAGATGTCCTCCTCGGAGGACTGGTGGGCTAGCAAGTCATCCTCACTTGACGATGGGCTGCTTGGAAACTTGATGGGGTTGTCTGACATTTTCTTTGTAGATTGAAAGAGAAGGGGATGATGGATGAAGAAGATGGGTGATTTCAGAGGGCACTAGGCTTGAAGTATATGTAGAGTAGTGGGTATGGCTCTTAGGCTTCAGACGGCAAAAATAATGGTGATTTGATGGCCTTGGAAGTTGAGGCAATTCAACACTCACGCTGAATTTACCGCCGCTTGACCAAACGCTAGTTTAGGGCCGGCGGACAAAATGCATATCCCGGTTGTCCAGGCTTTTCATGCGACGAAGCAAATGCAACCCCAATACCACTGCCGCATCTAAGTTAACCCATCGGTGATAGAAGTCTGAACTGCCGGTTTCATTTCCACGAGGCCTCGCTATGGTTCCAATTGACGGTGGAAGTGTCAACGGTCGCTTCTATCGCTACGGCAGTGAAAGTGGCGACAGTGATAAATCAATCTGTAGTAGTGTTGAGTGTAATATGGGATCAAGTTGTAGATAGCCAACGGGTCGGCCCGGCCCGGCATGACATGGCTGCGCGCCGGCACGACCCGATGGGGGTCGTGCCTGCACGAGCCGCCGTGCCTCTCGGGCCGTGCCGAGGCGGGCGTCATGCCTGACCTACGGCCCAGGCACGTCCTGTTGGGCCGCCGGGCTGGCTCGAGACCACGGCCAGGCTTGCGTGTCGGGCAGCCCATGGAGTGCCCGTCGAGAGAGGCAGCGACCAGAGAGAGAGAGGGAGGTTGGTGGCGGCGCTTGACGTTCCCGGGATCTGGTGAGTGAAGTCCCAGGGCAGCGCACCCCACCAGCGGCGGAGATCGCGCCCTTGTCCCTAGTTCAACGAGGTCGGGGTGGTCAGCGTGGCGGGTGAGCAGTGAAGGATGGGGAGTGGCCGCCGACAGCCGAGCCTTGCGTCGGGGGTTGAGATGGAGAAGGAACAACGTCCGGGGGAGGAGACAGGAGAGTCACGACTCGCGAGCCTCGTGTCGCATGGTCGGGCCATGTGAATCACGACTGCAGCGCAGCGGTGGCCTCGGGCGAGAGGAGTGGGGCGGCGTGGGGCTGTGGGGGAGAGGGGTGAGGCCAAGTGGGATTAGGCCTTTAGGGTTAGGAAATGAAAGATGTGAACTATGGGCTGGGCCAAATTCCAAAAGGCTGCTAATTTAACGGGCCACCACCGGGCCGATGCTTTATTCTAGGCCATGCCCGTGTTGGGCCGCGTGTCTGGGGTGCGGCCTAGGCACGGCCTGCTCCCCCGGGCCGTGCCAGCCCGGGCCTGTTGGTTACCGGGCCGAGCCGTGCTTGGGCCGGATCAAAACACTGGGCCTCGGACTGTATGGCCATATATAGATCAAGTTGAGTGAGATATGATAATTGACAAAAATCCACCTGCAGTACAGACATCTCTGATTGTCACTTGTGAAGGTAGCTCAAGCACGCAGAGTCCAAAAAAACTCAGAGGCGAACCAAAAAACATGTTTCAAAAGAGGACAAATATTTTGTATACGTGCGTGTCATTTCGATTCTGCCAGATTTTCATCCCTTGCCAGATGATGATTTCACAAAATATTTAAAGGAGAGATTAACTTCCTACAATTATTCTTTTCCAATTACGCTTGAGGGTGGCATGCGTTTGCTTTATGGTTTTGAAGAGGAATTTCCTGCAGATGTAGAGGATGACCTTCCTCTAAGTGTTGTTCATAATGCAAACAAATATGTTGTCTCACTTGCTTCGGTCCATGGAGAAACAAGGGTTTTTGCTTGCACAGGCGTTTTTATTGATCGTCACAAATCCTCCTCGAGAATTCTGACTTCAGGAAGCTTGGTTCAAACTATAGACAAGATCGATGATAACTTGGATATTCAAGTACAGCTTCCAAATAACAAACTTACCAAAGGGACATTGGAATATTATGATTTGAATTTCAATATTGTTGTTGTCGGCATCAGTAATTTCCGCTGTCCCAGTATCCTACCATTGATTAAAGATGTTGAGGGGCAAGTTAAGCCTTACAAGTATGTGGTAGTAGCTATCGGGCGTGTCTTCCAAACAAACAAACAAACAAACTGATGTCGACATTTGGGACATTGACTCGCAGAAAAACCAAACTCGACTGCCGAGAGCTTAAGATCTCAACTTATAAAATTACTAAGGCTGGGATTGGAGGGCCAGTGATAGATTATAATGGGAATTTCATTGGCATGAACTTTTATGAAAAGGGTCAGACTCCTTATTTACCAGTTGATCAAACTGTGATGTTATTGATGGATCTTGATTCAAAAAGGACTGTTGCAGAGACGCCTGTTGCTCGTCCTAATTCGAAAAGATGGCCTTTACCTGAACCAATTTGGCACTATCCCTCTAGTGTCGTACGTGTTTACACGTCACACAGGAGCAAGCTGTGAATACCAGAAGGCTGTGTTTCGAGGATCTACAAATTTCTCCTACTTTACCACCATGTATATTTATCATAAACCTGCATAGTTGGTTGTTATGGTCCTACATGATCTTAACACTAAGCGTCTCAAACCATGTTGGAACGTGTGCTACAAAAACAAGTCTTGATTATTGGAACGTCTAATATGGCCTATGTTATTGGAATGTGTAATATGGTATTATGGTCTAAATTATTTGAATGTGTAGTACAGCATATGGAATCTAAATATAGTTGACTACTAGAGGCAATTTTCTTAAGATGTCTAGATCTAAAATGATTACAAAGGCGGACGTTTACTTGAGACACGACTGCCATTAATCAGGGAACCATCTCTTAAAATCCTTCTTTAACATTTTATATCACTATTTACTCACAAGGCATTTTAAAACCCGCATAGGACTGCCCACCTTGGGTATACACTAACTTTCTCTACCACTCAAGATACTGATTTTACTTTATCAAAGAAAAGAATTGTACATGTTTAGCACTCAAGATACTAAAATTTCTCTATAAAAGGGTACGTCTCCGTTTCAGGTGAATGATGGTCCATCTTGGACCGTTGGATCAAGATCTAACGAATGTAGTGTTTTCTTCTTCCTCCTGCTGCTCGCACCTAGGTGATTGTCGCACTCCTCGCTCTACGCTGCTGTGCGAATGCAGTGCTTTCTCCTCCCCCTCCGGTGCCCCTCCTCAGCCTTGTCCTCCCCTGCCGCGGCCGCCTTCTTCCCCGCCCCTTCTGCCGCCGCTTTCTTCTCCAACTCCAGCGAACGGCCACTGCGACGCCCTCGCCCCGACCTGGCCCGGCCGCCTCCAGGGCCTCTAAACCACCCTCCACAATCTCCACCGCCTGGCCGACCTTTCTCCCCATACTTTTCCTTTCTAAGCTCGCCGAAGTTGTGGAAGATGAGAGAGAGCTCGCCGGAACCCTAACTCTAAGATCTAGGAGGAGGAGGAGGAGGAGACATACCTCATCGGATCCACCATGGCTGCCGCCGGATCCACCTGAATCCTCCAAGCCGCTGCCGGATCCGCTCGCTAGAGTTGGGGAGGTCACCGGATCCGGGTGGGGCACCAGGGAGAGAGAGAGAGACTAGGGCGAGGCAGAGCGTGGGAGAGCAGTGACTAACGTGAACGTAGGTTACCAGGTGACTGCGACCAAGTGTTTCTAATAAAAAAAATTATATGTGCAGCATCACCGCATGGCGCCCTGATGTCATCTTGAACATTAATTGCAGGTCTATGTATGAATCACGTGCGCTGATTAAAGAGTTTGCATATTAGGTAAGTTTTCTTAGAGTCCAGACATACTAGGGTCCCCTGGTCACACCCCCAACACACGCCCTTGCTAATCCATCTCAAAAAATAGAGTCGATTTTTAGAAGCACCTCATTTATTTAGAGTGGTTGTCATTTTAGCCACCCATAGCAATATTATTTGAGAGACCCAGCTTGGAGAGCATCTATAGAATTAGGTGATGCACAAAAAAAATTCATAACTTTTTCAATAAAGACAGATGAATACAAATTTTATATAAAAATTATAAAGTTTGAGGAGACCTAAAACTTTGTAGTTGACATTAAGGGCCCAAATATACATTTTTAGTTCTTAGATTTCTAAATTCGGTTATAGTGCTCGACGCGATTTAAAACTTTATAATACATTCTTTTCATTTGTAATTCTTTTACATCTCCAAATAAGATTATATTCATGTAGAAAAACATATCATGTTATAATTTGTTACAAGTGAGTGTGTCGTTTGATGGTACGGAAGGGCTAGCACCCAAATGTCTGGGCGGACAACGCTTCCAAGCGCAGCTCCCGCACCATCTCCATCACGCGCACCCATGGGAAACTCCGCGGCGCCCCAACAGCAGTAGCAGACAGCAGTGGCAGGCCGCTGTCCGCCAGCCACCAGCGCTATTGGAACTTGTGCTACTCCAAATCTACTTTTGAAACATCAGATGAAACACTTCAAACATATGTGTGAAAATAGATGAAACATTTAAAACATACGCTTGAAACATGGATGTATAGCCATAGCAACATATCAAACATCTAGATCTACTTTTACAACATCCAGATGAAAAACTTGCAACATACCTGAAACATTTGAAAACATACGCTTGAAACATGCATGTTAAGCAACATCTAGATATATACTTATGCAACGTCCAGATGATACACTTGAAATATACGTCTGAAACAACTTAAACATTTAAAGCATATGCTTGCAACATACATGTTATGCAATGTCCAGATCTACTTCTTTAACATCAAGATGAAACACTTGAAACGTACGTCTGAAAAACTGAAACTCTTGAAACATATGATTTCAACATGAAACATATGCTTGTAACATACACTGGAAACATGACATCGTCTGCGGATGGGAGGTCGGGGCCGGTCATTCTGGCCATCGGGGTGGGAGCCGGTGGCGAGTGACAGCGCGCACGAGAACCACCAGCACCGGCCGCGCTTGTGGGTGGCCTTGGCTCGGTCGGAAATGACCTGAGGTGCCCCAGGACATGTGCCCAACGTCCATCGACAGCGGCGGCCCGCGGCGTCAAGGCATCTCGACGGCGCTAGGATTCAGGAAGAGACGGGGGAGGCACTGTGCGAACTGAGGGAGGAGGTGGCGTGGTTGGCTTGCGTGGAGAAAGGAGATGGAGGTGGCGACACGGGGTCTGTTGCTGCCAGCGGACGCGCGCGCGCGAGAGCGAGAGACCGAAAGATAGGGGGCGAGAATGGGGAGAGCGGGGTTAGGGCTTGATGGGGGATGGCCGTGGCGGTGAGGTAGAGTGGGGCGGGCGGACGGCCGCACGACGCGGTGAAGCTGCAACGGACGAGCGCGGAGTGTGGAGATTTGTTTTTTTTCGGCGTCTGGACGGACGTACGTGAGTCTAAGCATTAGCGTTGATGGTAGGGAGAGGTCACACAAGTTTAACGTTAAGGGTTTGAATCATTGAAAACGCATACGCGGACAAAGTTGCATTATTTGTGATTAACGCGGACAATGATTTCTAGAAAATAATGTTTAATTTATTACGACCATTTAATTTTTTTATTATATACACTCTCTTCGTCAGAGTAACAAACATATTTTGTATATGAAAAAGTCTAGTCTTTTAAACCGTGACCAACAATTAGTTAAATTATATATAAGTTTGGGACATCAAAGTCGCTACAATAGATATGTATTAAAATTGCCTTTAAGAAATGATAATGATATGGGCTAAAACTTTTTTGTACGACTTTCTCCCGATCAAAGTATGCTTATCATTCTGGAATGAAGAAAGTGTTTTCTAGAGACAGGCCATGTTTTGAATTATTTATAGAAATCAATTTCTAAGAGTGGTTGTAGAGATGCCCTGAAAAATTCTCATTTCTAGAGACGCTTGGGTAAACAAAGTTGCAAAACCGCCTGTACAAACCGAGTATTTTCTTTAAAAGAATATTTTCAGTGGCAGTGTCTCACAGTTTGAGCCGTAGTGACACCGAGCTAGTAAGCTTTCACTTTCAGACGAAGTCCAGACGATTTTAGAATGAGCTGGTATATACGTGGCTTCCTTCAAATCGGCAGGGTGGGTTTAAAGGAGCCTCTGGGGATATGAGCATAATCGCATCCCTATTCCCACCACGTCAAGAAGTGGATATTTTTTAATTTCAAGAAAAAAAAGGAAGTGGAGATTTTGAAAAGGTTAGCTTGTGGCTCTAGTTGATTCCCTGTGAATGAGTCTGTGACTCGGTTAAGCCACACGCTGTGTATCAATTCGACGGCACCGGTGCCCGCACAGTGAGCTTCAGCCGTCCAATCAATTTGGCCCATGTATTTCTACATATCTTATATGTGGTTGATTACATGAGCCGTCTAGTTCTTGTACGCCAAATGCAAGGTATACTTGTGTCCATGACTTGAAAGTATAAGTATCATAAAACATGCTCCCCAATCTGTTGATCAACCATTTCTGCAAGCCCAATAGCACGCCATGTTCGTTTGAACGGCTTATAAGCCAGATTATAGTTTTTTTCTCTAAACAAATTAGCATCAGCCGGCTTATTAGCCGCAGAAACCATCAGCCTGCAAGGCTTACGATGGACATTGGAGGGCAACTTAAGGTAATGGGGGCCCTTTTTCTTTATTATGGAAGCTTTAGTTCCAGTTTAGAAATAGCTACTAAGCAGCCTCCTGGCAGATTGTCGGAGACTCGGAGTGAGTTGGATTACTCACACGTATATAATCAAATAAAGCACGGATAACATATAGTCTGTAATATCGAACATACCATACAAATGGTGCCCAATAGCATAGTAGACTTTTAACGAAGAACACTAGTTGCCGGCCTACAAGGCTGTTGATGGACATAGGAGAGATTACACATATTGTACGGTAACTTCATAGGTTCAGGTAACGGAGCCTTTTTTCTTTATCATGGAAGCTTTCGTTCCGGTTTAGAAATAGCAAGGCTCCTGGCAGATTGTCGGAGACTCGGTGTGAGTTGGATTACCCACATGTAATGTAACCAAGTAAGACCTTGTTTGGATGCACATGTATTCATCTCAATTCACACGTGTTGAAGTGAATTGGAGTGGAATTAAATTAAGTTTCATTACAATCCACTCCAACACATGTGGATTAAAGTAAATACACGTGTATCCAAATAAGACCTAAAGCACGGACAACATATGATCTGCAACATCGAACGTACTGTACAAATGACATACTCCATCTGTCCCTTTACGTATGTCGTCCGGAAAACGTGTTTGTGAGGGAAACACGATTTTCTAGAGACAAACATTTAGGGACAGATGGAGTATTAACAGCAAACACCAGTACTGAGTCAAAGTCGCAAGTGGTTGCACCCACGCCACGGCTAACCGAACCGAAGCACATCCCAGTCAGTGGTTGGCTCTTGGCTGGCCGACGCCCGACGCCGACGCTGACGGCAGTGAACCGCCACGACAGCGAATTATTGTTGAGTCCAACGGGTCTCTAGTGGTGGTAGCTCACCAGCACAGTGCAGTGAGGTCACTCGATACGGGAACGGGACCAAGCCCCAAGGGGGTTCAGGTTCCCACTTCCCAGGCACGAGTCTTGCCTCGCCTAGTCGCCTGACACGAGTGACGAGTGACGGAGCAAGAAATGTGATTTTTTTTTTTTGTTGGCGGGATTTGCCGTTTATAGTAGTGGTATAAATCCTTCCTTTGCCGAGAAAGCTCGCCCACCATGGCAAGAATATCCTTGTCCATCCAGGAGAGACGATCTGGCTACCCACTCGAGCAAGGTTCGCTGATCCTGCTTGAGCACGAGCTCCTGCCCATCAACCAAAAGCGCCGCTATCTGCTCAGGTCACCAGCGTGCTCTGTTTGCTCGTGTCTTCATCGCCATTGAATTGAGATTGCAGCCAAATCGAGTTCCTCGTCCCTAGTTCGAGCTCCATTATCCCCAAATTGAGCATCTGACGACTCAAGAATCAACCGGAGGCTCCTCCAAATCTCTGTGGGTCCGTCAAAATCGAGTCAGAATCGATCTCTTCTGTCGTAAGTAGATCGCAACAGCAAAATGATGTACTTGCCATGTGTTTCTATCTGAATCTGATGGTCGAACTGCTTGGCTGCTCGCCTATGGCTGAAATTTTTGAGATGTAACGAAACCTGTCTAATTCCAGCTGCAAAGTTAATGTTAACGGGTCGACGAATGGACCAAAGGAGAATCAGATGTCTGGGTGGCCTCATACGGGCCCATTGAGTACAAAGAGGATGTTTGGGCAGGAACAGCGAAACCCATCTAACTAGTGCCTTGTTTGGGTGGGTAAAGTTCCAGGCCAATTCACGTGATTGGGCCGATGACTCGACCCACTCAAAAGAAGAACCTACGCTGTGCCAGCCAGCCCAATCCAAAGAAATTAAAGCCCACGCGATACAGCAAGCACGTCTTACCCTAACTTATCAATTCCATTTCGGAGGTCATTCCGGTTTTGTCTTTGGAACGGTATATTTCAGTACCGGTGCATTCCGGTGTACCATTCCGGATTTTAATTGCTTTACTATAAATACTTAAATTGTCTTTAGCTTATATATAAGATTTTCTAGTCTTAAACAAAAACAAGTAAATATTTTAAAAGAAACAAAAGCATTATACGTTTGTCCAGATTGTTGTTACGAACTGGGCTTTTACCCTAGTCAACACTAAGGGCCTGGGCACACATTTGCTGAACAGGAACACCCACAGCTGTCGCCTACCTACCATTCCAGCCTGTGCAAGTCGCAAAGTCTCGAGTTTAGCGCCTGGCCATCCAACTTTAATGCGGAGGTACGCAGTCTTCACGAGGTAAATCACCGGTACCGGCACCGTCCGGAGTCTGCATCTCGCCCGGAAGGGCCGAAATCGCCCGGGATGACCGGAATCGTCCGGGATTGTGGCCGGTACTGGATGCAGCTCTTTTTGTTCCGGTTTACAGGGTGGTACGAGGCATACCGGCCGTTCTGGTCGGTACCGAAATGGAATTGATAACTATGGTCTTACCTCGTCGCCCTTTTATTCTGGAAAGAGAAGACTAGAAGAAGAGGTGGACTGTTTTGGAGAATCAGGCAGCACAGCAGTAAGAGGGCATGTGAAATTCAAGCCTAGGTGTCGATTAGGTTTTCAACTCGACATCACAAAAATTCATGGTCCTTGACCTCATAATGGGCGTGCCACAAAGGCCCGTTCGGCTGGGCTGATAAGCCGGCTGAAAACAGCGTTGGCTGATTTGTTGTGAGAGAAAAACACTGTTCCGGCTGGAAAAACAAGTTGAAAAAGACGGATTATAAGTCGGGTGAACAGGGCCAAAGTGGTTTATGGGACATGCGCCCCACAACTAACATAGGAGTAGTGGCTGCTTATTACCCTCCGTGGCAACGAAAGTGTGTCTGCCACCGTGTTCACATATTTGGAGAGAGAGATTACTGCAAATTGCTATCCTCCAGACTTCCTCGCGACCACGCCACACAACGTGAGGAATTGCCGTTTGGCAATCAACACTTCGGCACCGCAGGCTGGAGCTGTACTGCTGTACCCTCAAGTTGTGGCCCAACCGCCCAAATAATGTGGGAGCTTCATCTATGTAAACACTATATTCGCTTATCAGCAAGTCATTCAACAGTATTTTTCTCTCACAGCAAATCAACATCAGCCAGAAATCATCCAACGAACACGGTGAAAGCTAAAAAGGTCACCTTTTGCGTTTATTTTCTCAAAACACACTTATTTTGTTGCCAAATCTTTTCCAGGACAGTGTTCTTGCCAATGGCTTGCTTCTGTTCTGTGATCGCATCCGTCCATAGGGGCGGATCCAAAGGGGGGGCTGGGTGGGCTCCAGCCCCCCTATAATCCTGATTTCTTCGTTAAATATGTGTTCATTAGTATTAAATCTCCATTAATCTCTAGCTTTAGTCCTAAATTTTCACTATTTAGCCCCTCTTTGTGTTCATCCTCGATCCGCCACTGTCCGTCCATCATGCTGCAAGACAGTAACATGCCATGAACCCACAACTAATAATGCATGCCTGATGAAAGCATTTTTTTTAATACACGAGAGTAAAAACCCCCCTCGTTTGGGCGTCAGTTTTATTAGTGATCTGATGAGAAGGCAGCAAGCAAGGACATGCCGCAGCACAATATCTCTCCTAGCGGACAGGGAGATCAAGGGATATGTTAAGAAAGCCACGCACATCAGAGGAACAGGACAAAGGTTAGCTTTTGGCGTCCGATAGCGGGAAATGGAGCACATGCCACGAATGGGACGCGAGATTGAAGATTTTCATCCTGCACCAACAGTTATTAGCCGCCAAGGATGGTATCAGAAATTGATCCAGCTCGAGTACAGGAGTATGACTAGGCAACAGTTTCAGCAGTACGAAGCTAAGGCCCGTTTGGTTTGGAGGAGTTAAAATTTAACTTCCATCACATCAATGTTCCCTCAAATACATGGAGTACTAAATGTAGACTAATTACATGCATGTCGGCACAGATTATGAGTAATTTACGAGACGAATCTATTAAGTCTAATTAGTCCAAGATTGGAAGCTTTTTGTCAAATAAAACGAAAGTGCTACAGTATTTGTTAAACTTTAACACCCAAACCAAACGGGGCCTAAGGTGGCCCGCCCGCTTGGGAACTTGGGGCCTGTTTAGTTTGCAAAATTTTTTTTTGCAAAAAACCACAGACTGTATCATTTTTATTGTTATTTGGTAATTAGTGTCCAATCATGAACTAAGTAGGCTTAAAAGATTCGTCTCATGATTTACAGCTAAACTGTGTAATTAGTTTTATTTTTTATCTACATTTAATGCTTCATGTATGTGTCCAAAAATTGTTGTGACGGAAAATCTAAAAAATTTTGGGAAAATTTTTGAGAACTAAACAAACCCGTGGTTTAGCCTGACGCCTGACGATGGGACACCAACAACAATTGATGTACCAGTACTGTAAGGCTAGGCTAACATGTTTTTGAGTTTCGAGGGTAACTGTTTGTCAAATCCAATGGTTGTAACGTGATAAGTTAAACAATTCTTGAGTAGTTAGCTTTTCAGCTTCAACAATGATGCTTTGGTGCAAATTCTTCACCTATGAGCTCTGTCACTGTAGCCTATTACCAGGAGGAGTCCACAACTTGTTCAGGCGCTGCTAAGGCCCTCCACAATGTACACTTCGAGTGATGCCCAAAAGAAGAGAGGGAAGATTCTGGCATCACTCTCTCCATTGCAGCGAGCGAATCTAACTCCGAGCGATGCTAGAAAAATGAAGAGCGGCGCAACTACTTGCGCCGGTGCCAGCTGATGCCCAAATCATTAAATATATTTTCACCGAGACTCCTCGTAGCTGGCTCCATCTTCCATCTTCGACTCCATCTCTGTAGCGCTGGAGCGGCAGGGCAAGGGACCGACACGGCGCAGGTGGCAGAGCTCGGCCAAGATGATGCGCTTGGCGTGCGCGGGAACAGGGTCGTCGTCGTTGGGCCTTGCCTGCTCTCCTCGAACCGGCTCTGCCTTGTCTCTGCATAGGAACGACAAGATCTGCGGACCGTGGTGGTGTGTTTGGGAATGGGGAGAGAGCGGAGGCGTCCTGGAGAGCGGGGCATCAGTGGCCTAGGAGAGCAGGGCTTGGAGATTGTAACGGATCAACGTAATTATACGAGATTAAGTAAGAAAATCTTCCACCGAGGCGATTAATTTATCAAACTTAAACCTGTATAACCCGAGATTCCGTAAAATCACGAGGGATTTCAAACCAACCAACATACAACCAAGATCGTACTGATTTAGCAGCTATAGTTCACATGATACATAGAGTTCACAATAAAAGTGGAGTACATCAGAGTTCGGAATAAAAGTTATTACAACATAGTTCAAAATAACATAGCGGAAGCAAGTAGTTTTACACACACGCTTAGTTCAAATACAGTGCCAGTAGATAGTCATGGTCCACAAAAGCATTTGATAAGACGAACAGAGTGACTCTTGCCCCAGGTCCTAGTTGTCGCCCATCGCCGGATACAGACAGTTGGAGCAGTACCCATAGTACATCTGACCATCTGTAACAACAATGGGAACAACGCCCTGAGTACGAGAATGTACTCAGCTAGACTTACCCGTCATAAACCAGAAATAAAGGACACCAAGGATCATGCAAGGCTTTATAGATTGGACTGGCTTGACTCATTTGCGAAAAGCATAAGTTGTTATGAAAAACTATACCAGTACTTTTTGCATCACTTTTAGTATAACCTATTCAAGCTAGGTAAACACCTATTGCTAAAACAATCACTTGATTCATCATTAACAATCTAGATTACCATATCAGGTTTATCATTTCCAACATCATTCACTTAACCATCAGTGTTCCATTAATGTTACTACGATGCCATAGCTCGAGTCAAGTGCTCACTAACCGGGAGCGACGGCGATTCGAATCGAATTCCTATCCAGCTAGAGATTTATTCCTCACACAAACCCTGCTTTCCCCCGTCAGGGTCGCGTAGATCACCAATGACACTTTCCAAAAAGCCGTGGGATAATAATCATGGATCGCACTACCCAGGAACCGCCCGACTGCCAGGACGCACGTTGGGCTCACTCTTCGCGTCCCCGTTACACCCCCTTCAACACCAGTCTGCCAACCCGAGTTTATCCCGGCTCGAAAAGTGTCACTAGCTTCGCGGTCGAAAGGTACTTTATTCGGCCAGCTAAATGTGAGGCATGCGTTCAACATGACAAGAGGGACGAGCAACGATCGGTTCTTAATCGACATAGACGGAATCACTATAGTCCAAAACCCTATAAGACTCCGCCCGGTCTTCGTTTGTCCATCAACACTTGGTTACTTTTTATGATCACAATTACAACTAATCATAACCCGGTATCCACCTATAACTCGCAGGTGACAGAAAATCACAAGACTTTTATCGGTCTAAGCATGGCTAAGCAATTTACTCGATCCTGACCTAACAGGGTGAAAGATAATCCGATGGCCAAGGTAATAATGCAACAACGGTTTCACTCAACTCCTATAACTTAATGCAACTATATATATAACTATAGTTCATGTAGTAAGGAACAACTTTTATAAAATAGGAGACTTATAATGCTCCGGGGCTTGCCTCTTTCGAACGAGCTAGGATGGTGGTCGACGCACTCTGACAGCTCCTCGCCTGACTCTTCCTCCTCAGGCACCTCCTGTGCCTGGGGCTCCTGCTGATCCGTCCAAGCCTGCTCCTCCTATACTGCTACCTGCGACTCTTTCTTCGATCCTGTATGATGCAAGTGCATAAGTAAACATGCGAATGATGCATCAGATTGTGGTGGAGTGCTTTGATGACATGAGATGCAGATGAGCACATGGAATGAGCAGTTTGAATATAACTATTTCTTCTATAAGGTAGTCCACGTCATCCAAGAATATATACCCTAAAACATGCACCTTATTCTTCTATTAGTTAGCCTATCATCTACACATACAAGTGAACCTAAGCTACCAAAGCTTACAAACCTAACTCAACCACAACATCAGCAAGGCATAATGATGCTTCAAAGATACACCAAACATATTTTATTTCTCTTAATTTCTCATAAAGAATAATCTTTTATTCCCTATTTAACTAGGGTTACACAGCAACACCTATTTTTGGTGTAGATAAAAATCTACAAAAATTACAGTAGATTACTCTTACCCAAACTAACCTACTACTAAATTTTCATGAGAATTGTCTATGTAAAACTGCCTGTACAAAATAAACAAGTTATAGCCTAAATATGAGCATGAAATTATTTTGTACTAGAAAAAGTATCAAATAATAGATTTCACATTTTTCCTATGTTACTAACAGTAAACTAATACACTACAAAAATTATCACATGTATGTTCTATACAAATTTAGCTTTCTACTAAAAATAACAAAGATTATCAATTAAAAGCATTTGTACTACACCTCAAAAATTTCTCGCAGAACATGCTTCACTAATATTTTTCCTAGAAAGTACATCACTAATAAAGATTAAAGCAACAAGAATCACATTTTTTCCTTCATTATTTTATTTACTACATATTTTCTAAGATATCAGCATTTATAGCAATTAAATAAATTTGCATAGTAAAGTGTTACAAAAATAATATGAGATATTTTTAAACTGTAGATCTATTCAAGAGGAACATTTCAAAATTTGTTTCATCATTTTTGGAGCTATAAATCTTGAGATATGATTTTTTAAAGCTGTTTCATAATTCTGAGAAATCATTTTCCTTAATTCTTTTAAAAATTCGCCGGTGAAAACGCTGAATACACCCGGTGCAGTGCACCCACACGCGCTGACACGCGGGACCCATGGGTCAACGGACCCACCGGCCAGCCAGAGCAGCGCGGGGGAGGCGCTGACCGGTGGCGAACTCGCCGCCGGTGGGTCTCCGGCGACGGGGAGGGCACCAACGTGCTCCCCGCACCGAGACGCACCCAGCGCACCAACTCCGAGCGGCGCGGGAGCTCTGGAGGAGGCTCGCCGGCGGAGATGGTGGCACGACGGCACTGGAGCTCGTCGGCCGGCCAATGCAGGCCACGGGGGCGGCCGAGAAGGCGAGCGCGAGCACCGCTAGACGAAGGGGAAGCGGATGCTCGAGACCGGAGGAGGCATGAAGGGCCAGGGAGCTCCGGCCATGCGCGCCGGCCAACGGCGGCCATGGCGGCAGTGGAGGAGGTGGGCGGCCAATTGGCCCTCACCTGAGCTCGAGCGATGGAGTGGAGGCGCGCACGCGGTGGAGGGAAGCGGGGCGGAGCTGAGGCCGAGAGGAATCGGCCGGAGAAGCAGCCACGAGCACGAACGGCGGTGGCGGAGCTCCGGGAGCCGGTGATGGCACGGCGGTGCGCTGCTGCTGCTGCTGGCGGGGCGAGAGGAGGGAATGGAGGGAGCAGCCGAGGCGGACGAGCGCGCGGAGGGGGGGTAAGCGAGCGCGGTGCTGCGGGGGCCACAGGGGCGCGTGTCGCGCGGCGTCGTCGGCGTCCGGCCACGCGGCGGCCGAGCTCTGCCGCGGCGCCACGGCGTCACGCGCGGGCGCGCGCGGGAGGACGCCGGCGCGGGGCTACGGGCCGGGCTGCCAGAGCCGCTGGGCCGAAAAGGAGGCCGCGGCCCAGTAGGGTGAAAACGAATTTTCCTTTATAAATAATATTTTCAGATTTCCTTATTTGTTTCAAAATTGGATTTGGAGATGAAAAAGAGGTTTTCAGAATTCTGGCCCAAAATAAAAGTTGTTCAAAATTTTATTCTCTACAACTTTCATGTAGGGCATTTTTCAAAATTCTCAATAGATTTTGAATTTAGGATTTAAAGCTAAATTGTTAATCAAAAATTTATTTGTTTAGAATATTTTTAAAACAAAATTTGAGAAAAACTTGAATTCAAGAATTGCTCCAAAAATCATGTTAATTTATTCTAGATTATTTAAAATTGCTAATACCCAAAAGTATACTACCTTTTTGGCACTTACATCAAAGTTAGGGTTCTAATTATTTGCTTTTCAAGTTTAAATTTAAAAGAGCTATATTCCATGCAATGCTAGTCATGAAATGATGCTGAATGCTTTATGCTTTGAAATGCTAATGCATGCTTAACACCCAGGGGTGTTACAGCCCTCCCCCCTTATAAGAATCTCGTCCCGAGATTTCGAGTTACGAACCATTTATCGTAAAAATCTTTATACGCGGTTTGAAGATATTCTCCCGTTTCCCATGAAGCATCACTCTCATCATGATAGCTCCACTGAATCTTGTAGGTTGTTACCACTCTATTCCGAGAGACTCGGTCCTTAGTATACAGAACTCGAACCGGTTGTTCATGATGTTCCAAGTCCGCCTTGATCCGAATACCCTGCGGTTCTATTCTCTCTTCAGGAACACGCAGACATTTCTTCAACTGGGATATGTGAAAGTCGGGAAAGATCGAACTCATCCCTTCTGGCAATCGCAACTTATACACCACGGGACCCTTTTTCTCTATGATCTGGTATGGTCCGATATATCTAGCAGACAGTTTCTGCTTGATTCCAAACCATTTCTTCTTCATAGGGGTAACCTTCAAATAGACATAGTCACCCACTTGGAAATCCAATGGTCTCCTTCTCTTGTCTGCATAACTCTTCTGACGAGACTGTGCAGCTTGCATGTTTTGCCGGATAATACGGACCTTCTTCTCTGCCTCATCTACAAAATCAATTCCATAAAACCTTCTTTCTCCAAGCTCTACCCAATTTAACGGTGTCCTGCACTTCCTGCCATATAAAGCTTCAAAAGGTGCCATCTTGATACTCTCTTGGTAACTGTTGTTGTAAGCGAATTCCGCCAACGGTAACCAGGATTCCCATGAGCCTCTGGATGATAGTACACAAGCTCTAAGCATATCTTCAAGTACAGCATTAACTCGTTCTGTCTGCCCGTCTATCTGTGGATGGTAAGCCGTACTACGAATCAAACTAGTACCCAAACCTTTATGAAGATGTTCCCAAAAATAAGAGGTAAACTGTGAACCACGATCAGACACGATCGTTTTTGGTATACCATGTAATCGGACAATCTCAGCAATGTACTTTTCTGCATATTTAGGTGGTCGGAATGTTGTCTTAACTGGTAGAAAGTGAGCTGTCTTGATGAGACGATCTACTATTACCCAAATAGAATCATGTCCCTTCTGTGTGGTGGGAAGACCAGTGATGAAATCCATACTTATATCATCCCATTTCCAATCGGGTACAGACAAGGGTTGTAGAAGTCCTGCAAGTCTCATGTGAAGAGCTTTAACTCTACAACACATGTCGCAACGAGCAACGTATGCTGCAATTTCTTTTTTCATCTTAGTCCACCAATAACAGGGTCGCAAATCTTGGTACATCTTACTACTTCCGGGGTGAATAGATAGCTTGGAATGATGGGTCTCATTCATCAACTTGTTCTTAAGCTCTCTATCCTTAGGTACCACCAGACGATCCTTAAACCATAACACTCCTTGGTCATCCAATCGAAAGTGTTTGGTGGGTTTCCTCTTCATCTTCTCCTTGATATGAAAGATTCCCTTATCTGTCTTCTGACCTTCAATGATCTGGTTTTCCAGAGTACAACTGATCTGAATATTATGCAACACAGTAGGATGTAACAATTTGAACCCTTCTTCAAACAACGGTTGCACATCAATAGCATGTGATTTTCTGCTCAGTGCATCTGCTACTACATTAGCCTTCCCGAGATGATAATGCACGTTTAGATTATAGTCCTTTATCAGCTCTAACCATCTTCTATGTCGCATGTTCAACTCAGATTGGATAAAAATGTATTTGAGACTCTTATGATCTGTAAAGAGATTACACACATTACCCAGCAGGTAGTGTCTCCAAATCTTTAGAGCATGCACTACTGCTGCAAGCTCCAAATCATGTGTAGGATAGTTAACTTCATGCTTCCTCAATTGACGTGAGGCATAGGCAATGACCCTTCCATTTTGCATTAGTACACATCCTAACCCATTCTTAGATGTGTCACAGAACACATCAAATGACTTTTCTATATCCGGTTGGGCCAGAACAGGAGCAGTGGTCAACAACTTTCGCAAGGTGCAGAAAGTTGCCTCACACTCCTCTATCCATACAAACTTATGATCCTTCTGTAACAGACTTATCATTGGTTTGGCAATCTTCGAGAAATCCGGTATGAAGCGACGATAGTAACCGGCTAAACCAAGAAAACTGCGAACTTCATGCACTGAGGTTGGTGACTTCCAGTCCATAACCTCTTGCACCTTATTAGGGTCTACAGAAATGCTATTTTCAGACAACACGTGGCTGAGAAAAGGAACTGTCTTAAGCCAGAACTCACACTTGCTGAACTTCGCATACAGTCGTTGTTCTCTGAGTCTAGTCAAGACAATCCTGAGGTGCTCTGCGTGATCTTCTTCATTCTCTGAATATATTAGAATGTCATCAATGAACATAATCACAAACTTGTCCAACTCTGGCATGAAAACAGAATTCATCAGATACATAAAGTATGCAGGAGCGTTTGTCAATCCGAAGGACATGACAAGATACTCGTACAAGCCATATCTGGTAGAGAACGCAGTCTTAGGCACATCTTGCGGCCTAATCTTTATATGATGGTATCCTGATCTTAAATCTATCTTAGAGAACACTTTGGCTTTAAACAATTGGTCAAACAAGATATCAATCCGAGGAAGAGGATACTTGTTTTTAATTGTCACTGCATTCAGTGGTTGATAATCCACGCACACGCGTAAGGAGTTATCCTTCTTCTTTTTCACAAATAGAGCAGGGCATCCCCATTCAGACGAGCTAGGACGAATCAAACCTTTCTTTAGTAAGTCCTGGAGTTGCTTCTTCAATTCGGCTAACTCATTGGGAGGCATCCGATAGGGCCCTCTCGAGATCGGTGTTGTTCCCGAAATTAACTCAATGGCAAACTCAACATCTCGGTCTGGTGGAAGTCCAGGTAACTCATCTGGAAACACATCTGGAAACTCACAGACCACTGGAATCTGGGCTAGCAGAGTAGTTTGGACCGCACAAGTCGTGCTAGCTAGGTCTACTTTCCGAGGTAGGACCACTCGAAAGGTGCCTTCTCCACTTGGTTCCTTAAGAGAGATACTCCTTCCTCCAGTATCGATTATTACCCCCATCTTATTCATCCAGTTCATACCCATGATCACATCCAAAACTAACCCTGGCATGACTATCAGATTAAGCTTATATTGTCGGTTTGATATGTTTAGGGTTACTCCCTGAACTATCTGATTAGTCAACAGATCAGCCCCAGCTGAACTGATTTTATATGCACATTCCAATTCGACTATCCTTTGCTCATGCCTCTTAACAAATGCTTGACTTACAAAGGAATGAGATGATCCGGAATCAAACAAGACTACTGCAGGATGATTGTTGATAGAAAACATACCAGATGTTACCGGTTCTCCTTCTAGGATGTCATCCACGGTGGTGTGATGCACACAAGCTTGATACTGCGTCTGCTGTTTCTTAGGGTAGGGACAAAACTTTGCAAAGTGTCCGGGTTGGTTGCAGTTAAAGCACGGTCCCTTCACTTGAGCCACAGTTCCAGATGAACTGCCTTGTCCTGTCTTCGCCTGAGGCAATGCCATCTTGAATGGTTTCTGGTTCCTCTAGGGTTGCTGAGTATTCTGATTCTTCCTTTGTGGTGGCCTAAACCTTGCACCTGGGGCAGGCGACCGATAAGCTGGACGGTTGGCCACTTGGGCTCTGGACTGGGACGGACCTGACTCGAAAGCTCTCTTACGGATCTTGGAAGCAGCATAAACATTGTTGTTCTTCTCTTGCTTCAGACAGTCACTAACAAAATCGTTGAAACTAGTCCTCATATTTGTACCCACATGTTTCATCATCTTGGGATTTAGGCCTCTCTTGAAGCTAGCGATCTTCTTGGCCTCAGTATTCACCATATCAGGAGCTTAACGGCTCAGGTTATTGAATGCATGTAGATATTGAGTTACAGTCTTCGTGCCTTGATTCAGTGCTAGGAATTCCCCAAGCTTCATCTCGGTCAGACCAGGTGGAATGTACGTTCCACGGAAGGCTTCGGTGAACTCCCTCCAAGTGATGTGATCGTGGGGAGGAAAAGTGGTGTGGTAATGTTTCCACCACATTCCTGCCGGACCTTAAAGCTGATGAGCTGCATACTCAGTCTTCAACACTTCAGTCATTCTCAAGACACGGAACTTTTCTTCTATAGTATTAATCCACTCTTCTGCATCCAAGGGTTCTGCGGCTTCCTTGAAGATCGGTGGACGAGTATCCATGAAGTCCTTGAAACTGCTATACTGATTTGCTTCGTGCCCACCCGGGTTTATCCCCGGACGGGTGTTATCTGCGATACTGCGCAACGCTGCTTCCATATTCTATTGCATGCTCTCCATATTACGTTGGCTTCCAAGAAATTGTGCGAAAAACTGTTCCGTAGTGTAGGGTGGAGGAGGTGGTGGTGGATCACGGTCATCACTAGCAGCTGCACTGCCACCAGCCTCAGCGGCACCATACACGGTACGATGAGTGTTCGTCATCTGCATGTTTCAGCAACAGTAATTATTAGGTGATGTTGTAGGAATTGCGACCGAATGAAAAATCATGCCGAACTGAATTTACTGGAGAGAATAATTTCATACAATAAAACAGGGGCACAATCAGTCATTCCAATTAACACGACATCACTAATTAGATTACTTAAAGCGCACACATCGTGTCCATTACAACCAAGTTGCCAGCATACATACACTGGACTTTTTGACGTTCGGATACCACCACAAACACATCCGAGCTTTCCAATATTACATCAAAGCCTTAGTCTTTCTACTCATTATTACATGTCCAACGTGCCAACAAAGCAAAAGATCACGTAGAGGAAACCTAGTAGCTAGCGCAACAACTACTAGCCTACTCATCGTGGTCGCTGTCTAAGTCCGAGACGTTGGCGTCGTCGCCATTAGCAGCGTCGTGGTGCTCCCTAAATGGTGCTTCAGGCTCTTCAGGATCTTCGTCTTCATCCAAATCCATCTCTGCCGCACCAGGAGGAACATAGGGGTTGAGTTGATTGTTCAGCCGATGAACCTCCTCATGCAGATTGTCATTATATTCCTCTGCATATGCCAGCTATTGCTCTAGCTCAAACTGTCTAGCCCTCAACACATTCTCTGCGGACCAGGCTTCATTCCTCTAATGGAGCACATGAGTCAACATGCGCTCAACGTTCCTGTTAGCGGTGGTCAGTCGCCCAACCTGCTCTCTCAGGGCACGTACATCTCCCTCGAAAGCCACAGTCCTCTGGGTAGCCTGATCTCTCTGACGAGTCAACTGAGCCATCTCTGTGTTGAGCCTCTCAATCTCGGCGTCGTGATCTATCTAAAGCTAACGACAATCATCACGAGCCTGACAAAGCAAAAGATCACGTAGAGGGAACCTAGAGCACTAGACACACGTCTTAGGCTACCTTCCACTCCATCAAAGGCCCTCATCACCGCGAACATGGCACTCATAGCGGGGTTGTCACTGTTCTGTGCTTCTGCGATGCTAATCTCCAGAGATCTTCCTCTTGCCTGCTGCCATGAGTCAGTGAAGGGGTTGCCCCTCGGAAAGACTCCAACTATAGCTGCTGCCAACTCCTGAGGAAAGCGATCTATGATATCCCTCAGGATCCCAAAGGCTGCCCTCTCAGCGGCTTTTTCAGGGGTCCTGCCAGTTGACTCAAAATGCCAACCAGTCCACTCAGAACCATCACCTCGGGGACGAACTACTGCTTCCACAGTCACCAAAAGTCCTTCCCCCAACCGCTCATTCGACCAAAAGTAGCGGGGCTCCATCCCATCAGGATAGCCTACATAGCTGAGTACTCTCCACAAGAGCGTAGGCATCCCAAACTCTCCAAGAAAAGTGTGGCGCTGACGAGTGCGTGGAGCAAGCTGATGACGGGGAGCTCTACCGGTGGACTTGCGGGCTGTCTGCTTGGTACGTGCCATCTGTAGCAAAATTTTATTACCGTGGTGAGAACAGATTTTTAAGTTGGCATTTTTATTGAAATGAGATAATCAACTTATAAGGGAAGGAACAATGCCATGAATGAAATGCACAACATGATACATGCACGTTCCGTACGTCCTCACAAACTTAGAAAATTAATAACTACAAACGGAATAAACGGTGGCATACAATGATCTCTTGTAACGTAACTAATACGTACTACTCAAAAGTGTTGTTATGTACCTGCAGAAAGTCACTTCAGCCCAAACCTCACAATATGAAAATATACAAGAAAGCAGTAAAGTAAGTTACTCGCTCTACACACATCCCTAGATACGAGTATAACGGTAACAACTACCCGAATCATCGTCCTATTGACGGCATCGTCACCGCATGACGGAAGTCCCCACCATTTGAATATCCTCATACGAACATGCGCATGGCACGTAAGTACTTCGGTATCACATAAGCACTGCCCTAGATCGGCAGTGTATCCGACCATGCTCTCACAACTCTCACTTACCAAGGCGTAGAGGGAATTGATCCATACATTACCACTCAATTGAATGGCACTCATACAATAGCACGCCGTATGAGCAACGAAATTTAAAATATGATGCAAACTCCCAAGTTAGTACTTAATTAAGCCACCTAGAGTCCTTATTGGGCATAAAAGATATGACCACTGGCACACTCTTAAATTTAAAAGCTTAGTTGAAAACACAGTTTTGTTTTTAAATACCCATATAAACAGTACCATGCTAAACCATGCTCTGATGCCAGCTGTAACGGATCAACGTAATTATACGAGATTAAGTAAGAAAATCTTCCACCGAGGCGGTTAATTTATCAAACTTAAACCTGTATAACCCGAGATTCCGTAAAATCACGAGGGATTTCAAACCAACCAACATACAACCAAGATCGTACTGATTTAGCAGCTATAGTTCACATGATACATAGAGTTCACAATAAAAGTGGAGTACATCAGAGTTCGGAATAAAAGTTATTACAACATAGTTCAAAATAACATAGCGGAAGCAAGTAGTTTTACACACACGCTTAGTTCAAATACAGTGCCAGTAGATAGTCATGGTCCACAAAAGCATTTGATAAGACGAACAGAGTGACTCTTGCCCCAGGTCCTAGTTGTCGCCCATCGCCGGATACAGACAGTTGGAGCAGTACCCATAGTACATCTGACCATCTGTAACAACAATGGGAACAACGCCCTGAGTACGAGAATGTACTCAGCTAGACTTACCCGTCATAAACCAGAAATAAAGGACACCAAGGATCATGCAAGGCTTTATAGATTGGACTGGCTTGACTCATTTGCGAAAAGCATAAGTTGTTATGAAAAACTATACCAGTACTTTTTGCATCACTTTTAGTATAACCTATTCAAGCTAGGTAAACACCTATTGCTAAAACAATCACTTGATTCATCATTAACAATCTAGATTACCATATCAGGTTTATCATTTCCAACATCATTCACTTAACCATCAGTGTTCCATTAATGTTACTACGATGCCATAGCTCGAGTCAAGTGCTCACTAACCGGGAGCGACGGCGATTCGAATCGAATTCCTATCCAGCTAGAGATTTATTCCTCACACAAACCCTGCTTTCCCCCGTCAGGGTCGCGTAGATCACCAATGACACTTTCCAAAAAGCCGCGGGATAACAATCATGGATCGCACTACCCAGGGACCGCCCGACTGCCAGGACGCACCTTGGGCTCACTCTTCGCGTCCCCGTTACACCCCCTTCAACACCAGTCTGCTAACCCAAGTTTATCCCGGCTCGAAAAGTGTCACTAGCTTCACGGTCGAAAGGTACTTTATTCGGCCAGCTAAATGTAAGGCATGCGTTCAACATGACAAGAGGGACGAGCAACGATCGGTCCTTAATCGACACAGACGGAATCACTATAGTCCAAAACCCTATAAGACTCCGTTCGGTCTTCGTTTATCCATCAACACTTGGTTACTTTTTATGATCACAATTACAGCTAACCATAACCCGGTATCCACCTATAACTCGCAGGTGACAGAAAATCACCCGACTTCTACCGGTCTAAGCATGGCTAAGCAATTTACTCGATCCTGACCTAACAGGGTGAAAGATAATCCGGTGGCCAAGGTAATAATGCAACAACGGTTTCACTCAACTCCTATAACTTAATGCAACTATATATATATATAACTATAGTTCATGTAGTAAGGAACAACTTTTATAAAATAGGAGACTTATAATGCTCCGGGGCTTGCCTCTTTCGAACGAGCTAGGATGGTGGTCGACGCACTCTGGCAGCTCCTCGCCTGACTCTTCCTCCTCGGGCACCTCCTGTGCCTGGGGCTCCTGCTGATCCGTCCAAGCCTGCTCCTCCTGTACTGCTACCTGCGACTCTTCCTGCGATCCTGTATGATGCAAGTGCATAAGTAAACATGCGAATGATGCATCGGATTGTGGTGGAGTGCTTTGATGACCTGAGATGTAGATGAGCACATGAAATGAGCAGTTTGAATATAACTATTTCTTCTACAAGGTAGTCCACGTCATCCAAGAACATATACCCTAAAATATGCACCTTATTCTTCTATTAGTTAGCCTATCATCTACACATACAAGTGAACCTAAGCTACCAAAGCTTACCAACCTAACTCAACCACAACATCAGAAAGGCATAATGATGCTTTAAAGATACACCAAACATATTTTATTTCTCTTAATTTCTCATAAAGAATAATCTTTTATTCCCTATTTAACTAGGGTTACACAGCAACACCTATTTTTGGTGTAGATAAAAATCTACAAAAATTACAGTAGATTACTCTTACCCTAACTAACCTACTACTAAATTTTCATGAGAATTGCCTATGTAAAATTGCCTGTACAAAATAAACAAGTTATAGCCTAAATATGAGCATGAAATTATTTTGTACTAGAAAAAGTATCAAACAACAGATTTCACATTTTTCCTATGTTACTAACAGTAAACTAACACACTACAAAAATTATCACATGTATGTTCTATACAAATTTAGGTTTCTACTAAAAATAACAAAGATTATCAATTAAAAGCATTTGTACTACACCTCAAAAATTTCTCGCAGAACATGCTTCACTAATATTTTTCCTAGAAAGTACATCACTAATAAAGATTAAAGCAACAAGAATCACATTTTTCCCTTCATTATTTTATTTACTACATATTTTCTAAGATATCAGCATTTATAGCAATTAAATAAATTTGCACAGTAAAGTGTTACAAAAATAATATGAGATATTTTTAAACTGTAGATCTATTCAAGAGGAACATTTCAAAATTTATTTCATCATTTTTGGAGCTATAAATCTTGAGATATGATTTTTCAAAGTTGTTTCATAATTCTGAGAAATCATTTTCCTTAATTCTTTTAAAAATTCGCCGGTGAAAACGCTGAATACACCTGGTTCAGTGCACCCACACGCGCTGACACGCGGGACCCATGGGTCAACGGACCCACCGGCCAGCCAGAGCAGCGCGGGGGAGGCGCTGACCGGTGGCGAACTCGCCGCCGGTGAGGTCTCCGGCGACGGGGAGGGCACCAACGTGCTCCCCGCACCGAGACGCACCCAGCGCACCAACTCCGAGCGGCGCGGGAGCTCCGGAGGAGGCTCGCCGGCGGAGATGGCGGCACGGCGGCGCTGGAGCTCGTCGGTCGGCCAATGCAGGCCATGGGGGCGGCCGAGAAGGCGAGTGCGAGCACCGCTAGGCGAAGGGGAAGCGGATGCTCGAGACCGGAGGAGGCATGAAGGGCCAGGGAGCTCCGGCCATGCGCGCCGGCCAATGGCGGCCATGGCGGCAGTGGAGGAGGGGGGTGGCCAATTGGCCCTCACCTGAGCTCGAGCGGCGGAGTGGAGGCGCGCACGCGGTGGAGGGAAGCGGGGCGGAGCTGAGGCCGGGAGGAATCGGCCGGAGAAGCAGCCACGAGCGCGAACGGCGGTGGCGGAGCTCCGGGAGCCGGTGATGGCGCGGCGGTGCGCTGCTGCGGCTGCTGGCGGGGCGAGAGGAGGGAATGGAGGGAGCAGCCGAGGCAGACAAGCAGGCGGAGGGGGGGTAAGCGAGCGCGGTGCTGTGGGGGCCACAGGGGCGTGTGTCGCGCGGTGTCGTCGGCGTCCGGCCACGCGGCGGCCGAGCTCTGCCACGGCGCCATGGCGTCACGCGCGGGCGCGCGCGGGAGGACGTCGGCGCGGGTCTACGGGCCAGGCTGCCAGAGTCGCTGGGCCGAAAAGGAGGCCGCGGCCCAGTAGGGTGAAAACGAATTTTCCTTTATAAATAATATTTTCAGATTTCCTTATTTATTTTAAAATTGGATTTGGAGATGAAAAAGAGGTTTTCAGAATTCTGACCCAAAATAAAAGTTGTTCAAAATTTTATTCTCTACAACTTTCATGTAGGGCATTTTTTAAAATTCTCAATAGATTTTGAATTTAGGATTTAAAGCTAAATTGTTAATAAAAAATTTATTTGTTTAGAATATTTTTAAAACAAAATTTGAGAAAAACTTGAATTCAAGAATTGCTCCAAAAATCATGTTAATTTATTTTAGATTATTTAAAATTGCTAATACCCAAAAGTATACTACCTTTTTGACACTTACATCAAAGTTAGGGTTCTAATTATTTGCTTTTCAAGTTTAAATTTAAAAGAGCTATATTCCATGCAATGCTAGTCATGAAATGATGCTGAATGTTTTATGCTTTGAAATGCTAATGCATGCTTAACACCCAGGGGTGTTACAGAGATTGCAGGCAGTGGTGGTCTGCGAGACTGGAACGATTTTGAGCAATGGGGAAAAGAAATTGAACTGAGGAAGACAAAGGTCCAATTTCATTTTTTATTTTGTTTTGTTTCCTTAGTGGGTGTGTGGTGGGTCCCATGAAACCGATGCGGAGCGCTCCCCACATTGCAGCCTATCAAGCGCGATGCCAAAATGAGAGGTGGGGTCTAGGTATTTTTCTTGCCATCGCTCTAGCATTATGGAGTACCTACCATCTCAGGAGCTTGAGAGCCTACTATGCTTATGCTATGGAGCCAGCATGGCCGATTGCGCGTAGCATGGCCGATTGCGCGTGCCACATCGCGCTGCCCTGATCCTCAATAATGATGGAAAAGCGCAATGCGTGCCCATGTCGTGGCAGAAAAGTGCGTAGGAAAGCAACCATATTAGTATCTAATAATTTAAAGCCTAAGTTTTGGCTTTGACTTGATCGATCGGTGGCTTTCGTCTTTCATTGCGCTGTTCATACCATGTGTGGCTGGGTTTGTTCTTCCCGTACCTGTCTTCCAAACAGTTCCATTCCATCAACAGTCCGGACATCCAAAAGGGCACGCCCTGTTCCCTATCTCTTGCTCATGTTGCCTGTGGATAAACGCTACGCATCCGTGATACACTTGTGGTATGATCCTAATAAACTAAGTGACGTGACACAACGTCAAACACATGGTCGTGACTCGTGCTATTTGAAACTAGTGTGGTTAAATTAAGCTCTCGTTTGGTAGAGCTTCTACCAGCTTCAGCTTCTCGGACGTGTTCATCTTCAAATGAATTGGCTTTGTTCACCGTTTTTTGTTTCCGTACCATAAGTTTGACTAAATTTGTAGAGAATACGTGCAACATTTGTATCTCTAAATAAATTTATTATGAAAATAGTTCAACGATCTGTCTAATGATATTTATTATGTATTATAAATATCAATATTTTTTATATAAAATTAGTCAACGTTATTTATTGAAAGCGAGAACGACAATTATTTAGAGACAGAGGAAGCACTTAGATTAGCATTTCCCCAAGTATCTTGGAATCGTTATCCGCTGTCCTATTCCTTCTTTCCGAAGAAAAAGGGAAACATGTACTCTCTCCGTCCCAGAAAGAAAGTCGTTATGGAATACGTGTAAGTCAAACTTTCTCAACTTTGACTAGGTTTGTAGAAAATACATGCAACATTTATCCCCAAATAAGTTTATTATGAAAGTATATTCAACGATCCATCTAATGATACTAATTGTGTATTATAAATATTACTATTCTTTTATATATAATTGGTCAAAGTTAAAAAAAAGTTCTCGAAAAGCGAGAACGACTTCTGTTTTGGGACAAGGGGTATGCATGAGTTCCCAGCTGTACGGTTGAAGAAGTTTTATGGTAGGGTGTAAGCCTTGAAAGCCCTGTTGGTGGATAGCAGTAGTCTCACGCTTAAACCATGACCACAGAAAGATAGGAATGAAATGAAATTCTGAAATGAAAATATAAATGCCATCGTAAGGCCGAGAACTGTCTGACGGCATCAATACGTATGAACTTTTTTCCCGTGTGATGGCTATGACATGACAAATTAACTCTTGACATCCTGATTTTTCCGCATGGTAGAGCAGTTTCTCTTTTAATGAGAGAATATAACCTCGATCCGCTGTGACAGTAATGAAGATCGTGTTGGGAGCTAACCGGATTAGATCTGATAATGGTTTCACTAGTTATGATCCTACTAGCCCATTAACTCGTGTTCTTGCACAGGAAAGAATCCTAGAAGTTACAAGCATTAGTTACTCCTTCCGTCCTTAAAAGAATGCAATTCTAAAACAGTATCACGTGTTAGTATATCAATTTTGACCAATTATAGATAAAAAGTATAAATATTTATAATATCAAATAAATATCATTAGATTAGCTACGAAATGTATAATCTAATAAATTAATTTGGAGTCATAAATGTGAATATTATTTACTAGAAACTTGATCAAACGTAAACCATTTTACGTGGCACACAACTCATAGTTGCATTCTTTCTCGGACAGAGGTAGTATTATTTAGCATATCTGACTCATAGAAAATTTACTTCTATTAAATATAACATTTTTCCCTTTATTTGTTTTCTAACACTATATAAGCATTAGTTGTTGTTTAATACATCTGACTAATAAAAAATACTTATATTTAAGTTCTATATATTTTCTCTTTGTTCGTTTTCTAACACAATAGGTATAACAACACATACTATGTATTTTCTACCTAGTTATGATAAACTTATCATCTACTGATTTATATGTTTTTAATCCATTCATAGTTTTTTCTTTACATGGCACCTCTGTGTATCTTCAATATGCATTTACTTAAAATCTTAGTTTAAACTATGGTGGCTCTTGTTGCAACCAATATCTTATGACGTCATGAATTAAAATTCGATTTTCTAATTTTAATTTTATTGTTTGCTACATATGTTTTTATTCTCTAGTAAAGTTGAAAATCTTGTGCTTATTATTATCATCATCATTCATTAACTCCCTTTTTGTACTTTTTTATATTGTGCTAGATGATAAGGAGTCATTTAAAACATGCACCACGTCACTTAAGATCACTGGTAGAGGTTGAAGTGAGATCAAGAACGAGGTATCAATGTTAACCTCAAGAGTATATTTGCATTTAAGACATACAATGTCTGTTAACTCTAAATGATCTCAAATGCTAGGAAGATATAAATTATAATCACCTTTGTCCTCTGCATTAACCTCTCCCACTATTCAAGATATTTAAATTTTCTTATCAAGGAGTTATATGTGCAGTAATGATTATTCTACCAATATAGGTATGCCAAATGCTAGTTAAAATGCATTTATATCTATAGTAACAACTTATATAAACTATATACCATGTCTATTAATATAATTTTAAATAATTTGTTAGTACCATTAGTTTATGAATCATTATTATATATTGCTCATGCATGCTTGTGTGATCCACATGATGGCACCACCTGTATGTTTGATTTAATCGAATTTTAATATATTAGAGAATGTCGAAGTGGGTAACATAGAAATATACATATGCTTTATGGTTATTTAAATATTCTTGCAATAGAGAATGTCGATAATTTAGATGTAGATTTGAGGGGATGTTTTAGTTTTTTTAATAATGACATAAGTGATTGTTTAGTTGCAAATTTTAGGGGTTACATAGATTATCTATTATAAGTAGAAAGTGATAATTAAATGGAAATTTAGGCCTACCATAGATCATGTTCTTAATGGCATAGGTGTGTGATTTAAATATATATTTATGGGTTACTTTATGTTGTTTTACATAATCACAGAGGTGGATAATATTTAGAAAATAGAATAGAAGAAAAGCCTAGGGGTACTTCATGTTGCAAGCAGTGACAGCGGGGCTCCATCCCCATCCACTCGGTCCGCCCCTGCATTCTTCTTTTTCAAACCGAGGAGTACCCCAATTTCATTATATTATATAATGGAAATACAGAAATTGAGACCTTTCAGAGGCGATAGAAGAACAAGAAAACAAGACCACTGAACAGCTAGAGCTGACTCAGCAGAGAGAAAAGGCGTCAGCAAGAAGAACAACTAGTATTGAGAACCCATTCTGCTCCATGCTAAAAGAGAATCAATCGATGTACTTTGCCATGTCGTGGGATCCGCCCCTACTTGGCAAAGCCCTTGTTTAGTTCCGGATTCGGACGTCCCGAATTGCTGCGTACTGTAGCAATTCGTTTGTGTTTGGTAAAAATTGTCTAAACTTTGACTAATTAGGCTTAAAATGTTCGTCTCGCAAAGTACAACAAAACTGTACAATTAGTTTTTAATTTTATCTACATTTAGTACTCCATGCATATGCCGGCATTTTGATGTGATAGGAATCTTCTTTTTACATAGTAAAATTTGGAGAAGAAATTAAGAACTAAACAAGGCCAAACATAAAAATTCAGGGCGCCACCAACAATCAATCAATGTACTCCTGATCAAGTACAAGTCTACAAGAGGGATCCAACCCAGCTCCAGTACGAACGTGGGCATCAATTCCTCTGCTAACGTGACTTGGTGCCTACTAAGCACGCAATAAACGCTCCGAGCTTAGGGCCGGCTATCTCTGCCAACTAGACGAGCAGGTTGCTTGGACGCCGGAACTCCGACCTTTCCTCGGCACAAGCAGCGGGGCGGTTGACCTGCTCAAACGGCCCAATCAAAGTCTCCCCGAGTCGCTGGCTGCAGCCAGCCGAGGAGGCGCCGCGGCCCGCGGAATTACGGAGGCCTTGTTTCGTTGCTAAAAAATTTTGCAAAATTTTTCAGATTTTCTATCACATTAAATCTTTAGACACATGCATGATGTATTAAATATAAATAAAAAAATAAAATTAATTACACAGTTTAGATAAAATTCACGAGATGAATCTTTTAATCCTAGTTAATCCATAATTGGATAATATTTATCAAATAACAACGAAATTACTACAGTAACGTTTGCCAAAAATTTTCGGGAACTAGACGGCCCCCGAACTCGACGACGTCGCACGCCGCCCCCGACACGCGAGCGCCTAGAGCGCTCCGCAGCCTCCGCCGGGCTGGTGGTGCGGTGGTGCGATCGGGACGAGACGAGAGACGTGCCCACGCGCTGCCAGCGCGCGTCCGCTCGCTTCGGTCCCGCGTCCGTCCGCGTGCGTGCCGATCCGCAGTCGCACGCGGAGCTGCCCGAGCCCGACTGGCGACTGCCCGGATCGGAACCGCGGTGCCCATGCCGCCAGCGTGGCCAATAGCGGGTGCGCGGATGCGTCCAAAACTGGCCTTTTTGGTCCACTTTGCCCCGCCCTCTCCTGGATCTCGCACGCACGCAAATCCCGGCCGGCGATTCGGCGGATCCCCCTTCCCACCGCCCTCTGCTGACTCTGCCGCATCCCCTCCGCATCTCCACTTCTCCGTCCAATGGCTTGCATGGCCCTTGTTCAGTTCCCGATTCGGGGGCGTCCGAATTGCTACAGTGCGCATTAAATATGCACTATAGCAATTCGTTTGTATTTGGTAAAAATTGTCTAAGCTTTACTAATTATGCTTAAAATGTTCGTCTTGCAAAGTACAATAAAACTGTGTAATTAGTTTTAGATTTCATCTACATTTAGTACTTCATACATGTGCCGACATTTCGATGTGACGATGAATCTTCTTTTTCATAGTGAAATTTGGGGAAGTTGGGAACTAAACAAGGCCATGATTGGGAAACCACGCATTAATTACGTAGGACAGTGGTCATTTGGGCCAAATGACGCAAATTATCAGCCTGCTGATCTCACTCGTTTCGGTTTGCTTCTGAACTCTGAACTCTTTCTGAATGGGATGTCCAGACGAGCGGGAATTAAACAAAATGGGATTTTTTTCTCCCTTTTTGATTTGATTTGATTTGATTGATGATAAAAATGAACTTTCCAGAGTTCTGAAACACGTCGCTTTTGCTTCCGACGGCTCACACGTACGTACTAGTACGCATTTTCCTTTGTCATGCTCACTTCAATCAAAGTGCTGTAGTATGTGACCATGATTTTTCTTTTTGAAAAAAGTTATATTTTCAGAAGAAGAAATAGTCCTTCATTCAGTTGTAGTATGAGGAGACGGGAAATGCTCCCACGCAAGTACGGAGTAGCTAGGTTCTGGCTGTTTCAACAGACCGGACGCACAATCGATCCTCCCTTTGCATGCCAGATTTTCACATGCAACAAACACTACGAGAGCATCCCATCGCTATAGTGCCTGCACGTTGGCCAGCGTAGGTCTCTCTTGTATGGCATGTCTGCTTATACACATCCGTTCCTCGATCCATACGGGATCTGCTGGCTCCTGCTAGTGGCTAAAAAAAGCGATCCTCTGACGCCTAGCACTTGTTGGTACGACCGATACTCCGATAGAATCAAATCCCAATTTGCCTGTCCACTTGCTGTAAGAAAACACATCAAATCCCTTTGCGGAAGTAATAAGCAGCAGCCACGAATTGTGTTGCTTTCTGACTTTCTGCCGTCGGCTGCTTGCTCCTGGAGCACTGATGAACTTCGGAATCCGGATGCTCGACGAGAGCTGCGTTTCCCAATCCCAACGGAGTGCATGCAAGTGGGCGCGCGGGAGAATTACAGGATAAGAAAAGGGCCGGGCGCCAAGTTGAAGAAGGCTGGCTCTTTATGATCCAAAAAAAGCTCGTAGCGCCCATGCTGCTATGCCCGACCTGCTAGACCCCATGACCCGCCCATTTCATGCCCATCAAGTCCGCCGATCTAGCATGAGTTTCTTCAGAGGAATAATGAAAAAGATCAGATAAGCATAAATCCAGAAGGTACGGTACTGAGGAATTTGTCCCATTGTTCTGACTAGAACGTTGCGATCCAGTTAGATATATTAGATAGAAATGCGGCGCAGGAAGCAAAGATTTTTAATGCCGCATTACAAACTAAAACGTTGCAAAAAAAAGGTATCTTCAAAAAGGTATAGCCACATCACAAATTAGTAGACTAGTAGTAGCTGTAACACTTCAAGTGTTTAGTCCTTAATTGCATTGTATTTGCATTTGCATAAGCATAAGCATGCATCATTCATGTTTGTTATTTTATGTGATGCAACACATGTGATTGTTCTAGGGTTTGTTTGATTTATTTCATGAAGTATTTGATAGTTGGTGTAACAAAAAGGTAAGGTAGCCAATCATGACCTACAACACCTTAGTTATACTTAGGGTAACATTTGGAACAAGGTTCATGTTGACCAAAATTACAAAATTGCCCTCCAAGAGAAGTTTGACCACCATTTGACCCTAGAAGACTCTAGTTTGACCAATTAAAAAGTCTAATTTAGAGACCTTGCATGGAATAGCACCCTTAAGCAAAGTTGTAAAGAAATTCATGGGGAACAAAAGTCTCAATATGACCATCTCATGAAATTGACCCTAACATGCTCAAAAGTGGTCCACAAGTCAGTTAGAGAGGTAGCTCCAAGACTTAGAATTTTTCTAAGTCTGGAATCTGACCCTACAGTTTTACTGATGCCTACTTTAGGAGCTTTTAGTTTGCAAACCAGGCCAAACCAGCTTTCACTCATATTGACAAACTTGTAGATCACATGTAACCCTACAACTTTGTCAACATCACCCAAGCCTGGTTCTCAATGGTTCAAGAGATATCGTGTCATGAACTTAGGCTGTCAGTCGGCATCGTTAACTGAACCCCGGTTTCAGTTTCATCAAGCACTACTTTGAGGCCATGTAGTTTGAAATATAGGCTGAACCAGCCCAAACACCAATTGACAAAGTTGTTGACCTAACGTAGCTCTACAAACTTGATGTTGCCACCTTGGACTGAAACAGGCTGGTTTAGAAGTTAATCACGTTCGAAATCACTCTGTCAGTCACTACCGATGGCGTCAATGAACTGCGATTCAGTTTCGTCAGTGGCCGACCGGCCACAGGGCAACGCCGACGCGTGGAGGCGCGGTGGCGCCCGTACGCCGGCCTTGGCCCCACCAGTCAGGCCGCGACGCCTTCAAGACGCCACGACGCGCGAGCCGGCCTCCATTCCTCCGCCCCCTCTCTTCCAGTTGCAAAAACACCGAAACCGAGCCGCCATTGCTGTTCTTCTCCGGCGAGCTCAAGCGCGAGCTACACCGCATCACCGGCCGCCAGACCTCGCCACTCCCTCCGCCTCACCACCCTCTATCCCCTTGACCCACCGAAGCCCGCGATTTGACTCAAGGTGAGCCGCATTGCTTTCTTCCCCGTCTCCGAGAGGTCGCCGGAGCCCGCCATGGGACCTCACCGTGGTCGGGGTGCTTCGGGTCTCTCTCCATCCTCCCTTCCTATCAAAATGGATCCGCCTAGCTTCGGTGAAGCTCGTACCGAGCCTAGACCGCACCGTACATCCTCACCGGCGACGGTGCGCCGCCACCGGACATCACCGGCCGCCGCTCGCGGTGACAAGCCCCTTCCACCCCATCCTCATCCATTCCACGAGCACCAATCGATGCACCGGGTGACGGAGAACACGAGGCGGTGTTCGATTGGCCGAGCGAGCTCTTCTCCGGCGAGCTCGAGCTCGTCGGAGCCCGCGGGTCTCCGCCTCCCCTGCCTCCGGTCACTGACCGCGGGGGCCCGCCAGTCAGTGTCGCGCGCGGGCGGGGGCGCTGAGCGGGCCGCGCGCGCGCGAGTGTGTGGGCCGAGTTTTCCGGGCCGGCCCAGTTCATCCGAAATGAAATTCATTTTTATTATTTTGTCACTGATTTTTGTACAAGTTGGAAAAATATAGATCTAGGGTTTTAATGATCCAAAAATCATGAGATAAATTTTGTTAGGGTCTACATGATGTGTAGTATTTTAGAAAAATATGGATCTGGCATGAGATGTTTAAATTCTGTAAGAATTTAATAGATTCTTTAAATGTGTTTTGGAATGCATGCCAATTTGTTAAATTTATAACTTGAGCTGTAATGTTCCATAAATCATGAAATTTGGTGGGTAGGTTACTCTATGCTAGCCCTAGCTCTGGTAAAAATTTGGGCATCAGTGCTTAAGTAATTTCCAAGTTATAAGGCTATCATTTTATTCTAGAAGATAATTGAAGGAATTTTTGTAATTTTTCTACATGTGCAATGTTCTTGTAACTTTTTGGAGAATGTCTTGGTACCCTAGAGTGTCTAAAAAAAATATATGAAATCTGTTGTTTGATACTTTTCAATATGATTTATTAATTATACAAAAAACAGCCTTTTTGACTGGTGAATTTTGTATAGAGAATTTCTGTGAATAAAACTTGTTCAAATTTTTACTGTGGTCTCTTTTTGGGTCAGAGAGTCCCTTGTAATTTTTGTAGAATTTTAGGAGCAGTTTACATATATGTTTAAAATTCCACCTAATTAATTAAGTAAAATAAGAAATGAGTATAAATAAATGTTCTAGGTAGTCACACCCTACTTTCTGGTGTTGTTATACTACATGTGAACTTTTGGAAATCTTAGTTTGGTTTGAAGGGTCTTTGGCCACATCAATAAATGTTTAACCTTTGTAATTTTAGGTTTTCTGGACAGCTAGTAGTAATTCTAAATTTGGCTTTGATAAAATTGGTTGCTGGAAAACTTGTAAATACCAAAGTTGGAGTAAACTTGATGAACTAGCTTGTGTCAAAATTTGGAAGTATTTGGCTTAGTAGTTTGAGAGTTACTGTTGTTTAAAGTGACAGTTCAAAATCTGCTACTCTCTGTTTTGAGAGGACAGATTCTGGAACTTGTGAAGTTTGACATGGAAAACTTAGGAGTTTGGAGTTGAGGTCTGAAAATGAATTGTAGTACATTTCTTAGGCTTTCCAGATTATCTGAGATCATATCTTTTGGAATTGTAAATCTCCAGTTGTGATAAAAACAAGTAGCTGCTGTCCAGAATGCTTACTGGGGTGTTTTGCTGATTGATATGGTGTGATATCCTAAGACATGCTACTTTTGTAATTGTTAGGTGTTAGGGCCTTAACTAAGGATGAGCAGCTTTATCTTAGGTTAAGTAGATTAGGTGAGTACTTCTCTACCGGAGAGGAAATTTGCACCTACTCTTTTGAAGTGATTTGAATAGAGCGTTAAATTGTTGTAATGCATTTCATTCCGAGCATATTGCATCTTTCATTATGCATTCATGGGATTTATTATGCACTCATGCAATAGGTGTACCGGAGGGGGTGACACTCCTCGAATTCGAACAAGCGATACCGGAGGAGGTGCTGAGTCAACCGGAGGAATTAGCAGAAGAACCCAACGTCGGGGAAGCTCTGTCAGAAGATCTACCCGAGTGTCCGGACCACAGACCCGCAACCTTTCTGAAAGGCAAGCCCCGGTGCATGCTGAACCCATCGTTTTATAAATTAATCTTGAGTATTTTAATTGTTTACTGCATTAAGTTGTAGGAGTTATATGAAAACACTTGTTGCATTATACCTGTCCTTGTCCAGATATCGTACTTAATCCTATATTAGGTTTAGGCACGTGTCAATGCTTAGCCCTGCTTAGTACGGTAGAAGTCGGGTGATTTCCGGTCATCCGCGAGATGTAGGAAGGAGTCACGAGTGGCTTTATGGCTATCGTGGATGGAACCATGCTTAAAAATGAAATTTAGACCGAGCGGGAGTTCGATAGTACAGCTGCAAGACACTTCACGTCTTAGGTGTGGAGCTATGCCCGTCTGAGTCGTTTAAGGACCGATTCGATGTACGTCCTTGAGTCATGTTGAACGCAGTCTAACACTTAGTTGGCCGGATAAGTCGTTCCGACCACGAAGCCGAGTAATGTGGTTCAGGCCGGGAATCGAATGGTAGGTTGCTTCTTGGAGGAGAGAAAGGATGTGCTTGGGGACATTGGCGTGAGACCAAGGGGGGGTTAGAGTCCCTATCACCTGGCAGAGTGTCGCCCTTGGGGTCGCGACATCATTCAGACCCGCGATTCCTGAATCATATGAAAAGGTGGCCTGTGCGACCCTGGCAGGGGTCTGCACGGTGAGTGTTAGAAATACCCCTCCAGCTGGATAGGAATTCGATTCGAATCGCCGTCGCTCCCGGTTAGTGAGCACTTGACTTGAGCAGCGGCAACGTAGATCTCATTAAATGAACCGGTGGTTAAGGGAATGATACAATGATTGCCACAATTCATACCTGCTCTGGATATAATGATGATAATTGTTTGATTATAATCAAGTGCATGTTTAGTACAGGTGCTAAGATAGATGACAGGTAAATGCTAAAAATAACTGCTAGTACAGGTTATAAGGGTTTCAACTACTTATGCCTTTATGCAAAATGTGGTGTCAGCTAGCCTCTTGTGTAAGCCTTGCATAATCCTTGGTGTTATTTTATTTCTGGTTTTTGACGGGTAAGTCTAGCTGAGTACATTCTAGTACTCAGGGTTTATTCCCTCCTGTTGCAGATGACATGCTTTATCAGGGATTCTGCAAGACGTGTCTCCACCCTGCGGGTGATGATGACTAGATCACAAGGGCGTGATCGTCTTTATGTACTTTCCTCATGCTTTTGCGGGATGTCGATCATCCAGACTGGTAGTATTTAATTAACTAGTGTGTGTGTTATACTTCCGCTACTTTCAAACTTGGTTTGTAATATTTGCTACTCCGTGGTGTAAACTTATTTTGGAACTACTTGTGAAATGTAACGTACGATGTGTATGTTGAATGATGCGATCCTGGTTGTAAGCAGTTTGGTTTGAGATCCTTCATGATTTCGATTGACTACCGGGATTATATGGGCTCAAGTTTGAAAATTTGAGCGCTTCGGTGCTTGTTTTCGTACTTGTGCTCTTATAATTTGGTCGGTTCTGTTACAGCTGGTATCGGAGCATAATTCAACATTAAACACATCATATGAGTATTTAAAAACAAAAGTATTTGATTATGAAAAAGGGTTAAAACACTAAAAATTATTTTTAGGTATGCCAGTGATCACATCCCTTAGCCCAAATAAGGACTCTTAGGTGGCTTATTATAAAGACTAACTTGGGGGCCTTGTTTGTTTTTGTTTCGTCGTCCATACGGCGTGATATTGTATGGATGCCATCCACTTGGGTGGTAATGTATGGATCAATTGCCTCGACGCTCTGGTAAGTGTGAGTTGTGAGAGCATGATCGTTCAACCAACGATCTAGGGGAGAGTAGTTTTGGTGACTTGCATACTTACATGTTTAAACCATGTAATTACGTAAGCACTTAATTGTGGGAACCTCTATATCGGGTAGCTTGATACTGAAGTATATACATCTGGGGATGTGTATATGGAAAGTATTTAAATTACTGCTTTCTTGTGTGCTTATATTGGGAAACTGTTGGGCTGAAATGAGGTTTTCTGCAGGTACACTAACAGCGTAACGAGTAGACCGATAGTTTCGCTTATATGAGAGAACGTATGTATGCCACCGCCTAGCGTTAGAACTTTAGGTTTCTACTAAGGTGAGAGGGCGTACGAAACATGCATGCATCATGTTTAATTATATCATACATATTATTTACTCCCTCCTTAAAAATTTCAGTACTCCCGACTAAAGTAAATTTCGTATCCCCTAAATGATTCTCACTTTAAGTCGTATCTTATCTGTTGCTACAGATGACACGTACCAAGAGGACCGCTCGTAAATCCACTGGGGGCAGGGCACCGCGTCACCAGCTCGCTCCACGTGAGCCCCGCCCTGAGCCTACTGAGGTGGAAAGGCTGAGGGCAGAGTTGGCTGAAGTGACTGCTGCCAGGAATGCAGCGCGTCAGCAACTGGAGCAAGTGATTCGTGATCGTGACCAGGAAACCCTTGCAGTCCAGAGATTGACAGTAGCAAACCGCAACTGTCAACGCATGCTGGTCCATGTCATGAACCAGAGGGATGAAGCCTGGCACGAGGAGAACGTTCTGAGAGCTCGCCAGTTTGAGCTCGAGCAACAGTTAGAAAATGCTGAAGAATACAATGACAACCTTCATGAAGAAGTGCACCGCCTGAATAACCAGCTTAATCCCCTGCTACCTAGAAACAACAATGTAGATGAAGATATGGGATCAGGAATCTTCATGGCTGAGGATGATGATGAAGTGGAGGTTGATGGACCACAGGATGCCCCACCTGTAGAAGCACCAGAGGAAGAGCCAGAAGAAGAAGAAGACGAGGAGTTAGAGCCTGTCAGTGATGAGGACAGCGGGGAGATCCTTGACACTGACTCGGAGGATGATGCTTAGAGTAGTCATCACGTGCCTATAATGTTAGGATCGTCTTTTGTGCCCTCCCTGTGAAGGAGTGAGGCCTTGTAATAACTTGACTTTGGGATGTAAGGTTGAACCGTATGTTTCCTGAATGTAGTTTGAACCTGTTAATTTCGATCACAACTTGATGTCTTATTATGTTGCGTTCGATGATGGTGTCACGATTAGCACCCTTCGGTGCCGCGACGAAACCGAGGGCTCCTCCTCGCCCTCCTGCCACAAATGCTAAGTTCCGTCCTCCACAAAAGAAGGTGCCAATGAAGACTGGGTTTCGTAAGGCATATACAGTGGCTCTGCCAAAGAGTAATGCGGGCCAAGGCAGCTCCAGTGTCCCCCCTAGCAACATGCCTTGCTGGAACTGCAACAAGCCAGGCCATTGGTCCAGGAACTGTCCTTACCCCAAGAAGAATGTCAACCCAGGTGGCCGTCAAGGGCACGCTCATTATAACAGTATTGAGGAAATCCCATCTGGAGAGGTTGTCACTGCTGGTAAGTTCCTAGTTGACCAACATCCTGCAGTGGTACTTTTTGATTCAGGTGCTTCACATTCCTTTATCAGTCCTAAGTTTGCATCCAAATTTGCACACAAGTTGCATACTATTGAAGGTGTGGGTTATTGTATTAGTGCTGCAAGTGGGAATATTTCCACAAACAAAGTAGTGGGGAACCTTAAGTTTGAGATAGAAGGGCGAAGTTATTCGCTTGCCCTATTGGTTTTACTTGGTTTAGACATAGATGTTATCTTGGGCATGAATTGGATGAGTCAGAATGGGGTACTCATTGACACATCCGCTCGGGTAGTTATGCTCAGAGATCCTACAGATCAAAAGGGTTTTCTAGTACAACTTCCCAGAAAGGTTGAATTGTCGGGGGAAATTCATGCTGTGCAAGCAAAGGCGTTGGCTGAAATTTCCGTAGTAAATGAATTTCCGGATGTTTTTCCCGATGATTTGCCGGGACTCCCTCCGGATCGGGATGTGGAGTTTAAAATCGAGTTGTTGCCTGGCACCGCACCCATCTCTAGGAGACCCTATAGGATGCCTCCAAATGAGTTAGCTGAACTTAAGGTGCAGTTGAATGATATGTTAAAGAAGGGGTTAATTCGTCCTAGCTCGTCTCCGTGGGGATGCCCTGCTATCTTTGTAAAGAAGAAGGATCAAACCTTGCGGATGTGCGTGGACTATAGACCTCTAAATGCGGTCACTGTTAAGAATAAGTATCCTCTACCGCGTATCGATATCTTGTTCGATCAGTTGTCTAAAGCTAAAGTTTTCTCCAAGATCGATCTAAGATCTGGCTACCATCAAATTAAAATCCGCCCGGAAGATGTTCCAAAGACAGCCTTTTCTACCAGATACGGTCTTTATGAGTATCTTGTTATGTCTTTCGGCTTGACAAATGCCCCCGCACACTTCATGTACTTGATGAATTCGGTGTTTATGCCTAAATTGGACAAGTTTGTGGTGGTATTTATTGATGACATCTTGGTATATTCTGTGAATGAGGAGGATCACGCTGAACATCTGCGTATAGTCCTCACAAGACTGCGTGAACATCAACTTTATGCGAAGTTCAGTAAGTGCGAATTCTGGCTTCGTGAAGTACCTTTCCTTGGGCATGTGTTGTCCGATGGAGGAATTATGGTGGACCCCGCCAAGGTACAGGAAGTACTGAACTGGAAGGCTCCTATCTCGGTTCACGAGGTCCGAAGTTTTCTTGGTTTGGCTAGCTATTATCGTCGCTTCATCCCGGATTTCTCCAAAATAGCCAAGCCAATGACTCGGTTGCTGCAGAAAGACACCAGGTTTGTCTGGACTCCTGAGTGTGATGCGGCTTTTCACCAACTGCGAACCCTCCTAACCTCAGCTCCGGTTTTGGCACAACCGGATATCGAGAAACCATTTGATGTTTATTGTGATGCCTCAGGCATAGGTTTGGGAGGTGTGTTGATGCAGGAAGGCCGAGTAATTGCATATACTTCCTGACAACTTCGGAAGCATGAGGTGAATTATCCAACGCATGACTTAGAACTGGCCGCAGTTGTTCATGCTTTGAAGGTATGGCGGCATTATCTGCTGGGCAATGTCTGCAATATCTATACAGACCACAAAAGCCTCAAATACATCTTCACCCAACCCGAGCTAAATATGTGTCAGAGAAGATGGCTCGAGTTGATTAAAGATTATAATCTTCAAGTACACTATCACCCAGGCAAGGCAAATGTGGTTGCGGACGCTTTAAGCCGTAAGTCTCATTGCCATTCCTTAATTGAAACTGATTTTCACCGATCTCGCCTGTTACATCCGGCAGTCTTGTACAACATCACTGCCAGTGGTACTCTCAGAAATAGAATCATTGAGCTCCAAAAGACTGATCCGGGTATCTTTCACATAAAACGGAAGATGAATGAAGGAGAGACTAAGCATTTCAGGTTAGATGACGAAGGTGTGCTGTGGTTTAAGGATAGGTTAGTGGTACCTAAGGACCGAGAGCTTAGAGATCAGATCCTGTCCGAAGCACATTCGTCCAAGTTGTCCATCCATCCTGGTAGTAATAAGATGTATTATGATTTGTAGCCACTTTATTGGTGGACCAAGATGCGGAAAGAGATAGCTGCATATGTTGCTAGATGTGACACCTGTTGCAGAGTTAAAGCTGTGCACATGAAAGCTGGGCTACTTCAGCCACTTTCCATTCCAGGCTGGAAATGGGAAGAGATAAGTATGGATTTCATTGTCGGACTTCCTCCTACTATTAAAAATCATAACTCTATTTGGGTAATTGTGGATCGTTTGACCAAATCAGCTCATTTCATTCCAGTTAGAATGGACTATCGTCCCACTGACTATGCGGAGTTGTACTTCAATCAGATAGTCCGGCTCCATGGGATACCTCGTACTATCGTTTCTGACCGTGGTCCCCAGTTCACTGCTCGCTTTTGGGAGCATTTGCATCACCTTCTGGGAACCAAGTTAGTGAGAAGCTCTGCTTATCACCCCCAGACATCGGGTCAGACAGAACGAGTTAACCAAATCTTGGAAGATCTGTTGCGAGCATGCGTCATTTCATCCAAGGGTTCTTGGGAAAAATGGTTACCTTTAGCCGAATTCTCGTACAATAATAGTTATCAAGAGAGTATTAAGATGGCCCCATTCGAAGCTTTGTACGGTCGAAAGTGTCGAACTCCACTAAACTGGGTAGAAGCTGGGGAAAGAAGGTATTATGGCATTGATTTTGTCCAGGAAGCCGAGGAACAAGTCCGTACCATCCAGAAACACATGGCTGCAGCACAAGCGAGACAGAAAAGCTATGCGGATCATCGTAGAAAACCACTCGAATTTGAAGTTGGAGACTTCGTTTATTTGAAAGTTTCTCCAATGAAGAGTGTCCAACGTTTTGGTGTTAAGCGGAAACTTGCACCAAGATACGTGGGTCCTTTCCAGATCATAGGCAAGAGTGGAGCTGTTGCGTACAAAATCCAGTTGCCTCCTGAGATGAGAGCCATATTCAACGTTTTCCATGTATCTCAGCTTAAAAAGTGTCTTCGAGTTCCTGAGGAACAAGTTCCTTTAGGTGATATCAGGCTGGAATCCGACCTAACCTATGAAGAAAAGCCAGTCCGAGTGATCGATACTCAGGAACGAGTAACTAGAAGTAAAGTGGTTAAGTGGTACAAAGTGACGTGGAGTAATCAGGGAAGTGAGAGTGATGCTACGTGGGAATGGGAGGATTATTTGCGGGATGGTTATAAAGAATTCTATGAAAAATGGTACGCTTTCCAAATCTCGGGACGAGATTTTTATAAGGGGGGAGGGCTGTAACACTTCAAGTGTTTAGTCCTTAATTGCATTGCATTTGCATTTGCATAAGCATAAGCATGCATCATTCATGTTTGTTATTTTATGTGATGCAACACATGTGATTGTTCTAGGGTTTGTTTGATTTATTTCATGAAGTATTTGATAGTTGGTGTAACAAAAAGGTAAGGTAGCCAATCATGACCTACAACACCTTAGTTATACTTAGGGTAACATTTGGAACAAGGTTCATGTTGACCAAAATTACAAATTTGCCCTCCAAGAGAAGTTTGACCACCATTTGACCCTAGAAGGCTCTAGTTTGACCAATTAAAAAGTCTAATTTAGAGACCTTGCATGGAAGAGCACCCTTAAGCAAAGTTGTAAAGAAATTCATGGGGAACAAAAGTCTCAATATGACCATCTCATGAAATTGACCCTAACATGCTCAAAAGTGGCCCACAAGTCAGTTAGAGAGGTAGCTCCAAGACTTAGAATTTTTCTAAGTCTGGAATCTGACCCTACAGTTTTACTGATGCCTACTTTAGGAGCTTTTAGTTTGCAAACCAGGCCAAACCAGCTTTCACTCATATTGACAAACTTGTAGATCACATGTAACCCTACAACTTTGTCAACATCACCCAAGCCTGGTTCTCAATGGTTCAAGAGATATCGTGTCATGAACTTAGGCTGTCAGTCGGCATCGTTAACTGAACCCCGGTTTCAGTTTCATCAAGCACTACTTTGAGGCCATGTAGTTTGAAATATAGGCTGAACTAGCCCAAACACCAATTGACAAAGTTGTTGACCTAACGTAGCTCTACAAACTTGATGTTGCCACCTTGGACTGAAACAGGCTGGTTTAGAAGTTAATCACGTTCGAAATCACTCTGTCAGTCACTACCGATGGCGTCAATGAACTGCGATTCAGTTTCGTCAGTGGCCGACCGGCCACAGGGCAACGCCGACGCGTGGAGGCGCGGTGGCGCCCGTACGCCGGCCTTGGCCCCACCAGTCAGGCCGCGACGCCTTCAAGACGCCACGACGCGCGAGCCGGCCTCCATTCCTCCGCCCCCTCTCTTCCAGTTGCAAAAACACCGAAACCGAGCCGCCATTGCTGTTCTTCTCCGGCGAGCTCAAGCGCGAGCTACACCGCATCACCGGCCGCCAGACCTCGCCACTCCCTCCGCCTCACCACCCTCTATCCCCTTGACCCACCGAAGCCCGCGATTTGACTCAAGGTGAGCCGCATTGCTTTCTTCCCCGTCTCCGAGAGGTCGCCGGAGCCCGCCATGGGACCTCACCGTGGTCGGGGTGCTTCGGGTCTCTCTCCATCCTCCCTTCCTATCAAAATGGATCCGCCTAGCTTCGGTGAAGCTCGTACCGAGCCTAGACCGCACCGTACATCCTCACCGGCGACGGTGCGCCGCCACCGGACATCACCGGCCGCCGCTCGCGGTGACAAGCCCCTTCCACCCCATCCCCATCCATTCCACGAGCACCAATCGATGCACCGGGTGACGGAGAACACGAGGCGGTGTTCGATTGGCCGAGCGAGCTCTTCTCCGGCGAGCTCGAGCTCGTCGGAGCCCGCGGGTCTCCGCCTCCCCTGCCTCCGGTCACTGACCGCGGGGGCCCGCCAGTCAGTGTCGCGCGCGGGCGGGGGCGCTGAGCGGGCCGCGCGCGCGCGAGTGTGTGGGCCGAGTTTTCCGGGCCGGCCCAGTTCATCCGAAATGAAATTCATTTTTATTATTTTGTCACTGATTTTTGTACAAGTTGGAAAAATATAGATCTAGGGTTTTAATGATCCAAAAATCATGAGATAAATTTTGTTAGGGTCTACATGATGTGTAGTATTTTAGAAAAATATGGATCTGGCATGAGATGTTTAAATTCTGTAAGAATTTAATAGATTCTTTAAATGTGTTTTGGAATGCATGCCAATTTGTTAAATTTATAACTTGAGCTGTAATGTTCCATAAATCATGAAATTTGGTGGGTAGGTTACTCTATGCTAGCCCTAGCTCTGGTAAAAATTTGGGCATCAGTGCTTAAGTAATTTCCAAGTTATAAGGCTATCATTTTATTCTAGAAGATAATTGAAGGAATTTTTGTAATTTTTCTACATGTGCAATGTTCTTGTAACTTTTTGGAGAATGTCTTGGTACCCTAGAGTGTCTAAAAAAAATATATGAAATCTGTTGTTTGATACTTTTCAATATGATTTATTAATTATACAAAAATCAGCCTTTTTGACTGGTGAATTTTGTATAGAGAATTTCTGTCAATAAAACTTGTTCAAATTTTTACTGTGGTCTCTTTTTGGGTCAGAGAGTCCCCTGTAATTTTTGTAGAATTTTAGGAGCAGTTTACATATATGTTTAAAATTCCACCTAATTAATTAAGTAAAATAAGAAATGAGTATAAATAAATGTTCTAGGTAGTCACACCCTACTTTCTGGTGTTGTTATACTCCATGTGAACTTTTGGAAATCTTAGTTTAGTTTTAAGGGTCTTTGGCCACATCAATAAATGTTTAACCTTTGTAATTTTAGGTTTTCTGGACAGCTAGTAGTAATTCTAAATTTGGTTTTGATAAAATTGGTTGCTGGAAAACTTGTAAATACCAAAGTTGGAGTAAACTTGATGAACTAGCTTGTGTCAAAATTTGGAAGCATTTGGCTTAGTAGTTTGAGAGTTACTGTTGTTTAAAGTGGCAGTTCAAAATCTACTACTCTCTGTTTTGAGAGGACAGATTCTGGAACTTGTGAAGTTTGACATGGAAAACTTAGGAGTTTGGAGTTGAGGTCTGAAAATGAATTGTAGTGCATTTCTTAGGCTTTCCAGATTGTCTTAGATCATATCTTTTGGAATTGTAAATCTCCAGTTGTGATAAAAACAAGTAGCTGCTGTCCAGAATGCTTACTGGGGTGTTTTGCTGATTGATATGGTGTGATATCCTAAGACATGCTACTTTTGTAATTGTTAGGTGTTAGGGCCTTAACTGAGGATGAACAGCTTTATCTTAGGTTAAGTAGATTAGGTGAGTACTTCTCTACCGGAGAGGAAATTTGCACCTACTCTTTTGAAGTGATTTGAATAGAGCGTTAAATTGTTTTAATGCATTTCATTCCGAGCATATTGCATCTTTCATTATGCATTCATGGGATTTATTATGCACTCATGCAATAGGTGTACCGGAGGGGGTGACACTCCTCGAATTCGAACAAGCGATACCGGAGGAGGTGCTGAGTCAACCGGAGGAATTAGCAGAAGAACCCAACGTCGGGGAAGCTCCGTCAGAAGATCTACCCGAGTGTCCGGACCACAGACCCACAACCTTTCTGAAAGGCAAGCCCCGGTGCATGCTGAACCCATCGTTTTATAAATTAATCTTGAGTATTTTAATTGTTTACTGCATTAAGTTGTAGGAGTTATATGAAAACACTTGTTGCATTATACCTGTCCTTGTCCAGATATCGTACTTAATCCTATATTAGGTTTAGGCACGTGTCAATGCTTAGCCCTGCTTAGTACGGTAGAAGTCGGGTGATTTCCGGTCATCCGCGAGATGTAGGAAGGAGTCACGAGTGGCTTTATGGCTATCGTGGATGGAACCATGCTTAAAAATGAAATTTAGACCGGGCGGGAGTTCGATAGTACAGCCGCAAGACACTTCACGTCTTGGGTGTGGAGCTATGCCCGTCTGAGTCGTTTAAGGACCGATTCGCTGTACGTCCTTGAGTCATGTTGAACGCAGTCTAACACTTAGTTGGCCGGATAAGTCGTTCCGACCGCGAAGCCGAGCAATGTGGTTCAGGCCGGGAATCGAATGGTAGGTTGCTTCTTGGAGGAGAGAGAGGATGTGCTTGGGGACATTGGCGTGAGACCAAGGGGGGGTTAGAGTCCCTATCACCTGGCAGAGTGTCGCCCTTGGGGTCGCGACATCATTCAGACCCGCGATTCCTGAATCATATGAAAAGGTGGCCTGTGCGACCCTGGCAGGGGTCTGCACGGTGAGTGTTAGAAATACCCCTCCAGCTGGATAGGAATTCGATTCGAATCGCCGTCGCTCCCGGTTAGTGAGCACTTGACTTGAGCAGCGGCAACATAGATCTCATTAAATGAACCGGTGGTTAAGGGAATGATACAATGATTGCCACAATTCATACCTGCTCTGGATATAATGATGATAATTGTTTGATTATAATCAAGTGCATGTTTAGTACAGGTGCTAAGATAGATGACAGGTAAATGCTAAAAATAACTGCTAGTACAGGTTATAAGGGTTTCAACTACTTATGCCTTTATGCAAAATGTGGTGTCAGCTAGCCTCTTGTGTAAGCCTTGCATAATCCTTGGTGTTATTTTATTTCTGGTTTTTGACGGGTAAGTCTAGCTGAGTACATTCCAGTACTCAGGGTTTATTCCCTCCTGTTGCAGATGACATGCTTTATCAGGGATTCTGCAAGACGTGTCTCCACCCTGCGGGTGATGATGACTAGATCACAAGGGCGTGATCGTCTTTATGTACTTTCCTCATGCTTTTGCGGGATGTCGATCATCCAGACTGGCAGTATTTAATTAACTAGTGTGTGTGTTATGCTTCCGCTACTTTTAAACTTGGTTTGTAATATTTGCTACTCCGTGGTGTAAACTTATTTTGGAACTACTTGTGAAATGTAACGTACGATGTGTATGTTGAATGATGTGATCCTGGTTGTAAGCAGTTTGGTTTGAGATCCTTCGTGATTTCGATTGACTACCGGGATTATATGGGCTCAAGTTTGAAAATTTGAGCGCTTCGGTGCTTGTTTTCGTACTTGTGCTCTTATAATTTGGTCAGTTCTGTTACAGTAGCACTTTCTGGAGAAAGAAAAAAGAAAATGATTTATCAGTTGCACTTTTTCTGGAGGTTGTGGACGTGCATCCTGGCCATTATATTGAGTATGAATACCTGGCACGGATTTGGAATTTCCTCTGCTAATATTGAATATGTAGACGCATGCACTTAGGTGATCATCGATACTTTATCGTCATCAAGCTTATTGAGCGGCACTATTATTATTATATGATGACACTCTTTTTATTGTGAATCACGGTATAGCTGTAGACGCTTATATACATGCAACCCCCCCTTATATGAACAAACACATATCATACCCTGTTGTGAGCACACCTCTGAAAGACTGAGCCGGTAGATTTCAAGATTCATAAGTGTCGGTACCAACAGTACGGGGGTACCCACACCTATCGCCAAAAAACTAGCACGACCGAAACCGTAATAAAAGATAGCCCGCCTCCACCGCGTATCCAGTCAGTCTCGTACGAGGCCCGCTCGACGGAGCGCCTCGACCGCGTCCCGGCTCTGACTCGTACGAGGCCCGCTCGACGGGGCGCCTCGACCGCGCCCCGGCTCCGACTCGTACGAGGCCCGCTCGACGGGGCGCCTCGACCACGCCCCATCCCGTGCCGCAAGGTACCTCGACAGCGCTCCGACCCGCGCAAGGCTCGACCGCCCGCTGGGGAGAACTCCGACTCGCGTGAGCCCGGACCGAGCACCTCAACACCTTTTCTTTACCTATCCCAGGACAAAAGCCGTAGCATTCAATGCGGTTACCTACTACCACCTACCGGCATGGCTGCGGCCAGGATTGACGTGGGAACAATACCCGTGTTAGATCTCACTGTTTTACCACCCATCCCGTGATGGGAGGTGAAACCCGTCACTATACCCACCTTACCGCGCACTGTTCACCAACAATCACCCTCGAGGGAGGATAAGACAAGTCCCGTTCTCCGCGATATCGAGGGTTCGGCCTTATCCATCCGGCCTCGACCCGGCCTCAACCCGACCTCGACCCAACCTCGACGCTCGGCATAGTTCAACGGCAAGGGAAGGACGGTATGGCACGGCGCTCCGAGTCATTTCTCCATCTTGTCTCCCACAGCGTCAGGGTGTCCAGGGATGGCCGGCCATTCCCTAGGCACGTCGCTACAGTCAACTCAACAGGAATCGACAAAACATCACCTCAAGGCTCCCCGTCGTCTTGGCCTCCTCTCACCCTATAAAAGGGCAGGCCAGGGCTCAACGGAGGAGGGGGACGAAGACGAAACAAAAAAAACAAGACAAGAGATCGACATCTCAAGCAACCACCTTTTTCCTCTTTTCTCTTTGAGACTTGGGCTCGACACCCTCTCTCGCATGCTTGTAACCCCTACACGAGCACCTCGGTGCAAGGAAATACAAACATCTCCCCCCGCTGGACGTAGGGCCTTCTTTTGCCCAAACTAGGATAAACCCCTGTGTGTTCTCCTTGCATCACCATCCAGGAAAGAGACACGTAGCATTTACTCGTTGGTTTAGGACCCCCTCGGGTCCAAACACCGACAGTTGGCGCGCCAGGTAGGGGAACGCTGCGTGCAAACGTCGCTTTCTCGCCTTTCTTCCTGGATGGCTAACCCCGAACGCCCTATCCCGTTGGCCACGGTGATCTGGTTCGGGAGTTTGGAGTTCATGTCGCTTGGCTCTGGCTACGACATGGTCCTACTTCCGCCCAGGCACCCAACCGACGAGGACTACGAGCTCTCCCAGCCCGGGGGAGCAATCCACCGGCACCGTCGCTCCAGGCGGGCGCGGGCCGCCCGACGACGACGAGCCCAGCACAACCACCGTCTTCACCTCGCGGAGGGCGATGGGGTCCCCCGGTCCGGCACCCCCTAGCCAGGCGCCAGCCTAGATCTCCTTTTGGAAGGTTTGGGAAGAACGAGCTTGGCTGAGGGTGACATGCTGACGGAGAATCCCGCCGCTCCCCCGTCCGGTGAGACACCACTGTCCGGAGCATCCATTTCAGCACGGACAGCGACATCTTCATCACCATTCCCGTTTGGGCTAGACTCGGCTGCCCGGGTGTACGCATCCTCCATGAGCACCCGCATGAGTGCTTATGAGGAACTCCCCGGGCACCATCTACGCTCCGCTCTGGACCTCGTTGCATCCACACCAGCTTCTGATTATCGGGACTCTACAGAGACACCGGAAATAGAGCCCCGTGCGACTGCTTCTTTACGTCGTCGCCTCAGTGACGATTGGCAACGGCCACACATTCCCCCGTCATATTACTACTTTGGCGCTCCTGACTCTGACTCGGCTGACGACACCTATGATCCGACCCGCGAGTGCTTCAACATCGACGTTGAAAGCACTTCGGAATCAGAGGACGAAGAGCCAGTCGAAGGAAGGCACACGCCACCTCATGACGAGCTTCCTGCCGAGCGAGACGAGCCTCAGTTCCTTGCGGATCAAGGAGCGTAGCTCGAACAGATTCGCGAGTTGCAGGACAGGCTTGATGAGGAACGGGAAAACCTGGATCTACTCCAACAAACCCTCGAGCGTGAGCGTGCGGAACACGCACTTGGCGGAAGAGCTCGCGAGAGAGCTCGTGACGTCAACCGTCGCATCGACGAGGACCGGGCGGTCGACCCCCCGGTTTTCGCCCGAGCCAGCCAGAACGTCGTCGCCGCCGCCATGCTCCTCCGCAACATGCCCGAGCCGTCAAACCCCGACGCCCGTCGGGCTCGAAATGAAATCCGAGAACTCCTCGAGACCGCCGCCATGCAGCAGGCCGAGAGCTCTGCCTCGAGGCGACGCGAGGCAGCCTCGGAGCGGATCCTCGAGCCTTCCCGATAGGAGAGAGAAGCCTCGGTTCACCCCAAGCCTGCCCGGCGAAACCGGGTAGCACCGGCCCCTGAGCCCACCGGCAACGACCGCGAGCCTCGAGACACCCGTGGCAACATCGTTGAGCGCCGCACGCGCAAGCACGGTGACGGTGTGGCTCGAGGCTACCACGTCCACAGGGGCGGACGCTACGATAGCTCGGAAGATCGTAGCCCTTCACCCGAGCCCCCGGGTCCTCAGGTCTTCAGTAAGGCAATCCGTGAGACAGTGCCCCCGGCTCGATTCCGTCCCCCCACGACTCTCACCAAGTACAACGGCGAAACCAAACCCGAACTTTGGCTCGCCGATTTCCGCTTGGCGTGTCAGTTGGGCGGGGCCACCGATGACCGGGTCATCATTCGACAACTCCCCCTGTTCCTCTCCGACACCATCCGAGCTTGGCTCGAGGATCTCCCACCTCGGCAGATCCACGACTGGGACGATCTCGTGAGGGTGTTCGAGGGAAATTTCAAGGGGACCTACATGCGCCCCGACAACTCGTGGGACCTCCGGAGCTGCAAGCAGAAACCAGATGAATCCCTCCGAGACTACATCCGACGCTTCTCCCGGCATCGTACCGAGCTCCCCAACGTCACCGACTCCGACGTAATTACGGCCTTCCTCTCCGGCACCACATGTAAGGAGTTGGTCTGAGAATTGGGCCGTAACACCCCACTCACTGCCAACGGATTGATGGACATCGTCACCAACTTCATCACCGGCGAGGAGGCGGTTGGTGCAATCTTTGGCGGCGACCCGGAAAGGGGGGAGCAGAAGGTCGACGATCCCGCGAGTTCCACCCGAGGCGCCAAGAGGAACAACTGTAAGAAGAAGAAAGGCCAGCAGGGCAAGCTCGAGGCCCCGGCCGACGAGCTCGTCGCTGCTACCGAGCACAAGAAACCTCGAGGCCCCCCGGCGGGGGCGTCTTCGACAAAATGCTCAAAGAGCCATGTCCCTACCACAAGGGACTCACTAACCATAACCTCGAGGATTGTCACATGCTGCGTAGGTACTTCGGGGGCGTCGGCGCCAAGAAGAACGACAAGGAGGACCCTAAGGGTGACGACAAGGACGGGGAATTTCCCGAGATCCACGACTGCTTCATGATCTACGGGGGGGCCTCGACCTGCCTCTCTGCGCGCCAGCGCAAGCGAGAACGGCGCGAGGTCTTCTCCGTACAATCGGCAGTACCCCGCTTCCTTGATTGGTCCGCGGTGGCCATCACTTTCGACCGTGACGACCACCCAGACTACGTCCCCAACCTGGGGGTCTATCCGCTCATTGTTGACCCCGTCATCACCAACACACGCCTCACCAAGGTGCTCATGGACGGTGGAAGCAGCCTTAACATCATCTACTCCCAGACCCTCAACCTCCTGGGGGTCGACAGAGCGCGCCTCCAACCTAGCGCCGGGGGCTTCCACGGAGTTGTGCCAGGGAAATGGGCGAAACCCCTCGGGCGGGTCGATCTGCCTGTTTGTTTTGGCACACCGGCCAACTTCCGAAAGGAAATTCTCACTTTCGAAGTGGTCGGGTTCCGTGGAACGTACCATGCTATCCTGGGGCGCCCGTGCTACGCCAGGTTCATGGCGATCCCGAACTACACCTACCTCAAGCTCAAGATGTCAGGCCCAAACGGTGTCATCACTGCAGGGCCCTCATATGAACATGCCTACGAGTGCGACGTCGAGTGCGTCGAGCATGGCGAGGCTATTTTGGAGTCGGCGATCTTGGCTGCAGACCTCGACGGTCTCGCCAATACGATTCCCGACCCAAAACGCCATGCCGGCAGCTTTAAGCCCGCCGAAGATGTCAAACTCGTACCCCTCGACCCCGCTGATCCCAAGGGAAAGGCACTGAGCATCAGTGCCACCCTCGATCCTAAATAGGAAGCAGTGCTCGTCGACTTTCTCCGCGCAAACGCCGACATCTTTGCATGGAGTCCCTCGGATATGCCAGGCATACCCAGGGAAGTCGCCGAGCACGCCTTGGAGATCCGGGCTGGATCCAAACCGGTGAAGCAACGCCTGCGTCGCTTCGATGAGGAGAAGCGCAGGGTCATCAGCGAGGAGATACACAAACTGTTGGAGGCCGGGTTCGTCAAGGAGGTTCATCATCCCGAGTGGCTAGCTAATCCTGTATTAGTTAGGAAAAAGAGTGGGAAATGGAGGATGTGCGTAGACTATACCGGTTTAAATAAAGCATGTCCAAAAGTTCCCTTTCCTTTGCCACGCATTGACCAAATCATTGATTCCACTGTGGGATGTGAAACTCTCTCATTCTTAGATGCATACTCCGGCTACCACCAAATCAAAATGAAGGAGTCCGACTAGCTCACGACTTCATTCATCACCCCATTCGGCATGTATTGCTACGTTACAATGCCCTTCGGTCTCCGGAATGCGGGGGCAACGTACCAGCGATGCATGCAACATGTTTTTGGAAAGCACATTGGGTCGACCGTCGAAGCTTACATCGACGACATCGTGGTCAAAACCCAACAAGCCGACGATCTGGTCAGCGACCTCGACGTTGCATTCAAGTGCCTCAGGGCAAAAAACATCAGACTCAATCCAGAAAAATGCGTCTTCGGCGTCCCACGAGGTATGCTTTTAGGGTTCATCGTATCTAAACGCGGCATCGAGGCCAACCCTGAAAAAATCTCAGCAATAACCAAAATGGGCCTCATCCGAGATCTAAAGGGCGTACAGAGGGTCACAGGTTGCTTGGCGGCACTCAGCCGTTTCATTTCGTGCCTCGGCAAAAAAGCACTCCCTCTGTACCGTCTCTTGAAGAAATCGGACCATTTTTCCTGGAACCTTGAGGCTGAGGAGGCTCTCACGAAACTCAAAGCCACCCTCTCTAACTCACCGATCCTCGTCCCTCCAACCCTGGGGGAACCACTCCTACTCTACGTCGCTGCGACATCACAAGTAGTCAGTGCTACCCTGGTTGTCGAGCGGGCCGAGGAGGCACATACCTTTCTCATCCAAAGACCGGTCTATTTCGTTACCGAGGTGCTCTCAGAAACAAAGTGTCGATACCCATAGATCTAGAAACTGCTATATGCTGTCATCTTGACGCGGCGCAAGCTCCGACACTACTTCGAGGGTCACCCGATTACTATGGTTTCTTCTTTCCCCTTGGGAGAGATAGCCCAGAACCAGGAAGCCTCGGGTAGGGTTGCCAAATGGGCGGTCGAACTCATGGGCGAGGCATTGTCCTATGCGCCGCGAAAGGCTATCAAGTCGCAGGTGTTAGCGGATTTTCTGACTGAGTGGACTGACACACAACTCCCCCCTGCCCAGCTTCAGGCGGAGCTGTGGACCATGTACTTCGATGGGTCATTAATGAAAACGGGAGCAGGCGCGGGCTTGCTCTTCGTCTCACCCCTCGGGATTCACATGCGCTACGTCGTCCGGCTTCATTTCCCTGCGTCTAACAACGTCACTGAGTACGAGGCACTCGTCACGGGGTTGAGAATCGCCGTCGAGCTCGGGGTCCGACACCTTGACGTCCGAGGCGACTCCCAACTCATGATCGATCAGGTCATGAAGAACTCGAGCTGCCGCGACCCCAAGATGAAAGCCTACTGCCAAGAAGTACGGCGCCTCGAGGACAAGTTTCACGGCCTCGAGCTCAACCACATCGCACGCAGGTATAATGAGGCCGCCGATGAACTGGCAAAAAGCGCGTCCAGTCGAGCCACGGTTCCACCGGACGTCTTCGCGAAAGACCTTTAGCAGCCATCCGTCGACCTCAGGCCCGACGGGGGGGTCGACGGGGCGTCGCTCGACCCTCCACCTGAGGCAGAAGCCCCCTCGACCGGGGCTGAAGCCATGCAGGTGGAAGACCTAACGCCACCGTCCGACCTCGAACCCGACTGGCGCGTCCCGTACCTCGACTACCTCAGCCAAGGGGACCTCCCCTCGAATAAGACTGAGGCTCGATGGATCGCACGCCGGGCCAAAACTTTTGTGATCATGGGCGACAGCAGAGAGCTCTACCGTCGTAGCCCTACCGGTATCCTCCAACGTTGCATCACAAAAGAGCAAGGCAGGAATCTGCTGGCGATCTTCACTCGGGGGCTTGCGGTCACCACGCAGCACCTCGAACCCTCGTCGGAAACGCCTTTCGACAAGGATTCTATTGGTCGACCGCGGTCTCCGACGCTGTCAAGCTAGTACGCTCCTGCGAGGGTTGTCAGTACTATGCGAGACAAACCCATCTTCTGGCACATACCCTGCAAACCATCCCCATCACATGGCCGTTTGCCGTTTGGGGGCTCGACCTTGTCGGACCACTGAAAAGGACAACGGGCGGCTTCACCCACTTGCTCGTCGCAATCGACAAATTCTCCAAGTGGATCGAGGCCCGCCCTATCACCAGCATCAGGTCCGAGCAAGCTGTGCTCTTCTTCACTGACATTATTCATCGCTTTGGGGTCCCCAACTGTATCATCACAGACAACGGCACCCAGTTCACTGGCCGAAAGTTTTTGGATTTCTGCGGCAACCACCACATCCGAGTGCTCTGGTCAGCCGTGGCTCATCCAAAAACAAACGGTCAGGTGGAACGTGCCAACGGCATGGTCCTACAAGGCTGAAGCCCAGAATCTTTGACAAATTAAATAAACATGGCAAAAGATGGGCTGCCGAGCTACCCTCGGTCCTGTGGAGACTAAGAACAACGTCGAGTCGAGCCACAGGGTTCACTCTGTTCTTCTTAGTCCACGGGTCTGAGGCTATGCTACCAACCGATATAGAATACGGATCCCCAAGGTTGAAGGCATACAACGAAAGATATAACGACGCCACAAGACAGGACGCCCTCGACCAGCTCGAGGAAGCCCGAGATGTGGCTCTGTTGCATTCTGTCAGGTACCAGCAGGGTCTCCGACGCTACCATGACAGACACGTCCGCAAGCGTGACCTCAACGTCGGCGACTTGGTGCTACGGCGGAACCAGAACACCAAGGGACGGCACAAGCTCACACCACCATGGGAAGGGCCGTACATCATCGCAGAAGTACTAAAGCCGGGCACCTACAAGCTATCCAACGAGAAGGGTGAAATCCTCACCAACGCTTGGAACATTGAACAGCTATGTCGCTTCTTTCCTTAAAAAGCCTCGAGGCTCTGTATTTTCTTTTTCATCAATAAAGAATACAGCGATGTTCAAACTTTCGTTTCGTAATGAGGAAGGATCGACCCTGCACTCCCAGAGTCGACCCTCCCTCGGGGGCTGCAAGGGGGGAACCCCCGGTCCCCGAAAAAACTTATGCTCTTTTTTAAAATTTAAGAACCGCTTCTTAGATCGACTTCGCTGAAAGAGCACCCTAGGGTTCGAGAGGGCTCTCGAGTCTGGAGCATCACCTACGCCTCTGAGGCTACGGTACCTCCACTCACCCCTTACACCTTTTAGAGGTACGCCTTCATGATAGGAAGATCTAAACAACGGTTCCTAAATTTAAAAGAACATACCCCCTGTCGCTTAGATCAGGCTCTCACACGATTTACAAGGCCGCAACATCACCCTGAAGCTCGAGGGCAGTTGAGCCGTGAGATCACTTACGCCTCCGAGGCTACAGTACCTCCACTCGCTCTCTTACGCCAAAGGATGCAGCTGCGTGCTAAGTAAATCACGCGAGAACACGGTCCGAGCAATAAAGGGAAGAAAAGCTCGAGTAAAACTAAATCAACCACGAACCGGTTTATGTTTCGAGTTTTTAAGGCCTCTGCGGCCACCACGACCAAAATTCGAAATACTAACTCATTACATGGGCCTTCATGCCTAGATTTGGCTCACAGGCCCTCGTCGTCGGCAGGCGGAACCACCTCGGCTTCAAAAAGCGAGGCCAAACGGCTTCCTGGCTCTTCGGCGGCTTCGATCAGCTCCACGCAAGCATCCACGTTCTCCTCGTCTGTCCGATCTGGGTCTGTGATGAAGCCCTCGGCGACGAGATTCATGTCAAACACAAACCCTGAACGGACGACGGCCAGCGCCCTCTTCACGACGTGATGGAGGCTGTCCCGTATCTTCTCCCGGGCAAGGCGGCCCAGCGCCACCATCCGGCGGACGAAGGAGTTCTCCGGAACATCTTCCCCGGTGTTGGCGTCGGGCTCGACCCCCAGGCCGTCACACACGGTGGTGATCGCGCCCTGGAGAAGTTGGGTCCTCCGGATCTCGGCTTCGAGGAGGCTCTGGAAGGAGTTGGCAGAAGATTGGGCCTCTCGATTCTCTCTCTTCAGCTCTGAAACACGATAAACAAATTAATAACCAACACGGGGCCTTCAACGTCGTGGCCGTGACAATCACACTTACCCTCGATGTGGGTCTGCAGGCCCACGACCTCGTCACGAAGCCCCCCCCCCGCAAGTTCGCTCGAGCCCCAGGAAGGCGCTGTCCTTGTCACTGATGGCTGCCTTTAGCGCCTCGATCTCCTGCCGAGCAGACTCGAGAGCTGCGTCCTTCTCTTGGACGGCTCCCTTTAGCGTCGTGACCTCGACGTTGAGGGTGTCGCGCTGAAGGCTAACCTGGGAAACATCCTCCTCGAGCTCCTTCACCCGCATGGACAGGGGCTCGAGATCCCTGCGGGCCTGGGCAGCCTCCTCCCGAGCCTTGTCCATGCCAGTGCGCATCACGACCTCGGCCGCCCATGCCTGCGTCGCTTCTTCTTTCACCACCGCGTACGTGACGCGCAGCTCAACCATCTCGGCGTTCCGATCGGATAGCTGTTTCTGGGCCTCCTCGACCAGAACCCGTTGCTGGGACAGCGCGCCCCACACGCCACTCTCATCCCGAATGAAGAGCGACTTGCGGCGGGAGTACTCCTTCAGCTCCTGAACGCAATCCGAAAAGGTCACAAAGCCGAGGGAAAAAGACACCAAGAAAACTACGGAGAAAGCCGACGGGCCGATCATACCTCGGTGGCATCTCCCATACTCCGCACGGCACCGGATGCCACTCGGAGCAACCGATCAAGATGCTGGCGGACGCCCTCGAGGTATTCCCATCGGTGCACCTCATCTTTGTCGCTCAAGACAAAGATGGGCTCGGCGTCGGGGTTCGTAGCGTCCCTAAACTGAAGGGACGGCCCCCCCACCTCGGCAGCTCCGTCTCTGCCCGCGCTATCGCCAGCGCGGTGATGTCGGGCCACGACGAGGACGACCCGGCCGGGGCGTCTCCCGGTCCCGCGGAAGGACCAGCCTCGCCCGCAGTGTTCACCTCTCCAACGGCCGTCGAGGCACCGGCCTGATCCGCGACCTCACCCCCCTCGACCCCCATCGCTTGTTTTCCTTTGTCCAGGGGGATGTCATCGAGGGTAAGGTGAGGGCGGGCACCAACGACCGCCGGCACCTCCGGAGCCGGCGCCTCGACCGACGACGGCTCCGGTACCCGCGCCTCGACCGTTGGCACCTCCGGAGCCGGCGCCTCTTCTTCCGGTGCTCCGGATAGGGGCTCAATCGCCCCGCCCTCCACCATGCCCGCTGGCTCCGCCAACGGGTCTTGTTGCGGCCGCGACCCCCTCGCCAGGGCCGCCTCTTGTCCTGACGCCGACGCGACCACCTCCATGGTCACGTTCGCACCCGCCCGCTCCGCGTCGTGGACGGGTGCCTCGCCCGTCGCGACCTCAACAGCAGCCTCGGCCATCGCCGACGACCTGGGCCCCGTCTCGACCGTATCGACCGCCGCTACCTCTGCCGGTTCAGACCCCTCAACAGCAGGATCCGGGCCAGCAACCACCGCGGCGTCGGCTGACCCCTGTTGTTGTCGCAGGCGCCCCTTCGCGGCCTTGACCTCCCGGACCCAGGCCGTATCCTGCTCCACCGTCCGGTTGAGGACAACGGCGCTGGCCCGCAGCGACTTCATGGGGGTAAGCCCCATCGTCTCTGCCTTCCGCTTTAGCCTGCAAAGTGAGAAGAAACGTCAGCCGACGGATCCAGAGAAAGGCAGGACAACCAAGCTGAGATACTTACCCAAAAATCGGCACCAAGTGCCTCAACCCCGCGCGACCCGAGCCTCCCGGGACGGCCGATGGTGGCCTCGCGGCGGCCTCACCAGCAGACCGAGCGCTCCTGGGAGCCCCGACCGATGCACCGCCCTGCGCCCTCTGTGCCTCCGAGGCCAGCTGGCCTCGGGTTCTTACGCCTGCCGACGCCGCCGCCGATGACGACGCCGGTACTGCCGTCCCAGCCCCTGCCCGAGCCTGCGGGGCCTAGGCTGGTGCGGACGTCCCTGTTGACCCCTCTCGACGGGTCCGGGGTAAAGCGGCCCCTCCCGTCGAGGGGCCCGTCTCCTTCTCCGCCTTCTTCCCCTCGGGCTCCTCGACTACGACGACCGAGGAGGACGCCCCCCCGATGGGCTCCAGCAGGGGGCGAATGTCGGGAAGGTCCCCAAGCCTAGTCGCGATCTCATATCGCGACAGGGCATCGTCGTCTTCGCCGCTGCTGTCGTCGTCCTCCCCCGAGACCATCTTGGAAGGCGACGGCGCCAGGGGGACCCCGTCGATGGTCTGCTGGCGCCGAAGCTTCTTCAACGCCTCCGCCTCCTTAGCCTTGCAGATCGCCCGCTTCTTGGCCGTCTCCTTGGTCTGCTTCTTCTTGGAAGCATGTTGGCGTCGAGCCTCCCGGGCGGGCCGGTCCTCCAGGACTGGCGGACGCGTTTCCCGCAACGCCGACAGATCCTATACGCCGGTCTCGACCACATCAGCGAAATCCACAGATAAGCGAAAATAGCAACACCTCATCCCTAGGATACCTACCATGGACTCGAACCCCTCGGTAGGCCTCATGGGAACCCGGTTGGCCTCCTCCACCTTGAAGTTCCCAACCATCCGGCGCGCTCGCCGGAGGACCTCCTCGAGGGCGAGGGATTCGTGCGACATCCGGGTCCCCTCCAGATTTGCCTCCGGAGTCATCTGGTCCAGACGGAGACGACGCCGGCACAGCGGCATCACTCTGCGGCGATGGAAGGCCGCGGCCACCGCCGCAGCCGTCAAGCCCCGAAGGCGAAGCTGCTACAGCGCCGCCAGCAGCGGGTCCAAGCGTGGCTTCTCGGCCTCCGGCACTCCGTAGGACCAGCGCTCCTCTCGAGCGGTCAACACGCGGCCGGTGTACCTCGGCAATTGATTTTCATCATTGTGGAGGTAGAACCAACCTTCGTGCCACCCATTGTTCGAAGAGATGAGGCGGGCCGGGATGTACAGATCCGCCCGACCCGACCTCACCTGCAGCACGCAACTCCCCACTCGAGCCGCGCACAGGACGCCCTTCTCCCCTGCCTTCTTGGCAAAGAGCTCGGCCTTGAAAAGGTGAAGCCACAGGTTCCACTGTGGCTCCACCCCAAGGTAGCCCTCGTAGACCGTCGCGAAGATGGCGGCCTGCGCGACGGCGTTGGGGGAAAGATGGTGAAGCTCCACCCGGTAGTGGTGGAGGAGCGCGCGCATGAAGACCGACGCCGGCACGCCAAACCCCCGCTCGTGGAAGCAGACGAAGCTCACCACATACCCTTCAGGGGGCACCGGCTCCCGGTGGGCAGGGGGCGGCGCCATCCACTCCGGCTGCGACCGGCTCGTCCTTGGCCGCAGCAGCCTGTCCTCCACCAACTCTTCCAACCTCCTCTCCGTTACAGAGGAGGCGGCCCAGTCGTCGGCGGGAAGGATCTGGCTCTTTCCTGCCATTGGTGCTGTCGGAAGGGGGATGGATGAAAAGGATGTGGTGGCGGCGACGACGCGGGCGGAGAACGCGATAAGGCAGAGATTGTCTGAGGCAGAAGATTGTAGGAACGCAAGGGACCGGTGGGGAACGCAGACCCCTAGGCCTTAACTTTATATACCCAGGCGGAAGCCCAACGGCCACGCGAGAAGGTAGGAACAGTTTCCCGCATTAAATGCGCCCACCTAACCGTTTCCTTACATCTCGCAGGAGTCGGGCACGTGGCCGTCCCCCACGTCGTGACCATACGCCACGTCGCCCACTACCGCGCCGATCTCGCCTCCCAAAAAGACGTGCCCGGCTAACGGACGAGGGAGGGATCCGCAGACGAATATCCCCAGGTATGTGGAAAATGGGCCCGAAGCCCGCAATAAGTCTCGAGGGAGCGAAAGCTGGCCCTCGAACAGGGTTCAACAGCTGCCCTCGAGCGACAGAGTTAGGGACGACTCAGGGTGCGCCCGTACATGGCCAAGGGCTCGAGCCACGCTCTCGAGGCACCCCAGGACGTATTCGAGGCCGAAGGAGAAGGTCGTCGTAGGAATCCCTCCGGGGGAGGCATCGAGCCCTCGAATCCTGTCGAAGGGAATCGAGATCCACACGACCACTTCTTGGCATCTTTGAGGGCGCCTCCGGGCCACTAGCCGACCCCTAACGAATGGGGCACGGGCTCTCACTCGAATTCCCCCGCTAGCAGCTCACCGGAGATCGTTGGAACTCGCGCCCAAACGAGGGTAGTACGGCGTTCTCCACCCCTCCTCCTTTTTTCGGAAAGGGAGTGTGAGGGTCGCAAAAGATGGCCGGGACTCTGATCGACCTCGTGCGCGCGAGGCTCGGGGTCCCGACCGTAGAAACGGGCCCCGAGCCCGGAATAAGCCTCGAGGGAGCGAAAGCTGGCCCTCGAACAGGGTTCGACAGCTGCCCTCGAGCAACAGAGTTAGGGACGACCCAGGGTGCGCCCGTACATGGCCAAGGGCTCGAGCCACGCTCTCGAGGCACCCCAGGACGTATTCGAGGCCGAAGGAGAAGGTCGTCGTAGGAATCCCTCCGGGGGAGGCATCGAGCCCTCGAATCCTGTCGAAGGGAATCAAGATCCACACGACCACTTCTTGGCATCTTTGAGGGCGCCTCCGGGCCACTAGCCGACCCCTAACGAACGGGGCACGGGCTCTCACTCGAATTCCCCCGCTAGCAGCTCACCGGAGATCGTCGGAACTCGCGCCCAAACGAGGGTAGTACGGCGTTCTCCACCCCTCCTCCTTTTTTCAGAAAGGGAGCATGAGGGTCGCAAAAAGACGGCCGGGACTCTGATCGACCTCGTGCGCGCGAGGCTCGGGGTCCCGACCGCAGAAACGGGCCCCGAGCCCGGAATAAGCCTCGAGGGGAGCGAAAGCTGGCCCTCGAACAGGGTTCGACAGCTGCCCTCGAGCAACAGAGTTAGGGACGACCTAGGGTGCGCCCGTACATGGCCAAGGGCTCGAGCCACGCTCTCGAGGCACCCCAGGACGTATTCGAGGCCGAAGGAGAAGGTCGTCGTAGGAATCCCTCCGGGGGAGGCATCGAGCCCTCGAATCCTGTCGAAGGAAATCGAGATCTACACGACCACTTCTTGGCATCTTTGAGGGCGCCTCCGGGCCACTAGCCGACCCCTAACGAACGGGGCACGGGCTCTCACTCGAATTCCCCCGCTAGCAGCTCACCGAAGATCGTCGGAACTCGCGCCCAAACGAGGGTAGTGCGGCGTTCTCCACCCCTCCTCCTTTTTTCGGAAAAGGAGCGTGAGGGTCACGTAGCAAAAGACGGCCGGGACCCTGATCGACCTCACACGCGCGAGGCTCGGGGGCTTGGCCACAATGAATCGTTCCCCAATCAACCGCGTACAAGACCTCGGAGGAGTCTCAATACTCCACCGAGGCCTCGGGGGCTACACCCGGCGGGTGCGCTCGCGCGCCCCCGCCGGAAAAAATCACGGCGCTACGACTCTAGTTCTGACCAACCTCTGGGAGAGTGATCACACACTCACCCAAAGGCTCGGGGGCTACTGTCGGTACCAATAGTACGGGGGTACCCACACCTATCGCCAAAAAACTAACACGACCGAAACCGCAATAAAAGATAGCCCGCCTCGACCGCGTATCCAGTCAGTCTCGTATGAGGCCCGCTCGACGGAGCGCCTCGACCGCGTCCCGGCTCCGACTCGTACGAGGCCCGCTCGACGGGGCGCCTCGACCGCGCCCCGGCTCCGACTCGTACGAGGCCCGCTCGACGGGGCGCCTCGACCGCGCCCCATCCCGTGCCACAAGGTATCTCGACAGCGCTCCGACCCGCGCAAGGCTCGACCGCCCGCTGGGAGAACTCCGACTCGCGTGAGCCCGGACCGAGCACATCGACACCTTTTCTTTACCTATCCTAGGACAAAAGCCGTAGCATTCAATGCGGTTACCTACTACCACCTACCGACATGGCTGCGGCCAGGATTGACGTGGGAATAATACCCGTGTCAGATCTCACTGTTTTACCGCCCATCCCGTGATGGGAGGTGAAACCCGTCACTATACCCACCTTACCGCGCACTGTTCACCAACAATCACCCTCGAGGGAGGATAAGACAAGGCCCGTTCTCCGCGATATCGAGTGTTCGGCCTTATCCATCCGGCCTCGACCCGGCCTCGACCCGACCTCGACCCAACCTCGACGCTCGGCATAGTTCAACAGCAAGGGAAGGACGGTATGGCACGGCGCTCCGAGTCATTTCGCCATCTTGTCTCCCACAGCGTCAGGGTGTCCAGGGATGGCCGACCATTCCCCAGGCACGTCGCTACAGTCAACTCAACAGGAATCGACAAAACATCACCTCAAGGCTCCCCGTCGTCTTGGCCTCCTCTCACCCTATAAAAGGGCAGGCCAGGGCTCAACGGAGGAGGGGGACGAAGACGAAACAAAAAAAAACAAGACAAGAGATCGACATCTCAAGCAACCACATTTTTCCTCTTTTCTCTTTGAGACTTGGGCTCGACACCCTCTCTCGCATGCTTGTAACCCCTACACGAGCACCTCGGTGCAAGAAAATACAAACATCTCCCCCCGCTGGACGTAGGGCCTTCTTTTGCCCGAACCAGGATAAACCCCCGTGTGTTCTCCTTGCATCACCATCCAGAAAAGAGACACGCAGCATTTACTCGTTGGTTTAGGACCCCCTCAGGTCCGAACACCGACAATAAGCATGCGCTTCGCTATCGACATATATGTTAGCCTACCTCATGAAGAATAGTATTATTAAATAGTCAAATACTAACATAAGTCCATGAAACCAGAAGCACCTGCACTGTGGTTAGATTTCGCCATAAAAATATAAACAGGCGAGATATGCTCACTTCGTGTATGTCAAATCCGTTCAGGGGGGTGGTACTGTGTTCCGTGACGACACCCGTTGGTCGTGTACTCGTCCCTGCTAGAATCGTGGAGATGTATTTTAGTATTTGTATTTATGAAATGTTCTTAGTTCCATACATTTATGCAAAACTACTAAATAAATAGATGTTGCTCTATCCTACTATAATTTTTTTATAAGTCTCATAGGAGACCACCGCTAAATAAATTGTTTAGCCCACTACTTATTAGAACCTTGAATTGAGCGATTTACTTGTGTTATTAATCTAAAAGGTCAATATACGATGCACTTCCATTGACCAGCCATAATGCCATAACCCTGTTCCAGATTACCAGAATCTCACTTCCATGATAATCTATCCTGTGAGGACACCAGCTAGCTAGCCTATGCTATTTTGCACACTCGACGCGAATAACATGTAGCCATCTTAGAATTCCGGTGGTCAACAGCAGAACCATCAAGAAACAGGCGTGACGCTACCGCCGCAGACGATGGTGTTCCGATCCTTTCCTCTGTAGCACTAGGCCCTCGTTTAGTTCTCCCAATTCTCCCTAAATTTCACTATGCAAAAAGAAGATTTCCCGTCACATCAAAATGTCGGCAAATGCATGGAGTACTAAATGTTAATAAAATCAAAAACTAATTGCACAGTTTTGTTGTACTTTGCGAGACGAACATTTTAAGCCTAGTTAGTTAAAATTTGGATAATTTTTACCAAATACAAACGAAATACTACAGGAATTCTATAGTGTTTTTCTTTCCAATTCTCTCATCTAAACGAGGCCTAGTTGACATTGCACTTTATAAAAAGTCCGTGTCCGTACCGCCAAAACCGTCACGAAATTAAACCAAACCCGGAACACGCAAAAGCAGAGCAGGGACACACAGAAGACATGGACAAGGAGGCCTGAGATGGCCCGGACGTGACACCGGACCTAACACGTTAGGTCGGCACAGTCGGCCCCGTTCGTCTCGCTAAAACGGAAAGATGAACAAGCTAGACGGAAGGCTGAAAAAGTACGGTTGGTTAATTTGTTGCGAGAAAAAAAATATTATTTTTATACTAAAAAAGTATGATTGGTTAATTTGTTACGAGAAAAAAATATTATTTTTTATAAAAAGCACAGCTGATAAACAAGCAAACAGGGCGTCGCAGACGGCTGGAACCCTCCTCGCGGATGCGCTGGGATGCAGTGCAGAGGCCTCTGCTTCTCCGTCGTCTGATCCTCCCTCCCGGCCTTGACTTCTTGGCCATGTTTCAATGCTGATCCCCACCACCTCGCTTTACAAGCAACAACGGCACCTAATCGCTCGTGCTTAAGCTTAACCACAAATCGCCTAGCTCGTGCGATCTCGTCGCGTCGCGGCATATAAAAGTGCAATAGCCCCCACATATCTTTCCGCGCTAACACTGGTACCATCCTCCATCCTCCGCGCGGTTGCTACAGTTAGCTTCGCTTTCCTCCAGCCCATCCAGACGATTGACCTGAGCTCAAGCTGTGAGCTGAGCCGCCTCCCGTCGAGAGAGAGAGAGAGACAGAGAGGCAGGATGAAGGTGCAGTGCGACGTGTGCGCGGCCGAGGCGGCGTCGGTGTTCTGCTGCGCCGACGAGGCCGCCCTGTGCGACGCGTGCGACCGCCGCGTGCACCGCGCCAACAAGCTCGCCGGCAAGCACCGCCGGTTGTCGCTGCTCAACCCGGCGCCGCTGTCCTCGTCGGGGTCGTCGGCGCAGCAGGCACCGCCTCCGCTCTGCGACATCTGCCAGGTTCGAATGTTCGATGGCCATGCAAAATCTTTGGATGGGTGGTTTTGTTTAATTTTGGCTGCGAAGCTGAGACGATGCGTGTTCATATGTCGCGCAGGAGAAGCGGGGGCTCCTGTTCTGCAAGGAGGACCGCGCCATCCTGTGCCGCGACTGCGACGTGTCGGTGCACACGGCCAGCGAGCTGACCATGCGCCACACCCGGTTCCTGCTCACGGGCGTGCGCCTCTCCGCCGAGCCCGCCGCGTGCCCGGCGACGCCGTCGGAGGACGAGAACAGCAGCGGCAGCGGCAGCTTCTGCTGCAGCGCCGGTGGCGGCGACGCGGCCGCCGCCCCTCCGTCGGCCGCGCCCGCCACCAGCAGCCACGGGAGCGGGAGCGATAACGGCAGCAGCATCTCCGAGTACCTTATCAAGACGCTGCCCGGGTGGCACGTCGAGGACTTCCTGGTGGACGAGGCCGCCGCCGCCGCCGCCGCGACTAACATCGGCGTCTCCTCCGCAGACGCATCGTATCTGCAGGTTGGTGTTGTACGTACTGTACTACTCTTCCGTTTGGCCATTCGCGCGCGTGCAGTAAATGTTTAGCGATGCATCCATGAACCCTTCTATTGACACCGTTCGCGAGCAATGTTTAGGTTCTAAAAAATTTTGCAAAATTTTTCAGATTCCCCGTCACATCGAATCTTTAACACATGCATAAAACATTAAATATAGATAAAAAGTAAAACTAATTACACAATTTAGATGAAATGGACGAGACGAATCTTTTAAGCCTAATTAGATCATGATTGAACACTAATTGTCAAATAACAACGAAATTTGCTACAGTATAATTTTACAAAAAAATTTGCAACTAAACAGGCCCAAGCAAGCACAACCAATGCAAAGCATGGCCTTGGCATATCCCGATCGAGCACGTCTGCGTCGGCATTAGTGCGCTGCTTCCAATCCAATCCAACCAGTAACCATCCATTATGGGTGCGCTGTACGGTTTTGTAGCTAAGCTAACTAGCTATGCTCTCGCTGGTCCAGGGTGTGCGTGACCATAATATCTCCAGGAACAACTTTATTTATTTATTTAATAATCTCGCGGGGACAGTTTAGCCACGGCGCCCTGAGCCTAGAATAGTACTGTAATCATAGTAGTACTTCTAGTCTAGTAGTTGTACAAAGAGCAAATCTACCGCTATCTGCTTCGTTCCACTTCATGCCTTTGAAAATGTGTGATGAACTGATGATAATTAACCTGGGCCTTGTTCGCTTTGCAAAAAATTTGAACCGATGAATAGTACCGCTTTCGTCTTATTTGATAAAATTGTCTAATCGTGGACCAACTAGGCTCAAAAGATTCATCTCGTGATTTCTAACTAAACTGTGTAATTAGTTATTTTTTTACCTACATTTAATACTCCATGCAAGTGACTAAAAATTGATGTGATGGAGAAAGAGCGAAAAAACTTTTGGATGACATCTAGACAAGGCCCTGGTTTCAATTCCTGCTGCATTTGAGCAGGGAGGGCTAGCTCGGATCGGCGGCCTGCAGGACGGCTACGGCTACTCCGCGTGGATGGCGCAGGAGCAGTTCTTCTACGAGGACTCGGCCGGCGGCGGCGCAAGGGGCAGCAGGGAGCAGTGGGTGCCGCAGATGGCGATGTACAGCAGCACGGGGCTGGCCGGCGCCGGGAGCAAGAGATCCCGAGCCGCGTCCGCGGCATCCTCGTATTCTTACTGGTGAACAACTCCACGGAAGACGACCGTGTCAGATCAGTCGCCGATCGAGCCGTCTGTATTATTAATTATGCCTCGGCTGGTGCATTATAACTACTACCGCTGCTCGTTGACTACTGTAACTGAGGTTGTTTCGATCGTCGTGCTCAATTGCCAAGAGTGCATTTTTTTTTCGCTCCTGGGCGTCCTCGTTCACGTGGAATGATGATGATCAGTGTACGCTTGGGAGCGTTTGCGCTTTTTTTGGGGGGCGCTAGATAATGAATGTACTTCAGCGCCTTTGTATCTCCCTCCGTTTTTGCTCGTTGCAACTTCAAAGCCTATCGCTGTCTATCATCTCGATCTGCAATAGTCTTATTTTTCCATCCTTTACCCAAGAAGCACGTGTAGAAGCCGCAATTTCTGGAATCCTTCAACGTGCCGTGGAATTCCGGCCGGTGGGTCGAATTTGATTGGAGTTTGGTGCGAACTTGTCAAAACCAAAGTTGAGGAATACCGCGAGCAATTAATACTATGTTGAGCAACAGAGTACGGTCACTGGTACACAGAACGCCCTAGACATTTTAGCGGGCTAGCGGCGGTTTATGTTCAGACATCACAATTCACACCGTCATATGTTTCATATGCATTTCTCCTAGAGAAAATGTGTTCATATGAACTCCATACAAGAAACAAGATCTAAAATGTGACTACCAGGTGGGTGGTGTAGTGCACATTGATGATGTTCACAGAGTTGGTAAAACTAAATCAGTTTGAATGAAAAATTATAAGAAAAAAAGGTGCATATTTTCCCCTTAAACATAGTGCAATTAAGAAGATGAATTCGTGCAGTCAATTCAATCATATGAACCTCTCCCACAAGAGATAGCATTTGGTTTCTTCACACCATTACTAAACTAGACTTTCTTTGAACGAGCCGAAGTAGACTATTTGCTTTCCTTTGAAACTTTAAAACTCGATTTCATTCTCCAACTGTATAACCAAAACAAAACGTTTGAGAGTTGCATCATAGTACATGTCATGGGCCCAGGCCGAGCAAATTTCATTCCCCAAGCTACGCGAAATACAAAAAAGCCCAATGGGCTAACGCTGGATGTAGTCCCTTCGGCCTTCCTGGAAAACGACGAGAGAGGAAAGGACCGAACGGCTCGGGTCGATCCATCGAGGGTCATGGCTCTGGTCAGACTGGCTTTTCTCGTCTTCTTCCTCCTCGCCGCGGCGGAGTTCGCGGCGGCGACGCGGTCGCCGTCGGCTTTCGTACAGAACGCCATCTACTCCAACCGCATCACCGTCTTCTCCAAGACCTACTGCCCGTAAGTCCTACCACTCAAACACCAACCGCCTCGGCATACCGCTCTCTCTGCTTTGCTCGCTTTCGGCCTGGAAATCTGGGAGATCTTCGGGGTCCACGGCGGCACGGGCAGCCGAGTGTAACTAAGCGCGTAGTTAAGGTCCCATCAATTTCCCAGTCTACCAGCTGTTTTGCTTGGCGAAGGCTTGGTTTGTATCGTGAATTGGATGGACTTTGCAGATGGTTGGGTGCGAATTAGGGCATTTCCCGTGCAATTGAGCACCAGGAAGTGGAGAATTGGTTTGGTTTCGTTCAGTGGTATTGCGGATGTGGTTCCTGCGGTGCAAATCGAGCGGCTTAGCTGCTAAAATTGAAAAATGGAACCCACTAACTCTTTCATGTTTTGATGAAACATGGGTCAGCTCCGGTGAATCTTAATAACAGAATAACACCGTGACGATTGCTTTGTTCTGCAGATTATGCTGCTCTAGTTTATGGCATAAGATGCTGGTCTACACTCTATTACAAGTAAAATAGGCCATAGGCTATAGGTTCAGATCATACTGTTGTGGATCAGCACCTTGGCCGTGTTTAGTTTCGGATTCGGGGCACCCGAGTTAGAACAGTGCGCAATAAATGTGCACTGTAGCATTTTGTTTGTATTTGGTAAAATTGTTCAAACTTTGACTAATTAGGCTCAAAATGTTCATCTCGCAAAGTACAACAAAACTGTGTAATTAGTTTTTAATTTCATCTACATTTAGTACTCCATGCATGTGCCGGCATTTTGAGGTGATGGGAATCCTTTTTTTGCATAGTGGAATTTGGGGTAGAAATTGGGAACTAAACAAGGCCCTCATGTGAATTATACAGTGTATACTATTGTATCATGTGGGGGAACTATTTTGTTCACAGACCTAACAAGCCCAACTGTCTTTAGCTGACCAGGAGCCAGTTGGCCTGTTACTTGCAGAGTGATGATTTGGATTTGAGGCCATGTTTAGTTCCAAAAAATTTTCAAGATTCCTTATCACATCGAATGTTTGGACACATGTATGGAGCATTAAATGTAGACGAAAAAAACTAATTACACAGTTTGGTAGAAAACCACGAGACGAATCTTTTGAGCCTAATTAGTCCATGATTGGACACTAATTGACAAATACATACAAAAGTGCTACAGTAGCCAAAGCCAAAAATTTTCGCGAACTAAACGCACACCATAGTAGTAGCATGTGAAGTTATTTTAGTGTCGTTTGTTTCTGACTTAGTATCCATGACAGAGGCTATAGGTGAGTTTGAATTTATAAGCTTGGGCCTTGGTTTCTGATTCTGTGGCCAGAAGTATAGTAGGCATCATACAACAAGCATTGTGTATATTGAGCAGTTATATCTTGTAGTGTCCTTATAGTTATAATTCTAAGCATTTATTTGTGAAAATCCAACTTAAGGACCTTCTCAAAACTCACCCCTGTTGAACCAGAGAACAGTGAGAATTCCCCCCTTAGGGCTTGTTTGGCTGCACACAAATCCACCCCATCCACCTGGTTTGGGAGGGATTGAGGTGGATGGGGTGGATTTGTGTGCAGCCAAACAAAGCCTTAATATGCCCTCACCTTCCCTGCCTACTGTGTTCTCAGTGGCCATTCATGGGAAGGGGATCGTTCGTTTTTTTGTACCTCGATGGACTATCTTTGTTTTACTCTCTCTTTTAGCTTGCCGCATTCTTCTCTCCATTGTTGCTACTGTGCCCTTTCTGTTATGGAGAGACATGTGTCTTTTATTTCTTCCATGTCCTTGAAATCCGGTGTGTCAGCCCAAAAGAACATTATGGTTGTTGTTGCTTTATCAGAGAAGCATTTTACTTTCGTCAAGGGTTCTCCCTTTTCATTTCCGTATCATGTCTTGCATGGATATGGATCTTTGTCTCTGTCACTTGGGTTACTGCTATAGACTTAATGCAAAGATACACTGCTCTCCCGCGTGAATAATAGTGGTACTGCTACACAAGCACAGCATGGACAATTACTCCAATGCTTTAAGCTCTAGTAAGGTTATCAGATAATGTGGTGGTATTGATGCCAGGTGAAGTCAAGTCCTGAATTTGTACCTAAGAACACTTCTTTGCATGGTCTGATTATTTTTCCAGTATTAAGTACTTGTGGTGGTTACTTTTGTTACTAAATGCTTCTTTTGCTCCCTTTCTCATAGCCACTCCATGCGTGCTAAGCGCATATTTCGAGATCTCAAGGAAGATCCATATGTTGTTGAACTAGATACCCGAGGTAATCATCCTTGATTTATATGCAACATCAGTGCAAAGTGCAATCGCATACTTTGTTGGGTTTGTCTGCAAGAATTACAAAGCCTAATAACACGTGCCATGCAGAGGATGGGCGTGACATTCAAAGTGTTCTCCTGGACCTAGTTGGGCGTCATACTGTGCCACAGGTGTTTGTCAATGGCCAGCATGTTGGTGGCGCAGACGGTTAGTGTTTAATCCTTGAGTGCTCTTAAACCTTCCAGTAGCACTGTTGTTTCTATGTAACAATTTAAGCATACTGCTTGCTACCTTGGTTGATACCAACAGTCAACATTTTTCGTTTGCTATATAATTGCAGATACAGTAAATGCACTTTCGAATGGACAGCTGGAGAAACTTCTTGGGAAGAGTCAGTCACAATGATGGATCGCCGGACAAGCTTGGACTGCCAAGAATACGTGAGTATATGTATGGGAGGGGTGTTCTTTTCTGTTTAGGGCTGAACAGAATGTGTGAGCATGGTAGTGTTGTGACAACCATCTGTACTGCTGGATTTGTGTGATCTCTTCAATTGCATATATGTTTCTACTTACCCATCTATGTTTTATGAATGGAATTTGGTTGGTTTACCTTGTTCATTATTGAAATTAGTATAGGTAGGTCAATGAACTGCTAGTTGTATACTTATATATCTGAACTAGGGTATCCTCAGCAACATTCCTGAACTTCCGATGACTTTATTGCTATCTCCATTCCAATTTATAAGTCGTTTTGGTTTTTATAGTTACATAATCTTTTATATGTATCTTAGACATAACATATATCTAGATCCATACCAAAAGTTATGGACTTAGAAAAGCCAAAACAACTTTAATTTGAATTGGAGGGAGTACCTTTTACCTTGTTTCGGTCCTCCCTAGACTTTTCCCGGTACATTGTACCACGTCACTCTATCTAAAACCATAGGTGGGTACTGTTCTTATCTCTTTTCTTCAATTCCATGCCAAGTCATAAAAAGAACAACTCTCCACTTTCAGAATATTTGTTGTTTCATACAGTGACACAGCCTCCCCAACTGTTATTTCTACTACAATATTATAGAAAAATGAACAAATGTGTAATTTTATTGAAGTCTTTTTTAAAAAAACTACTAATTGTCACATGTTTTCTTAATGTCTTCAGAAATATTTTAAATGTTATTGATAGTCAAAGTTTAAAAGTTTTACCTCAACCTTGTCCAAAGAACAATAATTAAGGAATTGAAGGGAATAAGTGACAGTCATTTATATGTTGTTTGGTTGTTGACAACAATCTAGTCAAAATTGTACGCATGGGATGCCTAGCCAGGCAGCTTTCCTAGGGTCTAATCAAGATAAGCAATGAGGGCCTGTTTGCTTTGGGACCTGGTGTCCGATTTTGGATGTGCTTGGGTCTAATCGAGATAAACGATGAGGGCTTGTTTGCTTTGGGACCTCGTGTCCGATTTTGGATGTCTGGGGTTGGATGGACGTGCCTGGCCAGCACCTCCTAGGCCAGGAAACCAAACATCCTTAATGCTTAGTACAATATTTTGCAATGAGATAGCCTAGCCTGACTGGGTTTCTTTTTTCTTTTTTGAAAAATGGATGAGGGTTGCAATGTGGTTGTTCAAGAAGAGCACAAACTAAAAGGATAATCCATTATTCTTAAATCTTTTGGTGCAATAAATTGACAGACACGTATATAAAACAACAGTATAGACGCTTTGGTGTACAGCTGGGACATTTACATATTCATATTCATCGATCAGTATAAGAGAATCCATAACCATTGCTGCTCACACTTACCATTAGCAACTGTAGGTCTGTAGGGGCAAATTCTGGTTGCTGGATTATTCACTCATCACCGCCGGCCTCTTCCTGCGGCTAGCTGGCCGGCGGTCGCCGGCTGCTTTATCTCCTTAGGCCGATTATCGCGAGGAAGAGCGAGACATAGTCGAAACGGTAGACGCGCCTGAGCATCCCAATCTTGATCTCGTCCCACGGTGGGTACCGGAACATGAACTCGACGAGGAAGCTCCTCTTGAGCACCGCCTTCTTGTGGCTGAACATCTCAAACGAGTACTTACCGTGGTACTGCCCGAACCCCACGCCACCGAACGGGATGCTGTCCAGGCCATACTGCAAGCAAAACGTTTGCAGGAGAAAGTTCAGAGACGGTGTGCATTTACTCCAGTAGTAGAAGAAGAAGAAGGTGCAGGTGCAGGTCAGTGTCAGTCACGGCAGGAGTGAGTGATCAGTGTTGCACACCTGCACGATGGCGTCGTTGAACGTGACGCTCCCCGACGACGTCTCGTCGATGATCCGTTGCTTCAGCTTCTCGTTCCTGGTGAAGGCGTAGATCGCCAGCGGCTTCGGCTTCGACTTGAGGAACTTGATGCTGTCCTCGATCTTCTTCACCTGGAGAAAACAGATGATGCATTGGCTGGCTGTTTCGTTCAGCAGAGGTATCGTCTACTCCATTCAGATTCAGCCAGGGAATAAAGCGTCAGCTAAAACGGTCATGCGCACCGTGATGATCGGGAGCAGCGGGCCGAATATCTCCTCCGTCATGATGTCAGAGTCCAGCGGGGGATTCAGCAGAAGCGTGGGCTCGATGCTCCTGCACAACACAATCAGGAACATGACATGGCGTCAACGTCAAGCAGCGGCGCCGGCCGGTTTCTGTGGTGACAGTGACACTGCTTTGCCTTTGGGTGGTTGCCTTACAGCGTTTTGGGGTTGAAGTGCCCGCCATGGACCACGGAGGACGCCACCCTGCGGTCGCCCAGGAAGCCACTCAGCCTCTGGAAATGCTTCTCGTTCAGAATGCGCGCCGTGTATTCTGGCCTGGTGAAGAACCTCTCCAGCGTCGACTTGAGCATCTCGATCTTCATCATTCATCGGGGGAACAAACAAGGGTTCTTGTCATATCAGATGCGGTAACATACTAGATAAGCAGAAGATGTCATATGATAGTACGAGACTGCATGCACATCGGAGGCTATTGGGGGTGGGGCAGACCAGAATCGGTGCGAATTCCTCCTCCACCAGCAGGTAGTCGATGGCGATGCAGGCTTGACCGGAGCAGGTGGACCATTTCGCTCCAATGATGCGATTCACAGCTACCTGATTGTTGTAGTATAGTCCACGTGGTACACATGATAAGATCATTCTGCCTTGCTTGGAACACGTACAGCCGCTGCTGTTGCAAGACTGAATAATTGTGAAGAGCACAGGACAGACAGGGAGCTTAGCTTACCTGGCTGTCCCTGTTGCTGTCAAGCCAGTCGACGATGCAGGGGCACTTGGAGCCGAGCTCAAGCGCCACTGGGGTGAGGTGCTTGGCGGCCTTGGTCATGATGAGGCGCCCAACACGGCTGCTGCCTGAGAAACAAACACCAGGAGGAAACGTAACGGGCCGTCAGATCAGATATACACGCTCATGCAACAAATGCAAGTAGTAGTATTCATATGTGTTCAGAGGACTCTTGTACGTGGTTAGGTGATTACCAGTGAAGAGAACCTTGTCCCATGGGTGGTCCATGAGCTTGTCCCCCACCTCCGGCCCGCCCTCGACGACCTTCACGGCCTTGGAGTCCAGATACTTGGGTATGTTGGCCGCCAGGAACGCCGAGGTGGCCGGCGCCAGCTCCGATGGCTTCACCACCGCAGCGTTGCCGGCGGCCAGGGCTCCGGAGAGCGGTTCCAGAGCTAGGCCTGTGCGCAAATGAAACCAGCAGAAACATGAGCGGAGATGATGATTTCGTTATCAATCGCGCCTCTTTTTGATCTCGACTTCGCTTCTTCTCAATCGCGCCTCTTTTTGATCTCGACGCCGATGATGATTTGGTGATTTTGTCTAGCTGTAGTTCTTTTAGCCGTCTAAGTTGCCTGCGTTGCGTTTTCACCTGGAGGTATCAGACGGGTTAATCTGGATCCTAGGTGGTATTGCCACCGTCTATGCTGTAAAAAGATTGTCTTGTCTTTTATCTTAATGATGAAAGACGGGGGCCATATGGTCCTAAAACTCTAAAAAAAAAGGGTGCACCAGCAAATTGGTTTTCGAGCAGTCGGTTGCGATAGCAAACGGTTCCTGCAGGTTTAGTTTCTTTCACCGATCGTGCTCTAAAAGTCCAACCATCAGCTAGCCTAAGGACAAGGAGAACACGTTCGAGATCTACCTGCCTGTCATAATTCACAAAGGTGACGCACTGTCGCCATCAGACAGGTTGGTTAAGTCACGAGACACGGCTACTACGCTAGCTCTGCACCAATGATTACACTAGCTCGTGGACTGTAGTTGGGTAGTAGTACTAGCGAGCATTTGGACCCTGGGTTAGACCTTTTTTGTTAGGTTCTGGGTAGTAGTACTAGCGAGCATTTGGACCTTGGGTTAGACCTTTTTTGTTAGGTTCTTGGCCAATTCATGCTGTGCAACAGAGTGCGAGTGCAGTACTGCTCTTTATGAACGTCTCTGCATTTCCATTCTGGAAAGAGACGTTTGATAAAACACATCTAAATTGCACAATTGATGGAGTCGAGTACTACATCAAACCTATACCTAGAAATCGGTAGCAAAAGGTAATCAGTTTGACTTAGAGCAAATCTAGGTGAACTTTATTTGTGAATTGTGATAGGAGAAAGTAATGAAGCTATACTTGTGGAGTTGTGTAGGTTGGCAAATTTTACACCACAGGGCTGGTTCGGCAGGTGGAAAAGCTGGCTGATTTCGGCTGATTCAATAGTGTTCTGTGAGAGAGAATAAGCTGAAACAAGCCGAAACAAGCCGAAACATGACTTGCAGAACAGGGCCACACACTTGACACAGACACACGGTCATGCATTTCTTGCGGGTCACCAATGCGACTCACTCAATCAACAGTTTTAGCGAGTTATACTTGAAACTGATACGATGATGTGATGTCTAACCAACATATATATAATTGTCTTTCAGTCCCTAGCTATATATTTTGTTGTTAAAAGTAAGAAGCTAGCGTACTTTCTTCTAGATTGGGGTTTATATTAATTAATGTTCTGAGTCATTCAGTCAGATGAGTAGTATCTCTCCCAGTTTCTAGAGAGAACGACATTTAATCATATTATTGTTCGCTGCAAGCAGCCTAATGTAAAGCAAATTAGAGTTCATCGGCGGCCTCACCTATTGGGAGATTCCAGCATGAGAAGATGAGCACAACCCCGAGCGGCTCCGGCACCACCAGCGCCGTCGCCGGGAAGGCGACGAGCGGCGTGTGAGCCTGTAATCACAAGCGTTGTTAAGGCATGACGAAAATGCATCAGCCTAAGGTCATGAGGAAATCCATAGACTACCTTCTCCGGAGCCGTCCAGTTCTTGAGGTTTTGCAGCTTGTCGACGACGGACTTTTTCAGAACCCCAACCTGATCGAACACGAGCGCTCGTTTATCAAATGAACACACGAGGCAGAGTATTCAGACACGCATGAAACCAACCAACCTCGTCTCTGAAGGCCTCGCCGCGGTGCTTGCCCAGGTCCTCGTGGAGCGCGTCGAAGATCTCCTCCTCCTTCTCCTCCAGGAGCCTGACGAGGCCCCTGAGCTGCGACTGCCGCCACTCCAGGTCCTGGGTCCTGCCGCTCTCGTACACCTCCCTCAGGTCGCTCACCAGGCCGCCGAAACCCATGGCCTTCTCACTCCCCATGCCTCTCAAGCTTGCTGCCTGCTGCGACCTGCGAGAGAGAAGAGGCCGAGGTACGCTCGATGTAGAAGGCTTAGCCGTCTGGGCTGTGTTGCCGCCGGTGCAAGCAAACACGTGTTATATAGTGCTCGCCGTGGCAGTGTGGCTGGACTTCGTAGCCGTGGTTCGTTCATCATCAATGAATCCAGTTAGCTAGGGTCCCCCACGGCCGATCGAGTGGTTCTACGTTATTGGGGCGACATGGGAACAGTTGGTGCTGTTGGGTTCTGTGGAGATGCTGGTGGTGACAGAGAACATTAGCTATCAATCAACCGGTACTAATGCACGGGGCAGGGCATAGGGCTAGCAAATTTATTAAAAGATACAAGTGTTATGTTAAAACTTAAAAGTTAGTAGGTATATATTTGGGCCGATAACGAATCAAAATTACCTTTTTTTCTCTTATTTGTTCAGTTTTCAACATAATACTTAGAACACCTTGAAAAGTTTCCAATATCCACCCCCAATCTTGATTTTTCAGTAAGATCGCGCAGATATATACGTGCATCTATCCATCGGCCAATCTGAAGGTGGAAGAACGTGGAAAAGAATGAGTAGGATAGAGTTTCTGATGCAAATATATATAAAAAAGAGTATAAAAGTAGTTGAAAAATAGTTTAGGATTTTTGATGTAAAATTACCTTATATTTTTAGGAGTGAGATTTTAGAAATGGTTGGAGAAAGCCAATAAATATGCTCCTATTTTTTTTAGTCACATGGAAAGCACGTTAATTTACCAAGTGACTTTTTTAGATATTATTGGAGATGCTCTTAGTATGCACAAATATTGTATTTTTTATTCAGTTCTAATAAACCTAAGTTTCCAATGACTGCAAGATTTTTTTTATCACCCTTCATGTTTTTTGTCTTTTGCATTGCACTTTTATGTGCATCTGGCATGTGTCAGTTGAAATCTGAGCTTGAGCTATGTGTTCAATGTGAAAAATCAATATATTCACAGCTTCCGGTATACCAATATACATGGTCTGTACGGTCACCCTCCTGAGCATGACATGGTATCCCATTCTTTTTTTTCCTTTCATTCACGTGTAGATCCAATATGGTGTTAACGCTAATTTCTCCTGAAATTAGCTGATTTCCTGTGGCTTTTTGACTTGCCATCGAAATTTATTCTCGTGATTGTAATAGTATTTCCTATACTAGTTGTAGGGTGTAGTATAATGCCGTACACCGTGCTAATTTTCTTTTCGTTTTCTACCTTTTCTCTCTTTCTCTTCATTCACTTTTTGTCACGTTCTGATCTAGTTGAATATGATGTTCGCAAATCCCCTAAACTCTAGCCAAATTCTTATTTGACGTGCATGTGTCGGTAACAGTACCAATACATGGTGTCTTCCTCGTGAAGCCCCTTGATTAGGGGAGGGCGGCGGGCGCGTGGGGCAAGTGGAGCGGCGCAGCGGCATCACACCGGCATCACACCGCCGGCTGCAGGCGGTGGGCGAGGTGGGGTGGCGGTGGGGTAGACGAGTTTAGGGTTATATTTGAGCTTGGGGAATTCTCCAATGTCCTCCAGGCCTAGAGAGATGGCCAGCGTTGGTGGGCGGCTCGGCGGTGGTGGTGGTTAGAGGGCGGGGAGGTGTGGCGGCAACGGCGCCACCGAATGGGTGGTGGAGGACAACCGGTGGGCGTGGATTGGCAACGGGGCAACTGAGCACAACGTTAGTGAAGGCCAGGTTTGCGGTGGCAAGGGCGGGAGGTGGGCAGTGAGGTTGCTGACGACCTAGGAGATGGATCAGGCTGGCCAGGGGAGGAGCAGTTAGAGAATATGAATAGATGAGGAAGAGGATGAGAGGAAGGCGAAAACATGTGGAAGATGAGCGTTGTTACTGGAACTGATAACGCTCGTGCGTCAAATAAAGGAGTCACTAATCTGGTTATGCGGTCAATCATTCTGAGCCAACGGTCCGTGCGGTTTCTAGATAATTTATTTATATATAGTTATTTGTCTATATTATCTTATTTATTACTTGACATAGGACTCTCTTGCTGATAACAGTCTTACAGATAACAGTCTTTTTGTTTTTTTACTCATACAGTAACAGTCTTATATTACAGATAACAGCAGTTGTCTGTACATACGCTGAGACGGGCACCCTGAATCCATCCACATCCAGCGCGGCTCGGAGCACAGGAGCTAGCAGTGATATTGCCCAGCCCCGGTACTGACCAAACTTCAGTGTGCCATACTCATACGTGTAGTCATGCGCGCCAGGACGTGCCAGGACATGGTTCGGTGAACGCCACGGCGCTATCTAGTAGCGCTGGCTTAGAACTCAGGACCTCGTTTAGTTCCCTCCCAAATACAAAAAGTGTAAAGATTCTCTATCAGATCACTGTCATATCAAATATTTAGTATATGTAGAGTATTAAATGTAGGTAAAAAAGCTAATTACACAGTTTGCTTGTACTTTGCGAGATAAAATTTTTAAACTTAATTAATCAATATTTAAATAATAATTAACAAATACAAACGAAATAATACAGTATTATTATTTTTTAGCACCTCCCAGCTTTCAAACTAAACGAGGCCAACTCAGAACGAGGGCGGCGTAGCATTTTTTTTTTGTTCGTGTGTGACCATGACCATGTCGTGTCCGCTCGACCATATCGGTGTCAGTCTCATGTCCCCACTGGCGGCGCCAGGGGTATGCTGGGTATTCCTTGGAATACCCAAGTGCAAAAAATAAATACATAGTATTCCATGTATTTTCTATTTTCTAATAATTGGACCAAAAGCCCACAAACGAACCGGTAGTATCGAGCAGGGCAACCTGGCCAAGGCCCAAGCGGCCAGAATTGCTCCCGTCGGCATCTCCCGTTCACAAGTCCGACTCTCGTTCTTCTAAAAAAACAAAAGGTCGCGACTCCCGTCCAACTCCCACCAGCGGCGGCGGCGCATCTCGATCTGCTGCTGCGGGCTGCCGGCTGCGGCGGTGGGCGGTGGGCAGCCAGCAGCACATCTCGATCTACTTCTGCTGCAGTGGCGGGCTGACGGTAACCAGCAGGCAGCAGCGCATCGTGGTCGCAACTGCTGCTCAAGGTTACACTTGCTACGAAGTTTTATACTAAGGATTTCATAAGTCTTGAATTATCAAAACTTCCATAGCAGCTTACTGTATACATTTCTCATATGCGTAGAGATGAAAGATTTAAAATTTGAAGAACCTATGTGAACTTTTAGTTAAGCTTGTGGAGACAAAAAAAACATGAATAATATTATGCTGTTTACAAGCTTCTTAAGTTGGTGTTAATTCTTTCCGTAGCCATTGCTAGTGTTGAAATAGTGTTTTCCACGATGAATTATGTGAAGAACAAGCAAAGAAACAAAATGGGTGGTGAATATTTGAACAATTGTTTGGTTATATTTATTGAAAGGGAATTATTTAGTCAAGTGAAAAATGAAGATATCATCAATCTCTTCCAAAAGGGGATCGTAGAGTTATATTGTAGCGGCCTTTAGTATTTTGTAATATTCCTTAAATTTTAGAAATATCAGCACTATGTTTAGAACTTGTACTTTGATTATTATTATGGATTTGTTATGGCCATTATAACTTATGGTCCATTATATTGTGTATTTGCTTTGAATTTTTTTTATATTTGGCATATCCAGCCAAAAATTCGTGGCTCCGCCACTGCATGTCCCCATATGACCCCATCCAAGCAGGGCCTCGTTTAGTTGGTGTAAAGTTAGAATTTTTCTAACTATAGCACTTTCGTTTGTATTTGACAATTAGTGTCCAATTATAGACTAATTAGGCTCAAAAGATTCGTCTCGTGATTTATAACTAAATTGTGTAATTAGTTATTTTTTATCTATATTTAATGTTTCATACATGCGTGCAAAAGTTGATGTGATGGAGAGAGTGAAAAAATTCTAACTTTAGCCTGGGAACTAAGACTGTCCGCACCGGCTACTGCAAACCATCCGCTACCGCTCCCTCCAGTATCAAATTCGCTGCACCTGGTACGCTAAATACATCCGCTATCTGCTTTCATCCGCTAGAAATGCCGGGATAGCGAGACACGCTACCGGCGCTGGCCTACTGCTGCAGCGTGAGATGTGAGGGAGAAAGTGTATACGTGGGCCCTGCTGCTGCTAACTAATAAAAAATGCTATAACTCCCAAACCAAAATACCAAATTAAATTCTGATTGCACCATTAAATTTGTTTCAATAAATACTTCAAAACAAAATGTCACATAGATATATTTAGATAAAGTGATAAGTGGACCCCACAGTGGATAGAGGATGATATAGAGGATGAATGAATGCGGGAAAACTATATATTTTGTAATGACTAGGATAAAATATTCTTTTTAGAGGATGAATATAGAGGATGATGAGTGCGGATAGCCTAAACAAGGCGCAGACAGCTAGGTCTGGCAGGTATACAGTATACCTGTCAAAGTAAACACAGGTAATTTTCAGTTGGGACATCAACCAGGTCCTTCTCCGGCGGATGGAAGCGACGATTGCACATCGATATCTCCATAAATTTTTTTGGAACATAAAAAATGTCCATAAATTCTGCAGACGGGGGTTATCGGTCATCTGTTTCTGGTTCCATCGGGTATAGTATAGGTGGTGTGTAGTTGACTTGATTAGTTGCGCTAATTTCTTCTTCCTCATGTTTGGTCCGTCTTTTTCTGGGCTTTCCATGTATTTCTCACTGGTATTGATTACTGGCATGTGTTATCAAAAAGAAAATAAATTTTACTGAAACTTACGCCCTGATGTACAGTTCTCAGTTTAATCCAACTGTCTAGCAGTAATTCATACTCTCTCCGTCCCAAATTAATTGTCGTTTTGGATTTTCGTGTCACAAGTTTGACTCGATTTATAGAAAACACGTGTAATATTTGTATCTCCAAATAAATTTGTTAAAAAACTAGATTCAAAGATCTTTTCGATGATACTAATTATATACCATAAATATTAATATTTTTAAAATATATTTAGTCAAAGTTGTTTCTCGGAAAATGAAAATGACAGTTATTTTGGAACGGAGGGAGTAATAACGATGTCCCTTGACATGAATAAATGTCTGTGGACAATGAAAGCCCCGCTGAAAATGTATTTACATGATTCAATAAATCCGACTCTTATTTTGTTGTCATTTCAAGCTGAAGGGAAATGAGTTTATTAGCATTTTTTTGTTGAGGACTTGAGGGTAGAGTTTATTAGTTGTTTGGCTGTTTGTCATGTTGAGCCAAAATCAATCGTATAACAGTTCGTCTAGCAGCCTGGGTCACTTAGTCACATACGCACATCTTTACACGATTATTATGGACCGGTCGGCCCAAACCATGTGCAAGAACGATCTAGTTACTAGTTTAGGCCCAACAACTTTAACCGGGAACCTGAGTGAGTTACTAGGACCTGACCGGACATCGGACCGGTGAGACTATCGGTTCACTGGTTCACTGGTCCAAAAGTTAAGAACTGGTTGAACCACCGACTCGATAGTTTTGGACCAGATAAATTGAACCGCCTAGAAATACTTTGAACCGGTGTAATATAATAATATATAATAGATAATTAGTAACATATAGTTGTTCACGTATACAAATAAGATGATAAAAACACAATTATATAACCTGCTTCTCACTAATTGGTGCTCTAAATTTGATTCACAACATATAAAAAAATGCGTATGAAAACATATTATATAATGAGTACAAAAATGACTAGAATAGTAATTTAAATATTCGTCGTTGCAAAATAATCTTGAATGTCAAAATAGAGTGCACCATTGCGAAGAGCTCGCTAAGATAATCAAAATAGATATATTATTTATCTAATTTAGAGCTCATTTGAAAAAGTTACGAAGGCTGTGTTTAGTTGGGGATTCGAAAATTTTTAGGTGTCACGTCGAATTTTTCGTGGGATGTCGGAAGGGGTTTTCGGATACTAATAAAAAAACTAATTACATAGCTCGCTTGAAACTTGTGAGACGAATTTATTAAGCCTAATTAAGACGTCATTAGCACACGTGGGTTACTGTAGCATTTTAAGACTATTTATAGACTAATTAGGCTTAAAAGATTCGTCTCGTGTTTTTCCACCAAACTGTATAATTAGTTTTTTTTATCTACATTTAGTACTATATATATATATATCCAAACCCGCTCGATGTTATTGTAAAAAAAAATTGAGAACTAAACGAGACCAAAGCTGTGAAATTTAAAAGTCAACTGAGCCTGGAGCAGTGCACCACGCATGCAAAGCTCAAATTCCAAAGCAGCAGCCAGCGGGCCCAGCGGTGGCAGGCGCACGCACTCGGCACTCCACGTCTCCACACGGCACCAGCTAGAACCACGCAGTAGCAGCACGCACGCACGCTATGAGCACGGACCGGGACTGTTCATAAGGAACCGGCCAGTTCACCGGTTTCATAAAAAAAAGACTAGTTCACCGGTTTCATAAAAAAAACCTACCGATTTAACCTGTTTTTAACGGTTCAATTGCATGAACAGTCTTTAAAGCAAACTAGACCGGTATAGTCTTTGATTCGGTCTTTTACCGGTCTAGTCCGAGGCATGCCGCAACACTTTTCTCACTTTAGGCCGGTGTGTCGTAAAGAGAGAAAGAAGTCCATTTCCCTCGAAACAATCCACTTTTTTTTTGCTTACACCTGATGTCTATTTTATTTGTTATATCTTATTCTTTAACAAAATTAATATTTATCTCTCACTACGAACCAAGTTGAATTCTGAGTTCAATTTTGCTGGTACTATGTGCACCATAACTTATACTAGAAAATTATGTTAAGAATTTTTCATAACTACTCCATCGGGCCATTCTAAATCGTCAGTTGCTTTAACTTTATTGTGAGTCAAACTTGTCTAACTTAGACTAAAGTTATAAAAAAATATATTAACATCTACGGTATCAAATTAATCCACTATCGAAATATATTTTATAATGTATCTAATCTAATGAACATAGTTTGACATTGTAGATGTTTGTACATTTTTCTATAAATTTAATTAAAGTTAGAGAAGTTTCACTTAAAACAAAGCTAAAACAACTTACAATTTAAAATGGAGAGGGAGGCAAACATGACCTTACATTGGCATTAGACATACAACTTGTTGTGCAATTATATAGACAACTTGCAGCTTAAAGATTTACCTGACCATCAGGTCATACATTTCAATTCATGTTGGAATCACACTTTGTATCGTACCCGGACATGCATTTCTCCAACTTATATGGGTATATCTAATGGTCACATTCTAATTCATCTTGGGATCAGACTCTGAACCATGTTGCTATAACTTGTACAAACATGGAGAGAGTGAAGAACCACCAAAGCGCTCAATATTTTAATATTCAAATATAGATATATATTTATTTTAGACGTCATAAGAGAATATGTTACAAAATTTAATAATGGAAATTTCTTAAAGTGTGTTCTAACGGCACTATTGTGTTCTTTGTCTCACAAACTTGAACTTAAAACTTAATTTATACTTAGAGAAAAATAGAAAAAAATCTTAGCAGGAGGTAATTTATACTAATTGGACTAGTTCCTTCGTATTGATCTATAACTAAGACTTCCTGTTATCCTTTTCATGTCCTTTGTTCTTTACATTATCATGCATGATCCTTGTTTTTTGTCTAAGAATTAGATTGGTCAGGTGAAAGTTAGTGACTTATAAATAATTAAATTTTGTTTTCTTTTTCTTTCCTTTGTAATATTCAGCTTTGTTTTAGCTTTTTTACTATGAGATAAATGTTCATTTGGTTACTATCTATATCATTGTCAGGGGTGTAGCCGTGTATGTCACAATATGTATGATTGTCGTCAGCTTGAATGGCCTCCTATATTACTCTCTCTATTTTAAATTATAAAACGTTTTGATCTTTTTAATTATATATAGTTTTTGTTGTACACTTAGATATACATTTTGTCTAGATACATCGTTAAAGCAATATATCGGAAAGCAAAAATGTCAGAAGGAGTAGTTATGAGCATGACTACCTGTTAGCCGGTGTTATATGTGTTGATACGTTTATTTTTTTCTCGAATACGTAAAAGGTTTGTGCATCTTTATATTAAGATCGGAAAATAGTGAATGTTACAATGACATGCCACGAACATGGCACACTAGGGGAGAAGTATTATACAATCGGCTCAACCCTCCCTAGCAGAAGGTGATCATGGGCTATTACTCGCTAATCACGCTACCTAGCCATCATCGGCGATCAGACGCGTCGCCTTGCCTTGCACCTCGCCCGCTTTCCCTGTGGGTCTGGGAAGAGCTCTCGCAATGTCTCAAGCATGCGAAGGGTTGAGTTGGTCGATGAAGATGCTGTCGTAGGCGTCCATGGCTGCCGTGGACGGCCTCGTCTGACCGTCGATGAATCACATCCGCTTCATCATCAACACCTCTCCCTGTTTAGAAGCCGGGACACGTGAGAGCGGTTGTGCGGCGATCCTCCCGTTGCGGGTCGGCAACTTTGGTTGTGCCTCCACCATCGGTTGAGGCAGCAACAGTGATGACGCCTTATGCAGGATCTTCTCGGTGAACCGCTTTAGCCTCTTGGCGGTGGAATCAGCTGATCATGGAGGGATGACCACATCTGCGCCTGTGGGGTGGCGTTGGGGCTTTGTGCGCACCCCTCAGCATCCATGACGCTGTGTTGCCCCCCTCGAGGTGGTGATGATCAAATCTAATATGATTTGACTTGATAAAAAACTAGAATGATACTTATTTGTTTTTAGACCAAAGTAGTATAAAAAACCATATGGATCCAACCACCTTGTAGGAGCAAGGTTAATAATAGAGTCAAATAGTGCTTGACTATGAGTCAAGTTACCAAGGCCAAGTTATACAATATGTTTCTCCTAAAAAAAGTTTTTCTTCTTATTCCTCTTCACCACGCTTGTTACTTAGATTCACTAATGCATATGGTTACATGCACAGTTTATTGTTTTGTATGAGAGCTAAGTTCTCATCTCTTCTCTCCTTCAAATAAGCATTAGTTCGGCTATAAGCACGTTACTGTACTCGATCTAAACCCGTCTACGCCGTCTGATCTGAAATTCTGAAGTAAACGGCACTCCACCGCCTCCTCCCTAATCATAGAAACGACCGACTCACAGAATTGCACCCAAAAAAAAACTGCCATCAGCCCATCACCATGCGCACCGAATACCACCGTCGTCTAAACAATGGCACAAAAGAAACGGCCTCGTTTCGTTTGTCTCCTTGGCCCCCCGGGTTTCCCGGCGAACAGTGACACGCCACAGCCCACAGGTTGGTGTGCAGATGCCAGCAAAACGCATCGCCCTGCCCGGCACAGGCGCACAGCTCACACTCCACTGTGAGTGAATGTGATCCCACTCGCTCGCTCAAAGCGAAACTGCCCCCCTCCACGACTTTAGCGCCGATATCAAGGCTGCCGCGCCAAAGCCGTCCTCGATCGATGCAACAATGGCTTCGGTTAGTCGTCGCGTCCTGCTAGCGCTGCTCTCCCTTCTTCTCCTGCCCGCGGCATTGTCCGCTCCCGCGGCCACATTCCCGGGCGACAAGGCGGCGCTCGCGGCGCTGAGGTCCGCGGTGGCCGCGTCCTCGGTGCCGCCCTACTCCTGCCTCGCGTCGTGGGACTTCGCCCGCGACCCCTGCGCGGCGTTCCCGTGCGGCCTCCGCTGCTACTCGCCCGCCGGCGCCACCAACTCCTCCTACCTCCGCGTGACCGCCGTCGCGCTCGACCCCGCGGGTTACTCCGGCGCGCTCCCGGCGGCCCTTCTGTCCTCGCTCCCCTTCCTCGCGTCGCTGTCCCTCGCCGACAACCGGTTCCACGGTGCGCTCCCGGGCGGGGTCCCGCTGCCGCCGAGCCTCCGCATCCTCGACCTCTCCGGCAACGCCTTCTCCGGCGCCATCCCGGGATCCCTGTTCACCGCCTCCTCCGCGCTGCAGGAGCTCTACCTCTCCCGCAACGTCTTCTCCGGCGGGGTACCGCCGCAGCTGGCGCTCCTGGGCGCCCTGACGCGGCTCGAGTTGCAGCACAACGCGCTCGCGGGGCCCCTGCCGAGGCTGGGCGCGATGCGCTCGCTGGTCCACCTCGACGTGAGCGGCAACGCGCTATCGGGCTCGCCGCTCGCCGCGCCGGGGACGCTGCCGCCGTCGCTCTGGTCCGTCGCGGCGCGCAACAACTCCTTCTCCGGGACGCTGAGCGCCGCGGCTTTGGCCGCGCTCCCCGCGGTGCGGGTGCTGGACCTCACGGGCAACGCGGTGTCCGGCGCGGTCCCGGGCGCCGCGTTCGCGCACCCGGCGCTGCAGCAGCTGCGCCTGGGCTCCAACCGGCTCGACGCGGTCCAGGAGGCTCCCGACGGCGGATCCTCCAGCCAGCTCGTCGAGCTGGACCTGAGCGGCAACAGGCTCGCCGGGCGGCTGCCAGCCTGCCTGGGCGCAATGCCGCGGCTCGCGGCGGTCGCGCTCGACAGGAACCGGTTCACCGGCGGCATTCCCGAACGGTACGCCGTCCGTGCCGCGGCCGAGGAAGCCACGGAGCAGTGGGTGCCGTTCGTCAGGCTGATGCTGCAAGGCAACTATCTCTGTGGAGCCCTGCCGAGGCAGCTGAGGCAGCTCAAGGAGGGCAACGCCGTGGTGAGCTTGGCGGACAACTGCCTGCCGAGGTGTCCGCGCAAGTTCTTCTTCTGCCAAGGGGCCCCGCAGAAGGACCACGCCACGTGTCCAAAGTGCGATACTTCGATCCATCGTGAGGACATTCTGCTGCGGATGCCCTGACTGTACATTCTGAGCTAGTACTAGAATCTTTGTCAAAAATAAAAAACATGTAGTATGCATTCTTGCACGGGTGTACCAAAAGAGCAAAAGAAGTAGGAGCTCTGAATATCAATTGAATGTGTTGTAAACCATTTGCCTGGCCTATTTGTGGTTGTCCCAACTGCCAATAGTTGTTCTTGCCAAAAGGCCTTGACAACACACAGAGGTAAACATTTCATTTCACTGAAAGGGCAGATCAAGAAAATCTGTTTGTCATATAACAGAAGCACAAGATGCTTGGTTAATCTCTCTCACAAGTCAGAGAAAATTTGGCTAGAATTCTAGAAACAGACCTCTAGAAATCGCTTTCTTTTCTTTAGAACGCTAGAAATTTTGCCTTTTTTTAGGAGACCAGAAATCTTTCTAGACTTTTTTTTAGAGGATCTTGAGTCTTGCCAAACAACTACAAATAAGAAAGGTTTTCAGTTTCAGAGGCCTATGCAAGTAGCCGTTGTGCAAATTGGACATTTTGTTTCCACAGCGCGTTACAGCTTCCCTCCATTGTAAGCCCATCGTATTTTGGGCTTCTTTGCTGGCCCAATAGCTCATCATTTTTTCCCAGGTAATAAATAAATAAATGGTAATAAATAAATAAATAAATAAAAAGAGAGGGCCATAATCGTGCACACGCACGACCGGGAACGCATCGTGTAAATTTACCGTTTCTTTTCCTTTGCTTTAATCTTTGGTTAAAAACAGTTCAACGGTATCAAATTAGTTTTTGGAGGTTAGTTCCTATTTCAAAGTTAAAGGAAGAACAAAAAAGAACGTTTCTTCTATCCCTAATAATAAAAAGGTAAAATTTCTGTCACTATTTTTTTTTTTCTGTCTTCTGTGTTTGTGCAGTTCATGTTTTTCCATGGTTTGCGTCTGTGTTTCGGTTTCTGTCGGCGTTTGGTCCCGCGGGGATCCTAAGCCAACGAGTGAATCAAATACTGCGTGTCTCTAATCTGGATGGTGATGCAAGGAGGATACACGGGGATTTATCCTGGTTCGGGCAAAAGAATGCCCTACGTCCAGCGGGGAGGAGGGAGTATTGTATTTCCTTGCACCTAAGTGTTTGCGTAGGGGTTACAAGCTGTGAGAGAGGGAACCGAGCCCAGGTCTTAAAAGAAAAGTGAGATTACAAAGGAGATTGCTTGAGATGTTGATCTTCTTTGGTGGGATGGAGACTGGTCTTTTGTTGTCTGTTGTTCGTTGTTCGTCTGCCCCCTCCTTTGTAGAGCCCCGGCCCGCCCTTTTATAGGGTAAGAGGAGACAGGGACGTCGGGGTGCCTTTGAGGTGAATTTTTATCGATCCCTGTGGGGGTGGCTGTAGCGACGTGCCCTGGGAATGGCGGCCATCCCTGGACACCATGGTGATATAGTGGATGAGATAGTGAAAAGACTCTGAGTCCTGTGCCACGTCGGCCTTTCTTCCCTGTTGACCGGCGGTGGGTCGAGGCTGGGTTGAGGCCAGGTCGAGGACGGGCCGAGGACGGGTGGATAAGGCCGAGTCCCCGAGATCGTGGGGTACGGTCCTTGTCGTATCCTCCCTCGAGGGTGATCAGTAGCAAAACAGTGCACGGTATGGTGCGTACAGTGACAGGTTTTCATCTCCCATCTCGGGATGGATAGTAAAAAGTGAGATTTGACACCGCTACTACTTCCACGCCGGTTACTGCTGTAGCCATGATGGTAGGAAGTAGTGGGTAGTCGCATTAAATGCTCTGACTTTTGTCTCAGAGTTGGTGAATAAGGTGGGTCGAGCGGCCCGACCTGGGGTCGTGCGAGTCGGAGATTTTCCGATAGTCGAGGTGCCTTATCGAGCGAGCCTCGTATGAGTCGGAACGTGGTCGAGGTATCCCGTCGAGCGTGCCTCGTATGAGTCAGAACATAGTCGAGGTGTCTCGTTGAGCATGCCTCGTACGAGTCGGAACGCGGTCGAGGCGTCCCGTCGAGCGTGCCTCGTACGAGTCAGAACGCGGTCGAGGCGTCCCATTTGCTATTTTGGCTTATATCATTTGTGGGTAGCGGTTTTGTTTTTCTTAATCATTGATTGTGGGTACCCCTAACTGTAGGTACCCGATAGTATCCCCCGAGCCTTTGGGTGAGTGTGGGTCTCTCTCACAGAGGCTCAACGGTTCATGAAATGGAGTCGTAGCGTTGTAACCTTTTCCGGTGGGTGCGCGCGAGCGCACCCACCGGGTGTAGCCCCCGAGGCCTCAGTGGAGTGTTTTGACTCCTCTGAGGTCTTTTGTATGCTTTATCGGGGAATGCTTCTCGTATCGTAACGTGTTCTGTCTTCTTTCGTTCAAAGTTTGGCTTTCTGCGGCCAAGCCCCCGAGCCTCGAGCGCGTGAGGTCGATCAGAGTCTTGGCCGTCTTTTATCATTTCGACCCTCATGCTCTCTTTTTAGGAAAAAGGGAGGAGGGGTGGGGAATGTCGTACTACCCTCGTAGAGCGAGTTCCGACGGTCTCCGGTGAGCTGTTAATGGGGAATTCGAGTGTGAGCCCATGCTCCATTCGGTAGGAGTCGGCTAGCGGCCATGGAGGCGCTCTCAAAGATGCCAAAGAGTAGTCGTGTGGATCTCGATTCCTTGCGATAGGATTCAAGGGCTCGATGCCTCCCTCCGAGGGGATTCCTCCATTGACCTCTCTTTTAGCCTCGAATACGTCCGGGGGCGCCTCGAGAGTGTGGCTCGAGCCCTGGCCTTGGTGGGCGCGTCCCTAGTCATCCCTGACTCCGCTACTCGAGGGCAGTTGTCGAACCTTGGTCGAGGGCTAGCTTTCGATCCCTCAAGGTTTATATCGGGCTCGGAGCCCATTACCCATGTGTCTGGGAATATCCGTCCGCGGATCCTTCTCCTGCCCGTTTTAGGCGCATCTTTTCAGGAGAGGAAGCGAGATCAGCGCGGTGGTGGACGGTGTGGTGCGACGGTTACGGAGTGTATGGCGGACACATGCCCATATCTGCGGATTTTGAGGGAGCGGTTAGGTAAGGTCATTGAATGTGAAAACTGCTCCTACCTTTTCGCCCGCCCGTTAGACTTCCATCGGGGTATAAGAGCTAGGCCCGGGGTTCCATTTACCCCTACATGCCCTTTGCGTTTTTGCCTTCCTTGCCTTCTTCGCCCCCTTTGCCTTCTTTGCGCCCTTCAGCCACCGTCCTGCGCCACCGTCGTTCCTTCACCTGCCGCGCACCGTTTCTCCGACAACAATGGCGGGCAAGATCCAGATCCTCCCTCTGAACACTTGGGCCCATTCCTCGGTGACAGAGAGGAAGCTAGAAGAGTTGGTCCGCGATGGGCTTCTGCGGCCAAGGGCGAGCCGGACCTAGCCAGAGTGGAGAGTGCCGCCGTCCGACCACCGGGAACCGACGCTTCTAGAAGGCTATGTGGTGAGCTTCATGGCCTTCCACGAGAGGGGGTTCGGCGTGCCAGCCAGCCACTTCATGCGGGCGCTTCTCCACTACTACAAGGTGGAGCTGCACCACCTCGCCCCCAATTCCATCTCGCAGGCTGCTATTTTTACGGCGGTCTATGAGGGATACCTAGGGATGGAGCCACAATGGAATATGTGGCTCCACCTCTTTAGGGCAGAGCATTTCGCCAAGAAGGCGGGTGAGCGAGGAGTGTGGCGCGCAGTGCATGCGAGGAGCTGCACCCTCCAAGTTTGGTCGGGTCGAGGCGACCAATATATCCCGGCGCAGCTGATTTCGTCGAACAACGGCTGGCATGACGGCTGGTTCTACTTGCGCAACGACGGCGACCAGCTACCGAAGTTCTCCAGACGGGTGCTGATGTCGTGCGAGGAGAACTAGACGTACGGCGTCGTTGAAGACGACAAGCCGAAGCTGGAGCCGCTCCTCGATGCGTTGAGGAGACTCCATCAGCGTGGGTTGACGGCGGGGATGGTGGCCGCAACGTTCCACCACCGGAGGGTGCTACCGCTGATGCAGCGCCGGCTCTGGCTCAACGAGATGACGTCGGAGGCGTCATTGGAGGGGAGCCGGATGTCGCATGACTCCCTCCCCCTCGATGAGGTCGCCCGGCGTGCACGGTGGATGGTGGAGAGTTTGAAAGCCCAAGTTTGGTTTTGGTAATTAATGACACCAAGTTGCTAATGCCATGTGTTAAGTGTTTTGAGTTAGGCACAAGCAACACATGAGATAAAGGTGTGTGTGGCAAGGAGTGGTGGCCACAAGATCACAAAGAGATAGTGCATGGACATGAAATGATGATCATGGTGGAGATGCACATAAAAGAAAGGACATGATGATCAAGTGGAAAAGAAGGATCTAAGAGCGCAAGGCAAAGGTATAACCATAAGGTTTTTCTTTTGCCGGTCTAAGATGAGTAGAGAAGTGATTGACCGGGTTTAGGATACATAGCCGACTATCAAGAGGGGCAATCACAGTTAGCTCGGGAATCAAGTGCCACTAGATCATTGTCTTGAGCATATGCATTAGGATCTAGTAAAGAGCTAACATAACACCTTGGAAAATGATTGTGAAATGCTAACACACTTGCACATAGTGGTGTACACTTGGTGGTGTTAGCACCTTTGCGAAGGCAGTGGAGTTTAAGTGGTAGAGAGGGGTTTGGGTTCCTCTCTCCCTCCCGCTGAGCTTGCGAGGTAGGATTCGGCGCTTTTTGGGGAAGTGAAATGCCTATTTTCTACTACATCGGAAGTTGGAAAAGAAACGGAGGCGAACGGAGGTCACTGTGGTGACCGGACGCTGCACCGGACGCGGTCACGGTATGACCGAACGCGTCCGGTCAGTTCAATCCGGTCAGCGCGCCTAGGGTTAATGACCGGACGCTGGTCTGGCCTGACCAGCGCGTCCGGTCAGTTCACCTGTGCGCAAAAGTAGAGTGAGCGACCGGCGCGTCCGGTCCTTCACGGAACCAGCGCGTCCGGTCAGGTGTCCAGAGGGGTAGAGCGCAGCGGAGTGATGATCGGACGCGCGACGCGTCCGGTCATGTACGATCGGACGTGTCCGGTCGTGATGGGAGCTTACTGGACTCCGACCGGATGCCAGGTGGGGCGCGTCCGATCATTCGCTAGGGCGCGTCCGGTCATACGCTAGACTGCGTCCGGTCATAGTAACGGTAACTTCTAACGTGCACTGTTCACGCTTGTCCTGTAGTGACCGGACGCGTCCGGTCACCCTGACCGGTGCGTCCGATCATCCCGTTTTGAACTGCGTCGTCTGTAACGGCTAGCTGCGTATCCCTTCGTTATAAATAGAAGTTGGCCAGGGTTTGAGGGTAACACTTGCATATTTTGAGATATAGAGACATCCTTTGAGCTAGAGAACAACCCCTCCACTCATCTCTTTGATTAGTTGCACATCTTGAGTGAGATTGAGTGAGATTCAAGTGCATTGCTTGAGAGTTGCATTCTAGAGGCACTTGATCCTCGAGTTGCTCCGGATTTCTTGTTACTTTTCCGTGTTTCCCGACACGGTAGACGGCTTGGAGCAGCGGAGGTGATTGAGCTCGCAATATGAGATTGTTGGAGCCCTCACCAAGTGTTGTAAGGGGTTCTTGATCCTTTCCCGTGGGAGTTCGCAAATTGGATACTCTAGTGGAGCTCGTGGTTTGGAGGATCCCTATCTTGTATGCGGTTGTGCGGCGCCCGCCGAGGGCTCGACTCTTGATAGTCGATTAGCTCGTGAACCGACAAGTGGGTGTATCACCACAACGGGGAGTAGCTTGCGAGGAAGCAAGTGAACCTCGGGATAAATTCTTGTGTCATTCTCTTCCCGAGGAATTCTCCTGTGTGATTGATTGATTGGTACCTCTCATCTCTACACGGCGGTATAATCACTCAAAGCTCTTCTCTTGTATTACTTCTTGTTTCTAGCTTGTAGTTGTTGTTGTGTTTAATGAATAGCTTTGTTATAGACTTGTGTAGGTGGCTTGCTTAATTAGTTAGAGCTAGTGCATTTGCTTCGCCACCTTTCATACTAACGTGTGGTTAAGTAATTCTTGTAGAAGTTTTAATTAGGCTATTCACCCCCCTCTAGCCTATTTGGACCCTACAAGTGGTATCGGAGCTGAGGCACCATTTATTTGAGGCTTAACAACCTACGGTGAAAAAGAAATGGCTCAATTAAGCTTGCACATCAACAACACCAAAAAGGCACCTCACTTTGATAGTACAAATTATACATATTAGAAGGTTAAGATGACCGCACACCTAAAGTCAATCAATAGAGAAGTGTGGAAGGTCACCGAAATAAAATTTGAGGTTGCTAATCTAGAAGCACCTACACCGGTAGAGGAGAAGAAGCTCCAATGCAATAATATTGCCATTAGTGCTCTTCATGAGGCACTAGATGACAAGACCTTTGAGCAAGTGAAGAACATTGAGATTGCTCATGATGCATGGGCAAAACTTGAGGAAACGTATGAAGACACCGAAGGCACCAAGACCGCCAAAGCATACATTCTCCAAGAAAAGTTTTCTAGTTTCAAGATGTAAGAAGATGAGAGTGTACCGGAGATGTTTCATAGGTTGCAAGTCATTGTTAATGAGCTCAAGGCACTTGGTGAGGAGGTCAAGGACAATCAATTCTCTATGAAGTTCTTGAGAAGTCTACCCAAGAGATTTGATACATTGATCACCGTGCTAGTGAGGACTACATTGAAGGATTCAACTCCTCAATAAATATTCCAAGAAGTGATGACCGATGATTCATATAGAGAAGATGATGAGAAGGATGAGTTGGTCAAGAAGAAGAAGAAGAAGGAAAATGAGAAGAAAGATGATGAAAAGAAGAAGAGTGTGGCATTCAAAGACACCACATCCAAGGGCAAATCCAAGATTGAATCATCAAGTGATGAAGACTCAAGCTCTTGTGATAGTGATGACATTGATGAGAAGATGGCTCTCTTTGTCAAGCAATTTGGCAAATTCATGAAGAAGAAAGGCTATCGTGCAAGAAGGAGGAAGAACTCATCCAAGAAGAGTAAGCATATCATAAGATGCTTTAGATGCCATAGCAAGGACCATCTCATTGCAAAGTGTCCTTATGATAGTGATGATGAAGATGCTATCAAGAAGGAGAAGAAAAAGCAAGAAAAGAAGAAGAGCTCTTATAAGAAGAAGAATGATTCTTATGTTGCTACATGGGATAGTGACGATTCCTCAAGTGATGATGAGGATGACAACAAGAGCAAGAAGTAGGGACATGCTAGCATTGTCATCCAAAAGAAGGTCTCCCTCTTCGACACTCCATCGTGCTTCATGGCTAAGGCCGCCAAGATATCATCCAATGATAAGAGTGATCATGATAATGCTAGTGATAGTGATAGTGATGAAGAAGAATTCACTAAAGATGAACTAATCACTATGCTAGAAGATTGCACTCAACATTTTAAGGAATCTAGAAAGGAGTGCAAGGGCTTACTTAAGGAAAAGAAAAACCTTATGCAAGAACTTGATGAGCTTAGGGCATCTTATGAGAGTCTAAAGGTAGACCATAAGAAGCTTCAAAAGTCTCACACCAAGCTTGAAGAAGCTCATTCCTCTCTAGTTGAAAAATGTGAAATCATGCCAACTAATATTGAGAAAGCTAAAACTTACAACATAGGCATATCATGTGATATAATTAATGAATCCTTTCATAAGCCTATTGTTGTTGCTCCTACTAACCCTTCATGTAGCGCATCTACATCATCCTCATCTAGTAGTGACGGTTTCACTTGTGACTCCACACTTATAGTTGAGAATGAAAATCTCAAGAAGGAGGTAAAAGAGCTCAATCACACATTAGCTAAGACTTATGGTGGTGAGGACCGCTTGCTTATGTGCTTGGGTAGCCAAAGGGCATCTCTCTACAAAGAGGGATTGGGCTATAACCCCAAGAAAGGCAAGGCCGCTTTTGCTCCTCACAAGACTCATTTTGTGAAGAACAATGGTAGCTTTTGCAAAAGTTGCAAGCAAGTTGGTCACGTAGAGCAATATTGCATGAACAAGAAATCCAATGCTAATATATCCTCAATTAAGTTTGATTCTTTCTATATGATTACCAAGGGTACTAATGGTGTTCATGCTAAGTTCATTGGTGCACCATGGATGAGCTCAAAGAAGAAAGCCATTTGGGTACCAAAGAGCTTAGTCTCTAACCTTGGAGGACCCAAACAAGTTTGGGTACCTAAAAAGAATTGATCTTGTCTTGTAGGTCAATTACAAAGCCGGAGGAAGGCATTGGGTGCTTGATAGTGGGTGCACTCAACATATGACCGGAGACTCTTGTATGTTCAATTCAATTGATACAAGTCAAAATGGTGGTTTTGATGCTATCACTTTCGGCAACAACAAGAAAGGCAAGGCCAAGGGGCTTGGTAAAATTGCTATCTCAAATGACATGAGCATATCTAATGTGTTGCTAGTTGAGAGCTTGGATTTCAATCTTTTATCGGTGGCACAACTTTGTGATCTTGGCTTCAAGTGCATATTTGGAAGTGATGATGTTGAAGTCATAAGTGTTGATGGATCAAATTTAATATTCAAAGGATTTAGACATGGTAGCTTATACTTGGTTGACTTCAATGATAGTGAGACATAATTGACATCATGCTTGCTTAGTAAATCTAGTATGGGATGGTTGTGGCATAGAAGGCTTAGTCATGTTGGAATGAAACAATTGAGAAACTTTTGAAGCATGACTTAGTTAGAGGCTTGAAGGATGTCACCTTTGAGAAAGATAAACCTTGTAGTGCTTGTCAAGCCGGCAAACAAATTGGAAATTCACATCCTAGTAAAAGTGAAATGAGCACATCAAAGGCATTTGAGCTATTGCACATGGACTTGTTTGGGCTAACAACATACACTAGCATTGGTGGCAACAAGTATGGTTTTATGATTGTTGATGACTACACTAGATACACTTGGGTGTTCTTTCTCTATGACAAGAGTGATGTTTATGATCTATTCAAGTCTTTTGTCAAGAGAGTGCAAAATGAGTTTGAAACTACTATCAAGAAGATAAAAAGTGACAATGGTAGTGAGTTCAAGAACATAAGAATTGAAGATTTGTGTGATGATCTTGGTATTGGACATCAATTCTCACCAACATACACTCCTCAATCCAATGGTGTAGTTGAAAGGAAAAATAGAACCTTGATTGATATGGCTAGATCAATGCTTAGTGAATACAATGTTAGTCATTCATTTTGGAGTGAAGCCATCAACACGGCTTGCTATTGTAGCAACCATCTCTATTGCCATGAGAAGCTTGGAAAGACACCATATGAGCCATTGAATGGAAGAAAGCCCAACATTGCATACTTTAGAGTGTTTGGTTGCAAATGCTATATTCTTAAGAAAGGCACTAGATTGAGCAAGTTTGAAAAGAAATGTGATGAAGGGTTCTTACTTGGTTATTCTACCACAAGCAAGGCATATAGAGTTTGGAATCTCACAAATGGCACCTTGGAAGAAGTTCATGATGTTGAGTTTGATGAAACCCAAGGATCTCAAAATAAAGCTCAAAACCTTGATGATGTGAGAGGAGATCAATTGTCAAATGCAATGAAGAACATGAACATTGGTGATATAAAGCCGATGCAAGTTGATGATATTGTGACATACATATGATCAACCAAAGTGTGCAAATTGATACAAATCAAGCAAGCTCTAATGGTTCTCATGATGAAGCTCAAGTTCAAGGTCAAACAAGTGGAAGCAATCAACTCCCAATACTCCAACCTACTAGTATTACAAGAGATCATCCATTGGACCAAATCATTGGTGGAATTCAAAGTGGTGTTCAAACTAGATCAAGACTAGCATCCTTTTGTGAGCATTACTCATTTATGTCACTTGAAGAACCTAAGAAAATAGAAGATGCTTTGATGGATTCCGATTGGGTAAATGCCATGCATGAAGAACTAAACAACTTTGCTAGAAATCAAGTTTGGAAACTTGTTGAGAGGCCAAAGAACTACAATGTGATTGGTACTAAGTGGGTCTTTAGAAACAAGCAAGATCAAGATGGCATGGTTGTAAGGAACAAAGCAAGATTAGTAGCACAAGGATACACTCAAGTTGAGGGTCTTGACTTTAGAGAGACATATGCACCGGTTGTAAGATTGGAAGCAATTAGAATCTTATTAGCATATGCTTGTGCACACAACATCAAGCTCTATCAAATGGATGTCAAGAGTGCATTTCTTAATGGCTACATCAATGAAGAAGTTTATGTTGAGCAACCTCCCGGTTTTGAAGATGACAAGAAGCCCGACCATGTTTACAAGCTAAAGAAGGCATTGTATGGTTTGAAGCAAGCACCTAGAGCATGGTATGAGAGGTTGAGGGACTTTCTCCTCTCTAAAGGGTTCAAGATGGGAAATGTTGACACCACTCTCTTCACCAAGAAGCTTGAAAATGACTTGTTTGTGTTGCAAATCTATGTGGATGACATTATCTTTGGATCAACTAACCAAGACTTTTGTGAAGAGTTTGGAAATATGATGGCTAATGAGTTTGAGATGTCTATGATTGGAGAGCTTAGTTACTTCCTTGGACTTCAAATCAAGCAAATGAAGAATGGCACATTTGTAAGTCAAGGCAAGTACATCAAGGACATGATCAAGAAGTTTGGATTGCAAGATGCTAAGCAAATAAGTACACTAATGGGCACAAATCATCAATTGGGTGTTGATGCTAGTAGCAACATGGTAGATAAAAAACAATACCGGTCTATGATTGGAAGTTTGCTCTATGTCACCGCTTCTAGGCCGGATGTGATGTTTAGTGTGTGCAAGTGTGCAAGATATCAAGCTTCACCTAGAGAAAGTCACTTGAAAGCAACCAAGAGGATATTGAGATATCTAAAGGGCACTCATGATGTTGGATTATGGTTTCTAAAGGGGTCTAATTTTGAGTTGATTGGATATTCGGACTCCGACTATGGTGGATGCAAGATTGATAGAATGAGCACAAGTGGCACTTGTCAATTGCTTGGAAGATCTCTTGTTTCATGGTCATCAAAGAAACAAAATAGTGTTACACTGTCTATCGCCCAGGCCGAATACATTAGTGCCGGTAGTTGTTGTGCACAATTGCTTTGGATGAAGGCCACCTTGAATAATTTTGGAATCAAGTTCAAGAATGTGCCATTGTTTTGTGACAATGAAAGTGCTATCAAGATGACACAAAATCCGGTTTAACATTCAAGAACCAAGCACATTGACATAAGGCACCACTTCATAAGAGACCATCAATAAAAGGGTGATATTAGCATTGAGAGCATTGGCACCAAAGATCAACTAGCCGACATATTCATAAAACCACTAGATGAAAAGAGATTTTACAAGTTGAAGAATGAATTGAACATACTTGACTTCTCCAACTTGAAATGAGTGCACCCCCACATTCTTATATGACATGCCTCTCCTCCAATATAGCAAGGTAAAGTTGTTTAGCATATCATTCATACTTTGCTAAGAACATGTTTAGAACATATAGACATATTCGCAAGACAAATAGGCTCATTCATGAAAATCAAATGAGTTTAGATGTATATATGGTACCACTATTGCTTCTATGTTTGATTGATCTAGTGGTAGCATATGACATGTTTGTGGGCTTGCAAACCTAGTGTCGAATCTAGAAAATGAGCTCATGATGTGTAATTCAACATGCTCAAGATAACCCTTATACTTTATGAGGTGTGAAGAAGCTTGTGCTTGGATCAAACCGAATTACATATTCTAGGCAAGTGATCTAGATTGAACCATAATTTGGACTCCCTCATATTGATTGACTTGACTCTCACTAAAATTGGCACCTTTTTGGTGATTGTTGACAAAGGGAGAGAGAAAAGTCACTAAGATATTGCAAAGAGGGACAAAGATATAATAAGGGGGAGAGAAAAGTCACAAAGCTAAAAGGTTAAGTTACAAAGGGAGAAAGGGATCAATTAAAATTGAGCACACAAAGTAGGGGGAGCAAGCTCATGAATTATTTGTTGCATTTGTAAGTGCATTAACATGATGAATTGTTGCATTGCAAAGCTTAAATTCATATTTATGATTGTATGGTGATTGCTAGAAATAGAACTTGAATGATGATTTGTTGAGAGTAGCTTTACAAGTGGTATCTAGACACCTTGGCTTATAATGTTGATCTCACGGGGTACTTTAGTGTTTGTGATCTTTACAAGTGATGTATTACAAGTGGTGTCTAGCTACATCGATGCTAAGGGTGGTATATAAAGGCAACTCCGATTGGTATCACGCTTTAAAGGTCCATTCTATATACCTTAGCATCAATTTGATAGTAGTAACTCTCCCAAAATTCAAATCCATACATATGTGCATAATTGAACCAAACTCATGGAAGCACATATGTAGGGGGAGCTAATACTATCGAAATTGAAAATTGATTTCATTTCATATCTTTGTGATGGTTGTCATCAATTACCAAAAAGGGGGAGATTGAAAGCCCAAGTTTGGTTTTGGTAATTAATGACACCAAGTTGCTAATGCCATGTGTTAAGTGTTTTGAGTTAGGCACAAGCAACACATGAGATATAGAGACATCCTTTGAGCTAGAGAACAACCCCTCCACTCATCTCTTTGATTAGTTGCACATCTTGAGTGAGATTGAGTGAGATTCAAGTGCATTGCTTGAGAGTTGCATTCTAGAGGCACTTGATCCTCGAGTTGCTGCGGATTTCTTGTTACTTTTCTGTGTTTCCCGACACAGTAGATGGCTTGGAGCAGCGGAGGTGATTGAGCTCGCAATTGGAGATTGTTGGAGCCCTCACCAAGTGTTGTAAGGGGTTCTTGATCCTTCTCCGCGGGAGTTCACAAATTGGATACTCTAGTGTTGCTCGTGGCTTGGAGGATCCCTATATTGTGTGTGGTTGTGCTACGCCCGCCGAGGGCTCGACTCTTGATAGTCGATTAGCTCGTGAACCGACAAGTGGGTGTATCACCACAACAGGAAGTAGCTTGCCGAGAAGCAAGTGAACCTCGAGATAAATTCTTGTGTCATTCTCTTCCCGAGAAATTCTTGTGTGTGATTGATTGATTGGTACCTCTCATCTCTACACGGCGGTATAATCACTCAAAGCTCTTCTCTTGTATTACTTCTTGTTTCTAGCTTGTTGTTGTTGTTGTGTTTAGTGAATAGCTTTGTTATAGACTTGTGTAGGTGGCTTGCTTAATTAGTTAGAGCTAGTGCATTTGCTTCGCCACCTTTTGTACTAACGTGTGGTTAAGTAATTCTTATAGAAGTTTTAATTAGGCTATTCACCCCCCCTCTAGCCTATTTGGACCTTACAGAGTTTCCGGCAGGAGGACATCGACAAGGTCCCGATGCGCCCCACCCAAGGTTTCAAGCCCTTGGTGAGTGTTGTTTCTGATAGTTTTAAGTTCTTTTGCTTCCAGACTCCCTCGACTAATTTGGTCGAGGCCTGTGCACAAGATCTATCAGCGGTCAAGGAAACGCGGCCGCCGGTCCTAGAAGATCGGGTCACCCAAGAGGCTCGACGCCTCTTGGCAGCCCAGAAGGAGGAGAAAGATGATGCTAAGAAGCGTCAAGTCTAGAAGGCCCTCGAGCAGGAGGCGTTGAAGAAGCGTCGTCGCCAACAGAGCCTCGATGGGCTCCCGCTCGAGGAGTCTCCCTCTGAGACGGTCTCGGGGGAGGACGAAGACAACGGCGATGATGACGCCGGGTCACGGTACGATACCACGACTTCTCTGGTGCACCTCCCCAACGTGCGGCCCCTGCTGGAGCCCATTGGGGGGTCGACCTCCCAGGCGTCGAGGGAAGCCTCTGCGCCCGTTGAGGGAGAGGGAGAGCTAGGAGAGAGAGGGGCCAGAGCGGGTCCTTCAGCGATAGGAGCTACCTCTTCTAGGGCCCCGCAAGAGGGGTTGGAGGCACCGCTCCCGCGAGCCCGATTGCCTCGGGCTCAGCCGGCGGTTGGAGCAGCGGAGTTGGCGTCAGAAGCCAGGGCATCGTCAACGGGTGTGAGGACCCGAGGCCAACTAGCCTCGACAGCGTAGAGATCCTCGGACGCCCCGTCAGCCCGGGCTCCGAGGAGCACCCGGCCGACAGGAGGCTCGACGGTAGAGCCGTAGCAGGTGCCACCGGGTGGCTCGAGCTTGCTAGGGTCTAGGCCCATGGTTCCCCTATCTGGGTAAGTTTTTTGTCTTGTTTTTCCATCATTGGTGATCCCGTTGTTTGTTCTGACGCATTTGTTTGTCGCTCAGCCATAAGCATAAGGCGGAGCTCACGGGTTCGACTTCGGTCAAGGCACTCAGGTTGGGCGCCGCCCTGATGATGTGGACGGTGGCTGACGACGTTGCCTGGGTTGCCAAGTTCCAGACTGCGGCGGAGCGGCTCAGGCTGAGGGAGGCGACTGCCAAGGTGGGGGCAAGATTCCAGGAGGTCGTCGGTTCTGGTGTCGCAGTGCAGGAGTCAGGGCCGGCTGAGGCGGTCCTGGGCGTCACCGGGCTCGAGGTGCCCGGTGCTGGTGGGTCAGAGCCTGGGTCGACCACGATGACCTAGGCGACAGTCGAGGCCGCTGAGGCTAGAACATCCGTCTGCGACGTGGGGCGGGCGGATGTTGAAAAGTCAAAGGAGGTGGTGGAGGTCCCGCCAGAGGCGGGGCAAGAGGTGGTGCGGCCGGAGTCGCAACCGGTGTGGGAAGAGCCGCAGTCGCAGCAGGACCGGCCAATGGAGCTGGTGGTCAAGACGGAACGGGGGGCGGTCGTGCCACCGCCCATCATACAGGCGGTGGTGCTGACGGTCGAGATGCCAGCCCTGCCACAAGGGTCGACCCTGGCCTTGATAGACCTCACTGTCGATGGCTCTCCTTCAGACAAAGGGAAGCAGAAGGCGGACGTCAAGACGGCCGAGGCCTCGGATCGGCCTGGTACCCCTGCGGTGTTGGTGGACGACCTGGCCAAGGCATCGGGCAGGTGGCCTGACTACGCCGGGTTGGCGCTTGTGTGGGCGGAGGAGGAGCTTCCGCGCTGGGGCCGGTCGACCCTTGAATTTAGGGACGTGTCCAGCCCTAGTGCTGAGCCCTTCTTCACGCTCGACGATAAGGACGAGGTGCAACACTGGGAGTACCTCGAGGGACTCCGAAAGCACTCATTGCAGTCCCTATGCATGGTCTCGGATACCCTGGTGCGGGGTATGTCGGAGGCTTTCGAGTTAAGCCGGGTTCGTTAGTCTTTCCCTACGTTTTATCCTTCCCTTTTCCTTGGTTCTGATTTTGGGCTTTAACTGTGGTCAGGAGCTCAAGGAGCGTTCCCGTCGCAAGTCGCTCTTTATTCGTCATGAGAGCGGCGTGTGGGCGGCGCTTGCCTATCAACGGGTTCTGGTCGAGGAAGCCAACAAGCGGCTATCCTAGAAGAGCGCCGAGACGGATGAGCTCTGCGTTGCCCACGCGGTGGTTAGGGAGGAGGCGACGCAGGCCCAAGAAGTCAAAGCCCAGGCGCGTGAAGATGCGGCAAGGGCTCGGGAAGAGGCGGCTAAAGCTCGCGAGGACATCGCGCTGCTTCTGGCGCGTGTGAAGGAGCTCGAGGAGGATATCGCCTTAGTCGGTGGTCAGCGCGATGCCCTCAATGTCCAGGTCAGGATGGCATCCGCTCACATCAAAACCTTGGAGGATGAGGTTGTGATGTTGAAGGGGACGGTCCAAGAGAGGGACGAGGCTCTCTCGGGCACCGGTCGGGAAATTGAGGTGCTGAAGGCGGCAGTCCATGACAAGGATGAGGCTCTTCGAGCGTCTGAGAAGACGTGCAGGGAGCTACGCGATGAGGTCGTGGGTTGGCAGACCCACTCTGAGGGTAAACCTTTTGTTATGTTCTAGCCTTGGCATCGAGGTCTCTGGCTTATGCTAACTCAATGTTTACGTTTCAGAGTTGGAGAAACAGCAGCATGCGGCCTAGGTGACGGCCACCTCATTCCAGAACCTCTTTGAGGCCGAGGCCAGGCGGACTCAGTTGCTCCAGGGTGCTATCACCTCGGTGTGTGACGACCTGGGGGTCGAGCCCGATGCCGATACCGAGGAGGACGCACCGGGGAACTCCTTTGTCCGTCGGATGGTGGCGCTGGGCCGCCTGGTCTATGGGAGGATACGAGGCGGGCTACTGAAAGCCTAAGTTTGGTTTTGGTAATTAATGACACCAAGTTGCTAATGCCATGTGTTAAGTGTTTTGAGTTAGGCATAAGCAACACATGTGATGAAGGTGTATGTGGCAAGGAGTGGTGGCCACAAGATCACAAAGAGATGGTGCATGGACATGAAATGATGATCATAAAATGAAGGACATGATGATCAAGTGGAAGAGAAGGATCTAAGAGCGCAAGGCAAAGGTATAACCATAGGGTTTTCCTTTTGCCGGTCTAAGATGAGTAGAGAAGTGATTGACCGGGTTTAGGATAGATAGCCGACTATCAAGAGGGGCAAGCACGGTTAGCTCGAGAATCAAGTGCCGCTAGATCATTGTCTTGAGCATATGCATTAGGATCTAGTAAAGAGCTAACATAACGCCTTGGAAAATGATTGTGAAATGCTAACACACATGCACATGGTGGTGTACACTTGGTGGTGTTAGCACTTTTGTGAAGGCGGTAGAGTTTGAGCGGTAGAGAGGGGTTTGGGTAACTTCTGACGCTTTTTGTGGAAGTGAAACGCCTATTTTCTACTGCATCGGAAGTCGGAAAAGAAACGGAGGCAAATGGAGGTCACTGTGGTGACCGGACGCTGCACCGGACGCGGTCACGGTATGACCGGACGCGTCCGGTCAGTTCAATCCGGTCAGGGCGCCTAGGGTTAATGACCAGACGCTGGTCTGGCCTGACTAGCGCGTCCGGTCAGTTCACATATGCGCAAAAGTAGAGTGAGCGACCGGCGCGTCTGGTCCTTCATGGAACCGGCGCGTCCGGTCAGGCGTCCAGAGGGGCAGAGAGCAGCAAAGTGGTGATCGGACGCGCGGCGCGTCCGGTCACGTGCGATCGGACGCGTCCGGTCGTGATGGGAGCTTACTGGACTCTGACCGGACACTAGGTGAGGCGCGTCCGGTCATACGCTAGGGCGCGTCCGGTCATAGCAACGGTAACTTCTGACGCGCACTGTTCACGCTTGTCCTGTAGTGACCGGACGCGTCCGGTCACCCTGACCGGTGCGTCCGGTCATCCCGTTTTGAACTGCGTCGTCCGTAACGGCTAGCTGCATACCCCTTCGTTATAAATAGACGTTGGCCGGGGTTTGAGGGCAACTCTTGCACATTTTGAGACCTAGAGACATACTTTGAGCTAGAGAACAACCCCTCCACTCATCTCTTTGCATAGTTGCACATCTTGAGTGAGATTGAGTGAGATTCAAGTGCATTGCTTGAGAGTTGTATTCTAGAGGCACTAGATCTTTGAGTTGCTGTGGATTTCTTGTTACTCTTCCGTGTTTCCCGACACGGTAGACGGCTTGGAGCAGCGGAGGTGATTGAGCTCGCAATTGGAGATTGTTGGAGCCCTCACCAAGTGTTATAAGGGGTTCTTGATCCTAACCCACGGGAGTTCACGAATTGGATACTCTAGTGGAGCTCGTGGCTTGGAGGATCCCCATCTTGTGTGCGGTTGTGCGGCGCCCGCCGAGGGCTCGACTCTTGATAGTCGATTAGCTCATGAACCAACAAGTGGGTGTATCGCCACAACGGGGAGTAGCTTGCCAGGAAGCAAGTGAACCTCAGGATAAATTCTTGTGTCATTCTCTTCCCGTGGACTTCTCATGTGTGATTGATTGATTGGTACTTCTCATCTCTACACGGCGGTATAATCACTCAAAGCTCTTCTCTTGTATTACTTCTTGTTTCTAGCTTGTAGTTGTTGTTGTGTTTAGTGATTAGCTTTGTTATAGACTTGTGTAGGTGGCTTGCTTAATTAGTTTGAGCTAGTGCATTTGCTTCGCCACCTTTTGTACTAACGTGTGGTTAAGTAATTCTTATAGCAGTTTTAATTAGGCTATTCACCCCCTCTCTAGCCTATTTAGACCTTACAAGTGGTATCAGAGCCGAGGCACCGTTTATTTGAGGCTTAACAACCTACGGTGAAAAAGAAATGGCTCAATTAAGCTTGCACATCAACAACACCAAGAAGGCACCTCACTTTGATGGCACAAATTATGCATATTGGAAGGTTAAGATGATCGCACACCTAAAGTCAATCAATAGAGAAGTGTGGAAGGTCACCGAAACAAAATTTGAGGTTGCTAATCCGGAAGCACCTACACCGGTGGAAGAGAAGAAGCTCCAATGCAATGACATTGCCATTAGTGCTCTTCATGAGGCATTAGATGACAAGACCTTTGAGCAAGTAAAGAACATTGAGATTACTCATGATGCTTGGGCCAAGCTAGAAGAAACATTTGAGGGCACCGAAGGCACAAAGACCGCTAAAGCATATATCTTGCAAGAAAAATTTTCAAGCTTCAAGATGCAAGATGATGAGAGTGTACCGGAGATGTTTCATAGGTTGCAAGTCATTGTCAATGAGCTCAAGGCACTTGGTGAGGAGGTCAAGGATAATCAATTCTCTATGAAGTTCTTGAGAAGTCTACCCAAGAGATTTGATACATTGATCACCGTGCTAGTGAGGACTACATTGAAGGATTCAACTCCTCAACAAATATTCCAAGAAATGATGACCGATGATTCATATAGAGAAGATGATAAGAAGGATGAGTTGGTCAAGAAGAAGAAGAAGGAAAATAAGAAGAAAAATGATGAAAAGAAGAAGAGTGTGGCATTCAAAGACACCACATCCAAGGGCAAATCCAAGATTGAATCATCAAGTGATGAAGACTCAAGCTCTTGTGATAGTGATGATATTGATGAGAAGATGGCTCTCTTTGTCAAGCAATTTGGCAAATTCATGAAGAAGAAGGGCTTTCGTGCAAGGAGGAAGAACTCATCCAAGAAGAATGAGCATACCATGAGATGTTTTAGATGCCATTGCAAGGACCATCTCATTGCAAAGTGTCCTTATGATAGTGATGATGAAGATGCTATCAAGAAGGAGAGAAAGAAGCAAAAGAAGAAGCAAGAAAAGAAGGAGAGCTCTCATAAAAAGAAGAATGACTCTCACGTTGCTACATGGGATAGTGATGATTCCTCAAGTGATGATGAGGATGACAACAAGAGCAACAAGAAGGGACATGCTAGCATTGCCATCCAAGAGAAGGTCTCCCTCTTCGACACTCCATCGTGCTTCATGGCTAAGGCCTCTAAGGTATCATCCGACGATGAGAGTGATCATGATAGTGATAGTGATGAAGAAGAATTCACTAAAGATGAACTAATCACTATGCTAGAAGATTGCACTCAATATTTTAAAGAATCTAGAAAGGAGTGCAAGGGCTTGCTTAAGGAAAAGAAAAACCTCATGCAAGAACTTGATGAGCTTAGGGCATCTTATGAGAGTCTAAAGGTAGACCATAAGAAGCTTCAAAAGTCTCACACCAAGCTTGAAGAAGCTCATTCCTCTCTAGTTGAAAAATGTGAAAACATGCCAACTAATGTTAAGAAAGCTAAAACTTACAACATAGGCATATCATGTGATATAATTGATGAATCTTTTCATAAGCCTATTGTTGTTGCTCCCACTAACCCCTCATGTAGCGCATCTACATCATCCTCATCTAGTAGTGACGTTTTCACTTGTGACTCCACACTTATAGTTGAGAATGAAAATCTCAAGAAGGAGGTAAAAGAGCTCAATCACACATTAGCTAAGGCTTATGGTGGTAAGGAACAAAGCAAGATTAGTAGCACAAGGATACACTCAAGTTGAGGGTCTTGACTTTGGAGAGACATATGCACCGGTGGTAAGATTGGAGGCAATTAGAATCTTATTAGCATATGCTTGTGCACACAACATCAAGCTCTATCAAATAGATGTCAAGAGTGCATTTCTCAATGGCTCCATTAATGAAGAAGTTTATGTTGAGCAACCTCCCGGTTTTGAAGATGACAAGAAGCCCGACCATGTTTACAAGCTAAAGAAGGCATTGTATGGTTTGAAGCAAGCACCTAGAGCATGGTATGAGAGGTTGAGGGACTTTCTCCTCTCTAAAGGGTTCAAGATGGGAAAGGTTGACACCACTCTCTTCACCAAGAAGCTTGGAAATGACTTGTTTGTGTTGCAAATCTATGTGGATGACATTATCTTTGGATCAACCAACCAAGACTTTTGTGAAGAGTTTAGAAATATGATGGCTAATGAGTTTGAAATGTCTATGATTGGAGAGCTTAGTTACTTCCTTGGACTTCAAATCAAGCAAATGAAGAATGACACATTTGTAAGTCAAGGCAAGTACATCAAGGACATGATCAAGAAGTTTGGATTGCAAGATGCTAAACAAATGAGTACTCCAATGGGCACTAATGATCAATTGGGTATTGATGCTAGTAGCAACATGGTATATCAAAAGCAATACCGGTCTATGATTGAAAGTTTGCTCTATGTCACCGCTTCTAGGCCGGATGTGATGTTTAGTGTGTGTAAGTGTGAAGATATCAAGCTTCACCTAGAGAAAGTCACTTGAAAGCAACAAAGATAATATTGAGATATCTTAAGGGCACTCATGATGTTGGATTATGGTTTCCAAAGGGGTCTAATTTTGAGTTGATTGGATATTCGGACTCCGACTATGGTGGATGCAAGATTGATAGAATGAACACAAGTGGCACTTGTCAATTGCTTGGAAGGTCTCTTGTTTCATGGTCATCCAAGAAACAAAATAGTGTTACACTATCTACCGCCGAGGCCGAATACATTAGTGCCGGTAGTTGTTGTGCACAATTGCTTTGGATGAAGGCCACCTTGAATGATTTTAGAATCAAGTTCAAGAATGTGTCATTGTTTTGTGACAATGAAAGTTCTATTAAGATGACACAAAATCCAGTTCAACATTCAAGAACCAAGCACATTGACATAAGGCACCACTTCATAAGAGACCATCAACAAAAGGGTGATATTAGCATTGAGAGCATTGGCACCGAAGATCAACTAGCCGACATATTCACAAAACCACTAGATGAAAAGAGATTTTACAAGTTGAAGAATGAATTGAACATACTTGACTTCTCTAACTTGAAATGAGTGCACCCCCACATTCTTATATGACATGCCTCTCCTCCAACAATGCAAGGTAAAGTTGTTTGGCATATCATTCATACTTTGCTAAGGACATGGTTAGAACATATAGACATATTTGCATGACAAATAGGCTCATTCATGAAAATCAAATGATTTTGATGTATATATGGTACCACTATTGCTTCTATGTTTGATTGATCTAGTGGTAGCATATGACATGTTTGTGGGCTTGAAAACCTAGTGTTGAATCTAGAAAATGAGCTCATGATGTGTAATTCAACATGGTCAAGATAACCCTTATACTTTATGAGGTATGAAGAAGCTTGTCCTTGGGTCAAACCGAATTACATATTCTAGGCAAGTGATCTAGATTGAACCATAATTTGGACTCCCTCATATTGATTGACTTATCTCTCACTAAAATTGGCACCTTTTTAGTGATTGTTGATAAAGGGGGAGAGAAAAGTCACAAAGATATTGCAAAGAAAAGAAGATATAATGAGGGGGAGAGAAAAGTCACAAAGATAAAAAGTTAAGTCACAAAGGGGGAGAAAGGGATCAATTAAAATTAAGCACACAAGTAGGGGGAGCAAGCTCATGAATTATTTGTTGCATTTGTATGTGCATTAACATGATGAATTGTCGCATTGCAAAGCTAAAATTCATATTATGATTGTTTGGTGTATGCTAGAAATAGAACTTGAATGATGATTTGTTAAGAGTAGCTTTACAAGTAGTTTCTAGATACCTTTTGCTTATAATGTTGATCTCACGGGGTACTTTAGTGTTTGTGATCTTTACAAGTGGTGTCTAGCTACATCGATGCTAAGGATGGTATATAAAAGCAACTCCGATTGGTATCACGCTTCAAAGGTCCATTCTATATACCTTAGCATCAATTTGATAGTAGTAACTCTCCCAAAATTCAAATCCATACATATGTGTATAATTAAACCAAACTCATGGAAGCACATATGTAGGGGGAGCTAATACTATCGAAATTGAAAATTGATTTCATTACATATCTTTGTGATGGTTGTCATCAATTACCAAAAATGGGGAGATTGAAAGCCCAAGTTTGGTTTTGGTAATTAATGACACCGAGTTGCTAATGCCATATGTTAAGTGTTTTGAGTTAGGTAGAAGCAACACATGTGATGAAGGTGTATGTGGCAAGGAGTGGTGGCCACAAGATCACAAAGAGATGGTGCATGGACATGAAATGATGATCATGGTGGAGATGCACATAAAATGAAGGACATGATGATCAAGTGGAAGAGAAGGATCTAAGAGCGCAAGGCAAAGGTATAACCATAGGGTTTTCCTTTTGCCGGTCTAAGATGAGTAGAGAAGTGATTGACCGGGTTTAGGATAGATAGCCAACTATCAAGAGGGGCAATCACGGTTAGCTCGGGAATCAAGTGCCGCTAGATCATTGTCTTGAGCATATGCATTAGGATCTAGTAAAGAGCTAACATAACGCCTTGGAAAATGATTGTGAAATGCTAACACACATGCACATGGTGGTGTACACTTGGTGGTGTTAGCACTTTTACGAAGGCGGTAGAGTTTGAGCGGTAGAGAGGGGTTTGGGTTCCTCTCTCCCTCCCGGCGAGCTTGCAAGGTGGGATTCGGCGCTTTTTGTGAAAGTGAAACACCTATTTTCTACTGCGTCGGAAGTCAGAAAAGAAATGGAGGTGAACGGAGGTCACTGTGGTGACCGGACGCTGCACCGGACGCGGTCACGGTATGACCGGACGCGTCCGGTCAGTTCAATCCGGTCAGCGCGCCTAGGGTTAATGACCGGACGCTGGTCTGGCCTGACCAACGCGTCCGGTCAGTTCACATATGCGCAAAAGTAGAGTGAGCGACCAGCGCGTCCGGTCCTTCACGGAACCAGCGCGTCCGGTCAGGCATCCAGAGGGGCAGAGAGCAGCAAAGTGGTGATCGGACGCGCGGCGCGTCCGGTCACGTGCGACCGGACGCGTCTGGTCGTGATGGGAGCTTACTAGACTCTGACCGGACGCCAGGTGAGGCGCGTCTGGTCATACGCTTGGGCGCGTCCGGTCGTACGCTAGGGCGCGTCCGGTCATACGCTAGGGCGTGTCTGGTCATAGCAACGGTAACTTCTGACGCGCACTGTTCACGCTTGTCCTGTAGTGACCGGACGCATCCGGTCACCCTGACCGGTGCGTCCGGTCATCCCGTTTTGAACTGCGTCATCCGTAACGGCTAGCTGCGTACCCCTTTGTTATAAATAGATGTTGGCCGGGGTTTGAGGGCAACTTTTGCACATTTTGAGACCTAGAGACATACTTTGAGCCAGAGAACAACCCCTCCACTCATCTCTTTGTATAGTTGCACATCTTGAGTGAGATTGAGTGAGATTCAAGTGCATTGCTTGAGAGTTGCATTCTAGAGGCACTTGATCTTTGAGTTGCTGTGGATTTCTTGTTACTCTTCCGTGTTTCCCGACACGGTAGACGGCTTGGAGCAGCGGAGGTGATTGAGCTCGCAATTGGAGATTGTTGGAGCCCTCACCAAGTGTTGTAAGGGGTTCTTGATCCTTACCCGCGGGAGTTCGCGAATTGGATACTCTAGTGGAGCTCGTGGCTTGGAGGATCCCCATCTTGTGTGCGGTTGTGCGGCGCCCGCCGAGGGCTCGACTCTTGATAGTCGATTAGCTCGTGAACCGACAAGTGGGTGTATCGCCATAACGGGGAGTAGCTTGCCGGGAAGCAAGTGAACCTCGGGATAAATTCTTGTGTCATTCTCTTCCCGAGGACTTCTCGTGTGTGATTGATTGATTTGTACTTCTCATCTCTACACGGCGGTATAATCACTCAAAGCTCTTCTCTTGTATTACTTCTTGTTTCTAGCTTGTAGTTGTTGTTGTGTTTAGTGATTAGCTTTGTTATAGACTTGTGTAGGTGGCTTGCTTAATTAGTTTGAGCTAGTGCATTTGATTCGCCACCTTTCGTACTAATGTGTGGTTAAGTAATTCTTGTAGAAGTTTTAATTAGGCTATTCACCCCCTCTAGCCTATTTGGACCTTACAGCTGCATCACGACGTGAAGAGGGCTATGGCGGTCGTTCGGTCTGGGTTTGTGTATGACATGGACCTCATCGCTGACGGCTTCATCACGGATTCGGACCGGACGGACGAGGAGAATGAAGTCGCCTGCCTAACCCTGATCGAGGCTGCTGAGGAGCCTAGGAGTCGCCTTGCCAAGCTTTTCGAGGTTGAGGTGGTTCCGCCTGCTGATGACGAGGGTCTGTGAGCCAAACCTAGGCATGAAGGCCCGTGTAATAAGTTAGTATTCGTAACTTGCTGATGACGAGGGTCTGTGAGCCAAACCTAGGCATGAAGGCCCATGTAATAAGTCAGTATTCATAACTTTGGTCATGATGGCCTCAGGGCCTTGAAACATTTATATGTAAATGTATACTAAATGTTCATTTTTGTTTGAGTCTTTTGTTCCCTTTCTTGCTTCAATCGTATTCTTGCATGTTTTTCTTAGCACACGGTTGCACCCCTTGGCATGAGGGAGCGAGTGGAGGTACCGTAGCCCGGAAGCGTAGGCGATCTCGCGGCTCGGCAGCCCTGGGACCTTAGGGTGCGCTTACGGCCTCGTTGACTATGTAAGAACTCGATTCGAAGCGTATGGGAACGTTAGACGTGAGCTTTTTCAAAATCGTGAACTTTTATTAGGTCTACTTAGCGCGCGGTTGCACCCCTTGGCGTGAGGGAGTGAGTGGAGGTACCATAGCCTGGAGGCGTAGGCAATCTCATGGCTCGGCAGCCCTCGAGCCTTACGGTGCACTTGCGGCCTCGTCGACTTATGTAAGAGTTCTCTTGTTTTTGAAAAATATGAGTTTTTTGGAGACACAGGGGGTTCCCCCCGTACAGCCCCCAAGGGAGGGTCGACTCTGAGAAAACAGGGTCGAGCCTTCCTAGTTTTTATGAAGGAATGCTTTGAACACCGATGTATTCTTTATTCGATCATGGGATTGCAAAACAATTTACAGAGCCTTAAGGCTTTAGGGAAAAAAGCGACGTATCTGTTCAATGTTCCAAGCGTTGGTGAAGATTTCGCCTTTCTCGTTCGATAGTTTGTACGTGCCGGGCTTCAACACTTCTGCGATAATGTATGGCCCTTCCCATGGTGGCGTAAGCTTATGTCGTCCCTTATTGTTCTAGCTTCGATGTAGCACCAGGTCATCAATATTGAGGTCCTGTCTGCGGACGTGTTTGTCATGGTAGCGTCGGAGACTTTGTTGATACCTGGCAGAGTGTAACAGAGCCACATCGCGGGCTTCCTCAAGCTGGTCGAGGGCGTCCTCTCTTGTGGCGTCATTGTTTTTCTCGTTGTAGGCTTTCAGCCTCGGGGATCCATATTCTACATCAGTTGGGAGCATAGCCTCGGACCCGTAGACTAAGAAGAACGGAGTGAACCTCGTGGCTCGACTCGGCGTTGTTCTTAGGCTCCACAGGACCGAGGGAAGCTCAGCGGCCCACTTTTTGTCGTGTTTATTTAACCTGTCAAAAATTCTTGGTTTCAGGCCTTGTAGGACCATGCCGTTGGCACGTTCTACTTGGCTATTTGTTTTTGGATGAGCTACGGCTGACCAGAGCACACGGATGTGATGGTTGTCGTAGAAATCCAGGAACTTTTTACCAGTGAATTGGGTGCCGTTGTCCGTGATGATGCAGTTAGGAACCCCAAAGCGGTGGACGATGTTGGTAAAAAATAGCACAACTTGCTCAGACATGATGCTGGTGATAGGACGAGCCTCGATCCACTTGGAAAATTTGTCAATGGCGACGAGCAAGTGGGTGAAGCCACCAGTTGTCCTTTTCAGGGGTCCAACCGAGTCGAGCCCCCAAACAGCGAATGGCCATGTGATGGAAATAGTTTGCAGGGCGTGAGCCGGGAGGTGGGTTTGTCTTGCATAGTACTGGCAGCCTTTGCAGGAGCGTACTAGCTTGACAACATCAGAGACTGTGGTCGTCCAATAGAAACCTTGTCGGAATGCGTTTCCAACAAGGGTTTGAGGCGCCGCGTGATGACCACAAGCCCCCGAGTGTAGATCATCGAGCAGGTTTCTGCCTTCCTCATTTGTGATACAGCGTTGGAGGACGCCAGTAGGGTTGCGGTGATACAGCTCCCTGCTGTCGCCAAATATCACAAAGGATTTGGCCCGGTGAGCGATCTGTCGAGCCTCGATCTTATCCGAGGGGAGGTCCTCTCGAGTGAGATGGTCGAGGTACGGAGTACGCTAGTCAGGCTCGGGGTTGGCTGACGGGATCGAGCCTTCCACTTGCATGGCTTCAGCCCCAGTCGAGGGGGCTTCTGCCTTGGGTGGGGGATCGAGTGACGGCTCGTCGACCCCTCTGTCTGCTCGGACGTTGACTGATGGTTGATGGAGATCTTTCATGAAAATATCAGGTGGAACCGTAGTTTGACTGGAAGCGATTTTTGCGAATTCATCTGTGGCCTCATTATACCTGCGTGCGATGTGGTTGAGCTCGAGGCCGTGAAACTTGTCTTCAAGGCATCCTACCTCCTCACAGTAGGCCTCCATCTTGGGATCACGGTAGCTTGAGCTCTTCATGACCTGGTCGATCATGAGCTGTGAGTCACCTCAAACATCGAGGTGTCGGACCCCTAGTTCGACGGTGATTCGTAGGCCCGTGATGAGCGCCTCGTATTCGGTGACGTTGTTGGAGGCGGGAAAATAAAGCCGGATGATATAGCACATGTGGACTTCGAGGGGTGAGATGAAGAGCAAACCCGTGCCTGCTCCCATTTTCATCAGCGACCCGTCGAAATACATGGTCCAAAGCTCGGCCTGGAGCTAAACCGGAGGAAGTTGAGTGTCGGTCCACTCTGCCAGGAAATTTGCTAGTACCTGGGATTTGATGGCTTTGCGTGGCGCATAAGAGAGGGTCTCACCCATGAGCTCGATCGCCCACTTGGCTATCCTACCCGAGGCTTCCCGGTTCTAGGCTATCTCTCCTAGAGGGAAAGATGAGACCACAGTCACCGGGTGGCCCTCGAAGTAGTAACGGAGTTTGCGCCGCGTTAAGACGATGGTGTACAGTAGCTTCTGGATCTGCGGGTAGCGAACCTTGGTTTCCGAGAGCACCTCGCTGATGAAGTAGACTAGTCTTTGGATAAGCAGGGTATGTCCTTCCTCTGCCCTCTCGACAACCAAGACCGCACTGACTACTTATGTCGTTGAGACGACATAAAGTAGGAGGGGTTCCCCTGTGGTCGGAGGGACGAGGATCGGTGAGTTGGAGAGCGTAGCCTTGAGCTTTGCAAGGGCTTCCTCGGCCTCGAGGGTCCATGAGAAGTGTTCCGATTTCTTTAGGAGATGATACAGTGGGAGCGCTTTTTTGCCGAGGCGTGAAATAAAGCGACTGAGGGCCGCAAGGCAGCCCGTGACCCTCTGCATGCCCTTCAGATCTCGGATAGGGCCCATTTTGGTTATTGCGGTGAGTTTTTTTGGGTTGGCCTCGATGCCACGTTCAGAAATGATGAACCCTAGGAGCATGCCTTGAGGAACGCCGAAAACACATTTCTCGGGGTTGAGCTTAATGTTCTTTGCCCGGAGGCATTTGAATGCAACATCGAGGTCGTTTATCAAATTACTGGCCTTTTTGGTTTTGACAACGATATCATCGATGTAAGCCTCGATGGTTGGTCCAATGTGTTCCCCAAAAACGTGTTGCATGCATCGCTGGTACGTAGCCCCTGCGTTCCGGAGACCGAAGGGCATAGTAACATAGCAATACATGCCGAATGGGGTGATGAATGAAGTCGCGAGCTGGTTGGACTCCTTCATTTTGATCTAGTGGTAACTGGAATACACATCTAATAACGATAGAGTTTCACATCCCATAGTTGAATCAACGATTTGATCAATGCGTGGTAAAGGAAAAGGAACTTTTGGACATGCTTTATTTAAACCAGTATAGTCTACACACATCCTCCACTTCCCATTCTTTTTCTTAACTAATACAGGATTAGCTAGCCACTCTGGATGATGAACCTCCTTGATGAATCCGGCCTTCAACAGCTTGTGGATCTCCTCACCGATGACCTTGCGCTTCTCCTCGTCGAAGCGGCGCAAGCGTTGCTTCACCGGTTTGGAGCCGGCTCAGATCTCCAAGGCGTGCTTGGCGACTTCCCTAGGTATGCCCGACATATCCGAGGAACTTCACGTAAAGATGTCGATGTTTGCACGAAGAAAGTCGATGAGCACTGTTTCCTATTTGGGGTCGAGGGTGGCGTTGATGCTCAATGCCTTTCCCTTTGGGTCGGTGGGATCGAGGGGTACGAGCTTGACGTCTTCCGCGGGCTCGAAGTTGCTGGCGTGGCGCTTGGGGTCAGGGGTCTCGTTGGCCAAACCATCAAGGCTCGCCGCCAAGGTCGCCGACTCCAAGATGGCTTCTCCATGCTCGACGCACTCCACGTCGCACTCATAGGCGTGCTCATAGGAGGGCCCGACAGTTATGACACCATTGGGGCCCGACATCTTGAGCTTGAGGTAGGTGTAATTGGGGACCGCCATGAACCAGGAGTAGCATGGGTGCCTAAGGATGGCGTGGTTTGTTCCATGGAATCCGACCACTTCGAAAGTGAGAGTCTCCTTCTTGAAATTAGTGGGAGTGCCAAAACAGACAGGCAGGTCGACCCGCCCAACGGGCTCTGCTCGCTTTCCTGGCATGACTCTATGGAAGCCCCCGACGCTAGGTTGGAGGTGCACCCTCGTGATCCCCAGAAGGTCGAGGGTCTAGGCATAGATGATGTTAAGACTACTGCCGCCATCCATGAGCACCTTGGTGAGGCGTGTGTTGGCGATAATGGGATCGACAACAAGTGGGTAGACCCTAGGATTGGGGACGTAGTCTGGGTGGTCATCACGGTCGAAAGTGATGGCCACCTCGGACCAGTCAAGGAAGAGGGGGGTTGCGAGTTGCATGGAGAAGACCTCTCGACGTTCCCGCTTGTGCTGCCGTGTCGAGAGGCGCGTCGAGGGTCCTCCGTATATCATGAAGCAGTCATGGATCTCGGGGAACCCCTCGTCCTTGTCGTCTCCCTTGGGATCTTCCTTGTCGTCTTTCTTGACGCCTATGCTTTCAAAATATCTTCGGAGCATGTGGCAGTCCTCGAGGTTGTGGTTCGTGGGCCCTTTATGGTAGGGACACGACTCTTTGAGCATTTTGTCAAAAATGCCCCCGCCAGGGGGCCCTCGAGGTTTCTTGCGATCAGCAGTAGCAACAAGGTCATCGGCCGGGGCCTCAAGCTTGCCCTGCTGGTTCTTCTTCTTCTTCTTCCTGTTGTTCTTCTTTGAGCCCCAGCTGGGGCCCGCGGGATCCTCTTTCTTGTGCTTCCCCTTGTCCTGATCGCTACCAAAGATAGCACCAACTGCCTCCTCGCTGGCGGCGTAGTTGGTGATAATATCCATCAATCCATTGGCAGTGATGGGAGTGCTGCGGCCCAACTCTCGGACCAACTCTTTGCAGGTGGTACTAGAGAGGAAAGCCATGATGACGTCGGAGTCGATGATGTTGGGGAGCTCGGTGCGTTACTTGGAGAAACGCCGGATGTAATCCCGGAGGGATTCACCCGGCTTCTGTTTACAGCTTCAAAGATCCCACAAGTTGCCGGGGCGCATGTAGGTTCCCTTGAAGTTCCCCTCGAACACTCTCACGAGGTCGTTCCAGTCATGGATTTGTCGAGGTGGGAGGTCCTCGAGCCAGGCTCGAGCGGTATCCGACAGGAACAGGGGGAGTTGTCGAATGATGACCCGGTCGTCGGTGGCCCCACCCAACTGACAGGCCAAGCGGAAGTCAGCGAGCCAAAGTTCAGGTTTGGTCTCGCCGTTATACTTGGTAAGAGTCATGGGGGGGGCAGAACTGAGCTGGGAGTATCGTTTCACGAATGGCCTTGCTAAAGACCCGAGGACCCGGTAGCTCGGGTGAAGGGCTTCGATCTTCCGAGCTGTCATAGTGCCCGCCTCTATGCTCGTGGTAGCCTCGAGCTGCACTGTCACCATGTTTGCGCCTCTGGCGCTTGATGATGTTGTCACAGGCATCTCGAGGTTCACGGTTGTCGATGAAGCATTCACGGACTGAGACCGCCTTGTTCCGTTGGGCATGCTCGGGATGAACCGAGGCCTCTCTCTCCTAATGGGAGGGCTCCGCAGGTTGCTCCGAGGCAAGCCCGCGTCGCCTAGAGGCAGAACTCTCGGCCTGCTGCATGGCAGTAGTCTCGAGGAGTCCTCAGATTTCATCACGGGCTCGACGGGCCTCGGGATTCGATGGCTTGAGCATGTTATGAAGGAGCATGGTGGCTGGACCATGTTCTGGCTGGCTCGACCAAAAACCGGGGGCTCGACTGCCTGATCCTCGATGATGCGACGATTGACGTCACGAGCTCTCTCTCGAGCTCCTCCGCCATGTGCACGTGCCGCGCACTCTTGCTCGAGGGTTTGCTGAAGTAGACGTAGGTTTTCTCATTCCTCATCGAGCCTATCCTGCAACTCGCGGATTTACTCGAGCTGCATTCCTTGATCTGTAAGGAATTGAGCCTCATCCCGCTCAGTAGGAAGCTCGACCTGAGGTGGCGTGTTCCTTCCTTCAACGGCTGCCTCATCCTCCAAATCCGACGCGATAGCTCCATCGATATTGAAGCACTCACAAGTCGGGTCATAGGTGTCATCGGTAGAGTCGGAGTCTAGAGCACCGAAATAGTAGTACAATGGGTGCATGTGAGGCCATGCGTCTCTGGGGTCGTGATGTCGAGAAGCAGTTTCACGGAGCTCCGTATATGGGGTCTTCGTGGAGTCCAGATACTCAGAAGCTGGTGTGGATGTAACGAGGTCGAGGGTGGAGCGTAGATGGTGTCCGGGGAGTTTCTCGTAAGCACTCATGCTGGTGCTTATAGAAGAAGCATATGCTTGGGCAACCGGGTCTAGTCCAAATGGGAATGGTGACGAAGGCGTCGTTCCTTGTGCCGGTGTAGTCGAACTGGGTGGTGGTGGCGTCGCGCCGGGCGGCAGAGCGATGGGACTCCCTGTCAGCATCTTACCCTTAGCCAAGCTCATCCTACACAGATCCTCAGTGAGGAAATCCGTGTCGGCGTCTGGCTGAGAGGCACCGGATCGGGGAATACCATCACCCTCCGCGAGGTGATGACGACGGTTGCGCTAGGCTCGCCGTCGCCTGGCGGCGCGTGCCTGACGAGAGCGACGATACCGGCGAAGGGCTTCCCCAGGTCGGGAGAGCTCGTGGTCCTCGTCGGTCGGGTGCCTGAGCGGGAGGAGGACCATGTCGTAGCCGTGGCCAAGCGACATAAACTCCAAACTCCCAAACCAGATCACCGTGGCCAACGGGAGCGGACGTTCGGGGTCAGCCATCCAGAAAAATGGCGGGAAAATAATGTTGGCACGCAGTGTCCCCTACCTGGCGCGCCAACTATCGGCGTTTAGTCCCACGGGGGTCCTAAGCCAACGAGTGAATCAAATGCTGCATGTCCCTAATCTGGATGGTGATGCAAGGAGGATACACGGGGATTTATCCTGGTTTGGGCAAAAGAAGGCCCTACGTCCAGCGGGGAGGAGGGAGTATTGTATTTCCTTGCACCTAAGTGTTTGCATAGGGGTTACAAGCTGTGAGAGAGGGAACCGAGCCTAGGTCTCAAAGGAAAAGTGAGATTACAAAGGAGATTGTTTGAGATTGTCTGTTGTTCGTTGTTCGTTTGTCCCCTCCTTTGTAGAGCCCCGGCCCGCCCTTTTATAGGGTAAGAGGAGGTAGGGACGCCAGGGTGCATTTGAGGTGAAGTTTTGTCGATCCTTATGGGGGTGGATGTAGTGATGTGCCCCGGGAATGGCCGGCCATCCCTGGACACCATGGTGACATAGTGGATGAGACGGTGAAAAGACTCTGAGTCCTGTGCCACATCGGCCTTTCTTCCCTGTTGATCGGCGGTGGGTCGAGGCTGGGTCGAGGCCAGGTCGAGGACGGGCCGAGGACGGGTCGAGGACGGGTGGATAAGGCCGAGTCCCCGAGATCGTGGGGTATGGTCCTTGTCGTATCCTCCCTCGAGGGTGATCAGTAGTAAAACAGTGCACGATATGGTGCGTATAGTGACAGGTTTTCATCTCCTATCCCGGGATGGACAGTAAAAAGTGAGATTTGACACCGGCACTGCTTCCACACCGGTTACTGCTGTAGCCATGATGGTAGGAAGTAGTGGGTAGTCGCATTAAATGCTCTGACTTTTGTCTCAGAGTTGGTGAATAAGGTGGGTCGAGCGGCCCGACCCGGGGTCATGCGAGTCAGAGATTTTCCGATAGTCGAGGTGCCTTGTCGAGCGAGCCTCATACGAGTCGGAACGTGGTCGAGGTATCCCGTCGAGCGTGCCTCGTACGAGTCGGAACGTAGTCGAGGCGTCTCGTTGAGCATGCCTCGTACGAGTCAGAACGTGGTCAAGGCGTCCCGTCGAGCGCGCCTTGTACGAGTCGGAACGCGGTCGAGACGTCCCGTTTGCTATTTTGGCTTGTATCGTTTGTGGGTAGCGGTTTTGTTTTTCTTAATCGTTGATTGTGAATACCCCTAACTGTAGGTACCCGACAGTTTCCATCCTGGTCTCGCTCGGCACAGGAGGCGGGCGAGCAAGGCGATGGTCCTAGACCCTAGACCGGGCCTCTCTCCGCAAAATTTCTGCCACTATTTCTTCACCGCCTATCAGGTCGCCGCTGTCAGGGTTCGGCTCGATATTGGGCGCCTCTGTTCGGTGGTTTCCGGGAAAGGATGAGAAAAAGAAATAGAAGATAAGGAAGGGTTCCAGGTGGATAAGTGCAAGAAAGAAAGAAAATATGGGATGATCTAATTTGAATTTGAGAAATTCAAGGATTTTATATGTAAAAATATAGCCTACAAGCGGGGCCTTTTACTGCTGGGCTAGAATCGGGTGGTGTTGCCTGTTGATGTCCGGAAAACACCCTTAACTGAACATATGTTTCTTTTCCTAATTACATATCATATTTAGTTCATGATTCTCGAAGTTCAAATTCACATAGTTCGATGACAAGAAGCTCGAGATCGTAAAACTTTGCTTGAGACCGTCCAAACAAAAAGGCCTTCAAGTAAGCTATGCGACAGTCCCTTTCGTAATTCTTGCACAGCATGGCGACAAGATTCATGTTCCAGGAAAAAAAATCTTTCTGAAATATTAACTTTGTGCCATATTTACTGTTTGCAATATATTAGAGTTGAGTCATATATTTGAGAAAAATTATATCCCACTGCTTTGTTAATAGATTATAAGTTTGCTATATTTTTTCTAGCAACACATGGGTATTTTTCCTATCACTAAGTAAATGTCCATGCGTTGCGACGGGAACACATAATACCATGGTAATATATGTATGAGTATGTGATACACTATTACCTAAGATAGATACTGCAATAGTAATGAAAAATAACGTGCATGTAACTACTACTATAGTTTAGAAGACTCTTTCTTATTATACTCACTCCGCTGCCAATGAAATCAACTTTTAGAATTATATTAATCAAAACTATTTTAGTTTTGACTATATTTCTAGAAAAAGAGTATAACTATTATGACACCTAATTAACATTATTATGACACGTAGTTGTGGATGGGAGAGAAACACATGCTCTGGATTTAAGCTATAGTAATAAACGGTGGAAGGTGAGGTATGGAGAAAGATGAGGTGATCATTTGAGTTAATCAAATCTATTGGCCCAAAGATACTATTGTTTCTTTCCTCCGGTTGCAAAACACGTACATTTTTGCTGGTTTTAGAAAAACCGAAAACTGGCCAGGGTGACAACATACTCTGACATATGACACATCAACGTCCACTGTTCATACACTGATTTTTTTTAAGAAAAAAAGCATGAGAGTCACGCAGCATGCATAGTCATTTCGACAGTTCTCTCTTCCGAATAAACAAACAAATAAAGCAAATAATGTAACACGGCATCCGTGGCCTCACCAAACTAAACAAGTACGAGGGCTGCCTGACGGAGACTCAACAAATTGCCCATGTGCCATGAACAGATCCGGAGGCTAAACAAATGCGGCTTCCACGCTAAACCAGCGTAGGCCTGTTTAGTTTGTGCCAAAATGCAAAAAGTTTTTAAGATTCTCCGTCGCATCGTATATGTCGGCATATGTATAGAGCATTAAATGTAGAAAAAAAACTAATTGCACAGTTTGTCTGTAAATATCGAGACGAATTTTTTGAGTCTAGTTAATCCATGATTGGACAAGTTTATCAAATACAAATGAAAAGTGCTACAGTGCTTTTTTAAAAAAATTACAAACTAAACATGGCCCTGTTATTAGTGTCACCGGGCAAATCAAGCAGCCTAGAAAGTAGGAACGCAGCAAATCACGTTTGGAGCATTAGTACGTACTAGTTTTCAGACTAATCACAACAGTCGTTCGCGCGACGAGATCTGGCTGTGGTATTCAATTCAGTAGTGATCTGTAGTCATCGCCTGCCGTTCGCAGCACGGCAGGCGAAGACATTGGACGCAGCAAGCCAAGTACCGCGCAGTACACATTTCCGTGTCGACCTGTATTGTACTCCCTTGCCGCGCTGTAGCGTTCCTGCTAACCTGCTAGTATAAAAGTATCTGTCAGATTGTCACCACTTGTTCGGGCAGGGAAACTTGGTATTTTTCTGCCTGTGACATGACAAAACCTTCTCCAATTACTGGAGGTAAAACCATCAATCGTTGTGAATTGTTCCTAAAACCAGACACGAGCTTTGCATCTACCACACCAAACTTTACTAGCTACCCCAGTAAGCATGAGCTAGCAGCAATACATGCCTGCCTGCAGTATTAGTTGCAGGTGGACCGCTGCATTTTACTCCATCCATCCACACCACACAATAGAGCGACGACGCAATGCAAATTATGCAATGCATTCCATGCCTTGCAATTGCAATCTACAACCAGCAAAATAAAAGCGCCCTTTGCTGCAAGCTGCTGCAACTTGCAACAAGCAGCTGCTGCCTAACCAACTTCTCCAGCGGATTTGTTAATTAACGGTTACAACTATACGGCACATCCGTTTCGCATTGGCCGTACATGCTGCTCGTTCTGCAGGATTAGCGATTTGTTAATTGGTTTTCCAGGTCGTCTCATCTAAATATATAGGCTCTGTTAGTTGGGGTGTCACCAGCAGCAGCAACCGGTCTCTGCTCTCTGCTGGCTGCTGCGCCATTTCCGTGCGTTTTTCTTTCCCGTGACTCGGTCAGTTTCCGTGCCTTGTTGATCTCCACGCAATGCACACGCACAGCACATGTGGAGCATATAAAAGCACACGCTGCATCATTCAATAAATTCCTTTCTGTTAGTGTTCATCGTGTTTAAGGGCACATGCAAAGTTATTAACTAAGGGCCTGTTTAGTTGCCCATGCAACCCAAAAAAGTTTGCACAGTATCTGTTACATCGAATCTTACGGCACATGCATGGAGTACTAAATGTAGACGAAAGAAAAAACTAATTACACAGTTTAATTGTAAATCACGAGACAAATCTTTTGAGCCTAATTAGTCCATGATTGGACATAAATTGCCAAATAAAACGAAAAGTGCTACAGTAGCCGAACCCAAACTTTTTCACCAACTAAACAACCCCTAAGCAGTAAAGAAAAAATGTCTCGGCGGCTATAAGCGAAAACTCATGGTTATATACTTCTGAAACCGCGGATAATAAGGTTCTGTTAGTGTTCATGGTGTTTAAGGGCACATGCAAAGTTATTAACTAAGCAGTAAAGAAAAAATGTCTTGGCGGCTATAAGCGAAAACATGGGTTATATACTTCTGAAACCGCGGATATAACAAGGGGAAAAACGAGCTTCTGAAACTGACGCCATTTGCATTCAGTAGCTTTGCTTCCACGAAACCCAGTTGCATGTTACTACTCCATACATAGCGATCAAGATCTATTGAATTCCTTATTGTTGAGGATCAACTTGACTTTGTAATCAACAAACCCGTCTCAAAGTACATGCCACATGTACATGCAAGATCACGAATTGGACAAGATCGATTTGATTAACGATCCACTACAGACCCTCTACATACAACCAACTCTGACATCACGAAGAATTTTCTACGTAATCCAATTCAACAACTACTAATCCACTACTACAATAACAAACTCATCAAGTAAAAAAAGAACCATTTTCTTCACCTTCTACTCTCTCTAAACAAACAAAGTTAGCTAGTATTTACGGTCTTCGGCTAACAATACAGCTCATGATTCATGAATCCATCTTGCCGGCTGGTTTGCATCCAGCGGCCGAGATCAGCGCAGTCGTCTTCTCCTGGAGCTCGCGAACCACCTCCGCCATGGAGGGCCGCATCCCGGGGCCCTCGCTGACGCACCCCAGCGCGAGCGCCGCCACGGTCGCCGCCTCATGGGCGTCGTACTCGTCCCCGAGCCTCCGGTCCACCACGTCATCTACTTTTCCTCCTCCTTCGCCGAGTAGCGTTGGACCCACCGCGGCGGCGAGCCGGCGCCCCGTGTCGGCGCACATGGCCTCCCGCCCCGTGAGGAGCTCCAACAGGAGCACGCCGAAGCTGTACACGTCGCTCTTCTTGGTGGCGACGCCGGAGCGGAGGAAGTGCGGGTCGACGTAGCCCGGGGAGCCCATGACGGGGACGGGGCGCGCCGCCGACGCCGGCGCCCTGGACGACGGCGGCTGGAGCGCGGCCGAGAAGCCGACGTGCGCGAAGCCGAAGTCGCAGAGCTTGGCGTCCAGGTTGGCGTCCAGCAGCACGTTGGAGGCCTTGATGTCGCCGTGGATCACCGCCGGGTCCCGGCTCTCGTGGAGGTGCTCCAGCGCCATGGCCACCTGGAACGCCACCGCCATGCGCCGCGCCCACGGGAGCGTCGGCGTCGCCTTGCCGCCGCGGCCGTGGAGACGCTCGTGGAGGTCGCCGTTCGGGGCGTACTCGAACACCAGCACGCCTTCCTCTGCACGTACGCACGCACGCACCACGCGGTGCTTGTGTTAGCTAGCTCTCTATCTATGCCTTTGAAGCTCCCGTCCTCTCGTAGCAGTTGATGGTGTGTGTGTGTGTGTGTGTTGTTACCTCGTTCGTCGCAGTAGCCGAGCAGGCGGACGATGTGCGGGTGCCGGAGCGAGAGGAGCACGTCGAGCTCCTGGCGGAAGGCGCGGTGGAGTCGCTCGCTGCTGCGCTGCACCTTGACGGCGCCGAGGCGGGAGGAGGAGAGGCAGGCCAGGTACACGGTGCTGAAGCCGCCCTGGCCGATGACGCGGGACGAGAAGGCCGCCGTGACGGACTCGATCTCGGCCCACGCGAACCGCCTGGCCGCCCCGCTGCCGCCTTTGCCGAGCGACGACGCGGGCTCGTCCGCGACGCGGGCGTCGGTTCGCCCCGCCGCCTCGCCCTTGTTGCGGCGGAGGCACGAGAAGAGGCCGCACCCGGCGGGCAGCATTCTGGGCTTCTGGTAGCACACGACACCGCACCGCACAACTGCGCAGCAGCAGCACACCGGACGGACACCGCACCGCACAACTGCACCGCGCACCGCGCCGCAGCAGCGGGAGGTGGGTCGCGCTGAGCTGTGCTGTGGTGCTCGATCTGCCAGCCGCTGGGTGCGCGCCTTTTTGGCCGTGCTCGGGTGGCCAGATCACCGAACGGCTACTGGCGCCCGTCGTTATATACGACGCTCGCTCGACGCTGGGCCGGGGACTGGATCACTGGATCGCTGCCGAGTGCCCGAGTGGACCTCAACTAATCAGTGGCGCGCACATAAAGAAAAGGCGCCGGGGGCTGCGCTCCCCACGTTGAGATGCGTGATGCTTCTGCGTCCTGCCGTCACGCACGCACGCCCACAATTGTATTCTGCCGGTGCGTCGCGCCTGCACTGCCTTGCCTCGGCATGTGTTTTCCACCGGGCATGTGTTTTCCACCGGTAAAACTATCAGCAATAATGCGTTCTGCAACCTCCTGAGGCCGGAATGTTGATTTGGCTAGTACTAGTATTTTCTCCGCGTCAGCAGTGGGGGCGCACCGGATCGACCGTGGAGGTGGAGTGCGACGTGCTACCGGCACCAGTTCGCGGCTTCTTTTCCGCTGCTGTCAGAGCGCCCTTTCCTGCAAGTCATGGCAATGTTCATAGCTAAACGTCTCCAGTCAGTGGATGACTGGATGGATGGAATGGAATCCGATGGCGAGTAACGTCCCAAATGGAAATGTCCAGCGACAGGCGTCCCACTTTTTCAACGGGCCGGCGTGCTCTGCTATGCTCAGTGCTCACTTACCGCGGCACAGGAGGTGAAAAAACACCGTGGACCGTGGTGATCGTGAGTGTGGCTGGCCACATGCCCCCACTGAGATTCCTGTAGCCAGATCACGTAGAAGTGGAGATCACATTCACACAGCAAGCTGTACCTGTCCTGCTGCTGGTGGGCAATATGGGGGGAGGAGGATTCAGAAACAGCAGGATGACGCCACGCCCAGCATCTGCAGACGCGCTTCAGATGTTGACTGCCCGAACGACTCCCTGAGACTGAAACTGCAGGCGCTGAGTACTATACTTGACTAATGACTACCCGCGCCCCACGGTACTTGAACATGCTTTGGACTTTCTTAAAATAAACATGCTTTGGACGAATTAAACGCGTCTGGCCTTTGGAGGCTACTACCAATTTTCAAGGTTTATGCTTGCCGGACGCCCCGAAGCTGAATTGGAGCTCGGGGGACGATGGCAACTACTCTGATTGGCCCATGTAGCATGAGCTAGGTTACATCAATCATTTGGTGTTGTTTAGTAGGAGTGCTTCACTTGATGATGAAGAAGAAAAATAACAGATCATGGGTGGAACCAGCTACGGCATAGACGATCCCATCACGAAGGAACCAGCTACGGCATAGGCGATCTCGTAAATCGTTTGGTTTCGTCGTGTAACGATATTTTGTTACTGCTACCATGTTGAGCCGGACAGCGACCAGGACATCCGCGCTCCCAGCAGCGGCAAAACCAGCGCACGCTTCGACCGTGATCGAGCACCTTGTCAGTGGCCACCTTCAGCCTTCGTCACTCATGTGACGCCGCAGACTCGACCGAGATGCCGCCAACGGTGGTGTGGCGCCATCGGAGGGCCTGTGACGCCGCGGACTCGCCGTGGTGGCGTGGTCCCGTGGAGCCGTAGTGACTAGCGAGCCGGGATGCCGGCACCACTGAAGAGTGAAGAGAGTGACACCGTAGTGGCGAAGTTCTCACATGCGCGCTGTCGATCTCTAGGATACCAAGAACCGGTGACCAATGGCAACCGCGCTGCCGCCGCCGTCGAACTCGGAGCCACAAGGCTATGAGACTCACACAAAAACGACGGAAGGTGGTGGAGCAGCGTCGTCATTGTCGCCAACTCGCCATTGCTGGGAGCGCAGTCCTAAAGCTTTTACAGTCAAAAAGGGAGGGCGATCGGTATTGACTTAGCAGTTAGCAGTTAGCACCATGTCCGATACGGTGGAAACAGATAACAGAGCTCCTAAAAATAAACGAACGTTACGGGATGTCATTGCAGTGTGATGACTGTGATCGGATTACGCCCCTAGTTACGATTGGCTTGCGCGTAATCTACAGGACTTGGGCTTTCTGTATGTGCGACACTCAAAAAATTTTAAGGGAAAAACGACTTGCATTTCATTGGCCCATGAGATAGGTTCATGTAAGTTGACCCCAGTAACTATTTCTTTCTTTACACAAAACCCAGGTAACATCTCATTCTCTGAAAAATATACCGGACAAAATGAAGCTAAGATCTGTAGCTCCTGATGCCGATCGGTATGCTAACAATGCCCACAGTAGGCGCTTAGTTATTTGTCGGTGACTCTGAATTTAGGATCGACAAATGTCTAGCATCTCAAACAATATGATTATATGTGATTGGCACACAGCTATGTTTATGTTGCGTATAATAAACTCTTAACTATGTTTATGTGGCGTATAATAAACTCAAGCACACTCTTTCTCTCACTCTTATCTTATCATGCAACTTGTTGCCACAAGCAACTACCTGTACTCCCATCGTCTCGTAGAAAAAGTCATTCTAGCCTTCTATACTTAGAGCAAATATAATAAAGAGCTGTTAGTAGGCTTTAGACTGAGGTGGAGCATAGAGAGGAGGAACGAGAAGATATGTAGGCTCTAAGTTTACAACCAGCTCATGCACAAGAACAAAAAAAAAATTATGACAAAAGGAGATGGATCACTGATGGGCCAACTACTGTAAGAGTGGGCTGATAAGTGGACATACAATTTTCTGAGTGGGCACATTATAGCTGAAAGAACAAAAATCGAATTGTTTTTGTTTTTTTGTTTAGTTTTTGTATCTAGGAATTTCGCTGATCGTCACAGCTTTGGTTTTAACTGCAAACCGAACTGACTAACCAAATAACCTAAAACTTCCACGACCATGAAAGAAAACCATTTGGTTCCTTCTTGACTCCGTCCCCGCTTCCACTTTAGCATTCCCCCACATAAGCCCAACTCATGGGGCCCAATTAGGGCAGAAAAGACAACGAGCCCCCCACCTGCACACACACACACCCAACGCATAGTGTAAATCAAAGGCTAGATTTTTGAGTTATTATGAAAATATATCTAGGATTTATATTTTTTTCCTACCACGTCTCAAGAGGATTAGCGTGAACCCTTCAAATAGTAATAGCCTCATGATTTGCATGCACCATAAAATATCTCAGGAAACACAGAAACTACAACTCAAGGGGAAAAATTATCCAACGTCTCCGATGCACATGATAAAGTCTAGAGCATTTCCACTGTTTGTTGTGGTGGAAATAAGAGTTCCCAGGGCATTGCCAATGCCAAGAAATTGTCATAACAAAGGGTCAAAGAAGAATTGCGTGTTATCGAAGACTCTAGTATATAATGAAACTCGAATCTGATCCATGGATTCCATGTCTAATCCATGCGTCATCCGAAGATATTGTTTGGATGCACTAGTATTTATTTCGATCCACATGTACTGAAATACATTGAGATTAAAATTAACTAATTTTCAACTCGATCTATTCCAACACATGGATTGATTTTAAATACGAGTGCATACAAACAAGCACCAGCTCAGTAGGCATCGGCAAAACGTTATCTGAACGATTGAAAAAAAAAAAGAGGTAAGGCCATTTGTGGCTGAAACAAATGTTGATTCGCCGCTCCAAATTCCTGATCAATTTCTGTCGGAGAAGATTACAGGAAGTTTAGAGTGACCCATGAATGTACAATTGTTGGCATTAGGCTACAGTATAACATGACCTATGGTAAGAAAAAAGAAAAAAAAAACTTTCTGTTTAGGCGCCTCTGCTACCTCCTCTGTTCTTCGGTCTTACTACTACTAGGTTTTTTTTTTTACCTTTCATGATCTGGTACTTATTACAGAACAAATCAATAAATGGTATTCGGATGGTTCAAAGGCAGGACAAGTATACTTGGTGATTATGGGCCGGAAAAGGTGGTGATGCACTGGTGCTGATCAGCTGGCACCGGTCCTGCTCCTGCAGCATTGCCCTCTACTGAACGGCAAGGAAGGTGCTGCTCGTTGGGGCAGCTGAACTCGTCGGTGCCGCAGCCGTCGCTGCTGCTGCTGCTGCTGCTGGTTCAGGTACGTTGCCGCTGCTCCCGATCACATCAGGCTTCTGGACGCCCATCTTGTACTTCATTTTGTCTTCGTCGTTGCCTTCTTCAGTGTAGACTGTGTAGTCTCTTGCCATGTTGATGTCGTCGTCGCTGTCCGTCTCGTCCGCACTGAACTGCTGCTGGTGCTGCACATTTGTTGCATTCACATTGTCCTCTGCCGTCTGCACAAGGTCAGTTCTAAATTTTGGTTAGCTTGTGCAATTAATTGGTTTCGAAATATGGAAAGTTTTACGGTGAATGTGCGATCTTACCTTGCCTTTGGCGCCGTCACCAGGCGGGGTGGTTGTTGGTGCTGTATCGCCGTTGCCGGGAGAAGTATGCACGTTTCCCTGTTCATCATTCTTCCGGTTGTCGACATCGTTGCTGCTCTTTCCCTCGAGCTCGCGCTGGCTCGGGTTGTCCTGCACGGTAGCGGCGACGGCAACGGCGGTGGCCATGTTCGCTCCTGGTGCGGTTCTGCTGCCTCTGCCGCCCCCACGGTGTTTCTTGCTGTACATGGCGTCGAGCTGGTGGAAGTAAGGACAGGTCTTGGAGTCCTCGGGGCGCCTCTTGTTGCTCTCCTTCACCTTCTTGTAGTACTTGTTGATGTTCTCCCACTTCTCCTTGCACCGCTTGGCGCTCCGGTTGTACCCGATCCTGCGCATCCCGGCGGCGATGTCCTCCCAAAGCGGCCCCTTGGCCCCCGCGTCCTGGTACTGCTCGTCCTTCTCGTTGCGCATCTGGATCAGCGCCTCCACTTCCTCCTTAGGCCACCGCGACGACGACGTGGACCCGCTGCCCTCGCCTCCCGCCCACGCCAAGGCCTCCGCCGCCTTGAGCGGCGCGGGCACCAGCTGCTGAAGCGAGGTGGCCGCCGCGTCGTGGCCACGAGGCGACGAAGGGGTGTAGTCAGAGATTGGCGGAGCGGGCACCACGCCGGCGCCGGCGCTGTGCGGAGGGAGCCGCACGGGCTGCCCCTGTCCCCCGCCGACGCGCTGGAGGAACGCGATCAGCGCGGCATCGCGGGAGGCCGCGGCGGCGCGCTCCCTGGCGAGCTGCTCGCGCTCGCGGTTCATGCGGGCGACCTCCTGGCGCCGCCACGCCTCCTCGCGCGCCGTGCGCTCCGCCTCCCACCGCTCCAGCGTCTCCAGGAACACGCGCTGCATGGCGTCCTGCTTGTCCGTGACCTGCTTCATCATCCCCTCGAAGATCGCCATCATCTCCCTGTCGCAGTCGCCCCTGCCGAGGCCCTGCTCCCCGGCATCAGAGTCGTCGTAGTCATCCGAGTCGGAGTCGGAGTCGGACTCTGACCCTGACATCGACGAGAAGCTGAGGTCCGGCAGGCCGGCTCCGGCGGGAGGGCCCAGCGCCGTAGGGCCCGCCGTCCATGCCACTGCCATCGGCTGATGAGGGCCAGTTTGCACCGTAGTGGTCATGCTCATGCCCGAGGGGTGCGGCGGCGGCGCCGCGGCGTGCAGCGCCTCGAGCTGCGAGAAGAAGCGATAGCTCTTGCCGTCCTGGCGTCCGGCGCGGGCGTCCTTGGTGCGCTTGTAGTACTTGTCCACGTTCTCGAACTTCTCCTTGCACTTCTTGGCGCTCCGTTGGTAGCCCAGCCCTGCAAGCTTCCTGCAAAAACAAAATGCGCCCCAGCACGGACGCACTGTTAGCTCTTTCTCGCGTTCACGTCTCAACCAGCATGAGTCATGAAGAGGTGATGACTTGGTTGTGTGTGTGCAGAGGAGGAGTATCTTTCATCTAAGTCAGTGGTCAAAGCTTGCCATCATTCTTCCTCTTTCTCTGAAAAGGACTGGACGGACGCGGAAGGAATTGGAATTTGGAAGCGGATCGGAGACAGACAGACATGTAAAGCGACGACGGTGGAAGCATCAGCCATCAGCCATCAGCAGTGCTAGGAATCAATCAGCACAGAGAGAGATGTGGTGATGATGTCAAGTTGATGGCATCGTGTCCGAGGAACAAACATAAGCTAATTGATGAAGTGGTGATGACAGCGGCAGCCTGGTGCAGCCAGCGAAATGCTTTTCCTTCCTCCCTCCCCCCCGGAAAACTTGGTGCTCCATCCAAGTGTGTTTTAAAAGGAATAGAGGGAATAGAAAAACAGTGCAGTGATAGCCTGCAGCAGGCTGCAGCTGCTGCCATGTCTGTGCGGCCTGCGCCTGCACGCACAATCACGCCGCGGCATACGGCTGCCCGGGCGCCGACTCAGATCCTTATCGTCCTGCCTGCGCCTGCGCTGGCGGCACCTACCACTTCACTACGCTCCAATCTCACAGAAACCCGGGAGCATTACGCCAAAAGCGCTGGAAAAAAAGCAGTGGCCGGGTAAAGATAGACGACAGGATAGCTCGCCATCATTTTTACCGGCGACGCAACGCCGGACACGGAGAAGAGGTGAAATTCCGTGAAACCGTTAGCCGCATTCCGCAGCAGCAGGCAAAGGAGAGGAAAAGATTACGGCTTTGCTGATGCTTGTTCTCACCTGGCGACGTCCTCCCAGAGCGGCGCTTTGAGGGGGGCGTTCCGGAAGTCGGCGTCCATCTCCGTCCGGATCCTGATGAGCGCCAGCGTCTCCTCGCGCGGCCACCGGTGGTGCCCGCCCGAGCCGGACGCTCCCACGCCGCTGGCGCCGAAGTCGGCCTGCATGGCGTCGTCTTGGATGATGCTGGCCGCGGCACCGGCGCCGGCGCCGGAGCCAGAGCCGCCCGCTGGCAATTCCTCGAAATTAGCACTCGGCCCAGCCGGCTGCAGCTGCATCGTCGGCGGGGCGGCTGGGATGTCGGTGACAGACACGGCGGGCCCCGTCGGCGTCGGCGAGAACGGGGCCGTGCCCATGCCCGTGCCAGCCGTCGTCGGGGCCATGTACGGGGACCCGGTGCCACCGTGGTGGTGCAGCATGGCCACCACCACCTTTGCTTCCCTGCCCAAAACACGAAATTCCGTTGATCTACCACCTCCCAAGACCTAGGGAATAGAAAATTGCAGCATCGCTTAACCAGTACTGCGACTAGCACACAGTCCCTCACTTGGCTCCGGTCTACAACTACGTACTACCAACTACCATTAGACTAAGAAAGCAATTCAGGCACAGAATTGGGGAGAATTGTTGCTTCTACACCCATCTCTCTCTCGGTCCCCGTTTCCCTCCCGTCTCTCTCTAGGAACAAAATGAGTGCCACAAGCAAGATTAGAGACTTACGGACCCTCTGGACGACGGGTTATGAGGGAAATTGGCAGCGAGGGGCTGTGCCTGTGCAGCTAGGGGAGGAGGAAGAGGGGCGGTGGTGAAAGGGATGGGATGGGGTCATGGACAACTGGAAAGGGGCAAAAGAGTGTGGAGGGCTGTGAGGGCAGGCAGAGAAAGCCAAGACCCTCTACAAAGGGGGAGGCTGGGGCTGGGGTATGGTACATGTGTAAACTCCACTAGATATATACTAATGCTATAGGATTTATTGTGAGTGTATCTCTCTCACAAGATTTATGAACTTTGGAAAAAAAATGCATTTTAGTTTTTTTATGCATATTATTAAATATTATAGATACCAGATGCACTCTTATTACTTCTCTACGAGTAAATGTATGTGTATCGAGATATTTTCATTTTCGTCCAATGGATTCCTTTCGTAAATGATAGGAGATATATGGGTACGTGTATGCCTCCGCAGGGGAAATTATATATGTCTCCACATAAGATGCGCGACTTATAAGATATTCTCATTTTAGTCCACCATTTACTTCTCCACGAGTAAATGTGTGCGTATCGAGATATTTTTATTTTCGTCCAATGGATTCCTTTCGTAAATGTTAGAGAGTGTGTATCGAGGTTTTTTCATTTTCGTCCAATGGATTCCTTTCGTAAATGTTAGAGATATATGCGTACGTGTATGCCTCCGCAGGAGAAATTATATATGTCTCCACATAAGATACGCGACTTGTAAGATATTCTCATTTTAGTCCACCATTTATTAAATAAATGTTGCGAATAGAAATGGGCCATTCAATCCCCAAGAGTAAGTATAGGCACCTCCCATGGAAGATATCCAAATTCCAAGAGAAAATGCCCTGTAGATTTTTTTTAATCCCTTTGGATCATTTCAAATATGTTAGAGATGGATAATGTGTGCTATATGCCTTTGTATATCTATCTTGCATACCCACAAAGAATATCTATCTTGCATAACTACAACTTTCATGATAAAGAATGCTCATTATAATTTATCCCTTGGATATCACTTCACCTAATTCTTCAATCTTCACAAGTTAAATTCATGATAAAAAAGAACAAACCTATGTGTTTCAATAGGATCCATTTCAAGAATGAGATATATTGATGAACTTTACTTACCTCTCATATATTGATGAACTTTACCTATCTCTCAATGAAAATACGCTTGCAATCAATCAAAGTGTAGAATATATGCAAATGTTCACAACTTGGGTTCTTTCCATTAATATATTGTGATCAGGATTGCACAAGTCTTTGTTTATCATGCAAGGAAGCAGGTGAATATATTTGGTTATTTGATGATATTAATAAAGTCAAGTTTTTTTGTGCAAAGAAAAGCTTTGTCAATATATTTAAAAAGCTATAGGAACATACTAGTCATGACCAACTTTAAAGTAGCAAGCCCGCATGTATATGCTTGACAAAATAACTTTGCTTATATATGCACCTTGTTTGATGCATGCCATAGTGTGCCAGTGGTTGAGTTATATAATTTTAGACCTTACAATCAAGTTTAGATTCATTTATTGCATTGAGGACACATATGCCAACTTTGATTACTTGAATAGCTAAATCTAAGAGTTTGTGTATCATAGATATGGATCATGGATACAACTAATGAAGACATAAAATTCCTAAAAAGTTAGAACACAACACCCTAGAGTTATCACAAGTAAAGTAATCTTAGATTTGATCATACTTTACTAAGAAAAATACCAACATCATTGACACTAAATAAGTACACTATGAAAATATATTTCACGGCATATCTAATGATACTAATTTGGTGTTGTTAATATTAGGGATACCTTAACTTTTATCTATCCAATTATTGCCCAAGTTTGTTTGTAGCCACGTGACCCTAAACAAGAAATCTTTGTCCATCAAACTATAAATACTGAACAAGTTTGGCCATCCTGCTAGTTTTAATGTGGTTTTGCATTTAATAAAAATAATTGAAAACTAGTTTATTTTCTAAAACACATAAATAATTTATTTTAAATTAGAAAATATGAACCAGATACATAATTTTTATAAAAATATGATCTCTCTCATTGGTGCTCTACTTGGAGTTTTTTGTACTTTATTTATTCATATTCTAGGTTTTAATTGGCTGTAGTAATATTTTTCACTTATTTAAATCATCATTTTATAGCATAGTATACCCAACATTGATCAATAGAACTTATAAAGACAACGAGTAAACATAAGAAAAATAAAAATGGCACCAACCTTGCAAGTACCATGCTCTGCCGCATATGTACTCGCTCTATCCCAAAAAAAACTTATATAAAAAGATATTAATGATTATCATAATAAATAAATATTATTTTCCTATTCAGACATATATAATGTGAATTATGAAAATATATCATCAAATGATAAATATTATACTCGCAAGATATAATTTATATAAACATTATACTATTAATTAAATATCATCAAATGTAAATTATAAAAGGATATTAATGATTATCATAATAAATATCATCAAATATATTCACATTATTTGATGGTATATTATTAGATTTAGTATTATAAATATTATGCTCCCAAGATATAATTTATATAAACATTGTATCTGGAACGTAAATTAGCATTATTAGATATATCATGAAATATATTTTGATATTACATTTATTTAATATTGAAAATATTAATATATACTTTTCTATAAACTTGATCAAAGTTAGATAAGTTTGACTTAGATAACAATAAAGCGACTTACAATTTGAAATGAAAGAGTAATCTAAGGCTAGTGTCTATGACATATGTAGCCTCTCGTGTGTCATTGACACTGGACGGTGGACCCATATCTAATCCTGACATTGGATGCTATGTCCAATGTTTTCGCACTCCTTTGGTGATATGCCAAGCTAATTTTCGTTCCATTTTACTTTCAGAAAAGCGTGAGTAACTAGTACGCTAAAGTTTTCGGAACATGGTAATGATTAATTGGATGCTGCACGGTTGAGCCAAACTTCAATCATACTAGAGCAGCGAGGGGATAGATAGATGGTCGGACGTGATCTGTCAGGGGCGCGTGATCCAAGGAAACGGTCCGCTGCAGATGCAGGCGGTACGTACGCGCGCAGCAGGCACCAGGCAGGGGACACACGTACAGAAGTCAGAAATGCGTGGCACCCTGACCCGTCCAGCGCTAGCGACACCGTGGGGGGCAAAGCAACAGGGGAGGCCCGGCGCACGGCAGCCGCAGGGTGCAATCAATGAACGGGCACCGCCGCACCGGCGCCGGGCTCGCTGCCAAGGCCAGCAGCGATCGCTTCTCCCTCCGAGCTGGGATTCCCTGTCCCTGGCGACTGGCGTGGCCTCGCCGAGCAGGGCCGCCGTTCCGGGACCCGGCCAGTCGGCCAGCCGGGCCAGGGCCTGCTGCTCTTCTCTGTGGCGTTAGGAATTTGGACGTACGTCAATCAGGCTTGTTCACTGCAAAGCCCAAGCGTCCTGCAGGTGGCTCGGCGCTGTTTACGTTCTCTTGTGAGTTGCGAGAAGGGCCATGAACGCAAGGTCACGAAGGATCGGATAAAAATAGATTGCTCTAAATTTGTCATAGTAGCTTGCAGAATCTAGCTATGCTTGGGAAGAGAGAAGGTGGTCCATACTAAAAATGAAGAGGGAGAGGAAATAAAGGTGATGCATGATAAAAGAAAAAAGTTTTTTTTTATAAACCACGAGTAGTGATAGTTTGCATTGCGTGAATAGTAGTTTCACCAATTCCTAATCTACGTGGATCACTTTATTTGTACTATAACTACTAAGAATGTTAGCCTCCATTGGTAATGCTCAAAATGGTGAGGATGATGCAGGAGTAGAAAGACAGACAGCCTTGTAAAAAAAAGGGGAAGACAGACAGCAGATTTCCTATGCAAGCATGGCATGAGTGAACTGTGCTTTCTGATTGAGCTCCTTTTTCTTGTAAGCATGACATGAAGAGCTGTTTTCTGATTTAGAAGAAAAAGGCATTCCCCAACATTAATCCCTTATTTGCAAGAGAAGCGATAGCATCCATGGGAAGTACAGCATAAACAAAGCAAATATACTTACTAATTGTTTGGATTACGTAATAACAATGATAAACAAAGCATACTTGTATACTAATGTTTGGATTACATAATAATTAATGATGATGATGATACGCATCTCCCATTCTGCCAGCCTAAAGAAGAGAAATTAACAGAAGTAAGCGATGCATGCTCAACCTCAGCTAGCAGTGTGATGCAAGCTACTGCCGCCTAGATCAGGCTCCTCCTCGGGCAGCCGGAGGCGACAGAGAGGGCAGACGGCATTGCGGCAGAGCCACTCCGAGATGCAGTGTTGGTGGAAGGCGTGGGAGCAGGGCATCGCCCTCATCGTCTCGTCGGCGCGGAAGTTCTGCAGGCAGACGGCGCACTCCTCACCCGAGCAACGACCCGTCACCTCCTGGAGGCTCAGGATGGCCTCGCTAGTGGCACCGACGCGAGAACGCTTGCTGCTGCGATGAGCGGGGGCCGCCAGATAATCATCGTCATCGCCGAACACAGCAGCGGCCAGATCAACATCGAAGAGGTGATCTGGATGGACGGAAGAGGACGGGGGGATTGGCACCACCGTCCCGGCCCTCGGCCCAGAAAGGATATGGATACGTCGATATCGTTGACCTTGCCGGCGGGAACTCATCGACTGCATCGGCATCGGAGGATTTTGATTGATGAGCACAACGATGAGCTAGCTAGACGACGGAACAAATCGACTCGACGACGGATCGATATGTATGATTAAGATAATAATGGGAAGGGGAACCCTAGATACATACTCACCTGTGTATCCATCCCTTTATATAGGCAGCGGCGGCGGCAACAGCTCTTGTCGGATTCCAATTGTCGGAGTCGGAGCAGCAGCTGCAGCTCGACTCGGAGCCGGAGTCGGAGACGAGATCTGGTGCACTGAATGATACGATACGGTTTCCGGTCCGGGGATGGGATGGAAGGAGAGTATTATAGGGGGCGACGACCAGAGACTATCCGGCGTCTGAGACAGCACGGCAGCATTTGATGGCCTGCCGGGGGTGGAGGCGGCGGCGGCGGTGGCGGTTCTGCCTCTGCGTCGTGGAGTGGAATGGAAGGAGAGAAAAAAAAGCTACAGGTTCCTTTTACCCCTGAATTTATCATTCCACTCCACTCCATATCAAAACCGGGCCAAACTGTCAGAATAATACACGTCTCCGGTCTTTGCCACGTCACTTGTATGGGCCCACCTCTCTTTCTCTCCCTCTCCGATCTCTATTTGCTGCTGGAGCTCGCCGTCGCTGCAGAGGCCCGCACCGCAGCGAGCTCAGACACCGAGACACGGCTCCGGCGGCGGGGGTGCACAGGTATTCTGCCCGTCCTGCGCGTGGCGGGTTCGACGGCATCAGCGCCGTGGACGTGTATCCTCCGCTCCGAAACCGAAAACCACACCACCACACCGCTCTGAAGCCTGTAGCCGCTCCTCTCAGCAGTGCTATGCTCTGTACCTCCCACTCAGCTGGAGCGTCATTGTTAAAGTCAAAGAAGAAATTAGGCTGTGTGTTTAGTTCCATTGAAAAATGCACTATGCAAAAAAAATTCTCCGTCACATCAAACTGCGATACATGCATGAAGTATTAAACGTGGATAAAATCAAAAACTAATTGCGCAGTTTGGTTGTACTTTGCGAGATGAACGTTTTGGGCCTAATTAGTCAACGATTGGACAACTATTACCAAATACAAACAAAATGCTACAGTGTCACTACAGTGAATTTTGGTACTCCAAATTTGAGAACTAAACACATATAGTATTTGAACATTGATGTGACTATATGTGTAGAGTTTGTTTTGCAGAAAGAGCAACGAGCAACTTCTAATCATGTAGCGCTGCAACGTCTATGTCTACGTACGCATCATTGAATGTGTCGCCCCCTGCATCTGCAATATACAGGACCACTGCCTTAAATCTGTCTCCGAATGCTTTGGACACTACCACTGCTGTCCAAGATGTACTCTAAAATTTATTTTCATTCCATTTCTTTCGTGCAGTGGTAGGCTAGGCTCTAGGCCGGATACACTTATATAAGCAATTCTGGCCTCCAGTTTCAGGAAAGAGACCATTACCCAAAGCTTAAACAGCTTCGCTTTACCAAGCTTGGTTTAAAGTAAATCCGCACTATTAGAAATAGTTTGTGACGTGTTGCTGTGTCAATGTAAATCCTAGGAGGACGGCATGAGGGTCCAAGGTTGTTGGTTTGTTACTAAAGATAGAGTCTGTAAAATAGAAATTGTTGTATAGGATCCTAGAGACCTGGGACTCTCATGCCGTGATCACCGGAGATTATTTCCTTGTATATGTGCTGCGCCATTGGCATTATAAATCAACACGTACAACGCCCCTAGCTATCATCTTGCCAAGCGCTTCCACCATCTGCCCTCTGTATTCTTACATGGTATCAGAGCCACAAACACTCAATAGATCCAATTGCCGCCCACCATGTCTTCTTCGATCCCCCATCCTAACAGCGGACAAGGATGGCAAGAAGGCCTCCAACCCGGCGTTCGAAGAATGGGAGGCACGGGATCAGCAGATCCTCAGCTTCCTTCTCACCTCCGTCTCTCCGAGCATTCAAAGCCACATCACCAAGACGAAGACGGCGGCTGATGCATGGGCTAAGCTTAAGGCCATGTTTGCCTCACAAACCCGTGTGCGTGCGGTAAATCTGCGCATCTCCCTCGCCAATACCAAGAAAGGTAACTCATCTGCTACCGACTATTTCACCAAGATGAAAGGTTTCAGCGATGAGATGGTGGCCGCGGGACAACCAATCACTGATGATGAGTTGATTGAGTACATACTCACCGGTTTGCCCACGGAATACGAGTCACTGGTTACCTCTCTCATCACGAGGGTGGAATCAGTGACCATCGACGAGCTGTATTCACAGCTCCTCAACTTCGAGACCAGGATGGATCTAGTCCAAGGCGGTGACCAGAGCTCGGCCAACATGGCCGGCCGTGGAGGCCGTGGTAATAATCGTGGCCGTGGTGGTCCCTATCATGGACGTGGGCGCGGCCCTCCAAATGGTGGGGGTCATGGTCGCGGTCAAAGAAGCAACCACCAAGGCGGCGACTCCAACAACAAGAAGCTGGACAAACCGATCTGTCAGGTGTGCTTCAAGGAGGGGCACACTGCAGCTCGTTGTTGGCACCACTTCGATGAGGACTTCGTCCCTGAAGAAAGGCATGCAGCAGCGGCAACTAGTTCATACAACATCGACACCAACTAGTACACTGACAGCGGCTCCACTGACCACATCACCAGCGAGTTAGAGAAACTCTCCATGTGTGAGAAGTACAACGGTGGTGATCAGATCCACACCGCAAGCGGTGCAGGTATGACAATTAAACATGTTGGTCAGTCTACTATTGTTACCCCTAGCCGCAATCTCTAGTTAAAAAATGTTCTGCATGTACCTAAGGCTTCTAAGAATCTTGTTTCAGTTCATCGATTTACTTCTGATAACTCTGACTACATGGAATTTCACCCCACCTATTTTTTGGTTAAGGATCAGGCAACCAAGAAAACTCTGCTTAAAGGTCGTTGTCATCGGGGGCTATATCCTCTTCCTTCATCGCCAAAACAAGTCCTCGTGGCGTCTCGCCCGTTCCTGTCTCGGTGGCATGAACGACTAGGACATCCAGCTTCCCCGATCGTTCGTCACATCATCAGCAATAATAGTCTTTCATTTGCTTCAGAGTCCAATAATGAGCATGTGTGCGATGCTTGTCAACAAGCAAAAGCACACCAGTTGCCTTATCCTAAGTCAGTGAGTCAATCTAGTGCTCCTTTAGAACTTGTGTTCTCAGATGTGTGGGGTCAAGCTATCGAGTATGTTGGCAGAAAACAGTATTATGTTAGTTTTTATCGATGATTACAACAAGTTTACCTGGATCTACCTTATTAAATATAAGTCTAAAGTTTTTCAGAAATTTCATGATTTTCAGAACCTAGTTGAAAGGTTGTTTGATCGAAAAATAAAAGCCATCCAAACTGATTAGGGTGGTGAATATCAAAGGCTTAGCTCCTTTTTTACTAAAATTGGCATCTCGCATCATGTTTCATGTCCTCATGCGCACCAACAAAATGGTGCCGCCGAGCGCAAACATCGGCACATCGTTGAAGTTGGTCTAGCTCTTCTATCATGCGCTAGTATGCCCCTGAAATTTTGGGACGAAGCGTTCCTCACAGCCACGTATCTCATCAATCGCCTTCCTAGTGCAGTCATCAATTTTGCTATGCCCCTGGAGCGCCTCTTTGGTCAAAAACTAGATTACTCCTCCCTACGGACGTTTGGTTGTGCCTGTTGGCCCAATCTTTGGCCGTATAATGCCCATAAACTCTAGTTTCACTCTAAGAGATGCGCCTTTCTAGGCTATAGTAATCTTCACAAGGGGTATAAATGTCTGGACATTGCATTTGGGCGTGTCTATATCTCTAGAGATGTCACATTTGATGAAACAATTTTTCCTTTTGCCGAGATGCATCCTAATGCGGGTGCTCGTCTGCGCTCAGAGATCCTCTTGTTATCTCCTGATTCAGTGGCTACCAAAGGGGATAGTAGTTTGGATGATCAACATGTTAGTTTGCCTGTTAATTTGCCTAATGAATTTAACAATCCTGGCGGAGATTCTAGTTTGCATCAGGTGCCAAATACAGACGATATCACCATTGGAAGCAGCGGCACGGATCATGGAGACAATCCCGATCGATTTCTGCGTCCGGATTAGCATCGGCCCAGCCACCTAGACGTTCTCCGCCGGACTCTACGCCCATGTCGCCAGGCGGGTCTAGCAGCCAGCCGACTACGCCCGTTTCCACCGAGGAGATGTCGCATGGGGGCCAATCAGCTGTGCCCCTGCTCTCACTTGTCACCGAAGTCTCTTCGACACGGCCTGCGCCTGCTTTAGGCGCGGGAACAACGCCACCCGATGCTGTGACACAGAGCCTGGGGGAGATTTCCACTGGTGGATCCACTTATCTTGCAGAAGAGGTCGCGGCTCCTTTGCGGCTGGTAACAAGGCTCCAGCGCGGCATTCAAAAGAAGAAAATTTATACTAATGGCACGGTCAGGTACAGGATGTTAGCAAGCACTAGTGAACCGACTGATCTTGCTGATGCACTGCAGGATAAAAATTGGAAATAGGCCATGAACTCTGAATATGAAGCACTGATGAGGAACAAGACATGGCACCTAGTTCCGCCACAGAGGGGAACCAATGTTATAGGGTGCAAATGGGTGTATAAAATCAAGAGAAAGTCTGATGGGAGTCTAGATCGTTACAAGGCTCGCCTTGTTGCCAAGGGCTTCAAGCAAAGGTATGGAATTGATTACGAAGATACATTCAGTCCAGTAATTAAGGCTACAACTATTCGAGTTATATTGTCCCTAGCTATATCTTGTGGATGGTCTCTTCGCCAACTCGATGTGCAAAATGCATTTTTACATGGACTCTTAGAAGAAGATGTATACATGCATCAACCTCCTGGTTTTGAGGATCCAAACCGGCCTAACTATGTGTGCAGACTTGATAAAGCTTTATATGGGTTAAAGCAAGCTCCTAGAGCATGGTACTCCAGATTAAGTGAATGGTTGATTCAATTGGGGTTTAAAGCATCCAAGGCTGACACATCCTTGTTCTTCTTCAGTAAGGGAGGCATCACAATGTTTGTTCTTGTGTATGTCGATGACATAATTGTGGCGAGTTCCACCGAGTAAGCAACAAGTGCATTACTTCGAGATCTTAAAGAATAGTTTGCATTGAAGGACTTGGGAGAGCTTCACTATTTTCTTGGCATAGAGGTACATACAACAAACGGTGGAATTATGCTTACACAAGAAAAATATGCGTCTGATCTACTGAAGAGGGTCGGCATGGCAGATTGTAAGCCAGTCAATACACCATTATCCACTAGTGAGAAGCTATCTCTATATGAAGGAAGTCCTCTAGGGGCTCACGACACCACAAGATACAAGAGCATTGTAGGAGCATTGCAATACCTAACATTAACACGGCCTGATATCTCATTTGCTATGAATAAAGTCTGCCAGTTTCTTCATGCTCCAACTACAGTACATTGGGATGCTGTGAAAAGAATATTAAGGTATATAAAGCAGTGCACTGGACTCGGGCTAAAGATTCACAGGTCGGTTTCCACACTAGTAAGCGCCTTCTCAGATGCTGACTGGGCAGGCTGTGTGGATGACAGTAAATCCACCGGAGGATTTGCAGTTTTTCTAGGAACTAATTTAGTGTCTTGGAGTGCTCGCAAACAATCCACTGTCTCTAGATCCAGTACTGAAGCAGAGTATAAAGCAATAGCTAATGCTACAGCAGAAGTTATGTGGATACAGACTTTGTTACATGAGATAGGCGTGAAGAGTCCTAATGCTGCCAAATTGTGGTGTGACAATCTAGGTGCCACATATCTTTCAAGCAATCCTGTGTTTCATGCTAGAACAAAACACATTGAAGTGGACTACCATTTTGTGAGAGATCAAGTCAAGCAGAAACGTTTGGAAATTGACTTTGTCTCTTCCAAGGATCAAGTGGCTGATGGATTCACCAAGGCTTTGCCTATGAGACTAGTTGAGAATTTCAAGATCAATCTCAACTTAACTAAGTTGTGATTGAGGGAGCCTGTTAGAAATAGTTTGTGACATGTTGCTGTGTCAATGTAAATCCTGGGAGGACGGCATGAGGGTCCAAGGTTGTTGGTTTGTTACTAAAGATAGAGTCTGTAAAATAGAAACTGTTGTATAGGATCCTAGAGACCTGGGACTCTCATGCCGTGATCACCGGAGATTATTTCCTTGTATATGTGCTGCGCCATTGGCATTATAAATCAACACGTACAGCGCCCCTGGCTATCATCTTGCCAAGCGCTTCCACCATCTGCCCTCTGTATTCTTACACGCGCGTGCCGGCGCGTGTAATGATAGACAAAATTTTACGTGACTCACTTTTGTGGCTGAGAGAAATCAAACAAATATAATGAGTTAGTTTACTTATCGTGAAAGGGTGCTAATGAAATACTAACAAAAAGGATAAAATATGTTGTGTTACTCGTTTGTAATGAAAAACAATTTCTATACATAAAAATAAAATATAACTTGAGTATAGAGCTTAAGTGAAGTTGGTGAGCAAGTTATCTAGATGATAGTGCAACCTTGATTTTGGAGTTTAAATATGGTTGATTGTTCGGTGCGGACGAGTTTTGGGGTGTATTGTCATCGGTCGATACTTACATATGGCTAAATATATGTGTCCATCGTTGCTAGTTGGCTATATCTACACTAACGTATTTGATTTGATAACCATGTTTCCGATATATAAGCATATCTATCTATCTATTCTATTCTATACTATAAAAGAGCGAAGGAATTGAAATTAGCCTCTCACCCAAATGTTTTCTACCCACCTAAACTTGTCCCTTAGATCACAAATCCAACACATCTAATTCTCCGTCCTAATCTGACCAACGGGCCAGGCCGGAAAACTTTTAATTGTTTACGCGTGTTTATACGTTGGACCTACTTGCTGTTTGAATCTTCATATACACGGAGTATCTCTATATATCTAGGCAATGGTGGGGTTCATCCAAATCTTTATGGTTAAGGAGCTGTTCAACCTACACACGAAGGCCAACGAGGACGAGCAGCTCTACCATCGTCCACGATGCTTTACTAATTAGGTAGCGCTAAGATATATGATGATTGATGCATAATATCATCATTTTCTATTTATTCCTAAATAATGATCATTTTCTTTTTACTACTTATTTGGATAGGCAGGACATATTCCTTTAATAGTTGTGTTTAGAACCATAGGCCAAAAAATAGTGTATTCAAATCCTCAAATAAGACTAATAATTAGCATTTTGAAGACATGCACACAATTGTGACACGTTTCTATTTACAGTGGAATTCTATGTGCAACTAATTGTTCAAAATTACAAAATAATTATTTACCATACCCGACCGAATTATTGATGATGCCAACAAGACTATGGATGAAATTAACAAATAGACTGAAAATATGGAACTGATTTAGGATGCTTTATCAGCTGCTCTTGAAGCTTGTACTGTTTTTTAGAGGTAAAGAATCCAGTTGTCCATGATATTAGCTAGGCCCGTTGGATTTGCTTGGTTACTAGTGGAAGGGGCGCGCCTTCGCGCGCCGCAGCAGTCAATTAATGATTAGCAACAGAAAACATGAACCAGCAAAAAACCGCCGTCTAAAACCGCTCTAGGGTGTAATTTGAACGGTTTTGAAAAGTTCAGGGTGTAAAACAGACAATTTTATAGTTGGGGGTGTAGGTTAGACACTAGCTGATAGTTTAGGGGGTTAAGTAGACTTTTTCCAAACATGTTTCATCTAGGGATGGGAAAATGATTAGCAATTACAGCTAATCAAAAACCAAATCATTTTCTACCTAGCATATTTTTGTACTCCATCTGAACCAAACGATAGTACACTTATGAGACAAGGTAACCAAGGTAGCAATAAATACATGGGACATTCGGACATTCCCCCAAAGTTGCTTTACAACATTAACGACAATATTTTAGAGTTACATAGAGACGATGGAACTATACATTATCGGTATCCATAACAAGCACTACTTGGGCATAGTCCAGGCAAAAGCCCATAGGCAGGTAGCTGAAGTAGTTCTGCTTGTATTACGCAACAGTGTATTGGTTCAGCAGTTGGAATACCTTGAAGACAAAAAGAGGTGAACAGCTAAATGAGAATAAAAAAGTATATAGGAAAAAATAATTTGCAGAGAGAAGTTATACCTTTAATAGCACGAGACAACAAAGGCAATGCACGAGGTGAGTCCTGTATCTTAGGAGAGATGCAATCAGCACAATTTAAAGGATGAGGCCTCTAAGCACCTGAGAGCAATCCAGAGATTTTAAATGTACAGGTTGGCGAGCAATAAGGACCATTCCAAACCAATTGCACAGTGGTGTAGGTGGAGGGATAAGGATAAAATATGACATGTATATAGTTTCCAATTGAACATTGAGGAATCTGAGCACTGTGATTACACCAATGAAAGGCATGTTGTAGACAGCAGCAAGAGTATTGAAGTAGCTTTTTAAAGTACCTGCAGGCAAGCATTGAGGACACATGCATTGTGCGCATTGAGGGCGCCCCAGGACTCCAGGAGGCAGGGCCAGAGGCATGGCAGCATTGTCATCGTTGTAGAACTAATTCTTAGGACATCGTCGTGTATCCAATCTAACCTCGTCGCCCTCTGATCCCCTCTGCAAAGTATTAGCCAAAACTGAGTAACATGAGACATATGGGTTCGACATGTTAGGCTCTGTCGCGAATGAAACAAATAAGGACTAAACAAAATGGGATAAGAGAATAGAATATTATCAAAGGGAACACAGCTGATAAATTTGGTAACAAAGGTACCCGTTTTACCTTGAATTCGATGCGAGCAGAGAAAGCGAACTGATATAGGATATAACTCCATCACCATAAACTTTCAGGGGGAATTAACGCAACCAAATTAACTGGACCAAACAGAATTGTGACTATACCCAAAAAAAAGTGAGAAAAGAAGAAATATGTATAGTAAATTACTCTGTTTCGTGTACTATAGCTAGGGTGGCAGTATACTCCAGAAATCAAAACAGAGCAATCTACCTCGACAAACCTAGGAAAATAAGCCAAACTATTTCTATAGGAATTTGTATTACTTATTTTATGTAGGTCGTTGTGGCGGGATGTAGATCCTTCACTGTATCCTTTATGATTACCAGCGTTGGGGGCATATAGAATTTCTGTGCAACATTCTTCTCTGTGAGGGCGCCATCGGCCTAGGGCCTTTACCTATTAGTAGGATATGTGTCACCTCGTAATATTTTACTAATCTCCAAAGCGCTGTGCTGCCTAAAACTTCATGAGGATGCTGTAAGCATCCAAATAATGGTCAGTCTAAAATCCAATAGCAAATTGAAATAATAATTGTAGAAGCACATATTGGAAAGCTACAAGCTGCCCCAAGCCAAGCACAACAATGATGTGGACAACCTTCCGGCCCAAACTGTGAAGAACTGTGGGTTCCAGGAAAAACAAGGACCTATTATTAACATAAAGGTCTAGCTACGTAGAAATGTTTTAAAGGACTATGCGAATTACACAGCAATGTAAACTTACTGTTGTAAGATGCTGCTGATAAAAGTAGAGTTTATTAGGGCTTCCATGTTTGAAGAGGTGACTCTGAAATTCATCTACACATCTGCACAACATGCAAACTCTAGTGAGACTGAGATGATTTTTAAATAAATTTGAATGAACTTCAAGTATTTGAGTTCTTGCCAAGAGCACAATAACAGAGAACAAGAACTATGCAGATGGATGCACCATAAACAACTACTTTAGTTATTCTCTTTACCAACTGTATTTATAGCAGTGCAAAATATAGGGATAAGGGACATGCAATTAAATGGCATGAAGATAGTATAAAACAAGGTGCAATTTTTGGAGTATGAAATAGGATTACTTCTTTATGTTGAGCCAATTATGCTAAGCACCTTACAGAATTTGGAGTGAACTGAATAGCACACTAACCACAAGAAACATGCATAATGAGAAATTACCATCCCATGGTTGGGCCTGGGGCCACATGGCATTGACACATAGGATATCATTTTCCAAATAATGACCCTTTCAGAAATATTGGTTGCAACAAAAGTTAGAAATCCAGCTAACTCAGATTAAAGCAGATCTTTGGAACCACCTCGACCTGTACACGGCATTTCCTTTCTAACACCAAACACTCCTCCCCAGTAGACACAATAGCCTTGTCCAAGTGCTTAATGTTTATCGCCGATGGGGAAGACGTGACTATCATCAAAATGGAGAGCCAGTGCTTACGCAAATCCTGGAACATCAATATCAAGCTTGAAAAGTGCAGAAGGTAAAACAAAATCGAAAATAAGCTCCCAGTTCCAGCATTTTGGAGTTAAGCTCCTCACGTGTCCATTCAGTGTGAAAGCATGTTAAATCCTTTTTCATCCTCTTACTTGGTATCTGATTGGATGCACCTAAAGAAATAGAGGAGCAATCTATTGGTTTGAGGCTATGGGCCTACAACAATAACAAGAGAGAAGAATGTAGATCATAAGACACAATAATGGGATACTTGACATGTACACAGTGCCTGGCCTTAAGGCCAAAAAAAGGAATCTAGTTGGTAAGCGAATAACCAAGTATGAGGTACTTGACAATTGGATGACTAAATGAAAGTCGCACAATGATGATGAGGGGTTCTCAGAATATGTGGCCTTTACCTAACTGCCGAATATACAGCCCGGTGATATAATAGAACAAACTAACACCCAAAGAGAATAGGTGTGAAGGAAATACTAACTAAGGCTCAGTTGGATAAGTGAAGAGAGACAGGGCAGGATAATTAGGATGTAAAAGAGAGGGGCAAAGGCGAAGCACAGCCTAAAACTGGAAACCCAACTACAATGAAATGAAGACCAGAGCTATAATACTTAAATTAGAGGTTAACACAGACAAGTTTCATGTAAGGCTGGTAAGTGAAGCTGATCAGATATAAACAAATGCAAAGCCGATTTTGAACAGAATATAGTCATGGCTCATAAGCAATGGGAAAACAATGGAAATAAACAAGCCTGACATATGGAAGCTAAAATTGAGAGGTATGTTTGGGAAAAAATCAATGTTCATGACAACACAAGCTTATCTTCAAACAAACTGCAGATTTTTTTTGCAGATAGCAGTCAAGCGCATGAAAAAAGATTTGATTGCTGCTAGGGAAAAGTAGGTCATCATTGCATATGCCAAAATGCCTCAGTTCATTATTAACAATTAAAAAGAGGGCCATATATATATGTAATGTTCTCATCGTTCCATACGCCGAATGCCTCAATTCAGTAGAAGTCGAATCGAAGTATCATAAAGGACTAAGCACTCATCATAACATAGGGATCATAAAAGAGCGCTAGTCATAACTACATATTCTAAAAAAAAAGATACTTTTTTCGAGCATCAATGGTATTGAAATATGTTGAACAGGAAAATGCAAAATAGCAATGCCATGGAAATATGGTCAGGTCTATCGGGTGCACCTCATAGACACTGTCATACACTGGAATTGGAATAGCTACATCATCGGCAATGGCATATGCTCAATATAAAATAGCTACATCATCGGCAATGGCATATGCTCAGAATAAAATAAATGAATCAGCTGCATAGGCATATGCATATATATGCCAAAAAGATGGAATCGAAGGAACCCAACGAGGAATCTCCTAAATCCAGTCAGCTGAATCAGAATCAGCTATAAAAAAATCTTGACGTGGCTAATCTGGCCCGTTAATGAAGGGGATCAAACGACTGAAGTAATTGCAGGATACGTGGACATTGGTTCTCTTTTAGGAGGTCACAAGGTTTGTAGAGTTAAAAAGACTATAACAGCATCACGATGAAACTCCCTTCCTTTGTACCCGTACAATCGTAGATGAACCCTAAGGAAGAGAAGCAACGAAGCCGAAATCAATCCGGAAAAACAAAAAAGAAACCAGATCAGAAGAGGTAACCCATTTGCAGCACGCATACAGGCAGCTAGGGTTTCAGCAACTCGAGGAGCAGACGTTCCCCGGTGGGAGGAGGCGTTGAGCAGCCCGCGCGTGAAGGATGGAGGAGAGGGAGGGGGACGTGGGACCCCGGCTGCGCCGGCGCACCGGCCGCAAGGGGCGCCGCCGTGTCGCGCCTGTCGCCACCTTGGGAACGGGAGAGAGGAGGAGGAGGAGGAGGTGGTGGTGGTAGTGGAGGAAGAGGGGGTGGTGGGCAGGCGCCGCCGCCGTGGTCCGCTCGTGGCCGGCGTTGTCGTCCGTGCCGACGCGGGCGGACAGCAGGCTGGGAAGCGGAGGTGAGGACGGAAGGGATCAGAAGAGTGTGGAATGGAGTGGATTGGACCGGGAGGATTATGAAACGATGATTGGGAATATATATTGGTGGGCCGGCGGATTTGGACGGAAGCTGTGACTACTTGGAAGGAATAGAAGGAATCCAACGAATCCAGTCAACTGAATCAGAATCATCTCTAAAAAATGTTGACATGGCTAATCTAGGCCGTTAACGGAGGAGATCAAACGGCTGAAGTAATTTGAGGAGACGTGGACATTGGTTCTCTTTTAGAAGCCCGCAAGGTTTGTAGAGTTAAAAATATGGATTTTTTAATTGATGACGTCTTATGCTTATTATCTAAATTCTTGACACCCCTTGCGTGAATTGAGCAGCCAACTCTTGTTGCAAATACTATTGACATTTTATTTCTATCTTAATTCTTTTCATCTATTACATGAATTCTCTAAATATGCATTATTATTTCTCAAAAATTTCATTCTATTTTCTTGACTTCTTAAAGACACGCAAAAAGTCTTCTGGGGCCGACGGTGAGATCGCAAGCACAATGACGGATGGCGGTGGTGCAGGACGGAGAGGCTAGGGACGGCTTCCAGGAGATGCGCGTGATGCCCGTTTGCTTGCTACCATAACTGACAGGTGGGACTAAAGTGCTAAGCTTTCGTGATTCTGCCGTTGTCAAAGCGTGTTCTGGGGCTTGGGCTGCTTCATCAATAGTTTAGGTTCCGTACAACTAAGGCCCATTTTGACTGACCAGACAGAGGTCACCCCACCCCAAAACTGCTTGCAACACATCACATTTCCATATCTCTTACCAACTAACTATCCAAATACCATGTGAATTATCAAAAAAATGTTAGATTAAAAAAATACAAAAATAAAAGGATAATAAAATAATGACAATTTAAGCAAAAAATGGAAAATTAACACGATATTTTCTAAGCACGTGTGTGCCGCATGTGCATGTTGACTAGTATATATAAACATACAATGGATATATGCATGTATGTATGTCGATTAGTGATAAAGAACATTTCAAAAGGCAAACACACACGACACACACGCATGCACCTGCACTCTTGTCCCTTGCCTGCCCATTTGCTGTTGCCACATTTATGCACAGCTTACCTGCACGCACACGCTGCTGCTCTGGTCGCTGCTCGCTGCTCCCCACCGTCGCCTAGCCCGCTGCCCTGGGTCATCTTGGCGTGTGCGTGTGCCATGCCACAGAGTTGCCGGGCCGCATACATGAACCAGCTGCCCTCGCCGCTGTGCCTCTGTCGAGCCTGCGTGCTGCCCTGCCGCCCTGTCTGCTGCGCCTGGATTAAGGAGGAGGCAAGCGCGTGCATGGCTGCACACTCGCCCTTACTCTCTCTCTGCCCTTAGCCCTCCCTCTCGCTCCGCTGCTCGTCTTGGGCCCGCCCGCCTTGACCGGGCAGAGCAAGCTCAGCCACCGCCGTTTCCTTCACTAGGTCCTTTCCCATGCTCGACCACCGGCATCACCGCCCCCGCCTCGCTCCCCGTTGTGCCCCGCGCGCGCTCGCCGTAGCCGCGTTGCCGGGAGCCGCCGTGGCCCCTGTTCGGGCTGCCTCGCGCGAGCACGCGGCCTGGCCGCTGCGCCCCGTCCTGGCGCAAGCGGAGCCCAGCCGCGGGCACGCTGTGGCCACCCGGTGCCGCGCCACCGCGCCCCTCCTTGGTCGCCCCCCCTTTTGCCATGCCGCAGCACTGCCGCCAGGCTGACGTCGTCGCAGTTTCGCGGGCGCACGAGGCCAAAGCATCTCGGGCCGCCTCAAACCGAGCCGCGCCCATCCCCTGGTGCGCCCGGTCCCAAGCATGCCCCTCCGCCGCCACGGCGGGCTTGCCACCGGGTGCCGCCGTGCTGCTACTGCGTCCACGAGTCGTGGCCATGGCCATGGCCGCTGCTGCGCGCGGCCAGGGCATGCATGGTCCTCTCCGGCCAGGCCGTGGCTGGCCTCGGGTCCGCTCGTGCCCGGTGCGGCTCGTCGGCCTGCCCCTTGCCGGTGGTGTGGCCTCCGCTCGCCGAGTCAGCCGGTCTGTCTCTGTTCTTTTGCTCCTCTGCTGCTCGTGCCACCCGCCTTGGCCACCTGCAGAGCTCCCGCATCAATCGTTCCTGCTCCTCCGCGCATCCTTTGCGACCAGCCCACCGCCCTAGCTCCCTCCTCGCCTCGCGCAGTGGCCGCCTGTTGCCCCCGCGTGCCCCCGACAGACCTTGCCGGGCCGCACCACGCCGCCGCCGTCCAGCAGCTGCCCAGTGTGCGTGCATGGCCGGGGTGCCACGGGCCACCCCTGGCCATGCCACCGACGCCGCGGGTGCGTCAGGCACCCCGTTGCCTCTGTGCACCGCCTTCACCGTCGCCGGCCGCCCACCAAGCCGAATCGATGCAGGCCGGCCGGTCCCCGCCGGGTCCTCTGCTCTGCCTCTATGAACAGAGAAGGGAAAGGGGTGAGAAATTTGAATAGAAACTTTTATAGGGTTCTTAATGCAAATCGAGCGACTCAAGTAAATAGTGCTGCATAGTGCCTGACGGACTGCGGGTTGGTTAGGGAATAACTCGGGGACTCTTTTGCAAAAATCGCCGGTGCGCGTGGGCTCCCTGGCCTTGGGCCACGCTGGGCCGTTGCGTCGCACGTGCTGTTGCTCTCGTGCGGGCCGCAGTGGGGCTGCTGAGCCGAATTGGGCTGCCGCTAGCCCTTTTCATTTCTTAAGCATTTTTCTAATTAGTTTCTAAAGTAAACTTGTAAAATTAATATAATAGAGTATAGATGTCTAAAAATTGTGAAACCAACTTTGTTAGGTTCTAAAAATCATGATCTATCTAAAGGTGTAATTGGTGCACGTAATTTTATAATATTTTTAGGCTTGCTCTAATTATTTTGAGACACTTAGAATTATTAAACATGAATTTGTAGGAATTATTATGATTAATCCGTAGTAGTATTGATTCTAGAAATTTTACAGTCGATTCTTAATATTACTATATGCCCACTGCAATTGTTGTAGCTCCAAAATAATTAGTTCGATAAGAAAACTAATGAGCCCAAGTTAGAGTGTACATATTAAATCGATAAAATAAATGAAGCAGCACTTTGGGGTTGTATAACTGAAATATTTAATGGGAAATAATGTCGTAGTCGACAACGGGGATATATAGCCGAGTACATTAGCTAGCTCGTTAGCTTGAGAAAACGATATCCTACTTTAAGCTTTGCGGTTGCCGTTGATTATTTACGTCTCTACGTTGCATCCATGTATACCATAATAAGAACGATGATGGATCATGAAGTCATCTGGAGTAGCTAAAAAGATGGTGCCTTGATGATCAGGATGCCATGCTAAATTGCTAACTTTTGATTAAATCATACTCAGGCAAGCTCCGGTGCATAACCCCGATTATTTTTGCATTTTATTTTATGCTTGTGCATTAAGTTTTCAGGAGTTGAATAAAAACCACTTGCATATATATATCTCCTTATCCTATGAGTCTTAATAGGATCACGTAGCGTGCTATGCTATAAGATCCCGATAGAAGTCGAGTGATTACCTGTCACTCGCGGGAGATAGAAAATATATTATTGTTACTATTATCATGTTACTATCACATGGAATATGTATGTATAATAATTGGAGACCGGGCGAGACTGGGCTTGGATAGACTTAGACTTGGTTGGGCAACAGAGCGGGGCTCTGGTTGCATTTATCCCGCCTGTATCGATTGAGGACCGTCCGTTGTATTGGACACTAGTCAGGTCACAGACTTATTATCCCGAGCACATACTTGCTTATGGGGGCGGGAAGACTTGTTACTCTCTTGTCATGAGTTCCGACTCTTTCCGGACCGACTGTTATGGTGGATTATTGGGTTGGAGGTCTAAGCACCACACTGAGGCCGGGTCTGCAGTGTTGGGGGCTTGGAGTCCCAGTTTAGATGGGGACCTGTACCCCTTGATAGGAGTGAAACAGGTTGGCCTTACTTGTACCTAGGGTATAGGCGAGGCGTGTGTTTTTTGGGTACCTAGCTGGGACATTTATTCGCAAATCGCCGTTTTTATGTGACGGTACGACTTGGCTACTGTCTAGCACCGTAGTAATAACTGGAACATGAAAGAATGATAAAATAGTTCTGATTGCTTACCACCTGCTTTGAAGTAGCATATGTGCTTACATAGAATGGTTAGTTAAGAAACTAATTACGACTGCTAATAAAAGTTGATTATAAGGATGTATATTTAGTAATGCTTCCTGCAGTTGCACTGAACCCACAAGCCAAATAGTCTTGCATAACCTTAGAGTCTTTTTTTCTCTTATCGGGTAAGTCTTACTGAGTATAATTGAGTACTCAGGTTTTATTCCCCCTGTTGCAGGTGACAGACGTTTTTGGAGCTGACACTTGTGTGTGAAAACCTCCTGGTGGGTCAGCGAGGATTTCCTTTACGTGCAGACATAGAGTTTATTTAAAATTTCACCAAGAATGTTTTTTAAAAGAAATACTTACAATCTGTTATTATTTCATGCATATAAATGTTTTTCATGATAATATTTAACTTAGCACTAAATGATTTCTATTCCGCTGAAACTCTGATAACATTTTATATTTCGCTGTTATAATCAAATAAGGAACTACTCTGATGTTGTACTAAAAGTGGTGTAAGAAATGACAAGGATGTTGTAAGCTTTACTCTCTCATTTATGATCCTGATGTAAAAATGTGGATTTTCGAGTTCTCATTTGTGGTGTGCTCGATGGAATCGCATAGTTTAGTGTTCTCTCTTGGGTACTTAGTGTCAAGTGGAAGACAAGTACCGTTGGGAGGGCATTAGATTAGGCGGTTTTGCCACAGTGACGACTTGATGAATTGCTTGTCGTCTTTCAGCTGGGCTATTTGTTCTACGCTTATGTATCTATCAACTTTTATACAAGATTGAGGACATACTAGGAGTATTTGGATTGTAGCCTCATGTTGCCACAACTAACCTTGATCGGCCTTAATTCTTTTGTTAGTGTTTGGCCACAATTCGCCGTGGAGCCACCATCAGCATCCTAGCTGTCCCAATGAAGCCCAGCAATGCTAAACCACATATGTTACGAATACCAAAGTGTATTCAGTACCCCTAGCTTGCCCAAAAAAATGACCCCACCCTTAATCACAAAACTTCCACTAGCACCTAGATCGAGCAACCCCCACTGCACCGAGATGCCGATAGTACCCAATTTTAAAGGACTTCTACCAATGCCGTTGTTGTCACCGGAGGAGTTGGAGAAGGAGCGCCATGGCAATTTGAAGAAATAAAGATGGTTGGCTCAAGAGCATTGTCTATATCTATTCTAAAGGGTTCAAGGAGGAAGAGTGTGTGGATTTCCCAAGAGGTGCATCTAGACCCGACTTAAATAGGTCAACCTCGAAGATGGAGAAGCGAAAAGGAGCAGTTAAGATCCATGATCTACGCATCATATCACGCATGTAATCGACGCATCGGGGAAGGCGAGGTACGCCGGTTCCTGACGAAAGTGGCAATGGAATGATGTTAGTTGGGAAATTACTCAACAGTCACATTTGATATTGGCCGCCGGTAGACAAACAGTTGTTTAGGGCCGGCGGCCATAACGCTTATCCCAGTCGTCTCAGTGTTCCATACGACAAAGAAATGAAAACCCAATAGCACCACTGCATCTATCGTTCAACCGTCGATGCTAGTAGAAGATTCACCCGCCAGTTCGATCCCTTTCCAGGCCCTGGTATCGATCCAACCGGCGGTGTAACTACATCACCATCGCTTTTGTAGTATACGACGGTGATAATGGCGATAGTGATCGCTCGATCTATAGTAGGGAGTTCTGGCTTCAACGGATGGAGGGTGCGGGGTGGTGGCACAGGGCAGGTATCAAAGAGGCAGCGTGGGTAGGTAACTTTTTGTTCTGTCACTTTAAATGATTGCACTTAGAACTTTTTAGAAGTAGAGATAATCAAGGAGCAAAAGGTACTATACACTCATTCTTTTCTTATTGCTTGCCCTTCCATATATTTTCTTGTACAAACTTTTGCTGGTTAATCTTTCTAGGTTATTGCTCAATATATGTTGTTGTTGGGGCTCTAGACTATGCTCAGCGAGTAAGAGGCGGTTGTTACCAGCTGCACTACACTTAACCTGTCTGAGCTTATCGAGAAATACGAAAAAACAATAGGTCATGAATATGACATAATGCCTTCTTCAATAATGTATGCCTGGTTTGACAAACATGGAACACTTGAGCAAGGCTCTGCAACACACCTAAAGATACATGGTTTCTTTAAAGTTGATACTAGCAATATTTCATATATTACAAGACTGTTGGCGAATGGTTTCCCTCTCCTAGGCAGTTTAAGGGTGGGTAAGCTTTTTGAGTTTTTAGGTGCTGGCCAGCCATGCACTGCTCTAGTTTCAGGAGATGATTTTGGTCTATTGTATTGATTGGGTCTGGGACTGCGCCAAGGGATGGTCAGAAGGAAACTTTCTTCGTGGCCAGAAATTCCCATGGAATCCATGCACATACTAAATGCCATATGAAGAATTATGGTGTAGATGCTAAATATCATACGAAGAATTATGGTGGTGATTTACTTCTATTCTGTTTTAGGATGGCATGCTTGAGTACATCGAGTTTAAGGCAACCGAAGCCTTGCAGCTCTTGGCAACCCCCTGAAGCTTCCGCCGCATCTCAGGGCAGAGGCGGCCAAGTTGAAGGTGGAGCTCCACAATCTCTGGCTCGCAACCCAAGGCATCCTAGGCACAATTGAAGGCAAGAAGATCGACAAGGTCCTGCTCCTCCTCCTGCTAATATGCGCATCCTACGCGATTGCATATCTGTGTATGGAGCCCCGTGGCCGCGATGCCCCTATTGTTACTTGCTTCCCGAGCCCACCCGCGCCGGCGAGGAAGAAGCCCAAGTTGTTCTTCCATGATGGGACTGCTATGAGCTTTGATTTTGGTCCCAGGTTGGACGATCGTGACAAGATCATTCATGAGAATTATGGTGGAGATGCTAAATACCATATGAAGAATTATGGTGGAGATTTTATTGTCTAGGTGTCAGACCTTTTGACCGCTTGTGATTTGTACCTCTGATGGAGCAAGTTTGTTGGATCCTTATAACTGTTAGTGAGTAGCGTCAATAGTTTGTGGCTGGCTAATATTAGTACTATCGTTATCTGGTGGTAGCATAATATGGAAACATTGTATCGTGGTACTTAGTTTACAAACCTAGACATTCTATTTAACTGCTAAACCATGTATTAATATATTATTGTGTAGTTGTGGCACTTTTGCATCTGAGACTGGTGTGTGTCCAATCAAATTAGCTTTAATCCTTGAGATAATGTGTACTGGCACTCTTATATTATTTTTTTGACTGTATTTCAGTGTAACGATCTATTTGTCCAAGAAGAAGGATCTATTGCCCTATTTTGTTGACTATATTTTTAAATTTGGGGCTTGTTTTAGAATACTATAATTTTCTAACAAAGCTAAGGAGGGCATTTGCATCCGATGTGTTAGTGTTGGCACCAAACATGAGAGGATGAAGGATGAGGGAGCGAATGAGAGAGGAAGGAAGAAAGGCCAGTGAGCAGCCCCTCTCCCCATCCCCCATCTCCTATTATAGGGGAGATGGGAGGGGATGTTCTCTTTATTTCCCAAGGTGGGGATGGTATTTACAACAATACCACTAGGGGCTACAAATGGACCCCGGTGAGGTTTGTATTTAAAAAAAAATACCACCAAAGGCTACAAATGGACCCCAAATATTATATTGTGAACCCCTAGGATATGTAATTGGGCCTTAAACACGATAATGCGGGTCACCCCAACAGTAGCCCCTCGGCTATTTGCTTTTGATCGAAAGTACAAGACCCAATAGCTAAATACAGTGGCCCAATTACAACTCGGACTTGGCACACAACTTTTGTCTTTACATAGATAGTCTGGCGACTACTTTGTCTCTGTATATTCTTCGGCGTGTCTTCGTTTAGTCTTCGGCGGCAACCTTCGCTCTAATCTCCACAATCTTGTCCTTGACAGCTTGCTCTTTTGACCTTAAGCCATTGGTACCTAATTTTGCAATTCAACCTTTGCTGAAGACATTGACGTAGTTGAAGCAGTCGACGCAGGCAAAGAAGTTGTAGATAAACACGACATGTCTTCAAGCTTTCACTCGCAGGCGCTAGGCAAAGCTTTTGTCTTTCGGTGGATTGCTTGTCCAATGCGCTCCTCGCCAACCCCTCTTGGCTGGCACTTATGAGAAATTATTTGGAAGATGTCGATGGAGATCGCTATGGAGAAGGCGTTGTGATGACACCGAAGTCATTGGTGAAACCCCTTGTAGTTAATGATGCTGAAGTAGATGTCGAAGCCCCTCGTCGAATTGTTGGCAAAGGCATAGTGGATGATGGAGGTGATGTTGTGCGCTCCTCGCCAACCCCACTTGGCTAGCTCTTATGAGAAATTCCTTTGCTTGTTTGAGTTGAACGTCGCAGGCATGGTAGATGTCGGAAATGTCGTAAAAGGAGATCCTCCTGTACCGATCGGCGGCGAAAGCAGCACTTTTAGATTATTTCGATGCCAACCCCCGTGCCTTTTGAGGCGACGGGTCAAGGAGAGGTGAAACAGGACCATTATCATTCCATTTCTTTCCTGCAGTGGTAGGCTAGGCTCTAGGCCAGATACACTTATATAAGCAAGTCTGGCCTCCAAAGTTTCAAGAAAGAGACCATTATCCAATGCTTAAACAGCTTTGCATTACCAAGCTTGGTTTAAAGAAAATACACTGTGCACATGCCTGCGCATGTAACACTGCAAGGAGCATGATGACTTGATGAGTTGCTTGTCGTCTTCCAGTTGGCCAGTTGGGCTATTTTGTTCTAGGATATATCTATCAACTTTTATACAAGAGTGAGTACCTACAAGGAGTATTTGGATTGTAGATTCACGATGCCCACAACTAACCTTGATCGGCCATAATTCTTTTTGTTAGTGTTTGGGTGTTCCACAACTTAGTCTGCTTAACTTTCTAGTCACTTGGCCCATCAGAGATGGCAAAACTAACCCTTGTAGCTTCAGAATGGCACCTCGATCCACTTCAAACAGAGAGCATCTATCGAATGGCACACAGAATTCCAGTGCCAGAAATCCACGGCCACGCACCCCGTACCGGTGCTCGTTCTCGGCATTTGCAAGCTCCTAAGACCACGTGCCCGACCTACACGTTCTATTGGAACAACACAGAAAACCCAATCATTCACTCCGGACAGTGAGTTAAATACGCGACATAAATCGCTGCACACGTCGGGCGTGAACCGTCGACCGTGCCGTAAAACGGTAAACACACGAGAGCCGACCGGTCGAAGTCGAATCCTAGCCGAGCCTCACGTGGCACTAACGGCCTCGGTCCCCTTGCGGATACACTGTACACGGGGTGCGTACGTCCCTGCCGCCCTGCGCAGCCGCCGTGCCGTCAGAATCCGAACGAATCCTCTCCGAGAAAGAGCAGCAGCTAGCGATCCCGGCCTACTCTATCCCACATGGGAAAGCCGACTAGCCAAGAGAGCCTCCCGACTCCGGGGACCATGCACACCGATGCACAATAGCACAAGCTGCCGACGAGACGCTACCGCATCTGCCGCCAGCAGCTGCTGCCTACTGCAGGCGGTGCCCCGCCCTGCGCGCGCGCGTCTGCGGTTCCGCGGGTGGTTCGATTTGTGTGTAGGAATCGGCCAGCGCTATGCTGCCGCCTACTCTGCGGCCGCAACGTAAACTTCGACTGTTCTTTTTTTTTTTTAATCCTGAGAGGTGAAAAAACAAACAAACAAGCGCAAGCGCGGTTCCAAATAGAGCGGTAGCGGCACTGTTGATGGACCAAAGGTTACAACCTCGTGGCTGGATTGTAGAGAATAGTTGGGAATCAGAGGAACAACAGTATGGAGACGATGAAGTTCTGATGAACAGCCCCATGTTGGCATGGCCATCAATGCTGGACGTTACGTGCTTTCAAGTGTTCCCAGAATCGGTGAAGGTGTCTAGGAAATATTTTGTTTGAGCATCGATTACACTGTGGTCGGTCTAATTCAACCAAAATACTAGCTACTTGCAGTTTGTCAGAATCAAAAGCCAAAAAGCAAGCGAGCGATGGGTGCATTGTGAGAGAGGAAAGGTGAGGGATACAAGTGAACCGGGGAAGATAAAAAAAAAGAGGAGTGAGGTCATAGATGGAATGAAAAAAGAAATATGGTTTGCATTGGATGTCCATTGGTCTCAAAATTCCTAGGCTTAGTACAACTTTTTTACGAGACTAGTACTTGTGTGTGATTGTTACGTGGCTCTTGCTCTGAACAAGAACAAACGTTCGCGTGGCCTATACTGCCGAGCCTTTTCTACCAGGCCGAGCGAGCCCTCAGGCCGCAACTTCGGACCGAAGACGCAGCAGGCCAGTGCACCACGTTGCCGTTCGCTTCATGTGGCGCGTCACCAAGCTATGGGCCGAAGACAACAAGGAATTTGGACCCCCCGGTTAAATATATAGATTTTCGGCCTTTGGATGGGCCGAGACAATAATGAAGAATACAGAAAGCTTCCAGAAACTGAGTGCTATTGTTTCTTCAGATGGCAATATACTAACTGAATCCTGATAAACTGGACCATACATCATAGGCATCTCGTGACAAGCGTGGTTAGCAATGTCAAATTTGATTATGATGGTAATACATGGATTATTTCGTAAGTAAATGCATGATAATAATATAAATACTTGTATGTGGTAATTTAAATGAAGATATGAGGGGATATTTTAGTTTATTTCTTAATAATGATAGAAGTGATAATTTAGGAGCAAATCTAAAGGTTTTGTAGATTATTTATCATAATGATAGAGTGGCTAATTTAGACGCCCATTGGTTTCTTGAAAATGTTTAGATGCAAATTTATAGGGTTCATTTGGGTTATTTTTCACAATGACATATGTGGGTAAAGATGTAAATCTAGGGGTTGTTTTAGATTATGCTTTATAATGGCATATGTTAGTAATTTAGATGCAAATTTAGTGTTCACTTTCTATTGTCTTTTTTATAATGGCACAAGTGGTATTTTTTTTTTATCAAACAAACTAGATCTTATGTCTACTATTCATTAGAGGTAATTGTTGTCTTCCAAATTGATGGTCGGATCTTCTGATTTTATAAACAAAATTACTTTTCTTAGCATGTCTCTTGAATATTAAAATGACAGAGCCTTCGATTAGCAATAGTATAAGATCTTACGCACTAATATTCCTGATACCAAATGAACATGTAGATGATTGCTTTGCACTTATGCACATTTGTTTCTTGAAAATGTTAGATGTAATAGGCTTAAATTGGATCATTTTTCACAATGACATAAGTGGGTAAAGATGTAAATTTTGGGGTTATTTTAGATTGTGCTCCATAATGGCATATGTTAGTAATTTAGATGCATATTTAGTGGTCACTCTCTATTGTTTTTTTATAATGGCAGAAGTGGGCATTTTTTATGAAACAAACTAGATCTTATGTCCATCATTCATCAGTGGTATTTATAGGCTTCCAAATTGATGGTCAGATCTCCTGGTTTTTATAAAAAAATAAAAATTTATCTTTTCTTAGGACGTCTCTTTGAGCATTAAAATGACAGAGCCTTCGATTAGCAATAGTATAAGATCTGGCGCCCTTCCTGATACAAAATAAACTTGTAGATGATTACTTTGAATGTAAGTTACAGTATAAGATCTTACGCCTTATTCCTGATACAAAATGAACACGTAGATGATTATTTTGCACGTATGCTTTGCTGCTGAAAGGTGAAAACTATTCCCTCTGGTCAGAATTGTTTGAACTTGAACGGACTTGTAGCGCAGGCGACAGACTCTTAAACATGCCGTAGATCGGTACCTTACAGGCAGGACAAATAAAGTATTACAAGAGATAACTATCTGTTCCTCCTCCAGAAAACACATAGTCAAAGTATATTTAGTTTGACCAAGTTTATATAGGAAATTATCAATATTAAAGATACTAAGTAAGTTAGGATTGATTCTTCATTAAATATATATTTTAACTATGGGCAGTGTTAGCGTCCGGACGTCCAGACTCTGCATTATGTCTACCCCCGCGCACCTGCATCTAGGGATGAAAACGGATCGGATACGGACGGATATCACTGATATCGTATTTGTTTTCGTATTTATGTCCGGATTCGGATTCGAATACGGATAGTATAAAAAATGACGGATAGGATACGATTGGATATCGACATCATAAATATGTGATTTAAATATTCGGATACGGATACGGTATCGGATGTTAAATATCCGGACTCGGATACGGACGGATTAAAACCCCTCTAAACGGATTCGGTCTCGAATACGGTCGGAAAATATCCGTACCGTTTTCATCCCTGCCTGCATCCCACGCCGCCCGACTGCACGTGGGGAGTCCCTGCTCGCGTCCCACCCGCTTCTCACGCGCATGCACGCGGCCAACAACTGCAGCACAAAACACTAGCTGCAACACCAGATCTACTTTAAAAAACATCCAGATGAAACACTTGCAATATACGTACAAAACATCTGAAACACTCGAAACATGCATATGAAACACTTGAAAAAAAAACACCTGAAAACACTTGAAAACTATTTGCAAACATACGCAACATTTAGATAAAAAGCACTTATAACATATATGTGAAACACATGCCATCTTCAGATGAAACACTTGCAAACATATGTCTAGAAAACGAAATGAACCATTTAAAACATACACTTGAAACATATGTGTATAGCCACCACAACATGTGCAACATTCCAATCTACTTTGCAACATCGAGATGAAACACTTGCAATATCCAGATGAAACATTTGAAACACTTGAAACATACTCTTGCAACATGGGCTTTGCTTGGACGAACGGAGGCACGCCGGCGCGGAGGTCGATGGCGGCACATGGAGCTCGTTGTGCGGCAGCGGCGCAGGCTACTCGCCGACCAATGCGGCATCACACGAATCTCGTCCCCCCTCGTCTGTTTGCTGGAGCATCCGTCGTGGAAGGCGGCCGCGGCTAGCCAGCTCGGTGGAGGTGGTTGCGGCGAGCGGGCCGGCCGTGGCGAGGAGGCAGCGCGATAGAGGCGGGCGAGGCAGACTAGGCCCGGTGGAAAATGCGGCGCGAAGGAGGCCGCAAGGGATGGGGCACGGAGCTGCGGCGACCGCCGGTGGCGAGACGGAGTGAGGTGGGCGGATGAGCACGGCGACACGAGGAAATGATGCAGCTACCATCGGGGTGCGCGGACGGGACAAGTGGATAGGGTAGTTGGGTGAGCTGGAGTGAGCGGAGGGAGGCGTCCTTCCGTCCAGACATCTTAATTACATCATTAGCATTTAATTGTATATGGTGGATTATTCTACATTTAGCATATCAAGCGAATCAGAGAGATAGTACTGGTTTATGTACAAAGTACTCTATGTCCAATGGGAAGAACTTCCTTGCTATGTGACGTATGCTCGGCGCCTGGGCCAGGGTGCAAGGGTGCCATTGTTCGTGGGTGAATGGCTATGACGACCTCACTTCTCAATCAGAGGACCCTACGTCTTCTTTTGTGGTCCGGAGGTACAAAAACTCATGTTCGCTTAAACTTATCAGTCAGCTTATCAGCTATTTGGTATAGTGTTTCTCTCTCACAACAAATCAGCGAACAGTACTTTTCAGCGAAGCGAACATAATGAATCTTTGCAGAGGAAAAGTTACTCAAATCTTTGCAGATCAATATAGTTTCTAAGTATATCTCGAGTCGAGATTCTCGACTACTTCAGTAGCTAGGTAACCCCTTCCGGTGGATCTTCGTTGTCTCTATTGGGTGTTTTCCTTGGGTGAGGTAACTGGAGCTTATGCGTCGGTATATTTTGGTATCATAAATATTATATTTGTCCTGAAAAGAATGCAACTATGAGTTACGTGCTATGAAAAGTGACTCACGTTTGATCAACTTTTTAGTGAGTAATATTCATAGTTATGTCTTTAAATTAATTTATTATAAAAATATATTTCATAATTAATCTGATGGTATTTATTTGATATCATAAATATGGATACTTTTTTATTTATAATTGATCAAACTTAGGGTTCTAAAATATGATATTATGCTAGAATCGCATTGTTTTACGGACGGAGCTAGTATTTATATTTTTGACTGGGAGAGAAATAATTGCATGCTTTTTTTTTTAAAAAAAGTTCAGGTCTCATTCTCTCAGGCCCTTTCCGTGTTTCTCGGCATCAGTGTCCTTTTCACTAGTCTGCCAGCATTGACGGATGCTGCGAGTTTGCAGTGCGCCAGCGGCACTGGCCCTTTTCAGCTGCTTCTCTCCTTTTCCTTTTTGCAAGTGCCGCACGCCAAAACTTCACAACTCGTGGTTGTTTGTTGTTCGCAGGCAACGGAAAGAGCAAGTCGATAGTAGTACCTCATCAAAAGAAAACATGAAGAGAACACGAATTGGGCGAAAGCCGAAAGGCACTTTGCTCTCAGAGTCTCAGTAGTGGATGCTGGGTAAGCACAAGCTGACATTTGAAGTGGGTTAGTTTGGTTGATGCTACTGCGTGCCTTGACGTGTGTTTGCTGCCAATGGGAAGTAGGGCTGGTTTAGTTGGTGAAAAAGTTTTTCGTTTTATTTGGCAATTTGTGTCTAATTATGGACTAATTAGGCTCAAAAGATTTGTCTCGTGATTTACAACCAAACTATGTAATTAGTTTTTTCTTTCGCCTATATTTAGTACTCCATACATATGCCGTAAGATTTAATGTGACAGATACTGTAGCACTTTTTGGGTTTACTTTTTGCAAACTAAACAGGCTCGTAGTTGCACGGCTGTGCTCTTCTTCCAGTCCATTATCCGCACGTCATCTGTTAGAAGAGCACGTCATGTTCGTGTACTCCTACTTTTGTGCATTTGTGATTTGCCTGTAAAATATTGGGTCGCTTCGTACGGCTGGCCTACTGGGCCCCTTGGGTGAAATGGAAGTGGTGAATCTGGGCTTGACGAAGCGACTTGACGTTTACTCCTACTTTAGGCCGGCCCGCACAAGCACGGAAAACAGTTGCGGGACGACGCGACGTTTACGTGCTCCCGCTTTGTCCGGCCACCCCGGCGTTGACGAAGCGAGGCGGTGGAGCCCGCCGCCGCGAGCGACGGTGACGCTGCTCTTCTGCGGGCACGGCGCAGTCGCCTCATCGCTGCCCCTCCGTCTCCGTGTGGCCGCATGGAGCCGTCGTATCGGCACGGGAGAGGACACGCGGCCTCCCGCCGGGCTCGGAGGTCGGGGCCGGGGTGCGGTGCGGTGGCGCAGAAGAACCGCGCGGCCGGGCTGCGCAGTGGGCAGGTGGTGCCGTGGTGGGGACGGCTGAGAAGGGGTGCCGCGAGGGACAGTCCCTGGCCTCGTCACGTCTCCTCCATATTTGTTCGGCCCCGCGCGGCGCGGCGCGCCACAGGAACCGCCGAACCGGGACAAGCGACTTGACGCGACCCGTGCAGCTCTGCCTCTCGACTCTCGACCAGGTCCGCAAATCGCCTTGGCTGATATCCTTGTATTATTCCTACTACTCTAGGTGGCTACTACTAGTTGCTGCTGTTTTGTTAGTGGCAGGCTCGCTCTCACGTACGTTGCGCTTCTTAATTGTACAGTAAAAACCTTCAAAAGCAGTGTTTAGATTCTTCAAAATTCTAAAAATTTTACAAGATTTCCCGTCACATCAAATCTTTGGACGCATGCATAGAGCATTAAATGTAGGTAAAAAATAACTAATTGCACAGTTTGTCTGTAAATGTCGAGACGAATCTTTTGAGCCTAGTTAGTCCATAATTAGATAAATTTTACCAAATAACAACGAAAAATGCTACTGGAACTTTACACCCACTTTACACCCATCTAAACACACAAAAAATACAGTAAATGAGCAGGAGTATTTGTACACGTAGGACTGTAGGAGTAGCTCCGGTCCATGCACGGCAGTGTACTGGCAGCGTAGTACGTGCCACTTGGCCCTGTTTAGTTTCACTTCATTTTGCAGAATTTTTCAAGATTCCCTGTCACATCGAATCTTTGACGTATGCATGAAGCATTAAATATAGATAGAAAATAAAAGTAATTACACAGTTTAGACGAAATGGACGAGACGAATCTTTTAAGACTAATTAGACCATAATTGGACACTATTTATCAAATAACCACGAAAATCGCTACAGTATTATTTTGCCAAAAAAAAATTTGGAACTGAACCGGCCTTGGTGGCAGTGCCATCGAGCTTGCCCATTGAATGCGGGCAGATCGACAGGCGTTGCATGGAGGGCAGGACAGGCTACCGCTCACGTCGCTGCATGGATCAGAGGAGAGCAGCAGCGAGGGCTAGCTACCCCGGCCCTGCAGTTGTACGTACTAGGGTCCTGTTTGGTTTCAAAAAATTTTACAAAATTTTTCAGATTTTCTGTCATGTCAAATCTTTGACATATGCATAAAACATTAAATATAGATAAAAAATAAAACTAATTACACAGTTTAGACGAAATGGACGAGACGAATCTTTTAAGCCAAATTAGACCATAATTGTACCCTAATTATCAAATAACAACGAAATTTGCTGCTTGTAAAAAAAATTCAACTAAACAGGCCCACGTCAATTCAAAGCGAGTGCATGTGTACGTACGTATACACTGCCAGTCTCTTGGAAGGTAGTACTAGTACACGCAGCGGAGTCCGTATAAATGATGTCAAAGAAAGTTTCAGGGGGCGTCGCCGTTCTAACCTCAATAGAGCTTGGAATGATGGTATGCTTGGCCCAATGTCCCTCCTTAATTAAACACACTAAAGTACTGGTCAGATCAGTTTCAATAAAGATTAAGAATTTATGAGCATTAAATAAGCTAGTATAGCGTAGTGTTGATGAGATATGGTAAAAATTTCGTAGAGATAAAACTTGTTTACATTACTTTCAACACACGAGTCTTGAAAACAGTAAGATGAAATTTTCATTGAGACTGTCTAGGTAGGCGCCGTCATTTCAGAAAAAAAATTCAGCGAGGACCATCCCAACCAGAACGTGGTGCAGACTGCCAGCTGATTCATGGGTCACCTTATCATTCTAACCGCACGCATGATAAATCAGATGCTCCATGGTTCACGCGTCATCTGCACATTCCCACCATGTTTCGGTGAGAACCATCCACCCAAAATTTTTTTGGGTCATTTCAAGGTCTAGTTCTATCGTGGTAGTATATGTACTACTCCCCAGGAAAAATGGAAAATAAAGCCAGGAATCGAGTGTTTTGTTAGCCCGTCCATATCCTATGGCCGGCCCATACAATCGCTTTGCCGGTTACCTACCAAAGAGGTAAAGAGTTTGGTGCCCATGCCGGGGCAGCCAACTACAGTGTTTGCCTAGAAATTATTCCATCGATCGGGAATGGAGAATATATGTGGTGGCGCTCGTACCCTACCGTTACTAGACTGAACCTTTGTGCACATTGGAGGATTGATGAAGCCGATTAACACTAGGACTTTTTTTATCTGTCATCTGAAAAACATTCTCGTATATGTCATTGGTGTCAACTGTGGCCCCCTTCCATACCAAGGCATTACCTAAGTATAAGCATATCAACATCTAGATTTCAATATTGTTCCTACTAGTCACCCTAAAATGCAGAGATTGTCAACAGTGAGCAAATGGACAGCTCGATAAGGAAGGAGGTGCTAGAGATGGATCTCTGATTAAGGAACAGGAGGAGTGGGCTATTGGCCTTTCAACTATGTGGGTTGCTTAGTGTGTGGGCGATGTGGGTCGCGTCAGCGGCAGATCTACAGGGGGGCTGGGTGGGCTCCAGCCCCCCTAATGACTGGATTTACCACTAAAAACACTGTAGCAAAAGCCTCAAATCACCGTTAAATTTTCATGCAAATTAATATCTCCATTGTTTTAGCCCTCCCTTGATTCTCATCCTGCATCCGCCACTGGGTCGCGTGGTTGCTGGTTGCTACTGCTCGGTGCGCTGGCTGACTGTACTCATGCTACTGCTTGGCTGCGAATGTGGCAGTGGTGATTGTGGAGGGCCACTGCCAACCTGTCATTCTGTCGTCTTCAACAAACAGCACCGTTGACCTCCTCCACATCCCAGGTCGATCCACTGCCACCATAGCCCTCGTCACTTGCCACCCTCCTGCAGTGGGCAATCCAGGAGGAGGAGGGGGAGGCAGGTGGCCGGGGATGGAGAGGAGGCCCAGGTGGGAGCAAGGAGCGTAGTAGGGAGTTCAAGGGGGAGGAGACAACTAGCGGGTCTAGACTAGAGACTATTTGGATGGGTAATGTGACCCAGACAGGTGTTTAGGTACTTAGATGAGTGTTTTGCAAGTTTGGGGATCAAAATGACACAATGGTACAAGCTTAAAGATCGATAAGGAACTTTACTGTGACAGAACCGCCTAATCTAATGCCCTCCTAAGAGTACTCGTCTTCCATTAGACCCTAAGTACCCAAGGGAGAACACTAAACTAAGTGATTCCATCGAGCACATCGCAAGGGAGAACTCAAAGATCCACATTTTTACATCAGGATCAAAATGAGAGAGTAAAGCTTACAACATCCTTACCATTTCTTACATCACTTTTAGTACAACATCAGAGCAATTCATTTTGTAGTTTTAACAGCGGAATATAAAATGTTGTCAGAGTTCAGCGGAAATGAAACCATTTAATGCAATTTTAAACATTAGCATGATGAACCATTCTAAGCATGAAATTATAACAAGTTGCCAGTACTTTCTTCGTAATGCTTTTGGTGAGAGTTAGAATAATTAAACTATACTCCGCAGCGTAAAGGAAATCCTCGCTGAGCCCACCAGGAGGTTTCCACACACAAGTGTCAGCTTATCAGCACCTGTCACCTGCAACAGGGGAGAACAAACCCTGAGTACTCAATTGTACTCCGCAAGACTTACCCGTCAGGAGGAAAGAAAAAGACTCCAAGGATTATGCAAGGCTTTTTGGCTTGTAGCTTTCTTGTTTGCGAGAAGCAGCACTAAGAGTGTGTCCTTAAGTTCTTACTTTTCATAGCCGAATTTTATTTCTTATCCAACATTCTATGTAAGCACCTAGTCTATCATCAAGCAGGGTTAAGCAAAAGGAACCATTTATTCATCTTTCAACTGCCAGTTCTTACTACAATGCCAGAGCGTAGTCAAGCCGTACCGTCACGCAGAAACGGCGATTCGTGAATCAATATGCCCAGCTGGGTGCCCCGAAAACACACGCCTTGCTTGTACCCCGGGCACAAGCAAGACCAACCCATCCCACTCCTGTCAAGGGGTCCAGGTCCCCGTCCAAGCTCGGACTCTAAGCCCCCAACACTGCAGGTCCGGCCTCAGTATGGTGCTTAGACCTCCTCAACCCAATATATATAACCACCCTAAAAAACCGGTCTGGAAAAAGCCAGAACCCATGACAAGAGAGAAACAAGTCTTCCCACTCCCATAAGCAAGTATATGCTCGGGACAATAAATTTATGACTTGACCAGGGTCCACGCAACGAACGGTCCTTAATTGACACAGGCGGAACAAATGCAACCAGAGCCCCGCTCTGTTGCCCAACCAGGTCTAAGTCCATCCAACCCGTTCCGCCCGGTCTCCAATTATCCATATACATTTATATTCCATGTGATAGTAACATGATAATAATGACAGGAGTATAATTCCTATCTCTCGCGAGTGACAGGTAATCACTCGACTTCTACCGGGATCCTATGGCATAGCACACTACACGATCCTATCATGCTAGTAAGACTCATAGGATAAGAATATATATATGCAAGTGGGTTTCATTCAACTCCTTTAAACTTAATGCACAAGCATAAAATAAAGTGCAGAATAATAGGGGTTATGCACCGGGGCTTGCCTGGGTAAAATAGAACCAAGGTTAGCATTCCATCAAGGCAACATGATCAGCCAGGCACCATCTTTTCGGCTACTCCAGATGACTTCGCGATCCATCAACGCTCCTATTATGACATTCGTGAATGCAATGTAGAGGCGTAAATAAACTCGACAGTCTCAAGTTAGAATATGATTTCATCTCTCCGGCTAACGAGCTAGCGTAGAGACTTACGTACTAAGCCCCGTACCCTTGCTACCAGCAACGCACTATTTTTCGACCCCCTTTTAGTTATGAAGCCCTAGTTGTTGCTTTAGCATTTCACCGCTGAAACACATGGATTCAAATTAGGGTTTACCGGCTACCCTAACAACCTATTATTACGGAGTTATCGAAACTACAGTGAGGGGGTAATAATATTATAAAGCTACTGAAAATTTTTTGAGGCTAGCACTATCATTGTATTGCCACAAAAATTACTATAAGTTCCCATTTAATAATTTTAAGCGTCTCACAAAAATTAGAGCAAGCCTAAGCCTAGAAAATATTAAGAAACTGCATTAACTACTACACCCTTAGATATATTATGATTTTAGAACTCTAACGCACTTGGTCCCACAATATTTAGGACTCCTACAGAATCCTATTTTGATTTTTTTCAAGTTTGCTTGGAAGATAAATTAGAAATTACTCCATAAAATGGAAAGGCTGGCGATACAGATTCAGCCCAGCCACCCCAGGCGGCTCGCGCGGCAATGCGACCGCACCTGGCGCCGCGGCCCAGCTATGGCCCGCGATCCGGGAGCCTGCGTGTGCGCCTGCACTTAAGCGGAAAGGTACCTGGACAAACCAGATATTGCACCGCTCCTTCAACACTGTTCCAACAGAGACAATCTTTGCACAGAGCACTCCCCAACTAACTCTTCTTCTCAATGACCGGATCCTCGACGTGCCCGTGCGCGCTGACGCGGCAGCCGGCGGCGAGCCGTGGCTGGCCCGAGCAAACGGGACCCATCTGAATCGCGCCAAAGGGACGACCACTACCTACAGTCCAGGCGGCGACGAGGAGTAGTGGTGCACTACTAGGAGGCGCCCTATGCTGCGCTGCAGTGGCAGACGGCGGTCCGCGGTGGTGGCGCGGCCGTTCTATCAAGCGAGGAGGGCGAAGGGAGAAACGGAGTGGTGAGTGAGCACCAGCGTCATACCAGGAGTACAGCCGTGGTGACGGTTGGGGTGGAGGGTCGTCGAGGTGGCCTGGCCACGAGTGTGTGGCACGGTTGGCGGCGCTCCTCTGCGGCCACCGACGCGTCAGCTCACCACCCGCTGCGTCCCAAGCGAAGCTAAGGCGAGCACTGCATAGGCGAAGTCAAGACGAGCTCGAGGTCGAAAGCAATCAAACTAATTTGTGCCTTACCTCAATCCGTGTTACCCATGGCGGCGAGATGGCCGGCAACGGAAGAACTCCAACTACGTCACCTGAGGTGCACGACTGTGGCCCGATGTGAGGTGTGCAGCTGGGCAACTCTCCTGACAAGCCACCGACGCAAGGAATTGGACTGCCCTTGCCTGAGCTGTGCGAAAAGGAGACTCACGGTGGTTCCATGATAGACACGGAGGGTGCTTGCCGCGGTCACGCTGTGGGGAGTGGACACACGGATGGCACGGGCAGTTAAGGTGGGTGGCTCCGGTTGGTGGCAGAGCAACATGATGTGCCGATGACGAGGCGGGGAGGCGTGGCGTGACGCGCGCGGTAGGGTGGCCTGACCGAGCAGGACGCCGATGCCGGCCTGAAGCAGAGCAGTGCAAGGGGGGCAGCGAGGCAGGGGAACGTCTCTATCCCGACTGTGGCCGAGTCAACGACCTGTCGCCAGGCAGTGCTTCCTGTCCGCAAGCCAGGCGGGTAACTTGTTTGGGTGGCAGAGGCAGGCGCCACACCGTCCCCACGACGACCGCCGCAACACCGCCCAGGCGCGCGCACGTCGTGGCCGGCAGCTACGCAGAGAAACACGACACGAGGAGGCAGGCAGCTACGGTCCCGCGCGGAAGCAGCCAAAGGCGACCAGAGGTGCAGGTCAGCGGCGGTCCCGCGCGGAAGCAGCCAAAGGCGACCAGAGGGCGCAGCTCGGGACCCATGCGTGGTGACCGCGGACACAAGCCGAACAAGTGTACGTGGTGACGTGCAGCAACTTTAAAGCAAAGCAAAACTCATCGATTGATCTAATTAAGGTCCAACCAATTCCAATACCCTACCGTCGATGCTAGCAGCTAACGGGTGGACCAACTGCCCTGATCAAAGAGCAACTAAAAGGGGAGATATCACGATGCCAACATATGCTCGTCACCGACATCGCTGTATTGCGAACAACACGTCAGCTCAAGGGTCACAGCGCGTCCTAGCGATCTTTGGAATTTCTTAAGAGATCAACGCGATGTCCAACTTAACTGCAACCCATACCGCGACCAAGTACATACTTAGAAGCAACCAACTAAGGAAAAACTTAACGTTAGTGCTTAAGCATTTTTGTTGGAAGTCAAATGTCAAAATGGCATTGCCAAAACTTCTTTCAGTCCTAGACACGATCTAGAGTAGGTAGAATCGAATTTCGAATTCGATTTTTCGAGCTTGCAAAAACTAGCTAACAATAATTATTTCCCAACATGAAAGTTGCACTGCCACCTTCGTAACTTGCTCATAGATTTTTACTTAAGTGCAATGCTCAAGTTTCATTTTATTTTTTGTTATAACAAAATAGTTTTTCACGCCAACAATTAAAACGACCGATCGATCCATTTTCTAATTAGGGTCTCGTTAGCGTGTTTTCACACAAACCAATTTAACCGACATTACCTGCTTATCATTTATGTGAGGTAAAAAAGAAATTAAACCCGAGAACTTGCATACTTAATTTCTTTTAGGTTTTTAAACGAAGTGCTAAGCGGCTCGTAACACCAGGGGTGTTACATTTACTCTCCTTGAAAATAGTGCAGGCCTTTGCTTTACCGCTGAATGCACCCACGTGTGTGCACATATCATTTTCCGTTTGTATTTAATTTCAAGAAGAAAAGTGAACATCCATATTATAGTTAGGAGAAAAATGTTGCACATGCTTTCTATAATTGCTTACTTTTGCTTCACGCACTCATGCGATGGAAGCATGGTAGGAGATGGTAAGTAGAGACTAGAGAGTACCGGAGTAGAGTTTAACCACCAAATTTGGGATGGATTGGTGTGGTTCTGTCGAATCCCTCACTTTCCGTTTCTCTTAATTCATCAATGTTAGTGATCACAATGTACTCCCTCTGTCCCCCAAATAAATCAATTCATAGAATCTGTGCCAGTCAAACTTTTTTAAGTTTGACTAACTTCATAGAAAAGAATAACATCTGTGACATGAAATGAGCATATTATGAAAATATATTCTATGATACATCTAATGATACTAGTTTGATATCATAAATCTTGATGTTCTTTTCTATACATTCGGTCAAAGTTCAAAAAGTTTGACTTAGGACAACTCCAGAAATTGATTCTTTCAAGGACAGAGGGAGTATCAAATTAAATATATTAATGCCTATAAGACAGCCATGTTTTGTGTGGCTTTCTAAGATAAAACTGATTTCATGTTCTGTTCGCACAAACAAATCACAAAACCAAACAATATAACAAGTTTATGAATTTTCTTCTTGTAAAAAACATAGCTATGTGAGCTAAACTTTAGTGTCCACTGGAATAATATGTTCAGTCACAGTAAATTGGAATACGAGAGTCATATAGCGAACTCAACCCAACATACCTAATTCGTTGGCCGGCTGGGAGAGAGAGTCAGAGAGCCAAAAATGATTTTTCACCAACTTTCCGGGACCTTCATTTGTTATTAAGTTTGATATTGCTAACTGTAAACATAAAGCTGGGCCACGCTAGCTAGGCCGGCCTCGACTTTTCATCGCGTTGCTCATAAAAGGCCACGTCATTTTTGCTGGTTTTGTTGATCCTTTGTCCCTCCCCAATTCTGACCCGTAAATGCAATGATTTCTCACTCATGATATAGCGCTCGCTGCCCCTCTCTCTCTCTTCTCTCCCCCCCCCCCCCCCCCACCCTCCTTTATAGATACCAACAGACCGTCGTCCTCGCCAGCTCTGGCGGCCTTTGGCGTTTCCCCCCTCGAAACAAGCCGAGTCATGCGGGAGAAGAAGAACAGGAGGAGGAAGAAGGCCCGGATCCGGAATCGCTTGCAACAGATCGTGCAAGAAAAGGAGGAAGCTTTCTTACTTTGAGGGGAATGTTGTCTGGCTCGAGGTGCAGAAACATGCAGGTTGTTGTTGATCTCGGACCAGGCTTCATTCCTCTCAAGTAGAGCTCCCGGTGCGTCCATCGATCCCCTCTTGTTCTTGCCTCACACACATGGTGAGTTTTCTTGGGCATCTCGTCATCGATCTAGCGATTCTCTCTTGGCTCGTTTGACCTTCTTATGCATGGCGCCTCGGTGTAGATTGTTGTGGCCGCAGCTAGGAATCACGCATGATTAGGATAAGATTATCTCGGCGAATGTTTCCTGTGTTGGGTTCCGTGCGGTCAGCATGCAGCAGATTGGTGCAATCATAAGGATTCTTGACTCAACAGAACACATGCATGCTTTTCTTCCTTTATTAAACTATGGCATATTGGCATGGCATCTCCCTTGATGTTGGTTGCGGTCTTTTTCTCTCCTGCCTACTTTTTCCGATCTCTAATCTGACAGGAGAAAGACGGGGGAAAAGTTTGTGTTATCATCGCTACCCCTTTCAACATGCATGAAGGATCTTCTTATCTTCTCTTTTGATCCGTACTATAGCATCTTTATCTTTCTCTCTCTTAGACATAGATAGCTACTTTCTTCTAGTGTATCTTGATCTTATATAAGAGATTCGTTGGCCAAATTCCCATCTAATAAACGGTAGTCATATGTATCATCATCAGTCTGCATAGTAATATATCTCCTGGACATCAAAAGTTTTTTCTCATAAATTGATCAATCTTCGTGTCCAACAAGTGTTTCTAGTTCTCTAAGTTAATTTCCACAAATTAACCTCAAAGCTAAGGTACTACTACTCTACATCCTGATGTGTGTTATTTTCGATTGGGGAAGACTAATAAGGAGCATACGGAATAATATGCTGCTCACCCTTTGGCCAGAGATTATGTACTGGTTCTAGATGCAAATAAATACTGCCATCTACTAACAACTATGACATATTTGTTTCTTCGGAAGGCCAGGCCAAAAATTAAGGTTCATGACTAGTTGTCTCCTTCCCTTTGTTTCCTCATACATCAAAGCAGGACACATGCTATGCTGATCATCCTGTCGTCCCCTCCACGAAGCTGTAACTTTTTACAATTCTACCTCCATCCATGTGCTGTATATATATTCCAGCTGTATAAGTTATTATATATATGAAACATTTCCATGAATGTGTACGTAGCAGCAGTAGAGCCTACATATACAATTATTATACAACTATAAATGGTAACGCGGTAATGGTGCTTTCCGAGCACCGTCCTACAATGCTCTTGAACATATGACATCGTATGCATTTGGATAATGCAATAGATAGTTAGTGAGATGTGTTGCGAAATTATTTGCTAGAGCGAGCAACTTGCAGAGAGCTGGTACAAGCAGAAGATGCTATACATATAGAACAAATTCACATCCTAATCTGTAGGTGACTCACTTATGATAGATATAAAGTTACCAAAACACATGCATGGTAGTAATGGCGCCGTACAAATGTGTTCAGCTTAATTATTTCTCTTATTCTATGTATGTATAATGTTTGAGCAGTTAATCTTGGTGATTTACATTCTTGTGCTCACAAGCATTGATATACTAGTATATATAGCTGACTGGTGCCAGGTAAATGCACAAATAAAGGAGGTAGTAGTACATACTGCTACCATTTTAATATACACAGGTAACTTGTTGGCAGGGACAGCCACCAGCTGGGTTTCCTATTTTTACAGGCCAGAAGTGAGTAATTGCTTTGAGTTGAACAAATTCCTGAGCAATGTGACATGCAGTGGTGTCCTTTTTTAAGAAGAGACAAGTAATGCTGCAGTCCTATATGGATCACTAATGTCACAAGTTTACTGTTGAAGATTATGTCTGTACATGCAAAAGAAGTACACAGGCAAGATCAACCCATATGCAGGATTTGTATTCTCATGGTTGTTTTTAGCTGTCACTAACTTCACAAGTTGCTAGAGGTAGGCGCATGACATATGCATCATGCCCAGAGTACTAATCTAGTAAGAGTATGATCTTTGCATCAGTCCAAACAAACATGAAATCAAACAGCTAGCGAATGATATTGGTCTTTGTTGTCTGCTGGCCGGTACCAGATTTTTTAAAAAACCCTCTTGGAATGGCACAACAACTAAAGGTAGGTTTTGGAAAGTTGAAGGTTCCTTATTGTAGGGGACAGTCGCGTTCATGCGATAGAATTATCCTTTTTTAAGTGTCCAACAAGTACGATTATTATCTTGTGAGGAGGTGACTTGGGGCAAGAGATAATTAGGTGTACCAAAAACCCTAAAGTGCTAAGCATAGCATAATGGTTTGAGTTGTCCTTCCTGTTATGCTACACATTTCCTTATGACTAGTGCACAGGAAATGGAAGTTTCAGGCCCCATTCAATTGATCGTTTTCATTCATTCCAATTTATGACTACAGCTTATATACACATTTCCTTGGAACTCAGAAAAGCTCCAAATAGATTCAGAATTGGATGGGATGAGGAACTAGAGACTAGAGTATCCTTGGGGCCCAACCCAATGTATGCTACTGGTATTACTTTCTCATTCTCACTGTGCCTTTTTTTTTTGCGTATTACACGAGTACAGATGTGACGCTCACAACACGCACGCATACTCATCCCTATAAACACACGCACGCAAACCTTACCCTATGAACATCTCTGAAAGAATGTGCCGGCACATCTCGTCCAGATTTAAGAATCCTTAACACATGTGATTCATAAAACTCCGAGTTGAGACAGAGTAGCTAATAATCTCACTCCCTCTCCCTCTCTGTTCATATGACGTGATGATACCGTGAAAGAAAGAAAACAGAATAAAAGTATGATGCAAAAGACACGGCACTGGCACAGTAGTAGTGGCATACCGGCCAGCAATGTATACGGAGTATAATATATAGTGTCCCATCTTATCGCAATAAATAAAGAATTGGCATCCTGCGATTGTACCGTTGGTTGATTTGTTGTGAGAGAAAAACATTGTTTCTTCGCTGAAAAAGTATGGCTAATAAGCCAAAAGCAGGGAGAAGTCGTTTATGACTGTATACAACAGATAAGTAGACAATAATGTGGTATCAGTAATGACACTGCATTAATTTAGCGGTGATCTAGCACCCACGGTTAAAAATTAACCCACCTTACAAAAATACGTACAATAATAAATATTAAACTTAGGTTAATTATATACTAATAGGGATTAATAAACTCTAACCACCAATTAGCAACAGGATCCAATGCATCTTAGAATCAGATTTCGTAGTATTTTTTGACGCAAATCATTCTAACCCATACGAACACGGGTTATAAGCCTAGGTCACATTTAGGATATAAAATTTTGGAAAGTAAAAAAAGATGGTTGGAAGAGATCCTTCACACTAGCTTTAATACTCTAAAAGTAGAGGTGTTAGCCCCATGATCCAAAGAAACCCATAAGATAAAAAGAAACACATACAAGTTGTATGTCTTCACACATGTCATGTCACATCCGGTTCTTTATAATCTGCGGTGAGCATGAAATTTGTAAGAGCTTGTTGTTGGATTTATTGTGGGTCAGGCCCATTTTTAAATTTAATAAATCAATAAAACTCTACGGTGTGTAACTATTGGGCATTTAATATTTGTACATGATTGGAACTTGACCAAACGTTGATTCGACTTATATGGTTGGACTTCATCCGTCCATATTGAGAAGTTGAGAAAAGGATAAAGGCGTGCCACATGCGAGCGCGCGCACCGCTGGCGGCGGCCGGGCCGGGCCATGGGCGTGGCGTGGCGTGGCAGGCGGCGAACAAGCGGACGGGCGAGGCGTGGCCCGGTTTTGCCACTCACTCTTCATGATGGCGGGAGTTACAATTCTCTGAGTTAATCCCGGGAGTTACCGTCTCTTCATGATGGCGGGAGTTACAACTCTCTGAGTTAATCCCGGGAGTTACCGTCTCTTCACTTGCCCCCTCTCCTGGACTGCCTGCGTGAACTCTTCTCCTCCTTTTGCGCGCTGACATAAAAGAGACGACACCAGTTTCTCCAGTTCCCTCTCTCGGTACCTGGAACAATCAGACCTCGTCTTCTATTGCGGAAAGTTTTTCTCGTCTCGTACCTCTGCGCGCATAGAGAGACAAGAGAGCAGGTGCCTCCGAAGCCCTTGCCGTCTGCGATCTCTGCTCCGGGAGTGCGGCAATTAGGTTTTTGGGGAGCGACTACGCGACTGCTCGTTCCCAGTCAGCGGCATCTTCTTCCTCTGGACGCGGACGGGAACTACACTGCGATCACCTTCTTGCATCGACTGCGGTCCACGACTTCGATCAACGCACTATGGCGACTAGTGCGAATGGAGCCTCTGATGCCCTCGGTATGGGACCCTTCGCTGGGTATATCATATTTTCATCTCTTTGTCAATTCATGGTGTTCATGTGCTATGTTGTCTCTGTTACATTCTATATGCCATAGATATTTATTTATGTGATACTCGTGCTTGCTGGTATGTTTAGACTATCATGCTTATATGTTTTTGATTATGATCTTGGCTCATATATGATATACAACCTTGCTGTTATATTTGTTTTGTCTTATCTTGGTATATATGAACATGTTGATCATCCTTTTTGTATCCATGTGAATATATATAATGCTATGCTGCAATTGTTTATTATCTTACATGTCATCACCATGCAGTTATTATTTTTCAGAATTAAACTGTGTAAAAAATTGTCTAAATTTCTAACAATCCAAAAACCTAATATTAGGTAATTTTCTCTCAGTGGTTTTGCTGCTGCATTGAAACCCAATCAATTTGATGAAAAGAATTTCATGATTTGGCGTGCACGGATGGAATTGTGGCTCACTACGATGAATTGCTATCACGCCGCACAGGGGCGGCTTGAAAACTTGGCTCCTGAGGATGAGCCTAAGTTTCGGGCTGCTGATAACCTGTTCAGAGGTGCCGTGATCCGTGCTCTTCATCCCAAGTATGAGAAAAACTACATTTCTTTTCCATCTGGTAAGGATTTATGGGATGCTCTTGAGGCAAAGTTCGGTGTCTCTGATGCTGGGAGTGAGCTGTATCTTATGAAGCAGCTGTTTGACTATAAGATGGTTGAGAACCGTTCTGTGGTTGAACAGGCTCATGAGATTCAGGCACTAGCTAAGGAACTAGAGCTTTTTTCCTATCCTTTACCTGACAAGTTTGTGGCCGGCGGTATCATCGCTAAGCTGCCACCTTCTTGAAAGGATTTTGCTACCTCTCTAAAGCATAAGAGACAAGAGTTCAATGTGGTTGAACTCATTGGTACTCTTGATGTTGAGGAGAGGACGAGAGCAAAGAACAAGGGAAAAGGGGTTGAGACCTCTTCTGCAAACATGGTGCAGAAAAAGAACTCATTTGCATTCCGTAAGAACAAGAAGAAGAACCAAAATAACAAGCAAGAGAACACTTCTAAGCTAGTGCAGACAACACAGTTCAAGAAAAAGAACAATAACAAGAAGAAAGGAGGTTGCTTTGTTTGTGGTAGTGAAGAGCACTGGGCAAGTGAGTGCCTAGACCGCAAATTTAAGCAAGAACTTAAGAAGTCAGTCAATATGGTTACTACTGATACTGAAGGAGGAGCATATGGGTATGGTAATTATTTACCTACTATTCTTTTAGCTTGTAATTCACCTGAGTGGTGGATGGATAGTGGTGCTAATATTCATGTATGTGCTGATGTTTCTTTGTTTGCTTCCTATCAGGTCGGGAGGACTCGAGCCTTGCTGATGGAAAACGGCTCACGTGTGCATATTCTTGGTGCTGGTACGGTCAATCTGAAGTTTACTTCGGGGAAGACGGTGCTATTGAAGAACGTGCAGCATGTGCCCTCTATCAAGAAAAATCTTGTTAGTGGTTCGATGATGTGTAGAGATGGCTACAAAATCATCCTTGAGTCCAATAAATGTGTTGTGTTCAGACATGGTACTTTTATTGGTAAATAATATGATTGTGGAGGACTGTTCCGCTTGTCTCTGCTTGATGTGTGTAATAAGGTTGTGAACATCGCTAATATTTCTAATGAGTCGGATTTATGGCATTCACGCTTATGTCATGTTAATTTTGGTTGTCTTATGCGGTTAGCAAATCTGAATTTAATCCTAAAAATTAATGTGGTCAAAAGGTCTAAGTGACACGTGTGTGTGCGCAATCGAAGCAACCCCACAAGGCTCATAAGGCTGCTAAGGCGAGGAATTTGGCACCTCTAAAACTTGTTCATTCGAATTTATGCGAAATGAATGGCGATTTGACTAAAGACGGTAAACGATACTTCATGACATTTATATATGATTGTACTAGATTTTGCTATATGTATTTACTTAAAACAAAAGATGAAGTGTTGCATTATTTTAAGGCCTATAAAGCTGAGGTAGAAAATCAACTTGAGAGAAAAATTAAACGGTTAAGGTCCGATCGAGGTAGAGAATATTTCTCTAGTGAATTTACTGAATTCTGCATGGAACATGGTATTATTTATGAGAGGACACCGCCATACTCACTGCAGTCTAATGGTATAGCTGAAAGGAAAAACCGCACCCTAACTGAGTTGGTGAATGCCATGTTGGGTACTGTAGGATTATCCAAGGAATGGTGGGGAGAGGCGATTTTGACAGCGTGTCATGTCCTAAATAGAGTTTCTATAAAGAATAAAGAAATCACACCATTCGAGGAATGAGAGAAGAAGAGACTAAATCTCTCCTACATGCGCACTTGGTATTGCTTGGCCAAGGTGAATGTGTCTATCAACAAGAAGTGCAAACTTGGACCTAAAACTATTGATTGTGTGTTCCTTGGTTATCCTATTCACAACGTTGGGTATAGGTTCTTAATTATAAACTCTGAGGTACCTGACATGCATGTTGGCACAATAATGGAATCCAGAGACGCACCTAGCACAACTGGTCATGAATCTGTAATTCCCCATGAGCATGAGATGTTCACACCGGTACAACAAATTGAGGAACCCCATGAGCAAAATTCTGAGGAGGATGACATCGTAGTCACCATAAAAAGCAAGCAACAGAGAGTTGCTAAATCTTTTGAGAATGACTATATTGTGTACCTTGTGGATGACACACCAACGACCATTGAACATGCATATTCCTCTCCTAATGCTGACTTATGGAAGGAAGCAGTAAGGAGTGACATGGATTCTATCATGTCTAATGGAACTTGGAAAGTTGTTGATCGACCTTATGGATGCAAACCTATAGGGTGCAAATGGGTGTTCAAGAAAAAGTTTAGGCCTGATGGTACTATTGAGAGGTACAAAGCATGGCTTGTGGCCAAGGGTTATACCCAAAAAGAGGGTGAAGACTTCTTTGATACTTACTCACCAGTTGCCCGATTGACTACAATTCGAGTGTTGATTTCATTGGCAGCTTCCTATGGTCTGACCATTCATCAAATGGATATTAAGACATCTTTCCTAAATGGAGAGTTAGAGAAAGAGATCTATATAGATCAGCTAGATGGTTTTATAGCAAATGGTCAAGAGGGCAAAGTGTGTAAGTTATTAAAGTCGTTGTATGGCCTAAAACAAGCACCTAAGCAATGGCACGAGAAGTTTGACAAAACTTTGACATCAGCTAAATTTGTTGTGAATCAAGCTGATTCTTGTGTCTATTACCGGTATGGTGGGGGTCAAGGAGTTATCTTGTGCTTATATGTTGATGACATTTTGATCTTTAGATCAAGCCTCAGTGTGATTGAGGCGGTGAAGAAATTTCTATCAAACAATTTTGAGATAAAAGATCTAGGAGAAGCTGATGTTATTCTTAATATCAAGCTCCTAAGAGAAGGTGATGGTGAGGTAACTCTGTTACAATCTCACTATGTGGAAAAGGTTTTGAGTCGCTTTGGGTTTAGTGACTGTCAGCCTGCTCTCACGCCATATGACCCTAGTGTGCTATTGAGGAAGAATTGAAGAATAGCAATGGATCAATTGAGATATTCCCAGATCATTGGTTCGCTCATGTATCTTGATAGTGCAATAAGGTCTGACATCTCATTTGTTGTGTGCAAGCTGAGCTGATTTGTGTCAAACCCAGGAGATGATCACTGGCGTGCTCTTGAGAGAGTGATGCACTATCTAAAAGACACTATGAGCTATGGTATTCGTTATACCGGACACCCAAAGGTGCTGGAAGGCTATTGTGATGCCAATTGGATCTCTGATGCTAATGAGTTTTATACCATGAGTGGATATGTGTTTCTTCTTGGAGGTGACGCTGTTTTCTAGAAGTCTTGCAAGCAGACTGTCATAACAAAGTATACAATGGAAGCAGAACTCAGTATTAGACACTACTAGATCTGAGGTCGAGTGGCTCTGTGATCTCCTTATGGATTTACCGGTGATTGAAAAACCTATACCGGCTATTTCCATGAACTGTGATAACCAGACTATGATAATCAAGGTTAACAGTTCCAAGGATAACATGAAGTCTATAAGGCATGTTAAGAGACGTCTAAAGTCTATCAGAAAGTTGAGAAACTCTGGAGTAATTACGTTAGACTATGTCCATACATCCAACAATCTGACAGATCAATTCACTAAGGGTCTATCACGAAATGTGATAGAGAGTGCATCGAGAGAGATGGGTATGAGACCCACATGAAATCTACTATAGTGGTAACCTGTTCTATGTTATCAGAGATCCCGTGAAGTAGGATGGTGAAACAAGCTAGTTGTAGATTGAGAGGAAAGATTCATTTCTGAGCTCATCTCCGATGCACATCTTTCCTTCTGTAAGGCAGGTTGGTTTATACCTTAATGTGTTCCAAGTGTCTTGGTCAAGAAGAGATGTTGTCCTACAGAACATCTTTTGAGGAACACACCTATATGAGTTAGACTACTGGTCATGGTCTATGAGACTTGAGTAATCTTTCAAAACTCATGAAAGGCACTGAAGTGTGACTTATAAGCTTCAAACAGAGGGGATGCTTGTTGCATCCTAGTACCAGCAAAGGACTTAACTGAATCTCACTTCACACAAAACTGTCAATTCAAGGCATAATCTATTGTTCAGTTGTGACTGAGTGAAACTTTTGTTCTAGATGGATGTTCAACTTAACAGTCTCCATCGAAACACTGGTATATCAAAGACATGTGGATCTGAAGCAACATTGTTACAAACCCTAGAGTTTGGTGGGGATTGTTGGATTTATTGTGGGCCAGGCCCATTTTTAAATTTAATAAATAAATAAAACTCTACAGTGTGTAACTGTTGGACATTTAATATTTACACCGGATTGGAACTTGACCAAACGTTGATTCGACTTATATGGTTGGACTTCATCCGTCCATATTGAGAAGTTGAGAAAAGGATAAAGGCGTGCCACACGCGCGCGCGCGTCACCGCTGGCGGCGGCCGGGCCGGGCCGTGGGCGTGGCGTGGCAGGCGACGAGCGAGAGGACGGGCGAGGCGTGGCCCGGTTTTGCCACTCACTCTTCATGATGGCGGGAGTTACAACTCTCTGAGTTAATCCTGGGAGTTACCGTCTCTTCATGATGGCGGGAGTTACAACTCTCTGAGTTAATCCCGAGAGTTACTGTCTCTTCATGATGGCGGGAGTTACAACTCTCTGAGTTAATCCCGGGAGTTACCGTCTCTTCACTTGCCCCACTCTTGGACTGCCTGTGTGAGCTCTTCTCCTCCCTCTGCGCGCTGACATAAAAGAGATGGCACCCGTTCCTCCAGTTCCCTCTCTCGGTACCTGAAACAATCAGACTTCATCTTCTGTTGTGGAAAGTTTTTCCCATCTCGTACCTCTGCGCGCATAGAGAGACGAGAGAGCAAGTGCCTCCGAAGCCCTTGCCGTCTACGATCTCTGCTCGGGGAGTGTGGCAATTAGATTTTTGGGGAGCGACTACGCGACTGCTCGTTCCCGGTCAGTGGCATCTTCTTCCTCTGGACGCAGACGGGAATTGCACTGCGATCACCTTCCTGCATCGACTGCGGTCCACGACTTCGAGCAACGCACTATGACAACTAGTGCGAATGGAGCCTCCGATGCGCTCGGCATGGGACCCTCCGCTGGGTACATCCTATTTTCATCTCTTTGTCAATTCATGGTGTCCATGTGCTATGTTGTCTCTGTTACATTCTATATGTCATGGATGTTTATTTATGTGATACTCGTGCTTGCTGGTATGTTTAGACTATCATGCTTATATGTTTTTTATTATGATTTTGGCTCATATATGATATACAACCTTGTTGTTATATTTGTTTTGTCTTATCTTGGTATATGTGAACATGTTGATCATCCTTTTGTATCCATGTGAATATATATGATGCTATGCTGCAATTGTTTTTTATCTTACATGTCATCACCATGCAGTTATTATTTTTCGGAATTAAACTGTGTAGAAAATTGTCTAAATTTCTAACACTTGTTTGATCAGTTAGAGGCTTAGAGCTCAAATTCACTACAAGAAACTCTATATGATCCAAATTAGATCTATTCATGGATCACCTGACCCAACTAACTCGACCAACCTGACCTGGCAATGTGTCAACTAATTTAAAATAGAAAGTTTAGAGAAATAGTTCGACCCAACCTGACTCGCTAGTGCGTCAAGTGAGGTTCATGGCAAAGATTTTGATCTGACCATTTTTCCCGACTTAAACAGTGTTTGATCAGGTCTAATAATACAAACAGCCTAGTTATAGCCCAATTTAAAGTATCGATCCAAGAAGGATCTAATTTCTCATTTTTCTCCTGCTCCAGTTACGTGGAACAGCTCATCTGAAAGAGAAGCTTTGGAAAACAACTCGTGCCTAATTAGAATCTACGTAACCTATCTAATCTCCTTGACTTTATAACCAAACTAAAGGTGACTGTGGTTTGTGCACTGCTACTAGCTACCACGCCGCTCAAATCTCCAAAAGCCGGACGCGTTTAGCTGCGGAAAGAAAGCAGATCGGTTGAAGCGAAATTCCAGAGAGTGACCGCAGCTCCCTCCTCTCCGAGCCTTTCTCGTGTGTCCCTCTCAAGCTTTCACCTCACCATCGCAACTGGTAATCTCTCCTCTCCTACCGTTGCTCTTGCTCTGCAGATCAAGGCCAAAATGAAATACTGGAATTGTAGCGAAAATGAAATCAATTCATTTGTCATCGTCCAGGTTTGCCATAACGTTTTTGAGTAGTTTGACAAAAGCCGGAAATGGCGGAAACATGGCGGGGTAGCCTTTTCTGCTCTGTGCTCGTCTGTTGCCTTTACTTTGGCTTGGCTTCCCTTGTGTTGTGCCGCCGGTGGTCCACCGCTTTGCATACGCATGGCCGATCGATGGCTACTGCATGGGAAAAGCCAATTTGACAGTTCGGCCGGTCTTGAGGCTAAGGGCGCCTGGCTAACACTCCTACTAGTACAGATAAAGTGATCCACGTAGACTACGAAATATTAAGATTACTATTTACATAATGTAAACCATCACTATTTGTGATTTACAAAGAAACTTTTTTCTTTCATCATGTGTCACCCTTATTTACTCTCTGTCTTCTTTTTTTTATCATGGATCATCTTCTCTCCAGGCATATGTAACTTCTGCAAGCCACTATAACAAGTGTAGATCACCTACTTTTTTTATTCGATCCTACATGACACTTGAGTCTACAAGTAAAAAAGCAGTGTTGGGAAAAACCTAAGAACAACTTCAACAATTGACTTTTAAGCTAGCTCTATAAGCATTTTTCTCATATTTTAATAGAGGAGATAGAAAAGTTAGCTCTTAATCAAGAGCTAAGTTCTGGCATACATTTCAAGAACGTGTGAGAGTATCATGTGAAGCTTTCCATGTTAAAAAGCTATACATTAAGAGTTAGTGCTATTAGAGAAGTTGACTTAGAGCTGGTAAATAGCTTTAACCATTGCAGATGTGCTAAGGCTAACCACACTCCTGAATCCTGATCGGTGTCCATGCTGGACAAACTATCAAAAACCCTTCAGAAACTGAACCTCCCAGTCCCAGTGTGGGCCCTGTTAGATGTAATGTGGGTATGACCCATATTTTATTTAATAATTAAATCAAATAAATTTTAAGGCCATATTAGATGCTAAGTGCAATAAAATGGTGGACTGAATGTAGTTGACAGCTGAAATTGTAATGGTCATAGTTATGGCTTCGGTTACTAGTAACTCACATGGTTATGGTTGTAGTTACTGGTGATCCCCATATTTGTGGTAGAGGTTACTAGTAATTGATGGACACTTCATGACGTCGAGGTTCATCCTTTACACTTCACCTTCTACCTTCTGTACTTATAAAAAGGAGCGCTTGCCTTCAGCTGCGCGTACGAGATACAGCATAACTAGCACGGAGTGTTGGGAGAGCATGCCTCCGGAACCGCCGTCCGCATGGCGACACCTGCTCGAGTGTGCGGACGATCATGTTTTTGGAGAGCGTCTCCGCGACTGCTTGCTTCTTCCTAGTGATTGTCGACGTCTTCTTCTTCCTTGGATCGTCTATTTCCCGGTGGACGTTCGAGGGACTGCACTGCAAACATCGTCCTGCATCGACTGTGATCCGCAACATCAAGCAACGCATTATGTTGACTAGTGCGCGTGGAGCCGCCGGTGCCTTGAGCATGGATCCCTCCGCTGGGTATACTTCTAATTTTACTGTCTCTATGTTCAGTAAGATTTTTGTGCTCTTAAATATGATCAGTATGTTCATCATACTTGCCAGTAGTAGTTCACATGTGCACATATTCGTTGTCACGAATTTACTGCTATTTTTTCTAGATTAAATTAAACATGAAAATGCCTAAATTCCTAACAATCCAAAAACCTGATATGATATAATTTTCTGTTAGTAGTTTTGCTGCCGCATTGAAGCCGAATGATTTTGATGGCACAAACTATAAGAGATGGCGTGCTAAGATGGTCCTGTGGTTGACTGCTATGAATTGCTATTACGTCGCACAGGGGAAGCGCGAACAATTTACTCCTGATGAGGAGCAAAGGTTCGTGACTGCCGATAACCTGTTTCAAGGCACCGTGATTAGCGCTCTTCATAGTAAATACGAGGGCAATTACATCATATGCACGACATGCAAACAATTATAGGATGCACTTGATGCTCAGTTCGGTGTTTCTGATGCTGGTAGTGAGCTGTACATCATGGAGCAACTGTATGACTATAAAATGGTTGATAACCGTTCAATAGTGGAACCGGCTCACGAGATACAGGCACTGGCTAAGGAACTTGAGCAGTTTTCATATGTGTTACCCGATAAGTTTGTGGCTGGCGGTATTATCGCTAAGCTACCACCTTCTTGGAGGGATTTTTCTACCTCTCTAAAGCACAAGAGACAACTGTTTAGCGTTGCTGAGCTGATTGGGTCTCTTGATGTTGAGGAGAGGGCGAGAGCAAAAGACAATCATGAAAAATGAGTTGAGTCTCTTAGTGCCAATATGGTCCAGAAGAAAAATTCAAATGCATCTTGTAATAATAATAAGAACAACAAGCATTATGAAAAAGGAGTTGAGTCTTCTAGTGCCAACATAGTCCAGAAGAAAAATTCAAATGCATCCCGTAATAATAAGAAGAACAACAAGCAAGAGAATAACTCGAAGCCTAAGCAAACAACCACTTTTAAGAAGAAAAAAACAAAGAAGATGGTTGCTTTGTTTGCGGGAGCGATGAGCATTGGGTAAGTGTGTGCCCAGACCATAAATTTAAGCAAGAAAAGAAATAATCAAACATGGTTGTTAGTGAGGCTGAAGGAGGAACATCTGGGTATGAAAATTATTTACCTACTGTTCTTTCAGTCTGTCATTTGCCTAAGTGATGATGGACACAGGGGCTAACATAAATATGTGTGCGGATGCTTCTTTATTTTCTTCTTATTAGGTCGACACGACTGGAGCCTTGCTGATGGGGAAGGGTCTCATGCGCGTGTTCTTGGTATTGGTACGGTCATTCTGAAGTTTAGTTTGGGAAAGAGGATGCTATTAAAGAACGTACAACATGTCATCTCTATAAAAAAGAATCTAGTTAGCAGCTCTCAATTGTGTCAAGATGGTTATAAAATTATCTTCGAGGCTAATAAATCTGTATTGTCAAAGTATGGGTCATTTGTTGGTAAAAGTTATGATTACGGAGGCTTGTTCCGCCTATCTTTGCATGATGATGTGTGTAATAAGGTTGTGAACAATGCTATTATCACTAATGAGTTAAATATTTAGCATTCACGGCTTTATCATATTAATTTTGGTTGTCTATCGTGGCTAGCAAATCTGAATTTAATCCTAAAATTTAATTTAGTCAAGGGTTCTAAGTGCTATGTAAGTGTGCAATCTAAGCAACCTCGCAAGCCTCACGAGGCTACAGAGGCGAGGGACTTGGCACCATTAGAACTAGTTCATTCTAATCTATGCGAGATGAATGGTAAATTGACTAAAGATGGCAAAAGATACTTCATGATATTTAAAGATGATTGTACTAGATTTTGCTACGTGTACTTGCTAAAATCAAAAGATGAAGCGTCGCATTATTTTAAGACCTATAAAGCTGAAGTAAAAAAATCAACTTGAGAGAAAAATTAAACGATTAAGGTCTGATCGTGGTGGAGAATACTCTTCAAGTGATTTTTCTGAATTTTGCGTAGAACATGGAGTTATTCATGAGAGGACACCGCCATACTCACCATAATCTAATAGGATTGCTGAAAGAAAGAATTGCACTCTAACTGAGTTGGTTAACGTCATGTTAGAGACAACGGGACTATCTGAGAAATGGTGAGGTGAAGCTATTTTGACAGCGTGTCATGTTCTAAATAGGGTTCCTACAAAGAATAAAGAAATCACACCATTTAAGGAATGTGAGAAGAAAAGATTAAATCTCTCTTATTTGTGCATTGGGTTGTTTGGGCAAGGTGAATGTGCCAATTAACAAGAAGCGCAAACTTGGGCCTAAAACTGTTGACTGTGTATTTCTTGGTTATGCTATTCATAACATTAGATATAGGTTCTTAATTATAAATTTTAGAGTACCTAACATGCTTGTTGGTACTATAATGGAGTCCAGAGATGCTATGTTTTTGGAAAGTGAATTTCCTATAAAAATACATCTAACACATCTAGTCATGAAACTATAATACCCTATGAGCAATTTATTCCGATAGTACATTTCGAAGAACCCCTATGCAAAATCCTGAGGAGAAAGACGTAGTCACTTGAATGAGTAAGAGAAAAAGGACTGCAAAGTCTTTTGGTGATGACTACATTTATACCTTGTGGATGACACTCCAAGAATCATTGAAGAGGCATATTCCTCTCCTGATACTAACCTTTGGAAGGAAGCAGTACAGAGTGAGATGGGTTCAAAAATGTCTAATGAAACTTGGGAAGTTGTTGAATGTCCTTTTGGGTGTAAACCTATAGAATGCAAATGGGTGTTCAAGAAAAAGGTTAGGCCTAATGGTACAATTGAGATGTACAAGGTAAGGCTTGTAGGCAAGGGTTATACCCAGAAAGAAGGCGAAGATTTCTTCAATACTTATTCACTTAGTGCTCGATTGACTACAATTCGAGTGTCACTTTCCCTGACAGCCTCACATGGTCTTCTCATTCATCAGATGGATATTAAGACAGCTTTCCTAAATGGAGAGTTAGAGGAGGAGATCTATATGGATTTGCCAGAAAGATTTGTAGCAAATGGTCAAGAGGCATGGTGTGTAAATTATTGAAGTCCTTTATGGCCTGAAACAAGCTCTTAAGTAATGACATGAGAAGTTCGACAAAACTTTGACATCTGTCGGCTTTGTTGTGAATGAAGCTGACAAATGTGTGTACTATCGGTATGGTGAAGGCGAAGGTGTGATCTTGTGTTTATATATTGACGACATACTAAATTTTGGAACCAACCTTTGATGTGATAAGGGGGTTAAAGATTTTTTGTCTAATAATTTTGAGATAAAATATTTTTGGGAGAAGATGATGTTATTCTTAATATCATGCTGTTAAGAGAAGGCAATAGTGGGATTACACTTCTATAATCCCACTATGTGGAAAATGTTTTAAGTCACTTTGGGTTTAGTGACTGTCAACCTACTCCTACGCCTTATGACCCTAGTGTGCTATTGAGAAAAAATTGAAGAATAGTAAGGGATCAATTGAGATACTCCCAAATCATTGGTTCACTTATGTATCTAGCTAGCGCTACGAGGCCTGATATCTCGTTTGTTGTGAGCAAACTAAGCCAGTTTGTGTCAGATCCGAAAGATAATCACTGGCGTGCTCTTGAGAGAGTAATGCACTACCTAAAAGATACTATGAGATATGTCATTCACTATACCAAGTACCCAAAGATACTAGAGGGGTTATTATGATGCAAACTAGATATCTAATGTCGTTGAGGTTCACGTCACAAGTGGATATGTGTTTCTGTTTGGAGGTGGTGCTATTTCATAGAAGTCTTGCAAGCAGACCATCTTAATGAGGTCAACCACAGAAGCAGAACTCACAACATTAGACACCGTCGGCGTTGATGCCGAGTGGCTTTGTGAACTCCTTATGGATTTACCGGTAGTAGAAAAACCTATACCGAATATTTCTAAGAACTATGATAACCAGACTGTGATAATCAAGGTAAATAGTTCTTAGGATAACATAAAGTCCACAAGGCATGTTAACCGGCGGCTAAAATCTATCAGAAAATTAAAAAAACTCTAGAGTGATAGCGTTGGACTATGTCCATACGTCTAAAAATCTGGCAGATCAATTCACTAAGGAATTATCACGTAATGTGATAGATAGTGCATCGAGTGAGATAGGCCTGAAACCCACATGAAGTCTACCATGGTGGTAACCTGTTATATGTGATCGAAGATCCCGTGAAGTAGAATTGTGAAACAAGTCAGGGGTAGACTGTGAGGAAAGACCCTTAACTAAGCCCATGTCAGATCCACGTCTTTCCTTTGCTGTAGGCAAGTTGGTTTTTACCTTAATGTATTCCAAGTGGCTTGCTTAAGTAAAGATGTTGTCCTATAGAACATCTTTTGAGGAATACACTTATATGAGTTCGACTGCTAGTCATAGTCTATGAGATTTGGGTCATCTCTAGATACTTATGAAAAGCCCAGGAGTATGACTTATATACTCCAACTAGAGGGGATGCTTTAGGCAACCTAGTATCAGTAAAGGACTTAGGTAAAACATATTTTTGCACAAAATTGTCAATTCAAGGCATAGTGTATTGTTCAGTTATGAAGAAGTGTAACATCTGTTCTAGATGGATATTCAACCTAACAGTCTCCATCGAAACACTGGTGTATGAAACAACAGAGAATTGAGACCATTTCATATGCGCCATAGAATTCGGTGGGGATTGTTAGATTTAATGTGGATATGACCCATATTTTATTTAATAATGAAATCAAATAAATTCTAAAGTCATGTTAGATGCTAGGTGCAATAAAATGGTGGACTAAATGTAGTTGATGGCTGAACTTGTAACGGCCATAGTTATGACTGCGATTATTAGTAACTCCCATGGTTATGAGTGTAGTTACTAGTAATCCCCATATTTATGGCAGATGTTACTAGTAATTGATGGACATTTCATGACGTCAAGGTTCATCCTCTACGCTTCACCTTCTACTTTTCGTGCTTATAAAAAGGAGTGCTTGCCTTCAACTGCGCGTACGACATACAACACAACCAGCGCCATCATTCTTCTATTGAGTTGCTCCCGAGTTTCCCCGTCTCAATCCTTCGCGTGCACAGAGTGTTGGGAGAGCAAGCCTCCAGAACCACCGTCCGCATAGCGACACCTGCTTGGGAGTGCAGGCGATCAGGTTTTTGGGGAGCATCTCTGTGACTGCTCGCTTCTTCCTGGTGACTGCTGACATCGTCTTCTTCTTCCTCGGATCGTCTATTTCCCGGTGGACATTTGAGGGACTGCACTGCGAACATCGTCCTGCATCGACTGTGGTCCGCGACATCAAGCAACGCGTTATGTTGACTAGTGCGCGTGGAGCCGCCGGTGTCTTGAGCATGGGTCCCTCCGCTGGGTATACTTCTAATCTTACTGTCTTTATGTTCAACAAGATTTTTGTGCTCTTAAGCATGATCAGTATGTTCATCATACTTGCCACTAGTAGTTCACATGTGCACATATTTGTTGTCATGAATTTACTGTTATTTTCCTTGATTAAATTAAACATGAAAATGCCTAAAATCCTAACAGGCAGTGGGCACGGATCATATTCACAGTGCTTGCGTGTCAACTTAGCCGCTGGCAAGAAATAAATAGGCCAAAATGAACAATGTTGTACTACCTCCGTCCCAAAAAGAATGTAACTATGGGTTACATACCACGTAAAATGATTCGCGTTTGACCAACTTTCTGGCGAGTGTTCACATTTTTTTACTCCAAATTAATTTATTATAAAAATAAATTTCATAATTAATCTAATGATATTTATTTGGTGTCATAAATATTGATATTTTTTATTTTATAAATTGTCAAACTTAAGATATTGAAACGTGTCAATGTGCTAGAATTGCATTCTTTTAAGATGGCCACATGAACCATTTGTGAGTAGGGAAATACTAGTGCCCGAACGTCCGGATATAAATAATTGATACAGATGTTTCCGCTCTATCCGTCCCACCCCAGCGCTCCTTCTCTTTCGGATCCAGAGGCTTTCGCTCTACTTGTCCCACCCCAGCACTCATCCCCTTTCGGCTGCCTCCTTTCTCATGTGATGCAATAGTAAACCACGGTAAATGGTGGTTGTTCTTCGTATAGCGCCTGCAGACACCGCACTTTGCCGTACGTGAGGGAGAGAGATGGAAAGAGAGACAAATGGATCAGATGTTAATCATTGCTTCCATCATTCAAGAACAAAGGTTTTCAACATACTAAAACCTCATGTAACATCCAAAAACATATTGCAACATCTTAAATCGATAGTTGCAACATAAAAAAACATGTTGCAACATCTTAAATCGACTACTGCAACATTCAAAAAACATGTTGCAACATTTCAAATCGACTGTTGCAACATCCAAAAAATCGTGTTGCAACATCTTAAATCGATAGTTGCAACATAAAAAAATATGTTGCAACATCTTAAATCGACAGTTGCAGCATCCAAAAAAAACATGTTGTAACATCTCAAATCGATTGTTGCAACATCCAAAAAATATGTTACAACATCTTAAATCGATAATTGCAACATCAAAAAATATGTTGCGACATCTTAAATTGACTATTGCAACATCCAGTAAAACATGTTGCAACATCTCCAATCGAATGTTGCAATATCTCAAATCGATTGTTGCAACACCATGAAATCCAATTTTATGGAGTGCTATAAAACATGTAACATCCAAGATTGATTGTTGCAACATATCACATACTACAACATAACCCATTGTAGAGTGCAGATCTGGTTGCACTTGCGTGTGAAGGAGCTCGACCACCATGGAGGAGTGGAGGAGCTTATCATCAGGGAGGCCGTAACTCAGATCCACTTTTGACACCATGGAGGTGTCCACTTAGATCCACTTTACTGCCATAGAGGCAAGGTAGCAAGGCGAGCGGGTGTAGCAGTGAGGGAAGAACAAGAACGGACGTGGGTGGGCGAGGCCGTGAGGGAATAAGGCGGTCAGCGGCGTCGAGGAGACGAGCAACCGCGTCATCGTCAGGGAGACGAGAAACCGCGTGAGGGAGATAAGCAGCGGCGTGAGAGAGAAAGGTGAAGATTGTTGGGTCGTTGGTAGGTTGTATAGATCGTGGTCCAGTTAAAAAAGTGTCAAACACGAAGGAAAAAACCGGATAGCAAGGAGCATTTCCGTTTGTGAGTAACATTCTGGTCCAATATATCTCTACTATAATAGAACACTTAAATTATACTTGGTCCACCCAATAAATTGTCCCCCACAGAGATGACTTTTCATTCGCCCACACAGGATTGTGCATCTCTACTATAATAGAACACTTAAATTATACTTGGTCCACCCAATAAATTATCCCCCATAGAGATGACTTTTCCTTCGCCCACACAGGATTAGAAACACTCCCACGTAACAAACCAATGATCGAGATCTAATCTCACAAGGCTTCAACGCGATCCTACGGGCACCAACGATTTGAGGCTTCAACGCACCATCTAAGGCTTCAACGCACCCCATCCCCCGCACCGCGTCGCGCAATAGTTTTTCCTGCGGTGGCGGTCGCCGAGATCGAGGAAGCCCTAGCTGCCGAACGACGCTCCTGCCTCCGTCGCCCATGCCGCCGGAGACGCTGGCAATGCAGAAGCGGATGTTAAGTTCTTTAGGATCACTAGGTGTAGATCAGCGGGTACAAATTCTTTCCATTTGGGATAAACCAGTAGAACATCATAGTGCATAAACCAGAGAGGGAGAGGAAGATGGTGAGGGAGAGGTGAGGCACAGACCAGTGGGCTTGGAGAAGTTGGAGGTGACCATGGCATCAGCAGGATCCGGCAGCGGTGTATACGTCGGTCGATGGGAAGGGCGACGCATCAGTGGTGCTTCCCGTCGCTGCAGCGCCCCTTTCTCGATCGGACTAGGGATGGAGGTGGGGCAGCTACTGTGGCAGTGAACCTCGCACTTTGTGCCTTGGCCCCCACCTCCTATTTATTGCGCTATGCGACGGGGGCCCACCAGCCATCTATGGACTGGGCACCCCCGATCAGGGCTCAGGTCAAGGGCCCAGTTGGCCATTGGGCTAACTGGTGGACATCAATTCCAACAGCAGAGGCATCAGGGGCTCGTGTCGCGGGTGTAGAAGAGCATCTTCGGCGGCCACGAGGATGTCGAGAAGCTGCTGCAGGCACAGTCCAAGGAGGAGGAGGCCGTGCGCCCGCGCCTCCCGCCTCTCCACGCACAACGTCCTCATCCTCGCCACCGCGCTCGAGGTGATTTGACTCGTGCCAGCTGGATTAATTATCTATCCGATTATACATAGCATAGCAGATGTTTCTGTTCAGTTTGTTGTATGTTGGACGATGAATTTGGTTTGAACGGTGGAATCAGAAGTCGTTTGGTCAGGATGAGCGGCCAACCGGGCCATCGTTACTGTAGTATGCAATATTTCGTCATCTCGCATCAGACGTGATGCATTACGTCAGTTCAGAAAGTAGAATTAGTACCGATACTGAATAGAATTGTGTTGGGATCACCTCATGAGTGCCGCTTCAGATTTAGGGCCTTGAATCAGGACATAATTGTGTTTTGAGATGGTCTCATGTTATTTCCTTTATGCGACAGATTGTGCTGTTGGATATGCCATTATGACTACAAGATCGCCGGACATCAGCTGGCAGATGAGGGCACTCAGGGTGCTGCCGATGTTCTTCGTTCCTGCTCGAGCTGCTCTCATCTACTCGACTATTACAAGGCTCACCAAAATTCGTAAGTATACTGACACCTTCGGATGCACATTCTGATATTGCACACGCAAGACATCATTAGGCTCTAGCTACACATTCTGTTGACTGAAGGTGAACAAAAGCAAGGCTGTAGAAATGTGGCGTATGTTTTCCCATTAGTTTTTCAATGCATTTTATTTGATCAGTTAACATAGAACAATTTTTTCTGAAATTTGCGAGATAAAAGCATTTGGAACTATTTTTACACAGCAGACGCAAAGATTTTGAGAGTGATTTTTCAAAAAAGCTTTTGAGAGTATTTTTTCTAACATTGATATTGATCAAAACACATGATATTGAGGTGTGGAGATGCCTAGGCGCCAGAGCGATAGTATGGTTAACTAAGCTTTTTAACCTTATTTTTTGGTCTAACAAGATGCCTGAAGAATGGAGAAGTATATTAGTATCTATCTTCAAGAACAAGGGAGATGTTCAAAGTTATACTAACTACCGTGGGATTAAGTTGATGAGCCATACGATGAAGCTCTAGGAGAGAGTTATCGAGCATCGCCTAAGGAGAGTGACACATGTGACCCAAAATCAGTTTGGGTTCATGCCTGGTAGGTCGACCATGGAGGTGATTTTCTTATTACGACAATTGATGGAGAGATATAGGGAGCAGAAGAAGGACTTGCACATGGTCTTTATTGACCTCGAGAAGGCATATGACAAAGTACCGAGAAATGTCATGTGGTGGGCCTTGGAAAAGCACAAAGTCCTAACTAAGTATGTTACCCTCATCAAGGATATGTACAGGGATGTGGTGACGTTTGTCCGAACATGTGATGGCGACACCAGTGACTTTCCAATTAAAATAGGACTGTATCAGGGGTCAGCTTTGAGCCCTTATTTATTTGCTTTAGTGATGGATGAGATCACAAGGGACATACAAGGTGATATCCCTTGGTGTATGCTCTTTGCTGATGATGTGGTGCTAGTTGACGACAGTAGGACAGGGGTTAATAGGAAGTTAGAACTATGGAGGCACACGTTAGAGTTGAAATGATTCAGACTTAGTAGGACTAAGACCAAGTACATGAGGTGCGATTTCAGCGCGACTAGGCATGAGGAGGGAGACGTTAGCCTCGATGGCCAAGTGGTGGCCAAGAAGGATACTTTTTGGTATTTAGGGTCGATGCTACAAAAGGATGGAGACATTGATGAAGATGTTAGGCATAGAATTTTAGTCGGCTGGTTGAAATGGCGTCAAGCTTCTGGCATCCTTTGTGACAAAAGGGTGCCTCAGAAGCTGAAAGGTAAGTTCTATAGGACGACGATTCGCCCGGCGATGTTATACGGTGCTGAGTGTTGGCCTACAAAAAGGCGACATGTCCAGCAATTGAGTGTAGCAGAGATGTGTATGTTGCGTTAGTGTTGTGGGCACACAAGGAGGGATAGAGTCCAGAACGGCGATATTCGGGATAGGGTTGGGGTGGCACCAATTGAGGAGAAATTGATTCAACATCGGTTGAGATGGTTTGGACATGTCCAACGGAGGCCTCCTGAGGCGCCGGCGCATAGTGGGGTTCTAAAGCGGGCCGGTAATGTAAAGAGCGGTAGAGGTCGACCTAAACTAACTTGGGACGAGTCCGTTAAGAGAGACCTTAAGGAGTGGAATATCTCCAAGGATTTAGCTATGGACAGGAGCGCTTGGAGACTGGCAATCAACGTGCCTGAATTGTGACCTTTTTCTGTCTGTGCCTTTTATGTCCCTTTATGTGTCTTTCTATTTCTCGTCTCTTTTGGGTTTCATCTCTAGCCTACCCTAACTTGTTTGGGACAAAAGGCTATGTTGTTGTTGTTATTGTTGTTGTTGTTGTTGTTGTTTTCGCTGCTGGCAAGAAAGCGAAATCTTAAGCCAATTTAGAACATGGTCGTAACCAAAGGCAACTGATCGTTTTGAGTTTTACATAAGGTGGAATCACCTTTCATCTAACGCATCTGATTAGGTGGTTAACTATGGGCCCAAAGCGTTTCCTGACATCCTGACATATGAGCCCAAGTTTTTTGACGCGATGATTTCCTTTTCATTGCATCTTAGCTTAGACTAAAGTAAGCATGTGAAAGTATTTGAATGTTGCAGGGACTGGGAACTCCAGACCTTATGAATGACATTCTTGTTTTATCTACAGATATTTAATTTCCCAATGTTCCTTTGACTTCAGCTTCACTGATCTTTCGTTTGTTACTCATAGCTATAACTGGAGCCCCAATTGCCAATCTAGAGCTTAGCACTACTCAAATAGGAATTTTGGTTTATTTCCAATTGATAGTCACAAAAAAAACAGTAGAATAGTATGTAAAGTCCTTATTTCAAGAGAAGCAGCTATGGTGCGGCGGCAAGGGAGGAGGGGATGGGCACACAAGCAGCCTCAAGGGGGTTGGCTGCTGAACTTGTGGTGCCTGCTGTCACTATCGAGGGGCATTCAAGGCCACTGGTGCGCTCTACGGGGTGTAGCAGGCTAAGGGCAGCGCCAACGTTTTCGAGGGCGTTAGGAAGAGCATTGGCTGGTGAGTAAAGCACCACCCAATTTCTCAGGATTCGAGTTCATGTCGTTCTGCCCATATCCTTTTATTGAAATTCAGTTGAACAAGAAATAGGCCAACAATTTTTTTTTCTTCCGATGGAAGGGGTCTCTATTCTGCACATATGCATAGGTCCAGATGTAGATTCCTAAAACAATATAGTAGATCCTATTTCATTACTTTGTTTCTGTGAAATGCTATCAGGTTAGATGAGCCCTCAACTAATTTGTGAAACAAGATTACAACTAATTTCTTGGCTTCCCGCACATGTCCTCCTGATTTGGCGGCATGGCCAAGCGGTAAGGCAAGGGACTGCAAGGTGTCACTAGTCTCTGCTTGCCGACACGACCAAGGTGAGTGTGAGAAATATGGAATGGTGTTCGGAGGTTTTCATCGTCTTTGAAGTATGTTTTCTCATGTAAACGGTGTCTGAGGCTTCTTGATCAGATGTACCCAGGGGTTGTGCTGGAGTTGGCCAATCAGAGATATTAGGAAGAATACATGTAGTGCATTATTTTTATATATGCAATTTGCAAAGTGTTGTTACCAAATTAGTTTCGTGAGAAAAAAATATGTTTTTCTTACTTGAGATGGCTGATGAAGAAAGACAAACCCCCGTATTTCGTGGAAGCCATGTGAAAACTCCTTGGAATAAATATGCTTTAGCTTAGATGCTTGTGAAATTCTTGATACATTCTCATACAAATTAGTTCAATATGCATTGACTAACAGCTCATATTTGACATATATGTGATGAAAATAAATTGTCTAAGCGTCTCTCGGCGAAGCAACTATGTAAGCAAACTCGACCTTTGCATGATGTGACTTTATTTTTATTTCAACTGGCGTCTCTCCTTCAGCTTACTTCTTTTTATTTCTATTATTATTACTTCTATATGTTCCAAGCACTTGTAATCATTTGATAACCGTGAACTACTTTAAAACCACTAACTGTGAACTAACTTGTGGACCTTGGTTTTGACAGGGCATCTGTAATTCAAGCGCCCAAACTGTTGGACGGGAATGAGGAGCAAGCTATTGCATTCTTGTTTGGTGGTTAGACTCCTGAGAGCAACCATTTGTGGCGTTCTGTTTGCTGAACCCTTTCCTGGGTTGAATATTGATATGAAAGTGATTGAAGAACTAGGACACTGCTTGGGCAATTAAATGACTTACTTTTAGAGATGCTTCATGTTTTCTCTTGTTCCTGAGAAAAAACTTTGTACCTGATACATAGGCTGATAGACACCTAAATGCAGGCAAAACCGTTAAGAATTCTCCTCTTATTAAACTAGCGGTTTGGGGGCTTTAAGTGAGAAAGAACTAGGAAAAAAACCACCTCTATTGTGCCCATCAATTTTAAACATCAATTGGTAAATGGTAACACCTGAATGATGATAGGAGAGAGTGTACAGTTCTGAATCCCACCCATCTTAGAATTCCTGGTATATTTTTCTATTTTACCATGCCATTACTAAGCCACGTGGTTCTCCCTGAACAGGCGGCTCCCTTTATCTCCCTTTATATTTATCTCTTGCTTCGTGTCAAGTGACTTGAAGGTTATTTTTCCACACATTCTTTGGGGATGCAATGCATTGTTCTATTAGCAAAACATTAAACTTGTGCTCACTTCAATGCTATGAAAAAAACATTGACAAAGCACAATTAGTTAAGTACTTCAAACTTATAGAATTAATTTTGGATTTAATGTGAGGCGTAGCGTTAGCACGGACAATATACTTATTATCTGCCATGTACAACTATCAACTTCATTGAGGATGGAATTCTTGGCGGATATTTTGAAGAGCCATGCAAACGAATGTTTTGACAGCTTCCTGAAGATCTCCAAGTCATGTTTAAGGACTTAGGCAGAATATAACTTAGATGGTTAATGTGAGATATAACTTTATTATGCATTCTTATGCAGAAGTGTTTTCCGGATCGTATATATGCTCAAATACTATAGTGTGAAAGTTGAACTAGAGAAAAAAAATCATTGGTTGTTTTCACGTGCATCCCAAGATAAAGCCGTAGCGTTAGCACGGGCATTATACTATACACAGTAGGACGCTCCGTCAAAAGGGAGTGAACTATGTAGGCCGAAATTGAGAAACCTGGGCCATTTATAAACTGAACTGTTGCAACTTTCTACTGCAGCTTTCCCAAAAAAACAAAAAACTTTATAGTCCACCAAGAACCCGTTCCTATCAATGGGCCGCAGTCGGTGGCGACTTGTGTCGATGTGACAGAAAGACTCTTGTAGGCAATGGGCCATCTCTTGGTCTTTAATTTCATTTGCTCAAGTAATACAGTGATTGGTCAGACGCATCGCATGATGAGAGTCCAAGTTTTCGTCTAGGAGTACGAGTTTTAGATGATTAATTAATACACAAGAAAAGGAGCTTTTTGTGAGCGGTGAAGAGATGAGACGAGAAAGGCTCTGCGTCCTAACAACATCACACTCACATCGATCAGCCGGAGTGATTTGTCGTTTATGAATTGGTTCTTTCGGTACTGCATGATGATACTTGGCGACAAGGAAATCCAAAGTTCTGTTTTTCGTCTTGGCCAGATACTCTTGTTTCCACGACAATCGATAGCTATATATTATATATTATACATAAACTGGCTAGTTAAAATGCACACGCAAATAACGGGATTAGCTAACTTTTACTCCCTCTATTCCAAATTATAAGTCGTTTTGATTTTTTTGTTTCATAGATTTTGCTATGTATCTAAATATATTATTTATCTAGATGCATAACAAAATAGATGTATCAAAAAAATCAAAACGATTTATTGGAACGGAGGGAGTATTATTGTAATATTTGTTTTTCAATGGACTGTAAATAGTTTTACATTTATTGGATTGTAATTGACATCTTTTCATTGTATCTATGGGTACGAACTTTATGTAGCTTTTGTCGAACGACCGTCGATCTCTAGGCTTAAGCTATTGTTATTGTTCTCTTCTTTTCATTTTTCCCATTCCTATACTATGGCTATGCAATTCTTGCCGAGGCCAAATCAAGGAAGCCTTTGAGTTCTGTAACACCCCTGGGTGTTAAGCATGCATTATCATTCAAAGCATAAGCATTCAGCATCATTGCATGATTAACATTATTTGAATTGTAGCTCTTTCAAATTTAATGTGAAAAACAAATAAATGGGAACCCTAATTTTGATATAAGTGTTAAAAAGTTGGTGAACTCTTGAGAAGTAGCAATTTTAAATAATCTAGAATAAATCAACTTGATTATTGGAGCAAATTTTGAATTCAAGTTTTCCTCAAATTCTGTTTTAAAAAAATATTCTAAATAAATGAGTTTTTGATTTTAAATTAGCTTTAAATCTCAAATTCAAAATCTATTGAGAATTTTGAAAAGTGCTCTATATGAAAGTTGTAGCGAATAAAATTTTGAACAACTTTTATTTTGGGCCAAATTTCTGAAAACCTCTTTTTCATCTCCAAATTCAATTTTGAAACAAAGAATTAAATCTGGAAAATATTTTGAAAAAGAAAAATCAGATTTTCGCCTTAGTGGGCTTCGGCTTCCCTTGCGGCCCAGCTTCGCTGGCGGCCTGGCCCGCGCCCGCGTCGTCTCCCTCCCGCCCCCGCGCGCGCGCGCGCCCGCGCGTGGCGTCGTGGCGCCGCGGCAGCGCTCGGTCGCCGCGTGTCCGTACGCCGTCGAAGCCGCACGACACGCGCCCCTGTGGCCCCCGCAGCGTCCGCGCCCGCTTACCCCCTCCGCGCGCTCGTCCTCCTCGGTTGCTCCCTCCATTCTCCCCCTCGCCCGCCCGCAGCAGCAGCAGCAGAGCTCCGCCTTGCCATCGCCGGCTCCCGAGCTCCGCAACCGCCTAGCCGCCGCTCCGGCTCACCGCCTCCGCCTCCGTCTTCGCCCTCGCTGCGCCTTGTCGTTGCGCATCCGGTGCTCGCCACAGCCCGTCAGGATTCGGCCTCCATCCGCGGTAATGGCTCGCCGGAGTTCCGGCCGAGCTCACCGGAGCGACCCGCTCCGTGAGCCGCACACCTCCACGCCACTTCTCGCCCACTTCTCGAGCGCACGAGCACCGCACTTGCACCACGAGTCTCACTGACCTCACCGCGCGGCTCCTCTCGGTCGGAGTTGGCCGGCCGACGGCATCCCGCGCCACCGAGCCGCCATGCACGCCGGCGAGCTCGATGCCGAGCTCGTCTGGCCACCCACTAGGCACCACTGGGTTCGCATCGATGAGAGGAGCACGATGGTGCCCTCCCCGTCGTCGGAGGACTCGCCGGCGGCGAGATCCCGGCGGTCCACACCGCCTCTGGCCGACTGCGGCTGACGGGTGGGCCCGTCTGACCCATGGGTCCCGCCTGTCTGTCTCAGCGTTTCGGTTTCGCGTGTCACAGCGGGGTGCACGTAGCGTTTAAAGCCGGTTTTGATTTTTGGTTTTAAAGAAATTGATTTCCAGAAAATCTGAAAAAGGCTTCTAAAAATTGTATCTCAAGATTTATAGCTCCAAAAATCATGAAACAAATTGTGAAATGTTCCTTTTGAATAGATCTACAGTTTAAAAATATCTCATGTGATTTTTGTGACACTCTACTGTGCAATTTTATTTAATTGCTATAAATGCTGATATCTTAGAAAAAGTGTAGTAAATAAAATAATAAAGGGAAAAATGTGATTCTTGTGGCATTAATCTTTATTTGTGATATACTTTCTAGGAAAAATATTAGTGAAGCATGTTCTGTGGAAAAATGTTGAAGTGTAGTTCAAATGCTTTTAATTGGTAATATCTGTTATTTTTACTATAGAGCAAAAATTGTATACAACATACATCTGATAATTTTTGTAGTATGTTGGTTTACTGTTAGTAACCTAAGAAAATTGTGAAATCTGTTGTTTGATATTTTTTCTAGTATAAAATAAATTCATGCTCACAATTAGGCTATAGCTTGTTTATTTTGTACAGGCAGTTTTACTTGTGCAATTCTCATGAAAATTTAGTGGTAGGTTAGTTAGGGTAAGAGTAGTCTACTGTAATTTTTGTAGATTTTTATCTACACCAGAGATAGGTGTTGTTGTGTAACCCTAGCTAAATAGGAAATAAAAGATTATTCTTTATGAGAAATTGAGAGAAATAAAATATGTTTGGTGTATCTTTGAAGCATCATGATGCCTTGCTGATGTTATGGATGAGTTAGGTTGGTAAGCTTTGGTAGCTTAGGTTCACTTGTATGTGTAGATGGTAGGCTAACTAATAGAAGGATAAGGTGTATGTTTTAGGTTACATGTTCTTGGATGACGTTGACTACCTTGTAGAAGAAATAATTATATTCAAACTGCTCATTCCATGTGCTCATCTGCATCTCATGTCATCAAAGCACTCCACCGCAATTCGATGCATTCTTCGCATGTTTCCTTATGCACTTGCATCATACAGGATCGCAGGAGGAGTTGCAGGCAGCAGTTCCGGAGGAGCAGGCTTGGACGGATCAGCAGGAACCCCAGGCACAGGAGGTGCCCGAGGAGGAAGAGTCAGGCGAGGAACTGCCAGAGTGCGTCGATCACCACCCTAGTTCGTTCGAAAGAGGCAAGCCCCGGAGCATTTTAAGCCTCCTAAATTTATAAAAAGTTATTTCTTATTGCATGAGTTATAGTTATATATTGTTGCACTAAGTTATAGGAGTTGAGTGAAACCGTTGTTGCATTATTACCTTGGCCACCAGATTATCTTTTACCCTGTTAGGTCAGGATCGAGTAAATTGCTTAGCCATGCTGAGACCGGTAGAAGTCGGGTGATTTCCTGTCACCTGCGAGTTATAGGTGGATACCAGGTTATGGTTAGCTGTAAGTGTGATCATGAAAAGTAACCAAGTGTTGATGGATAAACGGAGACCGGGCGGAGTCTTATAGGGTTCTGGACTATAGTGATTCCGTCTGTGTCGGTTAAGGACCGATCGTTGCTCGTCCCTCTTGTCATGTTGAACGCATGCCTCACATTTAGCTGGCCGAATAAAGTACCTTTCGACCGCGAAGCTAGCGACACTTTTTGAGCCGGGATAAACTCGGGTTGGCAGACTGGTGTTGAAGGGGGTGTACGGGGACGCGAAGGGTGAGCCCAAGGTGCGTCCTGGCAGTCGGGCGGTCCCTGGGTAGTGCGATCCATGATTGTTATCCCGCGGCTTCTCGGAAAGTGTCATTGGTGATCTACGCGACCCTGACGGGGGAAGCATGGTTTGTGTGAGGAATAAATCTCCAGCTGGATAGGAATTCGATTCGAATCGCCGTCGCTCCCGGTTAGTGAGCACTTGACTCGAGCTATGGCATCGTAGTAACAATGATGAAACACTGATGGTTAAGTGAATAATGTTGGAAATGCTAAACCTGAGATGGTAACCTTTGATGTTAATGGTTAATCAAGTGATTGCTTTAGCATAGGTGCTTACCTAGATTGAATAGGTTATAATAAATATGATGCAAAAAGGACTTAAATTAGTTTACTCATAACAACTTGTGCTTTTCGCAAAGGAGTCAAGCCAATCCACTATGTAAAGCCTTGCATGCTCCTTGGTGTCATTTTATTTCTGGTTTTTGACGGGTAAGTCTAGCTGAGTACATTCTCGTACTCAGGGCGTTGTTCCCATGGTTGTTGCAGATGGTCAGATGTACTACGGGTACTGCTCCAACTGTCTGTATCCGGCGATGGGTGACAACTAGGACCTTGGGCAAGGGTCTTTCTGTTAGTCTTATCTACTGCTTTTGTGGACCATGACTATCGACTGGTACTGTAACTGAACTAAGTGTGTGTGCGTAAAAAATTTATTTGCTTCCGCTATTTTATGTTGAACTACGTTGTAATAACTTTTATTTCCGAACTCCGATGTATCTTACCTTTATGATCAGATTTATGTATCGTGTGAATTGTGGCTGCTAAATCAGTACGATCTTGGTTGTATGTTAGTGGTTTTGAAATCCTTCGTGATTTCACGGAATCTCGGGTTATACGGGCTTAAGTTTGTTAAATTAACCGCCTCGGTGGAAGATTTTCTTACTTAATTTCGTATAATTACGTTGATCCGTTACAGCTGGCATCGGAGCATGGTTTAGCATGCTACTGTTCACATGAGTATTTAAAAATAAAACTGTGTTTTCAAATAAGCTTTTGAACTTAAAAGTGTGCCAGTGGTCATATCCTTTATGCCCGATAAGGACTCTAGGTGGCTTAATTAAGTACTAACTTGGGGGTTTGCATCATATTTTAAATTTCGTCGCTCATACGGCGTGCTATGGTATGAGTGCCATTCACTTGAGTGGTAATGTATGGATCCTTTACCTCTACGCCTTGGTAAGTGAGAGTTGTGAGTGCATGGTCGGATACACTGCCGATCTAGGGGAGTGCTTAGGTGATACCAAAATACTTACGTGCCCTGCGCATGTTCGTATGAGGGTATCCAAATTGTGGGGAATTCCGTCATGCAGTGACGATGCCGTCAATAGGACGACGATTCGGGTAGTTGTTACCGTTATACTCGTATCTGGGGATGCGTGTAGAGCGAGTAACTTACTTTACTGCTTTCTGCATGTTTTCATACTGTGAGGTTTGGGCTGAAGTGATTTCCCTTCTGCAGGTACATAACAACGCTTTCGAGTAGTACGTGTTAGTTACGTTACAAGAGATCGTTGTATGCCACCGTTTATTCCGTTAGTAGTCATTAGTTTTCTAAGTTTGTGAGGACGTACTGAACGTGCATGTATCATGTTGTGCATTTCATTCATGGCACTGTTCCTCCCCTTATAAGTTGATTATCTCATTTCGATAAAAATGCCAACTTAAAAATCTGTTCTCACCACGGCAATAAAATTTTTGCTACAGATGGCACGTACCAAGCAGACCGCTCGCAAGTCCACCGGCAGAGCTCCCCGTCATCAGCTTGCTCCGCGCACTCGCCAGCGTCACACTTTTCTTGGAGAGTTTGGGATGCCTACACTCTTGTGGAGAGTGCTCAGCTATGTAGGCTATCATGATGGGATGGAGCCCCGCTATTTTTGGTCAAATGAGCGGTTGGGTGAAGGACTTTTGGTGACTGTGGAAGCAGTAGTTCGTCCCCGAGGTGATGGTTCTGAGTGGACCGGTTGGCGTTTTGAGTCAACTGGCAGGACCCCTGAAGAAGCCGCTGAGAGGGCAGCCTTTGGAATCCTGAGAGATATCATGGATCGTTTTCCTCAGGAGTTGGCAGCAACTATAGTGGGAGTCTTTCCGAGGGGCAACCCCTCCACTGACTCGTGGCAGCAAGCCAGGGGCAGATCTCTGGAGATTAGCGCAGCAGAGGCACAGAACAGTGACAACCCCGCTATGAGTGCCATGTTCGCAGTGATGAGGGCCTTCGATGGAGTGGAAGGTAGTCTGAGACGTGTTTCTAGTGCTCTTGGTCAGGCTCGCGATGACCGCCGTCAGCTTCAGAGAGATCACGACGCCGAGATTGAGAGGCTCACTGCTGAGATGGCTCAGTTGACTCGTCAGAGAGATCAGGCCACTCAGAGGACTGTGATTTTTTAGGGAGATGTACGTGCCCTGAGAGAGCAGCTTGGGCAACTGACCACCACCCACAGGAATGCTGAGAGCATGTTGGCTCATGTGCTCCATCAGAGGAATGAAGCCTGGTCCGCAGAGAATGTGTTGAGAGCTAGACAGTTTGAGCTCGAGCAGCGGCTGGCTGATGCCGAAGAGTACAACGATAACTTGCATGAAGAGGTCCATCGGCTGAACAATCAGCTTAACCCTTATGACCTTCCTGGCGCAGCAGAGATGGATTTGGATGCAGACGAAGATCCTGAAGAGCCCGTGGCGCCAGCTGAGGAGCACGACGACGCTGCAGTCGGCGACAACGCCAACGTCTCTGACCTAGATAGCGACCACGATGAGTAGGCTAGTAGTTGTTGCACTAGCTACTAGGTTCCGTTTGCATGGTCTTTTGCTTGTTAGCACTTTGGACATGTAATAATGAGTAGAAAGACTAAAGCTTGATGTAAGGTTGGAAAGTTTGGATGTGTTTGTGGCGGTATCCGAACGTCCAAAGTCCAGTGTATGTATGCTGGCAACTTGGTTGTAATGGACGCGATGTGTGTGCTTTAAGTAATATAATTAGTGATGTTGTGTTAATTGGAATGACTTATTGTGCCCCTGTTTTATTGTATGAATTTATTCTCTCCAGTGAATTCAGTTCGGCATGATTTTTCATTCGGTCGCGATTCCTACAACATCACCTAATAATTACTGTTGCTGAAACATGCAGATGTCGAACACTCGTCGTACCGTGTATGGTACCGCTGAGGCTGGTGGAAGTGCAGCTGCTAATGATGACCGAGATCCACCACCGCCTCCTCCACCTTACACTGCGGAACAGTTTTTCGCCCAATTCCTGGGAAGCCAACGAAACATGGAGAGCATGCAACAGAATATGGAAGCGGCGCTGCGCAGTATCGCAGATAATACCCGTCGGGGGATAAACCCGGGAGGTCACGAAGCAAATCCGTACAGCAGTTTCAAGGACTTCATGGATACTCGTCCACCGATCTTCAAGGAAGCCGCAGAACCTTTAGATGCAGAAGAGTGGATTAATACGATGGAAGATAAGTTTCGTGTCTTAAGAATGACTGAAGTGTTGAAGACTGAGTACGCAGCTCATCAGCTTCAAGGTCCGGCAGGAATGTGGTGGAAGCATCACCGCACCACTTTTCCTCCCCATGCCCATATCTCTTGGAGGGAGTTCACTGAAGCCTTCCGTGGAACATACATTCCACCTGGTCTGACCGAGATGAAGCTTGGGGAATTCCTGGCATTAAATCAAGGCACGAAGACTGTGACTCAATACCTGCATGCCTTTAATAACCTGAGCCGTTATGCTCCGGACATGGTGGATACTGATGCCAAGAAGATCGCTAGTTTCAAGAGAGGCCTGAGTCCCAAGATGATGAAACATGTGGGTACAAACATGAGGACTAGTTTCAATGACTTCGTTAGCGACTGTTTGAAGCAAGAGAAGAACAATCATGTGTATGCTGCTTCCAAGATCCGTAAGAGGGCTTTCGAGTCGGGTTCGTCTCAGTCCAGGACCCCAGTAGCCAACCGCCCAGCTTATCGATCGCCTGTCCCAGGTGCAAGGTTTAGGCCACCGCAAAGGAAGAATCAGAATGCTCAGCCACCCCAGAGGAACCAGAAGCCGTTCAAGATGGCATTGCCTCAAGCAAAGGCAGGACAAGGCAGTTCATCTGGAACTGTGGCTCAGGTGAAGGGACCGTGCTTCAACTGCAACCAACCTGGACACTTTGCAAAGTATTGTCCCTACCCTAAGAAACAGCAAACGCAGTATCAAGCTCGTGTGCACCACACCGCTGTGGATGACATCCCTGAGGGAGAACCGGTGACAGCTGGTATGTTTTCTATCAACAATCATCCTGCAGTAGTTTTGTTTGATTCCGGATCATCTCATTCCTTTGTAAGTCAAGCATTCGTTAAGAGACATGAGCAAAAGATAGTTGAATTGGAATGTGCATATAAAATCAGTTCAGCTGGGGCTGATCTGTTGACTAATCAGATTGTTCAGGGAGTAACCCTAAACATATCGAACCGGCAATATAAGCTTAACCTGATAGTCATGCCAGGGTTAGTTTTGGATGTGATCATGGGTATGAACTGGATGAATCAAATGGGAGTTGTAATTGATGTTGGAGGAAGGAGTGTCTCTCTTAAGGAACCCAGTGGGGAAGGCACCTTTCGAGTGGTCCTACCTCGGAGGGTAGACCTAGCTAGCACATCTTGTGTGGTACAAACTACTCTGCTAGTCCAGATTCCAGTGGTCTGTGAGTTTCCAGATGTGTTTCCAGAGGAGTTACCTGGACTTCCACCAGACCGAGAGGTTGAGTTTGCCATTGAGTTAATTCCAGGAACAGCACCGATTTCAAGAAGGCCTTATCGGATGCCTCCCAATGAGTTAGCAGAACTGAAAAAGCAACTTCAGGATTTGCTAAGGAAAGGGTTGATTCGTCCCAGCTCGTCCGAATGGGGATGCCCCGCTCTGTTTGTGAAAAAGAAGAAGGATAACTCCTTACGCATGTGCGTGGATTATCGGCCACTGAATGCAGTGACAATTAAAAACAAGTATCCTCTTCCTCGGATTGATATCTTGTTTGACCAATTGTCCAAAGCCAAAGTGTTCTCTAAAATAGATCTGAGATCAGGGTACCACCAGATAAAAATTAGGCCGCAAGATGTGCCTAAGACTGCGTTCTCTACCAGATATGGTTTGTACGAGTATCTTGTCATGTCCTTCGGGTTGACAAATGCTCCTGCATACTTTATGTACCTGATGAATTCGGTTTTCATGCCCGAGTTGGACAAGTTTGTGATAGTGTTCATTGATGACATACTGATATACTCAGAAAATGAAGAAGAACATGCGGAACACCTCAGGATAGTCTTGACTAGACTCAGAGAACATCGACTGTATGCTAAGTTCAGCAAGTGTGAGTTCTGGCTTAGGACAGTTCCTTTTCTCGGCCACGTGTTGTCTGAAAATGGCATTTCTGTCGACCCCAGTAAGGTACAAGAGGTTATGAACTGGAAGTCACCAATTTCGGTTAACGAAGTTCGCAGTTTCCTTGGTTTAGCCGGTTACTACCGTCGCTTCATACCAGATTTCTCGAAGATTGCCAAACCAATGACAAGCCTGTTACAGAAGGATCATAAGTTTGTATGGACAGAGGAGTGCGAAGCAGCCTTCTGTACCTTGCGGAAGTTGTTGACCACTGCTCCTGTTCTGGCCCAACCAGATATAGAAAAGCCGTTTGATGTTTTCTGTGACGCATCCAAGAATGGGTTAGGATGTGTGCTAATGCAAAATGGAAAAGTCGTTGCTTACGCCTCACGGCAATTGAGGAAGCATGAAGTTAACTACCCTACACATGATTTAGAGCTTGCAGCAGTGGTGCATGCTCTAAAGATTTGGAGGCACTACCTGTTGGGTAATGTGTGTAATATCTTCACAGATCATAAGAGTCTCAAATACATCTTTACCCAATCTGAGTTGAACATGCGACAGAGGAGATGGTTAGAGTTGATAAAGGACTATAATCTGAACGTGCACTATCACCCTGGAAAGGCTAATGTAGTAGCAGATGCACTGAGCAGAAAATCCCATGCTATTGATGTGCAACCGTTGTTTGAAGAAGGGTTCAATTTGTTACATCCTGCTGTGTTGCATAATATTCAGGTCAGTTGTACTCTGGAAAGCCAGATCGTTGATGGTCAGAAAACAGATAAGGGAATCTTTCATATTAAAGAAAGGATGAAGAGAGAACCCACCAAACACTTTCGATTGGATGACCAAGGAGTGTTATGGTTCAAGGATCGCCTGGTAGTACCTAAGGATAGAGAGCTTAAGAACAAGTTGATGGATGAGGCCCATCGTTCTAAGTTATCTATTCACCCCGGAAGTAGTAAAATGTACCAAGAGTTGCGACCCTGTTATTGGTGGACTAAGATGAAAAAGGAAATTGCAGCATACGTTGCTCGTTGCGACATGTGTTGTAGAGTTAAAGCTCTTCACATGAGACCTGCAGGACTTCTGCAACCTTTGTCGGTACCCGATTGGAAGTGGGATGATATAAGTATGGACTTTATCACTGGTCTCCCCACCACACAAAAGGGGCATGATTCTATTTGGGTAATAGTAGATCGTCTCACCAAGACAGCTCACTTTCTGCCCGTTAAGACGACATTCCGACCACCTCAATATGCCGAGAAGTACATTGCCGAGATTGTCCGATTGCACGGGATACCAAAAACGATTGTGTCCGATCGTGGTTCGCAGTTTACCTCTCACTTTTGGGAACATCTGCATCAAGGTTTGGGTACTAGTTTGATTCGTAGCACGGCTTACCACCCACAGACTGATGGACAAACAGAAAGAGTTAATGCGGTACTAGAAGATATGCTTAGAGCTTGTGTACTATCATCCAGAGGCTCATGGGAATCCTGGTTACCGTTGGCAGAATTCGCTTACAACAACAGTTACCAAGAGAGTATCAAGATGGCACCTTTTGAAGCCTTGTATGGCAGGAAGTGCAGGACACCGTTAAATTGGGTAGAGCCTGGAGAAAGAAGGTTTTATGGAATTGATTTTGTCGATGAGGCAGAGAAAAAGGTCCGTGTTATCCAACAAAACATGCAAGCTGCACAGTCTCGTCAGAAGAGTTATGCAGACAAGAGAAGAAGAACATTGGAGTTCCAAGTAGGTGACTATGTCTATTTGAAGGTTACCCCAATGAAGAAGAAACGGTTTGGAATCAAGAAGAAACTGTCTGCGAGATATATAGGACCATACCAGATCGTAGAGAAAAAGGGTCCCGTGGCGTACAAGTTGCAGTTACCAGAAGAGATGAGTTCGATATTTCCCGTTTTTCACGTGTCCCAACTGAAGAAGTGTCTGTGTGTTCCAGAGGAGAGGATAGAACCTCAGGATGTTCGGATCAAGGCAGACTTGGAGTATCGCGAGCAACCGGTTCGAGTCCTGGATACTAAGGACCGAGTCACTCGAAATAAAGTGGTCACAACCTACAAGATTCAATGGAGCCACCATGATGAGAGCGATGCTTCTTGGGAAACGGGAGAATATCTTCAAACCGCGTATAAAGCTTTTTACGATAAGTGGTTCGTAACTCAAAATCTCGGGACGAGATTCTTATAAGAGGGGAGGGCTGTAACACCCCTGGGTGTTAAGCATGCATTATCATTCAAAGCATAAGCATTCAGCATCATTGCATGATTAACATTATTTGAATTGTAGCTCTTTCAAATTTAATGTGAAAAACAAATAAATGGGAACCCTAATTTTGATATAAGTGTTAAAAAGTTGGTGAACTCTTGAGAAGTAGCAATTTTAAATAATCTAGAATAAATCAACTTGATTATTGGAGCAAATTTTGAATTCAAGTTTTCCTCAAATTCTGTTTTAAAAAAATATTCTAAATAAATGAGTTTTTGATTTTAAATTAGCTTTAAATCTCAAATTCAAAATCTATTGAGAATTTTGAAAAGTGCTCTATATGAAAGTTGTAGCGAATAAAATTTTGAACAACTTTTATTTTGGGCCAAATTTCTGAAAACCTCTTTTTCATCTCCAAATTCAATTTTGAAACAAAGAATTAAATCTGGAAAATATTTTGAAAAAGAAAAATCAGATTTTCGCCTTAGTGGGCTTCGGCTTCCCTTTCGGCCCAGCTTCGCTGGCGGCCCGGCCCGCGCCCGCGTCGTCTCCCTCCCGCCCCCGCGCGCGCGCCCGCGCGTGGCGTCGTGGCGCCGCGGCAGCGCTCGGTCGCCGCGTGTCCGTACGCCGTCGAAGCCGCACGACACGCGCCCCTGTGGCCCCCGCAGCGTCCGCGCCCGCTTACCCCCTCCGCGCGCTCGTCCTCCTCGGTTGCTCCCTCCATTCTCCCCCTCGCCCGCCCGCAGCAGCAGCAGCAGAGCTCCGCCTTGCCATCGCCGGCTCCCGAGCTCCGCAACCGCCTAGCCGCCGCTCCGGCTCACCGCCTCCGCCTCCGTCTTCGCCCTCGCTGCGCCTTGTCGTTGCGCATCCGGTGCTCGCCACAGCCCGCCAGGATTCGGCCTCCATCCGCGGTAATGGCTCGCCGGAGTTCCGGCCGAGCTCACCGGAGCGACCCGCTCCGTGAGCCGCACACCTCCACGCCACTTCTCGCCCACTTCTCGAGCGCACGAGCACCGCACTTGCACCACGAGTCTCACTGACCTCACCGCGCGGCTCCTCTCGGTCGGAGTTGGCCGGCCGACGGCATCCCGCGCCACCGAGCCGCCATGCACGCCGGCGAGCTCGATGCCGAGCTCGTCTGGCCACCCACTAGGCACCACTGGGTTCGCATCGATGAGAGGAGCACGATGGTGCCCTCCCCGTCGTCGGAGGACTCGCCGGCGGCGAGATCCCGGCGGTCCACACCGCCTCTGGCCGACTGCGGCTGACGGGTGGGCCCGTCTGACCCATGGGTCCCGCCTGTCTGTCTCAGCGTTTCGGTTTCGCGTGTCACGGCGGGGTGCACGTAGCGTTTAAAGCCGGTTTTGATTTTCGGTTTTAAAGAAATTGATTTCCAGAAAATCTGAAAAAGGCTTCTAAAAATTGTATCTCAAGATTTATAGCTCCAAAAATCATGAAACAAATTGTGAAATGTTCCTTTTGAATAGATCTACAGTTTAAAAATATCTCATGTGATTTTTGTGACACTCTACTGTGCAATTTTATTTAATTGCTATAAATGCTGATATCTTAGAAAAAGTGTAGTAAATAAAATAATAAAGGGAAAAATGTGATTCTTGTGGCATTAATCTTTATTTGTGATATACTTTCTAGGAAAAATATTAGTGAAGCATGTTCTGTGGAAAAATGTTGAAGTGTAGTTCAAATGCTTTTAATTGGTAATATCTGTTATTTTTACTATAGAGCAAAAATTGTATACAACATACATCTGATAATTTTTGTAGTATGTTGGTTTACTGTTAGTAACCTAAGAAAATTGTGAAATCTGTTGTTTGATACTTTTTCTAGTATAAAATAAATTCATGCTCACAATTAGGCTATAGCTTGTTTATTTTGTACAGGCAGTTTTACTTGTGCAATTCTCATGAAAATTTAGTGGTAGGTTAGTTAGGGTAAGAGTAGTCTACTGTAATTTTTGTAGATTTTTATCTACACCAGAGATAGGTGTTGTTGTGTAACCCTAGCTAAATAGGAAATAAAAGATTATTCTTTATGAGAAATTGAGAGAAATAAAATATGTTTGGTGTATCTTTGAAGCATCATGATGCCTTGCTGATGTTATGGATGAGTTAGGTTGGTAAGCTTTGGTAGCTTAGGTTCACTTGTATGTGTAGATGGTAGGCTAACTAATAGAAGGATAAGGTGTATGTTTTAGGTTACATGTTCTTGGATGACGTTGACTACCTTGTAGAAGAAATAATTATATTCAAACTGCTCATTCCATGTGCTCATCTGCATCTCATGTCATCAAAGCACTCCACCGCAATTCGATGCATTCTTCGCATGTTTCCTTATGCACTTGCATCATACAGGATCGCAGGAGGAGTTGCAGGCAGCAGTTCCGGAGGAGCAGGCATGGACGGATCAGCAGGAACCCCAGGCACAGGAGGTGCCCGAGGAGGAAGAGTCAGGCGAGGAACTGCCAGAGTGCGTCGATCACCACCCTAGTTCGTTCGAAAGAGGCAAGCCCCGGAGCATTTTAAGCCTCCTAAATTTATAAAAAGTTATTTCTTATTGCATGAGTTATAGTTATATATTGTTGCACTAAGTTATAGGAGTTGAGTGAAACCGTTGTTGCATTATTACCTTGGCCACCAGATTATCTTTTACCCTGTTAGGTCAGGATCGAGTAAATTGCTTAGCCATGCTGAGACCGGTAGAAGTCGGGTGATTTCCTATCACCTGCGAGTTATAGGTGGATACCAGGTTATGGTTAGCTGTAAGTGTGATCATGAAAAGTAACCAAGTGTTGATGGATAAACGGAGACCGGGCGGAGTCTTATAGGGTTCTGGACTATAGTGATTCCGTCTGTGTCGGTTAAGGACCGATCGTTGCTCGTCCCTCTTGTCATGTTGAACGCATGCCTCACATTTAGCTGGCCGAATAAAGTACCTTTCGACCGCGAAGCTAGCGACACTTTTTGAGCCGGGATAAACTCGGGTTGGCAGACTGGTGTTGAAGGGGGTGTACGGGGACGCGAAGGGTGAGCCCAAGGTGCGTCCTGGCAGTCGGGCGGTCCCTGGGTAGTGCGATCCATGATTGTTATCCCGCGGCTTCTCGGAAAGTGTCATTGGTGATCTACGCGACCCTGACGGGGGAAGCATGGTTTGTGTGAGGAATAAATCTCCAGCTGGATAGGAATTCGATTCGAATCGCCGTCGCTCCCGGTTAGTGAGCACTTGACTCGAGCTATGGCATCGTAGTAACAATGATGAAACACTGATGGTTAAGTGAATAATGTTGGAAATGCTAAACCTGAGATGGTAACCTTTGATGTTAATGGTTAATCAAGTGATTGCTTTAGCATAGGTGCTTACCTAGATTGAATAGGTTATAATAAATATGATGCAAAAAGGACTTAAATTAGTTTACTCATAACAACTTGTGCTTTTCGCAAAGGAGTCAAGTCAATCCACTATGTAAAGCCTTGCATGCTCCTTGGTGTCATTTTATTTCTGGTTTTTGACGGGTAAGTCTAGCTGAGTACATTCTCGTACTCAGGGCGTTGTTCCCATGGTTGTTGCAGATGGTCAGATGTACTACGGGTACTGCTCCAACTGTCTGTATCCGGCGATGGGTGACAACTAGGACCTTGGGCAAGGGTCTTTCTGTTAGTCTTATCTACTGCTTTTGTGGACCATGACTATCGACTGGCACTGTAACTGAACTAAGTGTGTGTGCGTAAAAAATTTATTTGCTTCCGCTATTTTATGTTGAACTATGTTGTAATAACTTTTATTTCCGAACTCCGATGTATCTTACCTTTATGATCAGATTTATGTATCGTGTGAATTGTGGCTGCTAAATCAGTACGATCTTGGTTGTATGTTAGTGGTTTTGAAATCCTTCGTGATTTCACGGAATCTCGGGTTATACGGGCTTAAGTTTGTTAAATTAACCGCCTCGGTGGAAGATTTTCTTACTTAATTTCGTATAATTACGTTGATCCGTTACAAGTTCCTCTTAGTATAAGCTCTATTTCTTGGTAAAACAATTGTCCAAATCTCGCAAGTTGTTCCATTCTTTTTTCATATTTTAAATTTAAATTTTGAATCATCATGTACGTTCTTAGATCCACAATTGCCCCTAAAACATCACCAGGTTCATCAAAATATTGCTAATATATGTGTTTATGTTTTTGTCACCGGCAATAACTATGAGGGTATGGGTTGAACTGAGACCTTGATGGTAGTACAAGACATGGATTTATCCTCATAATAAGGCAATAACGTACCACTATCACAAAAAGGATTTTGAAAGATATCCTCTTTAATTAACAGAGGGGGGCATATCTAGCGGCTGCCTCTGTAAATAGTTAAGAGACCTCTAGGGAAACGTCTGTCTTTGTTAATCATTTACAGAGGCGGCCACCCTAAGGTAATCGTCTTTGTTAATCATCGATTTATAGAGGGAGTCGTCTTAGATGTCTATCTCTGTAAATTGATTTTCAGAAGGGCATCTTAAGATGCTCATCTCAAAGGTAGCTATTAACAAAGGCGGTCATTTTAAAGGTCTGTCTCTATAAACGATTAATAGAGACAGACATCTCAAGAGGTTTATCTTTAAACTAGTTGCATCGAAAAACAATTCATAACTTTTCCATATGAAGTTGGATGAAGACAAACTTTATATCAAAATTATACTGTCGACGCGATCTACAACTTTGTAGTTGAGAAATTTTTTATCTAAAGACATTTATAGTACCAAAAAATATTGTTTTAAGTTAATAGATTTTGAAAATGAAAATTAAAAATTCCAAATGAGCTTGGATGTTGACATGGTCTGTACCACATTGTAGTTGAAAAGTTTTTTATTTAAACTTATTTAGAGTCCTAATACGTGTTTTAAGTTGATAGATTTTGAAGTTCAAAATTTAGAATTACGAAGCAACCTCGAATGTTTACATGGTTATTATAATATCAAACTTATAGTGATCGAGCTGATTTGCAAGTTTGTTATTGATTGTTGGTGGTGTCTCAAATATTTTATTTTAGATTTACATATTTTAATATTTAATTTTTTGAATTTTTTAAATAATCTCCAATAGAGACACATCATCATATACTTAGTCAGATATAAAGTTTAGTTGATGGATGCTATAGAGCAAGCTCGTAGCTAGTAATAAGTGAGGTAACTACACCCAAAATTCGCCCACGACAGTTATTCGGGGAGCTCGTGGGAACATTTCGCGTACTTGTGATTCGGTTGGGCATCGCTTTCTCGTCCGGTGAGTCGTTTCCACCACCCATCTGGCCGCCGGGCCACCAATCCAGAACGTTCCTAATCCTCGACAGCCACCTTTCCCTCCTCCGCCTTTGCCCTTTGCGCCCCGCGCAACAGCACCGGCGTGAATGGGCGACTGACACGACGAGCGCATTGCCTGCATCCTTCCAAACGAGCAAGCGGAAAAAGGGATCATCTCCTGTGCGACAGAGACTCTGTCCCCCGGCCCCGTCCGTCGAAGGCGACGCCTTCCTCAATCGTCCTCGGCGCGTAGCCCGTAGCCGTTGTCCTTTGGCGCCGGTACGACGACGAACTTCCTAGACCCATCCATGGGCTATAGCTACAGGCGACGACGACGAACAGAGAGGAACTTCTAGAACATGCTGACCAACAGCATGCATAAACCACGTGCGACATCGTCGATCGCCTCGGCTCGGCTCTGAATCTTCTCTCTGACGAACATGGATTCTATCTAAGGTGCTCGGTGACCGATCGAGAAGTGGAACGATCCCTTGTGTAGAATGCATGAAGCTTTCAATGGTCCATCGATCCCTCCCCAGCCACCGGTCGTCGCTCCAGCTGATTCCTGAATACACAGCTCTATATGCATGTTTCCCGTCGACCTCTCCCCGGATCAACTGGATTGATAGCTACTCCGTATAGTAAGGACTACCAGAGAATCACCATGAATCCACCACACGTACACTATGATACAGAGACATGAGATGAGTATACATGATCGACTACTACTTCTTCCTCGTGGGTTCATGCCACCACGTTCCACTCCAGCAGCGGCCATGTATCCCACAGGTCCGGAGTGGCGCAGAAGGGATCGTGCAGGCCCTCGTACGCGACGTGGTCGTAGTACTCGGTCGCCGCCGAGTCCTCGGAGGCGTCTACTGCAGCCGGCGGCGTGGCGCCATCGTCCTGCATCAGGGAGCTGGTGCGGCTATTCCTCTTGTCGTCCGCCGCCTCCGCGTCGTTGACCTCGCAGCTGCCGCTCTGGTCTTGCCGCTCGCTCAGGTTCAGCCTCCCCCTCAGCTCATCCACCTGGAAATCAGCAATCGACAAGACATCGATCGTCAGCGTATATCCATGTATAACTGTATAAGAATCGATCGATCGATCCGGTGGTGTTGTTGATGACAGACATGATGAGATTTACGGTAGGTACCTGCTTGGCGAGCGCGAGCTTCTCCTGCCTGAGCGACTCGACGCGGGCGTGCAGCGCGTCGTACTGCGCCCGGAGCGCGGCGTAGTCGTGCTCGAGCTGCTTGGAGCGCCACCGCGCGCGCTTGTTCTGGAACCAGATGGCCACCTGGCGCGGCTGCAGGCCCAGCTCCCGCGCCAGCTCCGCCTTCTCCCGGGGCTCCAGCTTGGCGCGACGCGCGTGGAACGTCGTCTCCAGCGACCGCACCTGCTCCTCCGTGAACCGCCGCTTCGAATCCCTCTCCCCGCCGCGCCCGCGTTGGGGTCCTGCTGGTCGCCCGCGGTCGCCACCATCAGCTGGTGCATGAACTGCTGGTCCTCGTCGTACTGGTGGCGCGGCGGCACCACCATGAACTGGCAGTCGTCGCCGCGCTCCATGTCCTCCCCGTGATTCCTGAACCGAACGCGCGCACGCACCGGATGGAGCGCCGTCCGTCGTCGTTGCTCGCCGGCCAAAGCTAGCTAGCCAAGTTGGCAGCTGGCTGTGTATGTGTAGTAGGCTACGAGCAGTGGAGTGGAGCTCGGGACACGGCCGGGCAGCTCTTTATACCGGTGCGCGGCGCACGGGTCCGGCCGGCGGGATGCTCACACGTGGCGCCACTCCCGGCGACGGACAACATGTAGGCCCCGCGATGGCTTGGCGCCGCGTCCAGGTGTTGCGCATCGGGCCGGTCGCACCCCCTTCCCTTCCCCCGGATCAATCACCGCATTCACGGACCGAATGGTTATCCAGCCCTTACACGTGGTGCTCCCGCAGCGGCTGGAGTGCGCCAGTTTCCATTGGCATGGCCGGGTGGTGCCCGGGTTCCAGCAACAGAGCGGCCACAGCGGCGATGCGAAGCGCTAGGTAGGTGGGGCTGGGACAGCGTCGACGTCGGCGGCGGGGAGCTTGTCCCGGACGGCCGGACGGGACGCCGAGGTGGCACGGCATTTGTCACGTTGCGTGAACGCGGTGGCTCGCGTGGAAGACTCCGGCTCCTGTCGTACTCCTACTACTCATGCTACTACGTCTGGCCGGGTGAGGGGTCGCTGTTTTTCGATCGTCCAGCCGGAGCTCGATCGGTCGATGGAAGGAGACACGTCGTCATTCAGTGTTCAGTTCCTAACGCATCACCTCCCGACGCCTCCTTGCTCCTTGGACCGTTGAAAATCAGATGAGCTTATCGGCGGCACGGTGTTTAGTGTTTACGTGTCCCGCGAGCGAGCCCGCTCCGCGCCCAACAACAGTCAACAGATGGTCGGACCGCCGATGCGCGTGCGTGCTCGCTCGGCTTCAACCTTCACCTTCAGCGTCGTTCGGTTCCGGCGCGTGATCCGCGCACCGGTCAGTACAATGTTGAGTCATCGCTCACGTAGTGCTTGCTCGAGTAAAATATATTAACGCTCTGCGGCTCTGCCCTTCGGAGCCACAAATTCGAAGCGACGCAAATCGCAGCCACACCACCAGCACCAAACCAGATCAGCCTGACGAACTCACTGCCACCACTCAACGCGGTCCCTACCAATGAGCATCGTCTGCCCGAGTATATATACAGGTATTATAAGCAGGCGAGAGCATAATGTCGTGTATAAACATTCAAACCTACGATGATGCCTTGCGCGACCGAGCTTGTAGTCCCAGAGGCGGCGACGCCGACACCTGTGCCGTGTCCGAGGTCACGACCCCGCGCCTGATCGCCTGCGTTAAGGATGACCTGTCGCCGATGAGCCAATAGTTAACGCTGAGGATTCACTAAATTACTCTCCGATCCACTCGATTAAGTATCGGCCAATGCAACCGCCGGCCGGGCCCGCGGCGGCGACGGCGACGGGCCGCGGCACGCGGCTGCGCGCGAGTGGCGCGGAGGCCGCGTCAACGTCGAGCGCGCGGTCCTCGTGGCTCGTGGGGGCCTGAACTGGGGGTGCGGTGCTGGCGTGGTGCGCCCGTCGACGGCGGAAAAGGAGCCCAGCCCCCCCGCGGAGCGGCGCGTGGACGGAGCTTTTTTTGTCCCGCTCGGCTTTCGCCTAGCTTTCCGCTTCTGCTTTTGGGTAAGTGCTTCGTTAATCGTTCCCCATCGGCACTTCGCTGGGTACACGCACTTGGTCTGGGAGGATCATAATCTGCTCGGTCATTGGGAGAAGTCGCAAGTCGTAGCACGTATCCTGCGATGCAAATCTGACGTAGTAGAGCATGTCCGTTACTTTGCACGGTTGTGCTTGTGCACGCCGTCCATTCAGTGGCGGAGGACTGAAAAAAAATTAAGGTACGCCGAAATCGATAACATAGGTAGCAAAGATTTCTCACTAAAGTGGTTTATACACAAGAGGGTTGGCCATACCTGATCAAATCTTGATCAATCGGAGATTGGTTAGTTTCATTGAGGCCTCTAGGGAGACGCTGCCGGCTGCTGCTGTCACCGACTCGACGACGACGCCGGGACTTGCGCTCGGCGCTCCCGGTGAACGGGGGCCGTGGCGCCGTGAGAGACGGGCAGACAGTTAAGACGTCGGCGCCGCAGGACTGGGACACGAAACGATGGTTCCATGAAGTCGAAACGTAGTCTCATAGATGAACTCAGCTAGCAAGCAGGCCGTAGTCCATATGTGCCAAGAAAAAGGCCAAAGGGCCATAGGACCACCGACCACACAAAGGAGCGGCCCATGAGACCAGGTAACGGTTCGTAAGTTGCGTTTCTATTCTTCTTCCTCCAGCCGGCATCCGACGCTAAGCTGTTCTAGTGAAACTTCACTTTCTTTACCTCCCTCACTTTTCCCGTCCCCTCTCGAAGACGGAAGACTCCTCTGCTACAGTTGAGAGAGGCGGAAAAAGGGGATCTCGTCGCCGCCGGCGGAGAAGTTGATCTCGTCCGCCTCCGATGGCCTGCGGGACATCGCGAGGTGGCGGAGATCGTCTTTCTCTTGCCGGCGGGTGGGGTAGGTGGTAGGTTAGGTCCTAGGGTTTCTAGGTTTAGGTTTCCAGGCGGCGTCGGCGAGGCGTTGGCGGCGGCGTCGCGGTGGAATAAGTCCTCTCGAACTCTTCCTCGCCCCGTTGAAGCTCTACTCCGGCGACAACGGTGAGCCCGTGGAGGTGGTACTTCCTATGTGGAGTCCCTGTCTAGGAGTCAGTGGTCGGCGGCCTTCGATCTCGACGTCTGTCGAGGTGTGGTGGGCGCCGGCGTTTTGTTTCGAGGATGAGGAGGCGGCTGTGGGATCTGCGGCAACATGGAGGATGGATCGACCTCGACTTCCCCGGGGCGGCGGCTGTCGTCATCGGCGAGGTATGATCCATGGCCGAGGGGGCTTGGGGCGCGGCCCCGGCCGATGAGCTTTCAACGACGACATATCTTGTTCTTAGGGACGAGTGTATACTTCGGCTCCTTGCAAATCCTTTGTGCGATGGAGTCATCTCGGTTCTGGGAAAGATGGCGCCTGGCGGCTTCGGTTCCCGGCGGCAGTCGGCGGCGACTGATGCAGGCGACCTCGGCTGTAACACCCCTGGTGTTAGTTAGCCTCATAACGCATTCATAATGCATGATCATAGCATCATAATCCCATATCATGAGAATAGCATCATGTTTGATGATTCAAAATGGTTGAAACATTCATTTGAAACCTTTGAAACATAAGTATGCAACATGCTCAATTTTGCTTGTTTCATAATTTATGTTTATGAAATATAGTTAGTGCAACATGTGAATGCCACATGAGTTTCTCATATCTTGAAGCATGGCAACATTGTAGTGTAACATTGCAAGTTTGAGTTTTGCAACAAAGTCATGAAACATGTGAAACATGGGCTTGCAGCATTTGAGCAATTTGAGTGTTTTGTTGTTTCATTACATGTGATACTTAGAAGTTGTTGTAGCACTTGTGTAGAGTGGTCAATTATGGTCTAATACACCTTAACTACACTTAGGGTGATTGATGGAACATTGTTCATGTGGACTAAACTGACTAATTTGCCCTCTAAGGGGAGGTTTGACTTGGGGCGACCTATAGAGTGACTCTATTTGATTGATTAGAAAGTCCAACCTAGAGACCTTGCATGGATGTACACCCTTTACCAAAGTTGTAGCCAATTTATCAAGGAACAAAAGTCTCAATATGACTATCTCATGAAAATGGCTAGAACATGCTCAAATAGGGCCCACAAGTCAGTTAGAGGGCTGCCCAACACTTAGAATTATTTCTAAGTCTAAAATGTGACATTGCAGTTTCATGTGCCCACCTTTGGAGCATTGTAACTTTCAAACTGTGCCAAACTAGCTCTAACCCATATTGTCACGTTTGTAGCACTCACTTAGATCTACAAGATTTTCAATAGCACTATCACCTAATTCTCACTGGTTTAGGAAATATAGAGTGGGGAAAATCGGTTTCAGCAGGGGTTTAATTGAAACTCAGTTTCAGTTTCCATGTGACCTACTTTGGGGCGCTGTATCTCACTAACCAAGCCGAGTTAGCTCATGATCCTATTGACAAACTTGGAGATCTCACTTAGAACTACAGTTTTGTCAATAACACTTTGGCCCAGTTCGAACTCGTTTGTGAGATCCTGAGCTCCAAACTTGGCCTGTCAGTCGCTCCGATCGGGCACTGGTTCAGACAGCAGGCGTTGCCGTGTGAATGCTCTATGTTTGGTGTTGGTAATTAGTGACAATGCCTAAGTACTAATCCTATGCCTAAGTTGTATATAGCATATGAGGATTAGTACATTCCAAGGTTGGTGGCAAGATGGACATGGTGATCATGATGGCCACACTTAGATTTGGACGCAACCCTACATGATCAAGGCAAAGGTATATGCTTAAGGGTTGTGTTTTAGTAACCAAGACATCTAGTGGGTGTGGTTACATTATATGATAGATAGCCGTACTATAAAGAGGGGAATGACGCGGCTATTTAACTCCTAAGTGCCTCTAGGTGTGTATTTTATAATCATATGCATTTGGATAGAACTAATAATGCCTCGAAATATGATTGTGAAAATGCTAACACACTCGCATATAACGTGATCACTTGGTGGTTTTAGCACATTTGCGATGGCGTTGGAGTTTGAGCGGTAGAGATGGTTTGGGGTCCTCTCTCCCTCCCGCCGAGCTTGCGAGATGGGATTCAGACATTTTCGAGGATTTGAAACGCCTATTTTCCTTTAGGCCAATGTCGAGATTTGGAGGTGTTGTCACATGTTGTTTCACGAGCTAAAATATGTGCTAAAGTGACACACATACTTAGTCTAGCTCATATGTGAAAGGGTGAATCAAACGGAGGCGAACGGAGGTCATAGAGGTGATCGGACGCTGGACCGGACGCGATCTCTGTTTGACCGGACGCGTCCGGTCAGTGCTCAGGGTTTGCGCGCGTCTTGGTCTTCTGATCGGACACGGTGGTGCGTCCGGTCACGGTCGACCGGACGTGTCCGGTCGTTTTGGGTGCTTACTAGACTCTAACCGGACGCTGACACTGTGACGTCCGGTTCGTCTAACAGCGCGTCCGGTCGCTGTCTCACTAGAGCGCTGCTCAGACTTGACCAGCGCGTTTGGTCGGTTACGGGACCAGCGCGTCCGATCTGGGCGACCAGCGCGTCCGGTCAGCGCGACTGCTGCTGAATCTTATACCTAACGGCTCTATTCAAAGGGGTACGTCTATAAATACTCGTTGGCCGGCTCAAGGCTCTCACCCTTGCACTCTTTGACATACTTGTGAGCACTTTGAGCTAAGCAACTCCCCTCCCACTCATCTCTCTTGCTTCTTTGCATATTCGAAGTGAGATTGAGTGATCCAAGTACATTTGCATTATGAGATTGCATCTAGTTAGCACTTGGTGGTTGATTTGCTACGGGATTCTTGTTTCTCTTGGTGGTTGCCGCCACCTAGATGGCTTGGAGCAGCTTGGAGGCGTTGGCAAGAGTTGGTGATTGTTCTTGGCCACCTCTGGTGATTGTGAGAGGTTTGTGCCTACCTCGGCGAAGCGCCAAAGGCAATGTTAGTGGATTGTTCGTGTCATTTGCAACCTTTTGTCATTTGGTAGGTTCTTGTAGCGCCTTTTAAGAGGCTCGGTGTGTGACCGATTAGCCACCGAACTACGTGGTGAAGAGGGACACAACGGGGACTAGCGTGCCGGCAAGCACGTGAACATCGGGATAAATTTTGTGTCATCACTTTCTTATTGTGACTAATCAATCCCGATGGTTGTGTATTGTGGAATTTATCTCTTGATCATATTGATTGGTTGGCTCAATACTTCGCCTCTCGGTGATACCCTCCTAACTCTCTCTTGTATTAATTTCTTAGTTACCTTGCTAGCTTGTTAGTGTAGCTAGTTAGCTTTAGTTGTAGCTAAGTTGTGTGGTTTAACTTGTGCGGTTGAGTGCAAATTTACTAGAATTGTGAATTGGTTAGGTGGCTTGCAAACACCCCGTAGGCTAAGCATAACTCGCATCTCGATATGTGTTATGTTGATAAACTTGTTTAGCTTGTCTTTGTAGAATTTTTAAAAGGCTATTCACCCCTCTCTAGCCATCAAGACCTTTCATCGTGACGGTCGGCTCAAAGCCGAGCCACCGCATGGCGTTCGCGCTCTGCCGGTGCCTCCACGTCACGAGCGCGTGCACCACTATGAAGGCCGAGCCAACACCTCACCCCTCACTATCACTCGCCATTCCTTTCCCTCTCTGTTGTCTCCACCGAAACGGAAAAGTTCCGCACCATCGCCGCCGCGAGCTCTGGTGAGCTCGTGCGCGAGCGCCACCGCACCGCCAGCCACAAAACCCCGCCAATAGCTCCGCCTTGCTCTGCTCTCTCATGACGTCGTCTCGGTTTGTGCTCTGGGTCAAGGTAGAGGGCGAATCGCCTAGTCAAATCCTGTCGGGCACGGAGCTCCGCCATGGCCGCCGCCATTGCGAGCTCACCACCGTCGTCTTCTTTCGCTCTCATTCCCATCTTGTTCTCGTTCGCACATGTCTAGGTCATGGCCGAAGTGGTCGCATGGCGACACCGGGTCCCGTAGTCCCGCTGGCAGCAAACACGACGAGCATCGCCGCCGCGCTCACTGCGCCACGATGGCATGCATGTCGGCGACCATGCTTGGGACCACCATTGGAACCCTTGAGCGTCTTGTTCATCTCCTTAGGTCACACCAGGGTTGTAGTCGTCGTTCTTTGGTTCGATTAGAGCCAAAATCGGTCGGCGCACCGTCGGAGTCGCTCCGCCGTCCGCCATCACCGGCGGCGAGCACTTCCTCTGACCCTAGCCTACCCTTGACCTACCTCTATTGATGTGGGATGACTCGGGGAGCATGTTGGTGCCCTCGACCTCGCCGGAAAAACCACCGTCGGCGAGCTTCACTGCCGGCGAGCCCCTCCCTCTGTTTCGGCTCCCAGGCTGAATCCGGCCGTGGGCCAAGCTGGCTTAGTTGGGCCGGCTGGTTTAGTTTAGGTTTTGTTTTATTTGATTTATTTCAAATGTTTGATTTGTACTCAAACTTTGTAAATTCATATCTCATGTTCTAGAAGTCTAAATTAGTTGGTTCAAGTTGTGTTGTGCTCTATGTGAGGTCTAGTTTATTTAGAAAATATAATATATGGTATGTTGGTCAATAATTTCTGAGGTTAGTAATTAATCTTGTGATGCACTTTATTTAACCACGTGTTTTTGGTAATTTTGTATCTCCCTGTGTAGTAATCCAATTGCCATGAATTTTTTGTGAGATGCTAAGTATGGTATGGTATGCTCTAGTTAAATTTTCAGCCTTGTTGGAGGTCATTTTCTCCAGTTATGAAATTCCTTTGTTATAGGCTTTATTAGCACTTATCTTTTTGTTATTTTGATATCTCCTAAAATACTTGTCAAACTGAGCTCAAATTTTTATGGTAACCTTCTGGTAGTATGTGTGTGCCACTGTAAAATTATTAGAATTTCTGGGCACATTTTTATATTTATTGCCATTTATGCCTATGCAATTAAATAAATAGAAAAGGTCAATTAAATAAATGTTTATGCAAGTAACATGATATGATCTGGTGTTACTTTAACATACTCTAGCTGTTAGTAAAGTTGGTTTGGTCCAATTGTGTTTTTGCATCATCACTAAATATTTAATTTAGAGAATCTGCCATTTCTGGACAGATTTACTAGTTAAGAGAATTAACCTATGATAATGATGCTTTCATGCGTGGTGAACTATAACAAAGTTGTTAAGAACTTCATGAACTAGTTTCTGGTAAAATTTGGTGACATTTTAACTCATAGTTTAGAAATGGCAGCTGTTCAAAGTTCGAGTCAGAATTGTTTTGCTCTCTGTCTATTTAAAATAGTTTCTGTGTATGTGTTATTTCGACCTGGTAAATGATGAAATTATGCTTAGATGTGTATAAATGAAATATAGAAAATTTCATAAGCTTTCTATATTGTCCTCTTGCAAGTCATTTGGATTTGTGTAACTCCAGTTATAGCTAAATCTTGTAGTTGCTGAATGCATGTCCCGAAATTGACAGATTCCGATTATAATTGTTTGATTGTATATTATTAAGTATGACTTATGACTTTGAGGATGGTTAAGTTAATACACCTGAGATCTTATGAAAACTTGTGTGTCATGCCTAATATGCTTGCTATCTTTTATATTAGGTTGGGTGATGTTTATTTAAGCAACATGAAGTGTCTACGCATGTGGAGTGTAATATGGTGTTTGTCTTGCTTACTGTATGTAATGCATTGTCCATTGTACTTCCATGTATTTATGCACTTGCATCTTGCATCTCATCTAGGTACGCTAGATGCACCGCGTGAAGGACGAGATGTGGAGCCTAACCCGAAGATGGTGTTTGGTGGACCTATCTCAAAGACGGAAGGACTGGACAAGTACTAGCATGGGAGGCGCTCGCCAAGCAAGTGTCATCTGACAACTACTGACTTATGTCGGATCCCAAGCAAGCCTTGAAGCATTATAAACCTTCTAATTTACTAGATCCTAATGCATATGCTCAAGACATGGGAGGCGCTCTTTACTAGATCCTAATGCATATGCTCAAGACAATGATCTAGTGGCACTTGATTCCCGAGCTAACCGTGATTGCCCCTCTTGATAGTCGGCTATGTATCCTAAACTCGGTCAATCACTTCTCTACTCATCTTAGACCGGCAAAAGAAAAACCCTATGGTTATACCTTTGCCTTGCGCTCTTAGTTCCTTCTCTTCCACTTGAACATCATGTCCATCATATTATGTATATCTCCATCATGATCATCATTTCATGTCCATGCACCATCTCTTTGTGATCTTGTGGCCACCACTCCTTGCCACATATACCTTCATCACATGTGTTGCTTATGCCTAACTCAAAACACTTAACACATGGCATTAGCAACTTGGTGTCATTAATTACCAAAACCAAACTTGGGCTTTCAATCTCCCCCTTTTTGGTAATTGATGACAACCATCACAAAGATATGAAATAAAATTAATTTTTAATTTCGATAGTATTAGCTCCCCCTACATATGTGCTTCTATGAGTTTGGTTCAATTATGCACATACGTATGGATTTGAATTTTGGGAGAGTTACTACTATTAAATTGATGCTAAGGTATATAGAATGGACCTTTGAAGCGTGATACTAATTGGAGTTGCCTTTATATACCATCCTTAGCATCGATGTAGCTAGACACCACTTGTAATACATCACTTGTAAATATCACAAACACTAAAATACCCCGTGAGATCAACGTTATAAGCAAAGGGTGTCTAGATACCACTTGTTAAGCTACTCTTAACAAATAATCATTCAAGTTCTATTTCTAGCAATCACCATTCAATCATGAATATGAATTTAAGCTTTGCAATGCAACAATTCATCAAGTTAATGCACATACAAATGCAACAAATAATTCATGAGCTTGCTCCCCCTACTTATGTGCTCAAATTTTAATTGATCCCTTTTGATTTCTCTCCCTTTGTAACTTAACTTTTTATCTTTGTGACTTTTCTCTCCCCTTATTATATCTTTGTTCCTCTTTGCAATATCTTTGTGACTTTTCTCTCTCCCTTTGTCAAAAATCACCAAAAAGGTGCCAATTTTAGTGAGAGTTAAGTCAATCAATATGAGGGAGTCCAAATTATGGTTCAATCTAGATCACTTGCCTAGAATATGTAATTCGGTTTGATCCAAGCACAAGCTTCTTCACACCTCATAAAGTATAAGGGTTATCTTGAGCATGTTGAATTACACATCATAAGCTCAATTTCTAGATTCAACACTAGGTTTGCAAGCCCACAAACATGTCATATGCTACCACTAGATCAATTAAACATAGAAGCAATAGTGGTACCATATATACATCAAAATCATTTGATTTTCATGAATGAGCCTATTTGTCATGCAAATATGTCTATATGTTCTAACCATGTCCTTAGCAAAGTATGAATGATATGCTAAACAACTTTACCTTGCTATGTTGGAGGAGAGGCATGTCATATAAGAATGTGGGGGTGCACTCATTTCAAGTTAGAGAAGTCAAGTATGTTCAATTCATTCTTCAACTTGTAAAATCTCTTTTCATCTAGTGGCTTTGTGAATATATCGGCTAGTTGATCTTCGGTGCCAATGCTCTCAATGCTAATATCACCCTTTTATTGATGGTCTCTTATGAAGTGATGTCTTATGTCAATGTGCTTGGTTCTTAAATGTTGAACCAGATTTTGAGTCATCTTGATAGCACTTTCATTGTCACAAAACAATGGCATATTCTTGAATTTTATTCCAAAGTCATTCAAGGTGGCCTTCATCCAAAGCAATTGTGCACAACAACTACCGGCACTAATGTATTCGGCCTCGGCGGTAGATAGTGCAACACTATTTTGTTTCTTTGATGACCATGAAACAAGAGACCTTCCAAGCAATTGACAAGTGCCACTTGTACTCATTCTATCAATCTTGCATCCACCATAGTCGGAGTCCGAATATCCAATCAACTCAAAATTAGACCCCTTTGAAAACCATAATCCAACATCATGAGCGCCCTTAAGATATCTCAATATCCTCTTGGTTGCTTTCAAGTGACTTTCTCTAGGTGAAGCTTGATATCTTGTACACTTGCACACACTAAACATCACATCCGGCCTAGAAGCGGTGACATAGAGCAAACTTCCAATCATAGACCGATATTGCTTTTGATCTACCATGTTTCCACTATCATCAATACCCAATTGATCATTAGTACCCATTGGTGTACTCATTGGCTTAGCATCGTGCAATCCAAACTTCTTGATCATGTCCTTGATGTACTTGCCTTGACTTACAAAAGTGTCATTCTTCATTTGCTTGATTTGAAGTCCAAGGAAGTAACTAAGCTCTCCAATCATAGACATCTCAAACTCATTAGCCATCATATTTCCAAACTCTTCACAAAAGTCTTGGTTAGTTGATCCAAAGATAATCTCATCCACATAGATTTGCAACACAAACAAGTCATTTCCAAGCTTCTTGGTGAAGAGAGTGGTGTCAACCTTTCCCATCTTGAACCCTTTAGAGAGAAGAAAGTCCCTCAATCTCTCATACCATGCTCTAGGTGCTTGCTTCAAACCATACAATGTCTTCTTTAGCTTATAAACATGGTCGGGCTTCTTATCATCTTCAAAACCGGGAGGTTGCTCAACATAAACTTCTTCATTGATGTAGCCATTGAGAAATGCACTCTTGACATCCATTTTATAGAGCTTGATGTTGTGTGCACAAGCATATGCTAATAAGATTCTAATTGCCTCCAATCTTACAACCGGTGCATATGTCTCTCCAAAGTCAAGACCCTCAACTTGAGTGTATCCTTGTGCTACTAATCTTGCTTTGTTCCTCACAACCATGTCATCTTGATCTTGCTTGTTTCTAAAGACCCACTTGGTACCAATCACATTGTAGTTCTTTGGCCTCTCAACAAGTTTCCAAACTTGATTTCTAGCAAAGTTGTTTAGTTCTTCATGCATAGCATTTACCCAATCGGAATCCTTCAAAGCATCTTCTAATTTCTTAGGTTCTTCAAGTGACACAAATGAGTAGTGCTCACAAAAGGATGCTAGTCTTGATCTAGTTTGAACACCACTTTGAATTCCACTAATGATTTGGTCTAATAGATGATCTCTTGCAATGCTAGTAGGTTGGAGTATTGGGAGTTGATTGCTTCCACTTGTTTGACCTTGAACTTGAGCTTCATCATGAGACCCACTAGAGCTTGCTTGATTTGTATCAATTTGCACACTTTGGTTGATCACATGTATGTCACTATTATTATCAACTTGCATCGGTCTTATATCACCAATGTTCATGTTCTTCATTGCATTTGACAATTGATCTCCTCTCACATCGTCAAGGTTTTGAGCTTCATTTTGAGATCCTTGGTTTCATCAAACTCAACATCATGAACTTCTTTCAAGGTGCCATTTGTGAGATTCCAAACTCTATATGCCTTGCTTGTGGTAGAATAACCAAGTAAGAACCCTTCATCACATTTCTTTTCAAACTTACTCAATCTAGTGCCTTTGTTAAGAATATAGCATTTACAACCGAACACTCTAAAGTATGCAATGTTGGGCTTCCTTCCATTCAATAGCTCATATGGTGTCTTCCCAAGCTTCCCATGGCAATAGAGACGGTTGCTACAATAGCAAGCCGTGTTGATGGCTTCACTCTAAAATGAATGACTAACATTGTATTCACTAAGCATTGATCTAGCCATATCAATCAAGGTTCTATTTTTCCTTTCAACTACACCATTGGATTGAGAAGTGTATGTTGGTGAGAATTGATGTCCAATACCAAAATCATCACACAAATCTTCAATTCTTGTGTTCTTGAACTCACTACCATTGTCACTTCTAATCTTCTTGATGGTAGTCTCAAACTCATTTTGCACCCTCTTGACAAAAGACTTGAATAGATCATAAACATCACTCTTGTCATAGAGAAAGAACACCCAAGTGTATCTAGTGTAGTCATCCACAATCACAAAACCATACTTGTTACCACCAATGCTAGTGTATGTTGTTGGCCCAAACAAGTATATGTGCAATAGCTCAAATGCCTTTGATGTGCTCATTTCACTCTTACTAGGATGTGCATTTCTAACTTGTTTGCCAGCTTGACAAGCACTACATGGTTTATCCTTCTCAAAGGTGACATCCTTCAAGCCTCTAACTAAGTCATGCTTCAAAAGTTTGTTCAATTGTTTCATTCCAACATGACCAAGCCTTCTATGCCATAACCATCCCATACTAGATTTGCTAAGCAAGCATGATGTCAATTGTGCCTCACTATCATTGAAGTCAACCAAGTATAAGCTACCATGTCTAAATCTTTTGAATATCAAATTTGATCCATCAACACTTATGACTTCAACATCATCACTACCAAATATGCACTTGAAGCCAAGATCACAAAGTTGTGCCACCGATAAAAGATTGAAATCCAAGCTCTCAACTAGCAACACATTAGATATGCTCATGTCATTTGAGATAGCAATTTTACCAAGCCCCTTGACCTTGCCTTTCTTGTTGTTGCCGAAAGTGATAGCATCAAAACTACCATTTTGACTTGTATCAATTGATTTGAACATACAAGAATCTCCGGTCATATGTTGAGTGCACCCACTATCAAGCACCCAATGCCTTCCTCCGGCTTTGTAATTGACCTACAAGATAAGATCAATTCCTTTTAGGTACCCAAACTTGTTTGGGTCCTCTAAGGTTAGAGACTAAGCTCTTTGGTACCTAAATGGCTTTTTTCTTTGAGCCTATCCATGGTGCACCAATGAACTTAGCATGAACACCATTTGTACCCTTGGTAAGCATATAGAAAGAATCAAACTTAATTGAGGATATATTAGCATTTGATTTCTTGTTCTTGTATTGTTGCTCTATGTGACCAACTTGCTTGCAACTTTTGCAATAGCTACCATTGTTCTTCACAAAACGAGTTTTGTGAGGAGCAAAAGCGGCCTTGCCTTTCTTGGGGTTATAGCCCAATACCTCTTTGTAGAGAGAAGCTCTTTGGCTACCCAAGCACATAAGCAAGCGGTCCTCACCACCATAAGCCTTAGCTAAGGTGTGATTGAGCTCTTTTACCTTCTTCTTGAGATTTTCATTCTCAACTATAAGTGTGGAGTCACAAGTAAAACCATCATTACTAGATGAGGATGATGTAGATGAGCTACATGAAGGGTTAGTGGGAGCAACAATAATAGGCTTATGAAAAGTTTCATCAATTATATCACATGATATGCCTATGTTGCAAGTTTTAGCTTTCTCAACATTAGTTGGTATGTTTTCACATTTTTCAACTAGAGAGGAATGAGCTTCTTCAAGCTTGGTGTGAGACTTTTGAAGCTTCTTATAGTCTACCTTTAGACTCTCATAAGATGCCCTAAGCTCATCAAGTTCTTGCATAAGGTTTTTCTTTTCCTTAAGCAAGCCCTTGCACTTCTTTCTAGATTCTTTAAAATGTTGAGTGCAATCTTCTAGCATAGTGATTAGTTCATCTTTAATAAATTCTTCTTCATCACTATCACTATCACTAGCATTATCATGATCACTCTCATTGTCGGATAATACCTTAGCGGCCTTAGCCATGAAGCACGATGGAGTGTCGAAGAGGGAGACCTTCTCTTGGATGGCAATGCTAGCATGTCCCTTCTTCTTGCTCTTGTTGTCATCCTCATCTTCACTTGAGGAATCATCACTATCCCAAGTAGCAACATGAAAATCATTCTTCTTCTTATGAGAGCTCTTCTTCTTTTCTTGCTTCTTCTTCTCCTTCTTGATAGCATCTTCATCATCACTATTATAAGGACACTTTGCAATGAGATGGTCCTTGCTATGGCATCTAAAGCATCTCATGGTATGCTCACTCTTCTTGGATGAGTTCTTCCTCCTTCTTGCACGATAGCTTTTCTTCTTCATGAATTTGCCAAATTGCTTGACAAAGAGAGCCATCTTTTCATCAATGTCATCACTATCACAAGAGCATGAGTCTTCATCACTTGATGATTCAATCTTGGATTTACCTTTGGATGTGGTGGCTTTGAATGCCACACTCTTCTTCTTTTCATCATCTTTCTTCTCATTTTCCTTCTTCTTCTTCTTGACCAACTCATCCTTCTCATCATCTTCTCTATATGAATCATCGGTCATCACTTCTTGAAATATTTGTTGAGGAGTTGAATCCTTCAATGTAGTCCTCACTAGCACGGTGATCAATGTATCAAATCTCTTGGGTAGACTTCTCAAGAACTTCATAGAGAATTGATTGTCCTTGACCTCCTCACCAAGTGCCTTGAGCTCATTGACAATGACTTGCAACCTATGAAACATCTCCGGTACACTCTTATCATCTTGCATCTTGAAGCTTCAAAATTTTTCTTGCAAGATATATGCTTTAGCGGTCTTTGTGCCTTCGGTGCCCTCAAATGTTTCTTCTAGCTTGGCCTAAGCATCATGAGCAATTTCTATGTTCTTTACTTGCTCAAATATCTTGTCATCTAATGCCTCATGAAGAGCACTAATGGCAATGTCATTGCATTGGAGCTTCTTCTCTTCCACCGGTGTGGGTGCTTCCGGATTAGCAACCTCAAATTTTGTTTCGGTGACCTTCCACACTTCTCTATTGATTGACTTTAGGTGTGCGGTCATCTTAACCTTCCAATATGCATAATTTGTGCCATCAAAGTGAGGTGCCTTCTTGGTGTTGTTGATGTGCAAGCTTAATTGAGCTATTTCTTTTTCACCGTAGGTTGTTAAGCCTCAAATAAACGGTGCCCCGGCTCCGATACCACTTGTAAGGTCCAAATAGGCTAGAGGGGGGTGAATAGCCTAATTAAAACTTCTATAATAATTACTTAACCACACGTTAGTATGAAAGGTGACGAAGCAAATGCACTAGCTCTAACTAATTAAGTAAGCCACCTACACAAGTCTATAACAAAGCTATTCACTAAACACAACAACAACTATAAGCTAGGAACAAGAAGTAATACAAGAGAAGAGCTTTGAGTGATTATACCGTCGTGTAGATATGAGAAGTACCAATCAATCAATCACACAAGAGAAGTCCTCGGGAAGAGAATGACACAAGAATTTATCCCGAGGTTCACTTGCTTCCCGGCAAGCTACTCTCCGTTGTGGCGATACACCCACTTGTCGGTTCGCGAGCTAATCGACTATCAAGAGTCGAGCCCTCGGCGGGCGCCGCACAACCGCACACAAGATGGGGATCCTCTAAGCCACGAGCTCTACTAGAGTATCCAATTTGCGAACTCCCACGGGGAAGGATCAAGAACCCCTTACAACACTTGGTGAAGGCTCCAACAATCTTCAATTGCAAGCTCAATCACCTCCGCTGCTCTAAGCCGTCTACCGTGTCGGGAAACATGGAAGAGTAACAAGAAATCCGCAGCAACTCAAAGATCAAGTGCCTCTAGAATGCAACTCTCAAGCAATGCACTTGAATCTCACTCAATCTCACTCAAGATGTGCAACTAAGCAAAGAGATGAGTGGAGGGGTTGTTCTCTAGCTCAAAGGATGTCTCTAGGTCTCAAAATGTGCAAGAGTTACCCTCAAACCCCGGCCAACGTCTATTTATAACGAAGGGGTACGTAGCTAGCCGTTAGGAACTTAAACAGCCAAAATCACGCTGACCGGACGCGCTGGTCATACTGATCGGACGCGCTGGTCAAACTGACCGGACGCGTCGGTCGCGCAATGGCTAATTTCCGAAGCACCGACCGGACGCGTTGGTCACGCAGACCGGACGCGCTGGGTGCGACCGGACGCGCTGGTCAAGTCTGAGTAGCGCACAACGAAACAGCGACCGGACGCGCTGAAGAACTGACCGGACACCACAGTGCCAGCGTCCGATTAGAGTCCAGTAAGCTCCCTGGATGATCGGACGCGTCCGATCATCAGTGACCGGACGCGCTGCGCATCCGATCATCAAACTGAAAACCGCGTAGACGCTGAACACTGACCGGACGCGTCCGGTCATACAGAGACCGCGTCCGGTCCAGCGTCCGGTCATCTCTGTGACCTCCGTTCGCCTCCGTTTCTTTTCCAACTTCCGGCGCAGTAGAAAATAGGCATTTCACTTCCCCAAAAAGCGCCGAATCCCGCCTCGCAAGCTCGGCGGGAGGGAGAGAGGAACCCAAACCCCTCTCTACCACTTAAACTCTACCGCCTTCGCAAATGTGCTAACACCACCAAGTGTACACCACCATGTGCATGTGTGTTAGCATTTCACAAATATTTTCCAAGACGTTATGTTAGCTCTTTACTAGATCCTAATGCATATGCTCAAGACAATGATCTAGTGGCACTTGATTCCCGAGCTAACCGTGATTGCCCCTCTTGATAGTCGGCTATGTATCCTAAACCCGTCAATCACTTCTCTACTCATCTTAGACCGACAAAAGAAAAACCCTATGGTTATACCTTTGCCTTGCGCTCTTAGTTCCTTCTCTTCCACTTGAACATCATGTCCATCATATTATGTATATCTCCACCATGATCATCATTTCATGTCCATGCACCATCTCTTTATGATCTTGTGGCCACCACTCCTTGCCACATATACCTTCATCACATGTGTTGCTTATGCCTAACTCAAAACACTTAACACATGGCATTAGCAACTTGGTGTCATTAATTACCAAAACCAAACTTGGGCTTTCACAGGTCCGAGTAATTGCTTAGCTCTGCTTTAACCGGTAGAAGTCAGGTGATTTCCTGTCACCTGCGAGCTTTAGGGATATATATGGCACGGTTGGCTATATTTGCTATCGTGGAAAAGAACCATGGGTTAATGAAATGAAATGAGACCGGGCGGGATGACGATAGTGAAGCAGCAAAGCATGGAGGTCTTGGGTGTGGATCTATCCCTGTCTGTTTCGATTAATGATCGATTCTTGGAGCATTTCCTTGTCATATTGAACGCATGCCTCTCTCTTAGCTGGCCGGGCCTGAGTGCTAGACCACGAATCCGAGTAGCTCAACTCAGGTCGGGAGTCGGCAAGTATAAAGTGTGCCTTGAAAGGGAGCCGTAGGCGTGAGTCCAAGGGCAGGTGAGTTAAAAGTCCTGATCGTCCTGACAGAAGGGTAATCCCTGATAGTGCTGGCGCTGACCGAACCCGCGAAGTTGGTTCCTGAGTTGTACCAAAGGTGACCTAATGCTCCTCGACAGAGGAAGTCATGGGTGAGAGTTAGGAATACCCCTCAGCTGAGTTGTAATTCGATTCGAGTCGCCGTCTCTCACCGGTTAGTGAGAACTTGACAGGAGTATCGCCAACGTAGATCTCACTAAATAACTTAAAGGTTCAGGAATGATGATATGATGATGACAACCTTATTATACTTGCTATGGTTAATATTGTTTGCTCTTAATAAAGTGAGTGCTCTAGTATAGGTGCTAATCTAGATGACAGGATCATGATGATTAACTTGATGCTTAAGCATTAAATGATTATTTATCTGCACTAAGCTTTTATGCAAAATGTTGTCAAGCTAGCCCCACTAATATCAGTCTTGCATGATCCTTGGTGTCACTTTATTTCTAGTTTATGACGGATAAGTTTAGCTGAGTATATTCTCGTACTCAGGGTTTATTTCCACTGGTTGTAGGTTGTGATGTATCATGACAACTGGAAGAATTGGATGGCTCCTGCCGTAGTGACGGAGTGTGATCATGGGCATGATCCTTCTGAGTTATCTTGTCTCTAATGCTTTTGTTGGAAGTTGACTTTGGTACTGACATGTATTTGAATTAAGAGTAATGTTAGTTTCAAATTACTTTGCTTCCGCTACTTTTCAACTTGTAATAACTATGTTGAACTTCAATGTATATTGAATTACTTGTGAAATGGATGTAACATGTGACTTGTTATGTTGAATCACTACGATCTTGGCTTGTATGTTGGTTGGTTTGAAATCCCTCGTGATTTCGTTGGACTACCGGAGTTATATGGGCTCAAGTGTGAGAATTTGATCACTTCGGTGATTGTTTTTGTACTTGTGCTCTTATAATTTGGACGGTTCCGTGACATTGGCGACCACAGGGTTCTTGGGCTTCTTTGTAATTTCTGTTTTATCTAGTTCCCTGTGTGTCATTTGGAGTGGACAGTTGTCATCTGTATCCTACAGTGTCGTATCTGTATTTCTACTAGTCTTTGTACGTATTCCTTAACTTGAATACAGGTACCTTTGATCAAAAAAAAACTTCACTTTCTTTGATGTGCTCATGGTAGAGAGTGATTTGGGGGTAAAATTTCATGGAAATTGAAGGTACGGCGAGTGCCATAGCTTGCTATATTGAGAGCTCCGCCCTTGCATGGCAGCTGAGGCATCTATCCAGATCTTGTACGCCCGTGCTGCTGGCTCCTACCACCGGCCGGAGCACAGTAGCATAGTGTTAGGACCACCGAAGCAAGGTGCAGCATACTGTACATCTATCTAGCTAGTAGCTATCTGTGTACGGGCTCTTCCGTCCCCAACGCGGGAGCGGTTTTTGCCAGTTGCGGCTGCGGAGTGCGGACACCATACCCTGGGGCGACAGCGGCGCATGCAGCCGCAGAGGGCCGTTTGCGCGTGAAGAAAGCAATGTGCCATGGCAATGGCATGGAGCCATGGAGTTCACAGTTGGACACGCGCGTCGCGCCCGCCGTGGGCCGTGGCCATGCATAGTGTAAGTAGGCACGGCCCGGCCATCCTAAGCCTTGGTAGGCTCAACCCCTACTATTAAAAGACAGGACTGGCTAGTTAGGCAAGCTGGTACGTGCTAACGAACTGGCTTGTCTAGTACGTGCGAACGAACGAACCGGAAAAGGAAGCGTGCTTTACCTCGATCGACGGAAAGGGGTCATTCCTCTAGGCAACCACTTCCTTTCACTCCTAGATCTAGTGTGCGTGCACCTGATAAGATTATAAGCAGGAGATGCTGTAGTCATTAACAGCCACGCTTGGGAGCCTGAAATAGTCCCATAAAGAAGTAGTACCGTATTGTGGGAAATCTAGACATGGTAGTAGTAAGAAATATTTAAGTTTCTGGTGCAAAGATTTCAGTGAAATCATCATCTATATTTGGTAGCATCTGTGAAAGAAATAGGATCATAGAACATTTCAACAACTGTTAGTATTTGATCAGATTGCCATATGTTAATCCAATATCCAATATTATGTTTAGCAAATGAGATGTGTGTTAGCATGAGCACAAAAGAAACTCTTCGATGCGGCCAAAGATTAAGTTTGGCAATAAGACACAATTTTCGTTTTTTTTTTGTTTGCCCTGAAGGACATTGTCAAATTTACATGATGTACTCTTGTGCCCATCGCCATCAACTCTGCATTAAGATTCACACATTGCAGAAGAGCTCATGCCCTTACGGAGAATCCCTTTCAAACACCGGATGAAACCCCTGAGCAGGAACAATTGGACAACACATATTTTATTCAGAATCTCAGAACCAGACATCTTTCACATAGAAATCTTCTCGCACATGCGTAGACCACTAGACCTGCACAAGCAATGTCCCTGCTAAGGTTATAAAGTATTGACGGAAGAACATCAAAATACAAACTTAGGTCCAAAATTAAATTACAGGAACGTACCTCTAGACGAAGAACCATGTACCAAGCGCAGCAGCAGACCAGACAGATAAATGAACTACTAACTATTTCCATAAAACATATGTAACTCTGAGAAGGGAAATATTACTATCTTTGGCCATGCACAGTTAGATGGGGTACTGATGCCTCTGAAACACCCTGTTGCTCATAGGATATGTTATTTTTTGTACTAGAATCCTTCTCATTTTCGAGATATTCCAGATATTCCATCACTATTGGGTCCGTCCAAGGACATCCGAATGGAGCTTCGTCACCTGCTACCCATCCAAGATGACCACCCTGTGGTGTTACTATAAGTAGACAGTTCTTATTTGCCTGAAACGACAGGGAATGTGACTTATTAGTCGACTTCTTGTTCAAAGCAGAATCAAACAAGAAACTAATTGACATGACATTTACAGTTATCAGCTTGAAAAAATTGTCCAATTTTGGCACGTGTCTCTGGATATTAGTCAAAATTTAGGTCATGTTTGGTCGTTTGGATGTGAATGCTTGCCAAGCCAATTTTTAGCCATTGACCAGCACAAACATGGTCGTTTGGATCGAGGTCAATAATTGGCATGCCCACGCCTGGCTTCCCATGCAACACACATACATAAGTTTTGGCCCGCCAACCCATTGGCAGGACACTCACAGGCAGAATCCAAACGTGCCCTTAGGTTGCTCTACTTCTATTCAAGCTCAAATTACCAGATAGTATGTTTGATGTTTCTAATGCTTTTTTTCTTGAACAACGCAGGAGAGCTGCATTGTCATTTCATTAAGATAGAAAGAACAAGAGTACAAAGGGCTGGGGAAAGAAATCCAGCCTAGGTACAAATACACACAAACACTCAAAAAGAACCCAGACCCCAGCACCTAGGATGCTGGAGGTAGCAACCAATGATTCTATTGCTTTCAACATGACTATTGCCCCCATAAAAATAAGTTGTTAATATAAGTATAATTTGGATGATTTGAACTTGCCACAATCAAAATGGACTTGTCCTAGGCCCAACATTGGCTATGTTATTTATATTGACTTTCTCATCAGAGATTATTTTGCTATGGTTAATCTACACTTAGAACATGACACCAAACCAAAGCCTATCATCTAATGTGTAATCAATGTATGTGTCGTTAATGAACTCCTTGTTCCAAGTTAAGACTCTCGCTTTAGCCAAAGAAAGCACAGGAATAGCACAATTAAGTAATTAACAAAACAAAAGGTACAAATATATGGGCGATAAAGCTGCACTGTTTGAGGTATGCCTACAATTTGTTGATTCATATTAACTCATCGATTAGAGTGAAACAAAATATGTACTCCCTATGTTCCAAATTATAGGCCGTTTTGACTTTTCTAGATACATAGCTTTTGTTATGCACCTAGATACTACGCTATGTCTAGATACATAGCAAAAGCTATGTACCTAGAAAAGCCAAAACAACTTATAATTTGGAACGGAGAGAGTATATCTTACGCAACATATCATCTCTGAGTCATTATTAGGTGAAAAACAAAAGCAGATACCTTGATATCATCTCTAGGAATTCCCCTGGATGGTGCAATTGGGTCATTATCAGCCTGCACATAACTAAATTATGATTGAAGTTATAACAGAAAAGACATGCTTTGACCTCACAATATATGCACATAAACACGCTAATCATTGAAACTGTTAAATCTCATTTTTTTTAAAAAAAAAACATGCACGCTGCTTTGTAGAGTTTTACAAACAACTTTACCACAAAATGAACCAGCTTTCTCAAGTAAGGGTTCTAAGTATGCAAGACCTAAGCTAGTGTTAAAATGTTTCCCCAGGTTTTATTCCAATGATAGAACCAAAAGGACATAAATTAATTGAACTTCCATATTCTTAATTCAAGTAGTTTAACAGCTTTGGGTTAAAGTTCGGTCATAGTACTGAGTAACGCATGATCTAAAACTAAGAAATAATACACCTCAGGCTCTTAAACTGTATCTATTGTTCCTAATGTCTTAGCTTCTAGTGAAGCACAGAGAACAGATAGAGTGAAAGTTTGACCTGTATGCACAGTAAGGGTATGCAAACATTCTTGATAGAATCCGAGCTGCTTGAATTGGAGTAATAATCATCCACTGACTTGAAACCAAACGAAACTGCAAACCATTGAAGTACCCTTTGGAATGTGGGGGTGCCAACAGGAAAACTATAGAAATTACAGCTAGTACAGTTGGGTTAGAAGTTGCAGCAAACCTCGGGTTAGCCCCTCATCAAAATCTCTAACAGTTCTTGCATTCGCGGCCTTGGGTATATCATATTCACCCTCCAGCCCTTCGAAAATGAGAGCATGCCTAAATTTTGTTCAAATCCCTAAAGATCAGCTGTTAGAAATCATAAACGAGTACAATGTCACTAAGATTTGATGAGAGGAGACAAAAAAGCATACTTCTTAAATATAGTCGTCAAAGCCCTAGCCAATGCTCTATCATAAACGTTGTTAAATCCTTTGTGGAAATCTTCATCTGCAATTACCAAATTAAAAGGATTGCACAAGGAGACTGCACCAGATAGAGGGCATTTATCGGTTTCCTGAAAAAGAATATATATACATAAAGATAAGCTATGAGCTGCTGGAGGAAATACATATCTGTGATCAACCATACATAGTTTTATGCAGGAAGATACAAAGAAGCGCCAGGGAACAACAGGAGGGGGAGGGGTGATGCGTATGACAGATCACTTGTTGCACCCAAAGAAAATTAGTGCATATATGAGTTAGCTACTAATCATTTTTCACCACAGAAAGATGTGTATAAGGTACAAAACTTCAAGCGGAACTGCAATCACATGAATGTGACAATAGTACAATACAAAAGAATTATTGTAGACTGCTTATCACTGGGTGCAGAACTCACCTCGCCAAGGTAGCGCACAAGAATATTCGCTCCAAGAGACCAACCGGCAGCATAGACATTAGACTGGGGATAACGTCCTAAAATATGACCAATAACTTGGCGGAGATCCCCTGTAAATGAAGCAGAATAGAACTGCACATGACAGAAGATGCAAGTCAACGTATGTCCTAAAAAGAAGATGGTCCGCTACAGCTTCAGGCCTCGATTTCATTTGTTATCTTTATCTCCTTACTTATTATGTACACTTTGCTAACCCCTAGGTTTCCTCATCAAGGTTTATCCATTGAGTTTGATTCAAGGCCCCATGGTAAAAGATGTTGATTGGCAACATGCATATCACCACTTTATCGGTATGCTGTACTCATCAGGGTGAAGCTTAGAAATTTATGAGAGACAAATCAGTTTAAGGACACAAGGTGGCCTATTTTACTAGGGCAGCAAGTAGCCACAAAATGAAACCAAAAAACTCTTCAACGTTGAGCAACAATGCAATTTATTGTTAATCATACACTTCAATGTTCTTTAACCTTTTCCTACTTTCAGTTCAAGACTCCAATTATGTCAAGTTTTACAGTAAAAGCCAGTTCACTCGCCCTTTAGTCAGTTTCTGGGTACCCTAACGTCCCTGAGTAGGAACAGTCATCAGCGAAGAGTACACAGAAGCAATGATGTACAGAGTGCATTTATCACACCACATGCCAACATGAAAAAATATATATATTTGGACAGTTTGCACATATGAACTGGGATGAGCCAACTTTTACGCAGCACAGGAGATGCTCTAAGCTAGTAAGAGGTTCAGTTCTGTCCAGCTTACCAAAACAAAATGGGTGTGTCTACTGCTGCTGATATTTAACTTAAAAGGGAGCAGTGCACTTCTCAATCAATCAAACCATATAAATGAGATCTTAGCACTTCTCCCTGACAAGTATCAAAAGGGAAAATATGGTCCATTCTATAGTTTTGAAACTTTTAATGAGCTATGGGAGCTATAAATAAGCTTTACAGTGCTAATAAAAATTGGAAAAAGTATCTGAAGTACCTTGGGTGTAGTAACAGGACTGTCTGCACATCCACGGCTATTAAACACCACAACACGCCATCCCTTGCTTCTAGCTCTCAGAAGCATATGCCTTACATATGTATCATCACTTCCACCTGTAAGACCAGGCTGAAAAGACATCAAACTTACATTAGTCTATAAGCAAAACAAAAATGATAATGGAATTGAAAATTATTCGGCTCCACACCCTTTTGCTTTGCTTCAGGTGAAAGTTATTTTTGGGTCATTTAATTCCATTTGTTTCTTGTAGTGAATTTCAGCTAGAACTCAATTCCAAACGATTATGAGAAATAGTATCCTCATATCCTTGAAATTTGTGCGTTTTACATCATGCTGAAGAACACAAGGGCTGAAACATGTGTGTGACTTGTTTTTCTTTAAGCGTTTGGCATGGACGTTGGTTCATCATCTGAATATGCTGAGACTACACAATGTAAACAGATTATGCAATTGGAACCAAACTCCTATTAAGTCATAGACTCATAACAGTGCTACATTTTCAGTTCCAGATTATACTACTACAGTACTGCAGCCTACTTCACTAAACGGCCTAAACCGATGCAAACTATACCAGAACCCAGATACTAAACTTCTGCAACACTTCTATTTGTTGCTCGCTTGATGCACTTGTGCAGCCACGACACCGACAACAGTATAATCAATTAGGCATCCCTCCGTCCCAAAATATCTGTCGCTTTCGCTTCCCGAGAAATAACTTTAACAAAATATATATTAAAAATTATTAATATTTATGGTACATAATTGGTATCATTCGAAAGATCTTTGAATCTAGTTTTTTAATAAATTCATTTGAAGATACAAATGTTGCACGTATTTTCTACAAATCGAGTCGAACTTGTGGTACGGAAACCGAAAACGACAAATAATTTGGGACAGAGGGAGTACAAGCCATGGGCTGTCTGATGGTGAGGTATCATCTAAAACTCCCTGCTAGCTTCTTTTGCTCCCCAAACTGAAATGAGCTGTAGATCGCTTGTAACCCGACTAGAATATACTAGCATTACCAAAATAGACAGTAAAATCTTAGTTACGTCACATCATCATGCTGTAGGTACCGTTGACATTCGCATCTCATAACCTCAATTCCACGTTTCCAACGAGAACCAAAGCCTTAATCACAGACATCATTGACGCTTAAAACAGCACGCACTACGCTTCCTGCGTGTACAGTGCAGTCAGTACTGCAACGGGCAACGACGCGAGCGGGTAAGGAGCACCGTACCAAGAGTATAAGCACCGGAGCATCCATCGGAAGCGCGCGGTCGTCGCCAGAGACCCAGTCGAGCGCGATGGCTCCGTCGTCAGGGGCGCGGAGGCACTCGCGCCGCAGCTTAACGGCGGGGAGCGATCGCGTCAACGCAGCGAAGATGGTCTCGACGTGTCGGTTCGACGCGAGTACGGGGAAGGCACGGTACGGGGCGCGGAGGCTGGCGAAGCCGGAGAGGAGGCCCCAGCGCGCCCCCGCGATCTCGAGGGTCGAGTGCGGGAGCGGGGCCGCCTGTGGCTCTTCCCCAGTGCCGGAGCTGGGGCTTGGGGCGGAGGCGGATACGGCGGCGGAAGACATGGCAGCGGCGGGGAGGAGTAAAGATGTCAACGGTGCCCCGATCCCCGATTCCCCGCGGGGAATTCCCCTATTAGGGGACGGGGATGGAGCCAAACTATTCCCCACGGGGATGAACTTGGTAGAAAATCAATCCCCGTCAGGGATCACGGGGACGGGGATGGTTTGCCTGTCCCCGGCCCCGATCCCCGCCGACCCGCCCTGTCAAGCAAGCCTGAGGCGCCCAGTAGTCGAGGCCCATCTAAAGGCCCAAGTTATGTGAAGTATATATGTATGCACGAGTAAACATCAAACCCTAATTCCCCATTCCCAACCTCATTCGTTCCAGGCTCCAGCCGCCGCTCATCCACACCATAGCGCACACCCCGCACTGCCCGCGACCCAGCAGCTCGCCAGCACCATGCATCCACGCCGGAGTCCAGACGCCACCACCTCCAGCCCCTTGAATCCGTCGAAGACCGGCGGCTGCCTGCAGCTCGGGACTTCCTCCCCAGCACATACAAGAGGCGAGATCCACTTCGGCACTTCGTCCCCAGCTCTCCCAGGCAATAAGGCTCTTGCCGCTGACACCATCAGAGACCTACGCGAGCGGGACACTGCAATAAAGATGCAGATCAAGTGACAGCTATGCATTGAGCAATGAGTATCCATCATGATTTGGCCCTCTCGTGTCTCCACCCCTAATCTATTTTGGATTCCTGTTTTGGTTGTGTGGGGATGAGTCCAAAATCTGCGTCCTTGAGCTGAATGCTTGATGAGACGAGTGAAGCAATTTGGATGTGTTTTTTTTTGTTGAGTTTAACTTTTTATTTGTGGACTCTTATCAGTAAAAATGTATGTATGTATATTATTTGTGTATTCAAGCCATGGAAGTGTGTTGATCTGTGATGGCATTACGTGAATGGTGATGAATTGACCGTGAGTGGCGATGGACTAATGCGGGGACGGGGATCCCCGACGGGGATTTTTCCCCTCGCGGGGGCGGGGATGGGGAAGAAAGCGTCCCCGTGAGCTTTGGCGGGGACGGGGATGGGGATTTTTTTCTCCCCGTGGGGACGGGGATGAGGAGGCAATCCCCGACGGGGAATTCCCCGTTGCCGTCTTTAGGGAGGAGGGAGCGGAGGCGAGGGGCGAAGCGGCGGGTTGAAGCGACGAATGGGGATGGCATGGGGGTGGAGGCGGCCATTGGGTTCATTTCCTCTGTGGCTCTGTTGGGTGTTCCGGCTTTGGACTCTGCTTTTCGAGGTTCGAGCTGTCTGACTGTCTCTCGGCACGTGTGTGGGACATGGAGGAGCCAAGTAGCATTGGTGGTGAACGCAGATTCGGTGGCTTGCCTTGAGGAAGGATAGTTTTGCTTTGTTTGCTCGCCTCACCTCAGTACCTACCTCACCTTGCCAAGCTAGGCTAGTCTCATCTCACCAGGGTGAGAGAGAAATTAGCCAGCCTGAGATAGCAAGGAATATCCTTGCCAGCACAGAAAACGAGGAAATCTGTTAGAGATTTAAACACTCAGTCAACTACGTGCGCGATTAGTTAAAGGCGAGTTCATTTGGCCTCACCAACGTTAGCTATGAGGAGCTTGTTGGGCGGGGTGAGCCAATTTGGCTCGCTTGAGTTATCAAGGAACTTAACGACAAAGCAATCATTTGTTATACCTCTTCCGCTTAATAAGCACTAGCTTTGGTCTTGTTGTGCCCACGATTAATGACATCATGACCTTTGATGTGGAGGATTATAAAGGCATGAATTGAGAATGTCTAGTTGGCAACTATGATGCAATGCCACACAAGATTGAAATGTGGAGAGAGGGGAAGAGCATGGAGATGAAACTAGAAGAGAGGCAGAGCGTATAGATGGACCACTAGAGACCAACATGTGGGTTGGTTGGTGCCCGTTTAGACCTAGATAACAAAGTTATTTGAGTACTTAATAAAAAAATATTTTGATAGTTATAGACTTGAATGGCATCCGAGACAAGTTCAAGTACCCCAAAAGGCATTTTTAGAGTTCGAGTACTTGGATGATACCATAAGTACATAGAAATGCATTTTGAGCGGTGCTCACCTAAAATGGTCATTTAGCCCGTTTACACACCATTTAAACGTTGCATGGTGATATGTTGTCTCCATTTAATAAACCGTTTATCTTGTTTAAAATGTCATTTACCCGTTTAGCCCGAATAATAGCTAAACAACAAGTGATTGATTGTTTATCGTTCATTATTTAGGATAATATTACTTTTGAGAGTCCAAGGACCTAAATGACACCATGAGACAAGTATGTTCCAACAAGCATGTCCAACTTAAAGTCTCCACAGTATAGTGACATTGGATCATCCACCGGTCCAGCTAGGACCCTTCATTGTACTACTATCAACAACACTAACACACACAAATTATTATAGCACAGTAACTAGACGAGCTAGTGGCCTTGATTAACTGCTATGGCGCCTTTGTCATAGAAGCAAACCAATACCGAGACCTGATAAATCCATTATATATTGTCTCTTAGTAATTTGATCATTGCTTTTCATTTCTTCAATGATCTATTCGTGATAACTATCGATGAACTGCCAATATCTTCTCATTCATACAAAAGCTTTCATTGAGACGGAATCATATCCATTTCTATTCCCCCTTTTATTAACCAATTTGCTTGCCTTTTCTTGTATTCTAGATATGACATTAGTTTCATACAATCATTTATAGTGAAATCTAATCAAGCTCATCAAGCTCATTAGTCATTTATTTAATCGTTTTATCATTCAACCACCAAAAACAGATTAGGGGGCTTAGATGTACTTTCACAATAAACGTGAAAAAAGATATCATAGAAGATTCCCATAACTCCAAGATAGGCACACATAGATAGAGTATGATTTTAGAAAAAAAAAATCTAAAACTGGTTTCATATATTTTCCATGCTGAAACAAATTTGCTATAAATTCTCCAAGATTAACCATATTTTATAACAACAAAGTGGGCCACCGATCCACCGTGACAAGAGAGGAGAGGTGTAGGCTAGGCCAACTAAGTTAAACAATTCAGAGCCAAAATAAATTCATAAATCGATATTTTTGTTCGTTAGAGAAGATACTCCCAAATTCCGCAGCCGTCGTCCATTGTTTCTGTGGACATCATAAGCTCGACGCCCTGCGCCATCCGACGCGCCAAATATCTCGAGTGCCCAATCAAAATAAAAAATATCTCGAGTGCCCCACATTCTGACAGACACTCCTTCTCTCACTGACATCTCAGTGGGCCATAGCCCGTCCCCAGCAACTCCGTGCGATATCTCAAACCAAACGGATAAGCTCCGCCCGGCGCCCGCCCAAGCTGAAATCATCAAGAAGGAGTCACTGACGATGGGCCTTAGACCTTTGTTAAAGCATGGGTCCCATATGTCAGTTAAAGGTAAGAAATCGTTTTTTGCGGGAGTAGGTTTTGGTAGAGGAGCATCCTTAACAACCCGGCTTGACGGCGTGATACTCAGCAAACGGCCACCCCCTTCCCTTTCCCTCCATCTCTCTTCGTCTCGTATCGGCCTCTTTCCTTTCTCCCTCATCTTCCTCTCCTCTCTCGTCTCCGCGAACCGATTCCTCCACGCGCACGTGCGCGGCAGCGGCGGAGCTGGGCGAGCTCCGTGGTGTTGCTTCTCGCTCAACCCGTACGCTAGCACGTCTAGGGTTCGTGCCTTCCTCTCCGTATGGCTTGCGCCGCCGCGGAAACCCTCGCCTCGTTCCCAATCGCATCCCCGTCCCGCTCGCTCCTACGCCCCTTCCCCCGGCGACCCGCCGCCGCCGCCGGGACAGGCGCACCGTCGATCCGGATATCCGCCGTGCCGCCGCGGGGCCTCGGGCTCGCGCTCCTGCACCGCCGCGTGCGCCGCTGCCCGCCAGCGGCGCGCGCGAATGTCGAGCGCGACGGCGACGGCGACGGCGCCTCTGGCAACGGCGAGCCTTCGTCCTCGTCCGGGGATGGCGACCGCGACGCGGCTGCGGAGTCCGGGGGCGATAGCACCAGCACGAGCACCACGAGCGCGGCCGCGACGCCGCCGCCGCCCTCGTCGAAGAGGGGCGAAAATAAGTGGCGGCGGAGGCTGATTAAGGGAGGAGGCGGCGTCGGGCGGTGGCTATGGGAGCCCATAGTCCAGGGCCGGGAGATGGGCTTCCTCCTGCTTCAGCTCGGCTTCGCCATATTTGCGCTGCGCATGCTTCGACCAGAGATCGCGTTGCCTGGTTCAGAGCCCCGCCCGCAGACGACGTACGTCAGTGTACCATACAGCGACTTCCTGGCGAGCATAGACAAGGACCAGGTGAAGAAGGTTGAGGTGGACGGGGTGCACATCATGTTCCGCCTCCGCCCAGAGGTTGAGTCCCAGGTCCGTGTGGTGCAGACACCAGCACAGCGCGGAACAGATGCTGTCGTTGATAATACTGGAGCTTCAAGGAGAATTGTATTCACCACGACTCGTCCAGTGGACATAAAGACACCATACGAGAAGATGGTGGAAAACATGGTTGAATTTGGGTCACCAGACAAGAGGTCCGGCGGCATGCTCAATTCTGCCCTGGTAAGGCACTTTGCTGAAACATATTTCTGATGCAAATGCAAAGTTTGTGGTTTGATATTAATTTAGGAGTAGTACCAATCATACCAGATTAGGAATTTTAAAATTTGTATCTACGTCAAAGATGTTCTAAGCATTGAATTGATGGACGAACAATTGATAATGATATTTGACGAGTGAATCCAGTAGGTCCACTTTGTGTGAGCATTGTATATGTACAATGTGAGGCAGAATATTGTATATTATATGTTGAAATGCTTGCTCTATAATGTTATACTTGTACTGACTAGAATCCAAGTGTTTTCCATAGATGCAACATGACCATATGGTCTGCTCTGTTTTATTGCTAGACTCAGGAGATAACATGTTTAATTGATCATACTGTTGTAACTAATGATTCAGCAATATGATATGATCCAGTGTTCGACTGTAGATAAAGTGATGATTTATAATCCTTGCACCCGCATATGTTAAAGTAGATCTGGAACAGACGAATTAATGCATTAGGTTTTGTGTCACCTTGTAGAGGAGATGGGATCCTAATTGAGGATTGTAAATAGGAATTTGACAGGATTAAAATTCCATTTCTACGGGCACGTAGTTTTTTTCTCATACATGCATTTATCTATATACATATACATATACATGTAATTGTATTCTTTACATACAGACCCTCTTCAGTTGGTGCCTTTCACTCTAACTGCCCTTACCTTTTGCAGGTAGCTCTTATTTATGTTGTATTGATTGCAGTAGTCTTGCAGCGGTTGCCAATAAGCTTTTCTCAGGTACTGATGCATGACCTCAATCAATTGGCAAGTGCATACTCTTCACTTAGTTGCATTTCATTTGTATGTATCTAATTTCTTATGCAAACTCAGAATTCAGCCGGTCAGTTGAGGAATAGGAAGAATTCAAATTCCAGCGGCACAAAAGTTTCCGAAAGTACGGATATAGTTACATTTGCTGATGTGGCTGGAGTAGATGAGGCAAAAGAAGAGCTGGAAGAAATTGTGGTATGGATCCTACAATTTTGTTTGAATGTAATGGATCCTACAATTCGATAGTAGTACTTCCAGCAATCAAATGAAGGAAATAAGCTGGTCCATACATATTTTCTGTTCAGGAGTTCTTAAGGAACCCAGAAAGATATATTCGTCTTGGTGCTCGCCCTCCTCGTGGTGTCTTATTGGTTGGTTCTGCAAATTCTTTTAGTAATGGCGACTACTGCTTGACAATTGTGTTTGTTACCATAATGTAATTCTTTATCTACAGGTGGGTCTTCCAGGGACTGGAAAGACACTTCTTGCAAAAGCCGTAGCAGGAGAAGCAGAAGTCCCATTCATAAGTTGCTCTGCTAGTGAATTTGTTGAGCTATATGTAGGCATGGGAGCAGCTCGAGTACGTGACCTATTTGCTAGGGCCAAAAAGGAATCACCATCGATTATTTTTATCGATGAGGTAACCTACACATCTATGATACGATCTAGCTTCATGTACTGAATTGTATGCTTAACCCCTATCCGTCTGGCTTGTCTGTGTAGATTGATGCCGTTGCAAAAAGCCGTGATGGTCGATATCGCATTGTCAGTAATGATGAACGTGAGCAGACACTAAACCAATTGCTCACGGTAGGACAGTGCTCTTTCTCATTTCTTGAGTATTCGCTAAATTAGCTGCATCACAAGTTGAGACCCAATTAAAGCTTCTACCTGTACCTTTATTGGCTGATAATTGGTTCTACGTTCTTGGTAAAACTTAAAAGGGATTTGAGTCACACGCTACTATTAAGTTGCATGCACCGACCAGTTCAACCCAAAAGCTTAAGCTGATGGGGGGAGAGGTGGGCAATTCACTTATATTCCAACACTCCCCCTCACGTGGAGGCTCCCTCAGGCCTCAGACGTGGAACTAGGAGCGAGCTGCAATTATTTTATTTAATTGCGCTAACCAGGATTCGAACTCGAGACCTCTGGCTTTGATACCATATTAAGTTGCATGCACCGACCAGTTCAACCCAAAAGCTTAAGCTGATGGGGGAGAGGTGGGCAATTCACTTATATTCCAACAGCTACTTCACTACTAAGAATACTGCTTTATTGTGTTTTTTTTTTGAGAAAGGGTAGAAACAGTATTATTATTGGTTTAACTGTCTTAATTTTGGGTTCTCCCCAGGAAATGGATGGCTTTGACACCAACTCGGCTGTCATTGTACTGGGGGCAACAAATCGAGCTGATGTTCTGGATCCTGCCCTTAGGCGCCCTGGGAGATTTGACCGTGTAGTTATGGTTAGTTTCCCTTCTCAAAAAGATATGGTGCTATTGTGTTCAACTTTTCTCAGATGTCATTAATGTCTAAATGACAGGTTGAAGCTCCTGATAGGTTTGGAAGAGAATCAATTCTAAAAGTTCATGTTAGCAGAAGAGAGCTTCCACTGAGTAAAGATGTAGATCTAGCCGATATTGCTGCAATGACAACTGGTTTTACTGGGTAAAACTTATTCCACCAATTTCTTGATCTTGACCTTGTAGAGATTTAAAATTGACATGTTAAATAATTTTTATACTATACAGAGCAGACCTTGCAAACTTGGTAAATGAAGCTGCTTTGTTGGCTGGGCGATTAAATAAAGAAATAGTGGAAAAGATTGACTTCATCCGTGCGGTTGAGCGATCTATAGCTGTATGTTGTTTCTCCTTCTCATTTTTATTTTTGAATTGTTTTGTTTCTACCCGCTGTGTATGGGTGGGGCAGGGGTTCAGGGGTTTCCTCGACCTGTGTGAGAAGGTCTTCTTCTTAATGCAATGCCTGGTGGCTGTCTTACCCCCTGTAGGTTGAGGGGTTTTTTTTCCCTACCTAGAGGACTTGTACTATGAAATTTGAAATTTCCTATCCAGATTGTATTATGCGTAGGTGTAAGATACAATTTTCTTGTTTCCTTATTTCTATGTTTATTTAACCATGCCATGCACAGAGCTTGCAACATATTCACCATTTGTAAAAAAACATTTCATGTCTTTTTTCTTTCTTCTCTGCATATGGCATTTGATATGTCAGCATGTATATCTAATCATGTCCGGGAGTATATTTTTTTTATATTCTAGTTGTCAGTCATGATAGTTCTTCGTGCTATTGTGCTGGAAGCTAATTGTGAACATTATATTATCAGGGAATAGAGAAAAAGCATGCAAAATTGAAGGGTAATGAAAAAGCTGTTGTTGCACGGCATGAAGTTGGTCATGCACTTGTGGGAACTGCTGTAGCAAACCTTCTTCCTGGACAGCCACGTGTGGAGGTTTGAACTTAAGCAACTACTGATAGAACGTTCTGAGAAAAAAGATTTAATTTGAGTTACTTTTTAATGCTGTTTTTCAGAAATTGAGTATATTGCCAAGATCAGGAGGTGCATTAGGCTTCACATACACCCCTCCCACCACAGAGGATAGATATTTACTCTTTGTTGATGAACTACGTGGCCGTTTAGTAACACTTCTGGGTGGGAGGGCAGCAGAGGAAGTTGTTTTAGGAGGACGGGTTTCCACTGGTGCACTTGATGACATAAGACGTGCTACTGACATGGCCTACAAAGCTGTAGCAGAATATGGTCTTAATCAGCGCATCGGGCCAATATCACTTGCTACACTGTCAAATGGTGGGTTAGATGACTCTGGTGGCTCTCCATGGGGACGAGATCAGGTTTGCCTCAAAACTTTTCCTGCACCTTCAAGAACTATTAAGCTGCATCTGCAAGCACTGAGCTCAAATTTGAAACCTAATGGCAGGGCCATCTAGTTGATCTCGTTCAGAGGGAAGTAAAAACGCTTTTACAGTCGGCACTGGAAGTAGCTCTTTCAGTTATTCGTGCTAATCCTGCAGTTTTGGAAGGCCTCGGAGCATATTTAGAAGGTGATCTGCCTAATGATCTGGACGTCTTATGTTATGGTTCTGCTATATGCCATTTTATTTGCCTCATCAAGTAAACATAAAAGTTGTTTTATGTGTGGTGTGTAACTTCTCGTTTTCATGCGTCTTTCAGAGAACGAAAAGGTTGAAGGCGAGGAGCTTCAAGAGTGGCTAAAGTCGGTTGTGGCACCAAAAGAGTTGACCTCTTTTATCAGAGGACAACAAGAGCAAGTTCTTCAGCTGGAAGCAGGCTTCTAGCGTCAGGAGTATACATTGGACTCTTAGAATTAATTACTTAACAAAACTAGCTCAGCAATTAGAACATACAATGTGAGTTCCAAGGTATGCAATGGAAACCTCCATACTGGGAACAGACCTGTGGCCATGTGGTGGGTTGTTTGACCTCCCAGCCACTCGTGCTTAAGACAAACTGGGTCTGCAGACAAACTGGGTCAGACGCCCACACTTTGTTCGGTGAATCATGAGTTCGAGCCTTAAGAGGAGAATTTTCAGAAAAGGAAATCTACTTGCCTGAGTGACGATGTAAATACCTATCATTGCAGTTCCTGGACCCTTGACTACCAAAAAAAAAATCCAGAGATGATTCATATTGAGCTGTAAACATTGTAACATCAACCTCGGGAATATTGTAAGTGATTCTGTTTCACATGTTGTTCATAGATTAGGTCGGTGTTACACATGTAAAGATTCTTTTTCACCCTATAGGTTCTTGTTCTCACCCTACTGGAAGCTTATTTTCCTCCTTTACAATACCATCCTGGAAATGATCAATAGGATAATGCTTATACGGACTATGGTTCCTGTATTGATATAATTTTTGCAATATGCATCGGGCTTCAAATCCATCATTTCATTTGTCAGCATTCCTGCTAATGGAAGGTTTTTTGCCTCTTGCACATGAAGCATTCAGAATTGTTCTTCAGGATGGTGATTGCTGTTTGAAAGAATAGAAATGCGAGTCCTGAAGTGCTTGTTTCTGAAGGAGTGGTGTGGTATATGAAGCTTTTGGTGGAAAATAGTTCTTGAAGTGCTTTGGTTTGAAGAAGGGTTGAACATATCAAGTTTCAGTTGGAAGTTTTCATATTTTGGTTTACGCAGCTATACAACCAACGTAACAGTCCTTTCTATGGCCCCCCTAACAAACATTAGAAATGATGGACCACCCAACAGTGACAAAAACTTTACCAGGAACAAAATTTAACCATTATTACGAAAGTAACGATACCACGAGCGGCTTAATTAGCAGTATAATACATCCTGTTCGATATACTTTGTCACAGTACGTCACACTCGCATCAACAACTGCTCCAGCTTTCAGATGCTTCCAAGAGGCCGCAGGCCCGCGACACAGCGGAATCAACGATGGTATCTATCTTGTCTTGTCTACTCTGCCTTGGCCCTGGAGTAGTTCTGCAGCGCGAAGGCCAGGGCCAGCAGCAGGACGGGCACGGCGAGCTGCAGGAGCGTTGCCCAATTGCCGGCGGCGCTCGTCGTGGCCTTCTCGGACCTGCTTGCGTCCTTGGCGACGACGTGGGTGAGCTTGGCCGGGATGGTTGCCGCGTCGACCTCGCCGATGCAGTACTGCGGCATCAGCTCCTTGGCGGAGTCTGTGTGGCCGATGTCCTCGAAGTCGGCGGTGGCGTCCTTGCCTGCGCAAGACGAACACGGCGGCGGCGGTGAGTCGTGGACATCTATCATCAGTAAGCACTACTAACTAACTCATGGCCGTTCTGGACAAGGATGAAAACGGACGGGATGAATCCCGTTTCGTCCGCAACCGTATACCGTTTTTTCCCGACCGTTTTCGTTTTTTCCGGGATAAACGGAAACGGGACCGAAAACGGGACGGCGTAAACGGAAACGGGACCGAAAACGGTAGAGCATTTGTCCGTCCGTATTTGCGGTATCCCGTTTTTAACCGGGATATCCCGTTTTTTGTCCCGTTTTTCTTCAAAACGGGATGGGCCTGTTGGGCCTGTTTTTTTTAGGAGATGTTGGGCCTGTTGGGCTATGAAAGCACATGTCTGAGTTGCTTTTATTTTTCTTTTCATCTGTGTGGACATGTCACATATATATTAAAGTCATCATTTTTTTGTTTTGGTAGAGTGCACAGCAGTGTGACAGTGTCCGCCCTTTCATCATCTGATAATTCATTCATCTACGAGCGTATTTATGTGTGGGCACTGGGCAATATATATTTTATATGCGGCATACATGTTCCGGCTTAAGTTTCCGCTTACCGTTCGTTTCCGTCTATTTTCCGACCGTATTTACCCGTTTTCGTATTACCGTTTATCCCGCTACCGTTTTCGTTTCCGGCTGTCCGGCTCCCGCTCCCGTTTCCGTTTAAAAATATGAAAATGAAAACGGTAGAGCGATTTTCCGTTCGTTTCCGTCCGCTTTCATCACTAGTTCTGGAAGCTGGAAATAGTTACCGACGCACGCCAGCAGGACCTCGTCGCCGCCCGGGTGCTCCTCCATGAACGGCGTGACGTCGTACACCTGAGGACAGCAGCAGCAAGGCCAGGACGGGGACGTTAGACACCGTCGGTCAAACAGGAAGAAAGGCATACGCTTGCTCCTTGATTTGCTCGATCGGATCAGATTTCATCCACGTCGACGAGTATTCGCATCGGAGCCGTCGGTAACGAAGATGAATTGTTAGGTAAGTACAGTACGTACCTTGCCGGCGATGATTAGCCAGCAATCCTTGCGATCGCTGTGCTTCCTCACCTCCTCAAACGAGTAAACCTTGCCTCCCGCCATGGCGACCTTGACCTTGCGAGACGAGGATTGAACGGAACCGGTGAAGAAACTACTCTACGCAAAAACTCCTGTGATTTTCGGATGTATATATAGTGAGCGAGGACACTTACAGACTTATTACAGGCCGAGCAGGGCGCCGCTCAAGGGATGATGACTCTGCTGTAGTATATACCCGAGCTATACCACGGTTTGGCCGGTTGATCCCGTGTGCCGGGCTCTTGCACCGGCCGCTGCTGACTAAATATAGGCATTGCGGCGCAGTCATCTCACTCTGTTGACCTGGCGCCGAGGCAGGTCTCTCGGTTTCCACTTGGTGGCTCACACGTGTCATGACTTATATTTTGGGGTTGCGGTAGGGCGACACAGAGACGTGGGAGCTGGGAGTTGGGATGCTGCTGCTGCTGCTGCCTCGTTGTGGTTCATTGCCTTGAGTCATTTTCTTTTCACTTCTCCTACTCTGGAAACCGGATTAATTCACTGATACGAGTTCTAGGTTGATAACACAGAGAGGAAAAAAAAATACTCGCATCGTACATGGGACGGACGGCTCACGAGGTAGGTGAAAAAAAAGCAGAAAAGTCGTTCGAACTGGGACGGTAAATTCCCAGCTTGCCGTCGTTTACTCCACCGCATTGTCAATAAAACAATTCGAACATACAACATCAATACGTACATCATGTTTGTTGACTGTTGACCGATCATTGCCTGACGTGACAAAAGGTTACTCCCGGCTCTGGTAGAAAAAAAGAGAGGGGAGGAACGGCCTAGTCTCAGTCTCACGGTCTTCGTACGAGATGTCTCCACGGATGAGCATGGAACGGACAGCGATGGCCAAGGCCAACAGGACGGCACCGTCCGTCTTCTTCCAAGCTGTAACACACACGCCGAGCGAAGGCGAAGCCATCAAGCCAAATAGCCAATGGTGGACGGCACGCCAGTCACGAGAAACAGCAGCACTACTGTCTTGACAGTTGACAGTGCCCCCGGTCGGGCGTCGTCGTCGCTGCCGGTCTCGCCTTTTCGAATTAAATAAGCAGAGTCCAGTAGTAGTGTCTGTGCCGGTGGTGCCGGGGAAATGCTGGGGCAATACCGCAAAAGAGGCAGGGAAATGCACCGGAAAACATCGCTCGCCTTGTGTAGCACGGCGGCGCGAAACCAGGGGCGAGAGGCGAGAACGCAGTTTGCACGAACAACCAAGGGGCGGGGCCGGGGGCCAGCCACACACCGGCGTGGACTGCGGAGCGAGCCAGGTTGGTTTGGGCAGGCGCCTCTCGGCGGGGTCACTCGAGCGCGCGGGCGCGGCACGGGAGCCGTCGGGCGTGGGCGTGGTGGCAGCCCACTGGCGACAGCGACACAACCCAGCCACGCACCATGATGCACCACAGCATCCACCCACATTTTCCTGGCAAAGCAAACCACCGTCCACGGTCCATGGGCTGCTGCAAGCAACAAGCCAAGTGCACGGGGGAAGGAATCTGCTATATTTTAGGTGCAGCTCTCAGATTCACATCCAACAGCAAGAAGGTGTGAAGTCATTTTTGTATAAAACTAGTCTGCACGTTGCCTGAACAAAACAACAACTTCAGGCGACTGAGATACAGGAAATGTGCGGGGGAAAACATACGAAGATCATACAGCTACTAGTTTAGGGCTTAGGAGTGAGGTTGGGCTGCCAAGATGTTTCTTTAATATGACGGATTTGTAGGATCATGATCGTATCATATATTCTGCAAAATAGGATTTTTTATATAAAACTTGTAACATGTTGTAGAAATAAAAGAGCAATAAAAACCTATAATATTGGTCTAAATTATGCCATGTACGGTCTAAATTATTACATCTTATTAATGTATCATAACATGTTGTAGAAGACAGAAAAAGCATACCAACACAAACAGATAACATGTTCTAGAGCGTGCATCACGGTGGCAAATATGCTCAAGTCTGGTACGGTCCTGTGATCTTCGATCGACTTCATCTTAGGTGAAGCCCAGGAGACCGGTACCGGTACCGAGTTACTAGAGTGGAAAATAGTCCACGTGAAGAGAGAGCGCAATTGTGTGGCCCATAAGCTCGCGCAGCTGTCCAAACATGCAAATCATTCTACTGTTTGGAGATTGAGCGTGAGCCTATACCGAGCACATATGCTCAGAATTATAATGCAGTCCCGATAAAAAAAAGAATTATAATGCAATTGTTTCTAAGTGATTAATAAAGCTCTCTTTTCCTCGCCAAAAAAATTTATCATTGAAACTTCCTGGGTTTTGCACATACGCCCACGCCATCTGTTGGTCAATTGTTTTGTGGTTGAAACTTGAAAGGGAGGTCACAATTCCGTGCCGGTCTCTCTGGCCGTTTTTGGACGGAGAGTAAAAACAAGCTGAACGTTCCCAGATTAGCACGATTGATCCGAAGTGGGATGGGCGATAGCTATTGACATTTGACAAGGATAGGCCTATACCAGAATAATTTCGGCGGTACCGTCTTCACACACTTTTCGGGAGGAAAAACGTGTGAGTTATAAGATTTTGGATTTTCTTTTCGCAACCGTGTCAAAGTACGTATTTTAGTAAGAGAAAGTATGGTTTTGGATTCAGAATGAGTGAAATGAATTACAACTTGCAAGATTGTACAGAGGTGGGCTTTTCTTAGGCATTGCTAGTCATTAACCCCGCTTCTTCTGTGTTTTCAATTGGGGGCTTTGCTGTCTTACATAATCCCTGGTTTCTTAGGCAGTGGACCCGCCGTTGTAACACAGACTTCTTTTCTACTTAACCGTAACCGAAAAGCTTCTGTACATAGAAAAAAACGGAGTTGCTAACGCCCGTACATCTATTCTGGAGTGCTAGCGTCGGATGGTGCCACGTGTGCAAGAACAATGGAGCCCACACCGCTTGTTTTTCGCGCGCCCCACTGCGTGGGCCCTCACGCCTCGGTCTCTCACGCCCCCGTTTGCACATGCTCGGTGGCGCTCCAGCAGCGGGCCCACGTCACCCATACGTCACCTAACAGCTGCAGCAGGTGGCTACGGCAGGTGTGTCCTATTGCAACATGTGCTATAATAGATCTACTTTTGCAACACCCAGATGAAACACTTGCAATATACGTCCGAAAACAACTAAAACACTTGCAAAACACCAGAAAAAACACTCGAAAGTCATTGTAAACCTATGCAACATCTAGATGAAACACTTACAACATATGTATGAAACACCTAAAACACTTGAAACACACACATATATATATATGCAACGTCTAGATCTACTCTTTTTACGTTCAGATGAAACACTTGTAACATATGGATGAAACATTTGGAATATACACTTGAAGCATACATGTATAGCCTTGCAACATGTGCAACATCTCGATCTGCTTTTGCAACATCCCAATCTGCTTTTGCAACATTAATATAAAACACTTGCAGCATACCTTTCCAATCTGCTTTTGGAACATCCCAATCTGCTTTTGGAACATCCCAATCTGAAATTTGGCTTTATGCTGATGCTTACGATGATTTGATCGGTGCCATCCTGAAAGGATACACACTAGCATCGTATTTTGTCCACCTCAAAGGATACGCTCGTGTACATGCTGCACGTTACCAACTGAAATCCGATATGTACTCTGCTCAACTCAACTTGGGACCGTTTGGATCCTTGGAATTGGATTCATTCTAATAATTTAGGTATAGATTAATTAAGGCCCCGTTTAGATCCATGAAGCTAAAGTTTAGCCCACCCTATTTAGTTACCTTTTAGCCCTCATGGATCCAAACAGGAGGGCTAATAGTGGGGGCTAAACTTTAGCCCACCAAATTTTCATTATCCCTTCTAGGGTGGACTAAAGAGGGCTAAAAGTGGTCCCTTCATAGCCAAAGACGTGTATTATCCCCAACCATCATTTTTTAGTCATGTGCATGAGTATTAATTAGGAACAAATGAGTCATGGTAGGGTGCATGGCTAATCTTTAGCCCTTGGATCCAAACAGCCCCATGGGCTAAACTTTAGCCTCGTAAATCCAAACAGAGCCAAGCTAATATAGTTATATATGGAATACATTTCTATATTTATTGTTATGCATACAAAAGACATACTTATATGTTGTATTTCTATTATAAGGAAGTGAGTTAAAGGGTGTGCTATAGGTTGGAGAATATAATTATAACGTAGTGATCTATAGAATCCATTTTCATCTCCCACCCTATGAATTTGAGATAGACTTATTTATGAGCTTAAAAATGTTATAGAATATATGTCAAATTCTAAGCTAAATAGGCTAATTCATATGTAGATTTTAATTGCTCAAAAATGAAGGGATGCAAACGGCCCCTTACAGATAGTGGCTGTCTAGGCCTGCAAACACAAACACGAGCTCAGTTTCATGTGACAACAGAATGGAGGCACGCATGTGACAAGGCCATTCTTTCTACTCATCGCCTCTCCCATGACCCATCGCACTAGCTTCCTGGCGAGAACCTCATGCAGATCGGAGGCTTCACCTTGGCAAGAGAGAGCAACGAGGACGGGAAGGTCCATATTCCGTCTCCGCAGATGAAACCAGAAGCGACGGCAGGCACCAGCAGCTCCGCCTCCATGCTGTTCATCTTGTGCCAGGCAAACACGACCAGGCTCCCCACGCACATGTCGACGGCGAAGTTGGCGCCCACGAGGAACGGCACGGCCATGGCGGTCGGGAGGGGCACGTACCTCCTGTACCTGCTGCGCGGCATGATGAGGTCCCTTGTGACGTTGGTGGCCACCGCGAACGCGAAGAAGCCAGCCGATAGCTCGAGGCAATGCGTCGGCAGCGCCGACACGCCCTGCACGCCGAGGATGGCCATGTTCCTGAATATCAGCGCGTACGGAGCCTTCCAGTACCCGTCCGGGTTCCCGATGTCGTCGAACGCTCTGAAGAAGAGCATGAAGGTGAGCGGCGAGATGATGCAGCCCATGGCCGTGCCAATCACCTGCCCCACCAGCATGGATCTCGGCGATGTCAGCGTCAGATGAGCCGTCTTGAAGTCGTGCATCAGCTCGGCGGAGACTTGCACGAGCTGCTTCACTATTCCGCAGCCGACAAGGCCGGCAATGACGCCGTTGTCCTTCCCTCCCCAGGCTGCGAAGATGAAGAGAGCAATCTTGCCGTAGTTGTAGCTCATGTTGATGTCAGTGAGCCCGGTTCCGTAGGCATTGGAGAACCCTAGCACAGGTGCAAGTACGTATGCGACGACTACATAGTACCACTTCACCTGTCGGAACATTACTGGTATGACGATTATTGCAATTATGCTTAATAAGGCATATCCAGTGTATGCCACCCAATTTGGGATATAGTCTCTGTTGAAGACCTCATCGTGCTTCATGTCATCTATCGCAAGTGTATCCTCGTTTTTCACTGCAATTCACTCAGTCAGCATCAAGCGTGTTTTTTTTTTGCAATAAAAGTCGGAGAGATCATGGAAAGGTGTATTTCTCGGTGCACATTTACCTTTCTTAATATGTTTGTTCTTGAACCGTTCATGCAAACTATTCACAGTGATAACCATGACTTTGGTGAAGTGGTAGAGACCATCCCCCATAATCAGAGCTATACACAGGAAGGACTGCACCAGGTACACAGTAAACATACTTCATAAAAGAGAAGACCATGGATGATTTCGAAAGGAGGCAGCAAATTATCAAGCAGACAGACCTTGTAACCAAATAGGCTTGTCATGCTGCTCTCTGGTACATCTGCGGGGTACCAATTTCCCTTTTGTTTGCTGATGAGCGGCCACAATACCCCCCCAAGAAAGTATAGCACCAAAGAGGCTCGAAAGGTTCACAAGGTATGAACAGATCATCCCCGCACCAACATATGTGAGGCTGAAACCGAAGAAAAACCTGACATCCAAATAATTCAAATTTTAGGAGACTTTCACATGGATGATGAACTAGTATGAAGCACTCCTACAAGCGACAAGTAACCCATTGGGTATACGTTTGTTTCCAAGCCTTTAGACCGAAAGTAAGGAAGTGAAGAAATCCACAACCCTCGCCACCTGTGTAAAACCATTGGAAGAAGCTCCATAGGAGGCTCATTGCAAAGCACCTCAGGAATCCACGGAGTTGCTTCCTGACATGCAAGGTAAAAGAAGAATACAGGTGGTGAATTCGTCACCCCCCCCCCCCCCCCCCCCCCCTAATTGGCAGGATCTCTGCCTATTCATTTAAGGAGTGAATCAACTGGTCATTAGCACAAAGTGAGTTCAGTTCCATACTTTGCATTCTCTTCCCCTCTAGGTGTATGGACTCCATTTATAAGAACAGCAGTTGCAGTCCCACTTGGATAAGTCAGTTTGTAATCTATGACTAGAACCTGAAATGTTACAAAGATCATTGAACGCAACATACAAATGAAAGAAAAATATAGGTTTACGATTGGTTGGTGGGGTGGCTCCAGCCTACAAAATGGGCTGGGGCATGCTAGTTCACAGCTTTATTACGAAAAAGAATCCAAGTCGTTTGGAAACAAGAATTTGAGTGGTGTTGCTTGCAGCGTGCCCCCAATGGACCGTCGCCGGCCCATGCAGGCCATGCAGTTGTATTATAGGGTGCTACTTTTCTCCAAAGTACAAATCGCAAGGGAGCTACTGAAAATGCCGAAATTACAGATTATGAATATGAAATGAGGCTAAAGAATGGAATAGGGCAGTGGTCCTTTAAATGCAGGGAACTATGTCTAGTATATCCTTCCAAAAATGCTAGCTATGTCTATTCATGCCGTGAGAACCAACAAAATAGTATGAAAAAGGGACCCTATCGACAAACTAAGTGGGTCTATAATTAGAAGCTGCAGATCTGATAGGCCCATGCTCTTTGCAAACTAGTATGAACAATCTTTTTTTGAACAAATAATTAACTGTGAACAATCTGTGACCAATTTATTTGGCAACATCATTGCTGAGGTTCAAGCTGGGAAGAAAGCAGCAGCTGATCATCTCCTTCGGTTGACAATCCTTCCTAACACCAGCTACTTTGTTTTTGAAGAGCTACCGTCCTCCTCTCTTTGAAACAAGGGGCTTTGCCGGGCATGTATTGATAAAGAAGAAGGTTACGTCGGTGCTTTTGTTTCACCAGCTACTTTGTTTTCCTTCCACTTTTATTTTAACTATGTGTAACGTTATAAGCTGCCCTTAACGCTGGCTCCATACTGTGTTCATTTTTTGAGACAACTAGTAGGCTCATTGTTTGTTGTGTCTTAAACAGGGGCGTATTTTATCCTTTTGTTTTGTCAACTCCCCCTCCCTCCCCTTCTTGTGTAACCTGTTTTTCCTCACATATATATACTGAACTACCGGCTCTTCTGCTATCAGAAAGCTCAATAGCTAAAGCAGGATATAAAATATTGGCAATGTGCATCTACATGCATGGTGTCCTAACGATCCATTTAATTAATTTGAGACAAAATTTCTGGGGAAGAACGAAGGCAGCACCTTTCTAAGTGGGAGCAAGTTGAGGAGGCCCACGAAGCTAATCGCAAGGAGGAATCCGGTCATCCACCCTATGCCAGGCTCCTTGTAGCTCCCCGGCGCGTTTCCTAGCGTGTTCACCCCGGCCAGCTCGTATGTCTTCTTGTCCAGAGCCAGCAGCGACGATCCAAACCCACCTGCACAGCACCAACAAACCTCAATTTCTATGTGCATACACAAGCGACACGTGAATTTAGTACATTATTAGTAGAAGGCTCAGCTTGGCTAACGAAAGAAGAGATGGGAGATTGGGAGGTAATGGGGATGGGAGCGCACCGCCGAAGCCCATGGTGTAGCAAGCGACGGCGCATGTCTGGACGACGGTGTTCTCCTGGCGGGTGAAGGGGCGTGGCGCGCTGCCGGCGCCGAGGCCGAGGCCGAGGCGGAGGCGGCCCAGCGCACGCGTCCAGCCGCGGAGCGAGAGGAAGGCGAGTAGGGCGGCGGAGACGTTGAGCGTGGGGATGATGCCGGTGGTGAGCGCCAGCTTGAGTATGATCACAGTGTACACGAACCCAATCAGCAGCGCCGCCACCAGGCCGCGCACCGTCACCTGCTCCCGCCACGGCGGCACGGGCTCCTCGGCCCGCCGATCCGCCGCCGCTACGGGCTCCGACTCGACGTCCTCGGCGTCGGCGACGCACTTGTCGGTCTCGAGCGCCGGCACCCCGCCCCACGCGGGAGCGGCTTCCATGGCTGCCGGGGCGAAGCGGAACTAGCAGCCGTAGCCTTCAGTTTAGCCCCTTTTCTACAACGACGAAAGCTGTGCTCACAAGAACGAGGCACCAAGCCAGGGAGTCAGGGCAGTGAGAGATGTCTCCTATCGGGACCATCACATATCCGTATCGGTTAATCAGTTAATATGGACATCCACATTCATATTCATATTCCATATATGGACACTGAAATAGATGTATTTAAATCTGTTTTTTCATCTGGATCTATATCCGTACTAAAACATACTAAACATGTTCTAAATTATAATTTATTTGACTTTTTTACCTCAAGTTTGACCACTCGTTTTATTCAAAAATTTATGTAAAATATCACTTCTTTTGTCGTGACTTGCTTTATTAACAAAAGTTCTTCAAGAATTACTTAAATTTGACTATGTTTGTATAAATTCTTTGAATAAGACGAGTGGTCAAACTTAAGGTTAAAGAGTCAAACGAATTATAATTTGGAACGGAAGGAATATAGATGTGTCTAATATTATCTGTGGTCAAGCTATCTGATATCTATAGCATGTATCTATAACTAATGCTTAATGGTATTAATTTTAATATTAATAATGATGTATAGTTGAAAATGAATTTAAAGTTATTTCTACAAGAAAAAATTCAATATAACAACTGAATTTATTAATGTCGATCTACTTTGGATTTTAATTTGTATAAACTTTCTTTATCGAATAATTAAATAATAGTCCGCAGATAGAATTATAGCTATATATATAATCATTTTATTTTATTCAGGTTAGTGCGACTAGCGCAACATGATGACTTTGTCGTGCCACGTGTATTAGCCTGACAAGTGTTAGCACCCTCGTGCAACAAGGGGGACGGACAGGAATGGCAACACATATTTGGTTGCACTATTGGCATAACACATCACATAATGGGGTGACAACGTGACATGGTTCCATGTCCCCACTGATCAGTGGGGTGCTTGTCTAAGAGCGTGTTTGGTATGGCCCTTGCCGGCTCCAGCTCCTGCTCTACTACTGTAGTGGTGCTGTAGCACGGAGCCAGAGAAGCTCTAAATCGTGGCTTCATCGGCTCCTCTTTTCAGTTTATTTTCTACCTCGTAATCATAAATGGCTCTGTGCTACTGTGCAGGCAGTATAACTACAGTGATTTCGAGGAGGAGCCGGAGCCCCTAGGAGCCATATCAAATATAGTCAAAGCGTCACATGCGCGGTCACCATGCTCAGTAGCGGATCCAGGATTTGGATTAAGGAGGGGCTGAACAATATAGATTTAAAGCTTAAGCTAGAAATTAATGGTAATTTACTACCAATTGAATGTGATTTAATGAAGAAATAGGACCATTAGGGGGGCTGTAGCCCCGGCAGCCCTGTGTGGATCCGCCACTGACCACACTTGCTACACTTCTCGCATTGGCGGTGTGGTTTTCGTTGTAAAGGTTAACATCTTTCTCTTAATGGAAAACACGTCGTAAAGGTTAACATCTTCTCTTAATGAAAAACACGTCTCTCTCAAAAAAAAAAGACAAAGAACGACTTGTTGATAAGCTTTTCATGCATCTCAATGTGGATGCATGGATGCAATAATACCGAGACCTTAATTAGTGTTAAATCGAACGAAATTTCCTTTTGTACTACATGAAAATTCATGGCCTCATGGAGTCATGGGCATACACCAAGCACCACGAACATTTTTTCCCTTTCAATCAATTGAATAAATAGTAGCAGATGCGGATACATCCCAACTTAATCATTTCCTCAAGAGTTCAGACTGCGTCAGGTCAGTATCCGAAGATTAACACATGACAATGGATCCATTGGTCTAGCTTCCAGGTGTGAATTTCAGGCACATGGGTGGCTTGATCTTGGCCAGAGAAAGCAACGACGACGGGAAAGTCCATATGCCATCACCGCAGATGAGGCCTGACGCCACCGCCGGCACCAGCAACGTGCTCTCATTGCCGTTAACCCGTTGCCAGGCAAAGACCACCACGGTCCCGACCACCATGTCGATGGCGAAGCTGGCGCCGACGAGGAACGGCACGGCCATCGCCGTCGGCAGGGGCACGTACCTCGCGTACCGCGGCGGCAGGACGTCCTTGATGACGTTGGCGAGCACGGCGAACGCGAAGAACCCCGCGGACAGCGGCAGACAGTGCGTGGGCAGCGCCGAGAAGCCCTGCGCTCCCAGGAGCGCCATGTTGCGGTAGACGAGCGCGAACGGCGCCTTCCAGTACCCGTTGGGGTTGCCGACGTCGAACGCCCTGTAGAAAAGGAGGAAGGTGAGCGGCGTGACGACGCAGCCGATGGCGGCGCCGACGGCCTGCGCGGCGAGCATGGAGCGCGGCGACGTCAGGGTCAGGTGCGCCGTCTTGAAGTCGTGCATGAGGTCGGCGGAGATGAGCACCAGCTGCTTGACCAGCCCGCAGCCGACAAGGCCCGCCACGACGCCGTCGTCGCGCCCGGCCCACGCCGCGAGGACGAAGAGCGCGAGCTGGCCGTAGCTGTAGCCCATGTTGATGTCCGTGAGCCCGGCGCCGTAGGAGTTGGAGAAGCCCAGCACGGGCGCCAGCGCGTACGCGGCGACCACGTAGTACCACCGCACCTGCCGGAACATCATCGGGATGGCGACCACCGCGACGGCGCTCATGACAGCGTACCCGGCGTTCGCGAGCCACGCCGGGATGGAGTCTCGGTTGAAGACCTCGTCGCGCCGCAGGTCGTCGATCGCGGCCGCGTTGCCCTCGTCGGCCACTGCATCTCGATTCACTTCAGTTAGTGCTGAAGAATTAATCAGATAGAGTAGGACTGCACTCTCCACCTCTGCTAGTGCTACCTCGGTTGTTGCCACGTCTGAGTTTTGATCGTTCATGCAGGCTCTTGGCGGTGACGCCGAGGACCTTGACGAAGTGGTAGATGCCATCACCCATGATCAGAGCTATGCACACGAAGGACTGCACGGGAGAGCAACCAAAACGCCACTGTACTAAGATGTGCTGCTGCATATCAACACTGCATGTTCTCTACTCTACTCACTGGTTTGAAGAATTCATTCATTCAGGTGAGGAAGTGTGAGTCATCAGACCTTGTAACCATACAAGCTGGTCATGCTGCTCTCCGGTACGTCTGCGGAGTACCAATCGCCCTTGCGTTTGCTGATGAGTGGCCACAGTATTCCCCAGGAGAGGACCGCGCCGAGGAGGGTGGAGAGGTTGACATGGTGCGGGCAGATCATCCCGGCGCCGACGTACGTCATGCTGAAATCGAAGAAGAACCTGATCGCAAGCATAGCCGACAGACAGCAGGGTTCAGACTTGAGAGAGGTGGCCGCCATTTATGTATGAAATACATACTCCAGTAGGATGAGTAGCACAACGACGGAAAGGATTCATGAAGACGATATATGTTATTACGAGTGTTTCCAGGCCTTGAGGCCAAACGTAGGGAACTGAGCGAATCCGCAGGCGTTGCCACCGGTGTAGAACCACTGGAAGAAGCTCCAGAAGAAGCTGATCCCGAAGTATTTCAGAAATGCACGTACTTGCTTCCTGCAGTTGATTATGAGCAGGATCATTCAGAATGTCGGATCAATTATACTACAGATGCATACTTAATCGGCTTCATCTAGCTGTTATATAAGCATTAATGAACAAGAGAGAAGATCTCTGTTTGATCAAAAAAAAAACAGAGAGAAGATCTCCATACGCACTCTGCATTCTTGTCTCCTTGAGGGGTGTGGAACCCGTTTATAAGAACAGCGGTTGCAGTCCCGCTTGGGTATGTCAGCTTGTAGTCGATGACCAAAGCCTGAATAAACAGATTATTACGGCGCATTTTTTTTTGAAGTGGATTTATTTTGCAAACAAAGATTCCCGCATGTGAAATGAAACGGACTGAAATGAAGCACCTTTCTGAGGGGAATCAAGGTGAGGAGGCCGCCAAAGCTACTGGCGACGAGGAAGCCGGTTATCCACCCGAATCCTGGCTCCTTGACGCTCCCCGGCACATTGCCCGGCGTGTCCACCCCGGCCGCCTCGTACGTCCTCTTGTTCAGGCCCAGCATGAACGACCCGAACCCTGCACAGGCGCCAGCGCCGCCGCACACAGCAATTTCACGAATCACGACACGTGACCAAGTGCGATGACGCGCGCGCGCCACGGGCAAGCGAGCGAGCTGAGCTGAGCTGTCAGGTGTCTGGCACGTACCGCAGAGCGCCAGCGAGTAGCACGCGACGGCGCAGGTCTGGACGACGGTGTTCTCCTGGCGCGTGAAGGGCCTGGCACCGGCGACGCCGAGGCGGGCCAGCGCGCCCGTCCAGCCGCGGAGCGCCAGGAACGCGAGCAGCGCGGCGGACACGTTCATCGTGGGCACGAACCCCGTCGTGAGGTTCAGCTTCATCACGACGACGGTGTACATGGACCCGATGAACGCCGCTGCCACCAAGCCCCGCGCCGTCAGCTGCTCGCGCCACGGCGGCTGCTCCAGCGCCGCGGCGGCGGACGCGGCCTCGGCCTCGGGCTCCGGATCTGCAGGCTGCGGCTCCGCGCCGCCGCCGGCCTCGCACTTGTCGATCTCGTCCGCGGGGTTGATCTCCATGGCAGAGCGGCTAGAGCAAGAACTACTGTGGAGTGATTAGCGGCTCAGTGCCCCGGACTCTGCCGGGCCTGGCCATTAAATGGGCAAGCCTTCTGGTCCTCGGCATCTGCAACCTCGCTCTGTGTTCAGGATGTCGACATGACGTAGAACCAAAAGTCACCCAAAAATGTAGAAAATCCAAAATCCGATCGACATGGCGTCTGCTGTGCTTTCAGGTTTGTGGCTTCCCGTCGAGGCGTCGAGCAGTTCATCCACCATTTCCGCAGTATGCATCAGTTATTCAGCTGTGACTTGTGGGAATAAATCTGCACCGCCGCGTGCTCGTTGCAGGGGATAAACATAAACGATGCGGCCAAAGAAAGAGAGTAGTAACGTACTCTCCCTCCATCCAAAAAACAATACACGTCTTATGTTTTTTTAAAAAAAAAGTCAACCAATTTTATGTTTAATCAATCTATAAAAAACATGAACATCTATGATACTGAATAAATATAATTAGAATAACCATGCAATATAATTTTCATAGTACAGCTATTTGAAGACATGAATGTTAATATTTATTTTTTTATAAGTTTAATTAAATCTGAAATTGATTGGTTTCTTGAAAAGCGAGACGTGTAGTTTTTTTAAACAGGAAGTCCCTATTTTTTTAGATGTCACATTAGTTTTGTGATAAGTCAATCATAAATATCTGTGACCATCTATTTCAAAAAATCCTTATACTTTCATAACATATAAATTATATATTATAAAAATATTTCTTATAGTGAATCTAAAAACATAATCTTATGTCATAGAACTATTTTTAAATTTATGATCAAAGATATAAATGTTTGACTTAGGACAAAACTAACATGACATGTTTTTGAGCGCTTGTCGTAAGATATTTTGACTTTATGAGCTCATAGGTGAGTACAAATTCAACAACCACGTGAGATTAAAAAAAAAGAGGTTTGCTTGCTACATCTTACTGTACATGGTATGCGTGAAGTCACTCTTTAACGAGAGCTACTAACTAGTGATCTTCCTAGGACATATTTGGACGAGAGAATTAGTTCAGTGTCTGGTTAGAATCGATGGAGTCCGTGCCTAACGCATCGTAGCTGGAAATGTTTCTATTAGAACTAGAGAGAAACATTTTTAGCCTTTTAACCTACACTAGGGAAGAGATAACGAGATTTTAGATATCTTTCCTAATTCTACTTCGTTTAATCTGAATTCAGGTAGGTAGCTAAACTTCCTTAAAATGATTCCAGTTCACCAGGAAACATTTCCAGATACTTGTCCCAGTTCCGAGGATAACATAGATTTGAAACATTTTTTAAACATTAATGGACATTTATTTTGGTATTTGTCCCAGTTCCGAGGATAATTTTAGAAAACCTATCCAAAATACTCTAAAAGACAATCTGATTTTGTCGATACCTAAATAAGATTGTTCATGAAATTGGCACTAGTCATTTCCTCGATGTATATAGCATGCTCTTTAGAGTAATATATATACCATTTTAATGTTGAATTTGTTTTCTCCTTTAGAAATAATAAATACTATCTGATCTAGATGTCTACAGTAAAATGTAACCAATTTTGCTTTTGTTAAGCTCCAAGATATTAAGACTTAACATATCTGGATGAGCCCACACAGTGGCGGACCCAGGGGCAGGGCTGCCCGTGCTGCAGCCCTGGTCCTTGGCTAGAAAATTCCATTACTTCATCAATTATAAAATTAAAGGAAAAAAGATGATTTACATCTTATTATATGGCCTGGGGCTTAGCAGATTTCTAGGTCCGCCCCCTGAGCCCACAGTGTTGTGTGGAGCTATGGACGATGCATTAGCAAGCATGTATGGGTTTATTACGAAGATGGCCTCATCATCTCTTTGTGAGCCGTCGCAGGATGTTGTTTTTCTTTCAAAATTATAACAATTAGGATACCTCAACATATCTTTAGTGACCTATTTACACTAATAAGAGATCTGAGATGATTTCATCATATCCATATAAGCTACTGATGACTTTTTCCTCTTTAGAAATAAGGATTATTAGAGCAACTTCAAGAGTCTCTTTATATCATTTCTTATTGATATGAATAAAGACTTTGATGAAAAATACCACCCAACAACTTTTTAAATTGGGTTTCTAATATTGTCGTTCTCTATTCTGAATTTCTCTCTAGTCTAAGATGAAGAGCGCGGTTGGCTCTTTAGAGTAAGCACAAGATATAAGAAGCTGTCAGAGAGTGAAAATATATATAGAGAGAGCGATTTTTATTCAATTGACTCTCAAAATAATGACTTAAAGATTTAGTTTAAGCAAGACTCCGAGAGCCTTTTCTAAAACTTATTATCTAAATCATCATTTGAAAAGTCATTTGAGTGAAAATCGCTTTCTATATCTTTGTATACAACAATAGCTACTCTATATCTTGGCGCACTCTAAAGAGTTATCCTTGCTCTTCATTTTGGCTAGCGAGAAATCTAGAATAGTGAATGTCTACGTAGAGATCTAATTAAAAAGGCTATTAGAGGTTTTTTTTACCAAAATCTCTTTCTACAAATTAAGAAGGATATAAAGAGTGCTTTGGATAGAGGAAGGTTGGTTTAGATCCGTTGGGTAGCTAGGTGGGGTCATGGGATGGTGCAGGCTCCATCTCCTCATCCACCTTTCAGCAAAACTAAAAGCAAAAGCATATATTTAAACATCTAACTATGGGTGTTGATTCTGAAGAAAAAAAGTATATATTTATTGCACTTAAAAATAAAAAAAACTATCTTTGTTTATGCAATGGAAAATAAAATTCCTCCACTAAGAATAGTATATGTTTTTTAACCATAAATGATAGAAAAAGAAGTACACTACAATTACCATGTCAAATTTATGCATGCATAAAAACTAAAAACCAACCTAGGGGGAAGCTAAACAGGTTTTCACCATGAAAACAAAAAGGTGCCCAATTTAGTTAGAGCTTGTTTGGCTTCTCAGAGCAGTTTCGATTCCCTGCCAAACGGGTAGGTAGAGAAACGTTTCACTCTCGAGCAGTTTCAATTCTCACGTGAAACGCTAGAATCCCTTCCAAACAAGTAGAGAAACGTTTCACTAGTCAATCACTTGAATCTGTCTTTTTTTCCCTGCAAGCCCGAAACGGTCGCCGAGTAGTTTCACTAGATTTCATTTCTTTCTCCACTCTATACTTGCGGTCGCAATTTTTCTAGTTAAACTACTTTTTTAAGTGCAACAAATTAAATGTGATGTATTTAAGTTGTTTTTCACCCCAAAAATTGGATTTTTAAACAATATTTTCATTTATATGGTTTTATTATGAAAAAACTGTTGGAAAATCAGGTTTCCAGCAGGTGGTGCACAGAAGGCCTTCGCCCAGCGGGTTGCCCTGGGCGAAGGTTAGGAAGGTGGTAGGTGGGCCCTGGCACAATTAGGGTTTCATAAATGTACTCGCCAACCTCCTCTCTACAGAGTTTGAGCCCCTCTTTTATAGGACGCTGTCTGCTATGGCTACTCTTTACAATTCTTACATCCTCGAAATATCCCTACGCTGATACAAGCCGCCAGGGGCAATTTGGGTGTCTTCTTCTTCAACCGCCTTTGCTTGTTGGGCCACCGTCGACGGCCCATCATCGGCCCATGGCCTAGCGTTGCCGTTGAGCGGAAGCTCTCCTAGGCTTCGGGGCCTCCGTCCAAAATGCCTTTGCCGGGGCCTTCGCTACCATCGACCAGACCATGGCCTCCGCCTGTGCCACAAGAGCCTTCCCCTTTGGCCACGTTCTGGTGCCTTCGCCATAGCCTCTAGGCCTTCGCCTTCGGCCGCGTTCTGGTGCCTTCACCATAGCTTCCGGGCCTTCACCCCGAACGGCAGTTGAGCAGAGGCCTCCATCTTCTTTCCCTACACATTGCTCATGAAACTTGTTAACCATCAGTTCTTATTGCTACTACAAACTTTAGCCTCCACGGCTCGTAACCGTGCCCCAACAGTTCCCCCCTTGAGGGCATGTTCTGATGCTGGCGGGCCTTGTCCTCAAAATCTGGTCCTCAGGTTCTAAGGCGTGGAGGTCCTTGCGCACGCAGAGGCTTCCCCCTCTTCCCCCTAGGCCGCCTGGATCTAACGTTGGATTTGTGACATGGCAGTTCCTGATTGGACATGGTGGCTTTGGAACCGATGCGCTCATGGACGGACCTGACCGTTGGCGCCTGGAAGGCGAAGCGTCCGCTCGCTGCCTATATAAGGGGGTTGGTGGAGGTCCCCTAGCCATTGCTTTCATTGTTGTTCGCTTTCAGAGCTCTCTTTTCGCTTTCTTAGCCTCCACTCAGCGCTATGCTGTCTTCACTCTTCTGCTATTTTGCTTTTTATTGGTGGCTCCTACTGTCAGTCCTCCTCCTCGCCAGGCTACCATCTTTGGTTCTTACTCCTAGCTTCTAGGCATTAGGTCCAGCAGGTGGTCTACGTGTTTTGAGGAGTGCATGATTGCTAGCACAGAGGCTTAGGAACTTGAGGAGGATCTTGCTGGGGTTGAGGCTTCCGTTGGTTATTTGATTGGAGCTAAGGAAGCGGAAGCAATGGCTGGAAAGACCTAGGATTTTGAGCCTTCGGTGATGACCAAGAAGATGGTCCTTGAACTCAAGAAGGATGGGTGCATCCCCCAAGGCCGGGCTAAGCTTCCACAGGGCAATACGGTACCTGAGCCTGGTAAGGACTATGCTATTGTTTTCAAGGACTACTTCTCATGTGGCCTTCATATTCCCTCCGTTAAGTTCTTGCGTCAAGTGCTTGAGGAGTTTGATGTCCAGATTCACCACCTCACACCAACGGATTTCTTACTTTGAGCAAGTTTTGCTAGGCTTGCGAGTCCTAGGCGCTGAGTTGGATCTGGATACCTTTTGCACCTATTATGAGCTTCAGTGCCAGCCTAAAAAGGTGGGCGACAATGAACTCATAGCTTAGTATGGCAGTTGCACGTTTATGGCGAAGAGGCAGCAGAGAGAGTTTCGACTAGAGATCTCATATTGCTAGAATAATAAGTGGGACAAGGGTTGGATGCGCTATTGGTTTTACGTCTAGACCTTTGGTGTTACTTCTACCCATGAAGATGGGAAGAAGATTACTCATTATCCTCTTGCCTCCATAATGACCGAAATGAAGCCGTTGATGAAGGTGGCTCCTAATGAAGAGATTACACCTCATAGAGAGCCATGCAATAAGGCCTTCGCCTTGGCTTGCGGGTACTCTAGAGGCCATGACCTTATGGAAGAAATGGTTGCTGCCAAGTTCTGGCCCCTTGAGAAGTCTAGGCATTCGTTCAAGATAGAGATGGTGAATCTTCCTGTTTATGGTGAGGCTGATGGGGTTCCTTTTCCCTATTTTGGGATAGTTCTATGGAGGAGGAGACTCTTGAGGATTTTGTTACTGTCATGGAATAGGAGGCGTGGGAAATTGTTGGTGATATAACCGACAAAGAATTTCTTGCGCGAAGGGCTTCTGCGGGCACTATGCCCCGGCTAAATCGCGTGTTCAAAGAGTTGGGGATACACCACATGGAACACAAGGTTCTTGCGAAGGTGTTGAAATCCCTCATGGACAAGGCAAGAAAGGCTGCCATAAAGAATGCAACTACTGCGGTGGAGACAAAGAAGAGGAGGGAGCTGGTACTTCTAAGGTTGCCAGCAAAAGGCGAAAGACCATGCATCTCCACCGCTGCCTCCGCTGATGCTGATGAGGAGGTTGTAGAGAATGTTGGCAGAGGCTCTACCTCCATGGGCGCTGGGATAGAGGGCGATTGTTCTGCCGCCTCTTTGGACCTCGGAGGCAATGACTTCGTCGAGACTGTCCTCCAAGGGATGGGTGGTGGTGCTACTACTAAACCCTCCGTCATGGCGCCTATGCTCGGTGTTCTAGGTGATGATTCTTCTAGCTCTAAAGGGGAGATCGGTGGAGGTGACGCCCCCACCAAAGGATGCGGAGGGCGATAGTACGGAGCGCCGCCGCACTGCGGTTGCTTGTACTGTGGAGGTGTTTGAGGATGAGGCAAAGGCTCTCTCTCCAGCTGCTCTGTTCCACAGCGTGGTGTATGGGGCCATGACGCAGTGTGCCGAGGACATTGGCCAATGCCATTCTAGACCCTTTGCATTTGGGTGAGTTGCCCTTTATTTTTCCTCATTGTTTATGTTTTTAGTTTTATCGGGACTTGACTTATTTTGATTGCCTCAACGGGTTTGATGGAGGCCCTTGGAAACCCTAATGCAAACCCTAATGATCCTTTGGGTGTGGACCTCGCTCGGATCGGCTTGGGAGCACCTCCAAGGCCTCCGCTTGTGGGTACGTCTCCTCGCCCATCTGCCCCGGGCCCATCTGGTGCGAAGGTTGGTTTTGCTTGTTTTATGTTTCTGCGCTCTCCATTTTATTTGAGTTTGTTGATGTTTTGTTGTTGTTTCAGGTGCCTCTGATAGCATAATAAGTGGGTGGGCAGATGTCCTTGAAGCTGTTTATAATGATATAGGAGGTTGATATTTCTATTTTTTTTGTTTCCTTGCTTTTGGTCTTACGTTTCTTACACTTGATTTGCTACTAGGCCACCTCCGGCACCACTTGAAGTGATTACTTCAAGCTGCTACGGATGAATTTGGAGCAGCAATGCATGGTACATTTCATTTTCATTTTTTCTATCATTGTTGTACTGTGCCATGGCTGACCTTCGTCTTGACAGAGCCATTATCTTTTGAAGGCCATCAAGGAGTGTGCCACATAGGTGATGGTTGACTACAATCTAGCTATTGAAACCCTGAAGAAAGAGGTGGACACTCTTGAGGTCGAGAAGACCCGTCTTGCTGGGGAGGTTGGTGGCCTCTGCACTACCCAGGCTGATTTGGAGGAGCTACGAAAGAATGTTGATGTGTTGAACAAGGAGGTGGATGGTGTGAAGGCTACCGAGCAATTGGCTGCTGAGCGCACCCTAAAAGCTTTTGAAATGGTCGATAACCTTTGCAAGGAGGTGGATGCCAAGAGGGAGTCTAGTGCTGCCTTGAAGGCACAGGTGGACATGCTGACTAAGCACCTTGAGGACACCAAAGCTATTGGATTGGCCATGACTGAGCTTGACGTGGGTGCCCTCGAATAATTCTGAGGCTCTATGTCGTTACAGCCCTCTGAACCATCGACGTTCAATATCTTTTCGTGGCTGAAGGCCAACTTCTTGAAGCTCCCTGACTTCGCTAGCGGCGCTGTTGACTTTGGTGCCCTAGCCTCTGCCACCAACTTTGCCAAGATGCTGGCGCAGGATTGCTGTCCGCACGTCAAAGACGTGAAGGAAAATGACCTTGAGGGCCCAACCGGTCTTGGGGTGGCTTCGCGCGATATTAGGAGACCGGTCCGCCACTTTATGAAGTTGTTCTAGGTGAAGTTTGGCCGAGCGGAGGCTCGCTTGATGGTGGAGGCGCGGCGTGCTACGGTTGGTTTTATGTGACTTTTTTTGTTTTTCCTTGGTTTGTATGAGCTTTGTTCGTTGTGTAGCTTTGTCTTGCTCTGCAGGAGTTACGGAAGGCGGAGGCTGCGCGTGGTACTGCTGGGACGCACTCTTCCTAGGCTATAGAGGCACCATCCCCGAAGGCTCCCTCTCATGCTGCTGAGGTCCCGAAGTCCAGGGAGCCTATGCCAGCCCCTGCTGATCCGAAGGTGTAATGCCTAGGTTTTAGCTAGTTTCTTAGGTTTGGTCTTAGGCGATGTGCTGCAAATGCCTTCCCTTTTGTGTATATTTTAGGTCTAAATTGTGAACTTGTCATGCGCAGGTTTCCTTCTCTAGGCCTGTGCAGGACATATCCCCTGTGACTATGTATCAAGACAGGATTTATGTTTGTGGTGAACTATGGCAATATTGGAGGGAAGCTTTCCCTTAGCATTCTGTTTGTGACATGTTTTTGTTCATGAAATATGATATTGATAATGAACGTGCGGAGTTTACTAGGTCGCTAGCCTGGCGAGGGCCTCAACCTCAGTTTCATGTTGATTTATTTGACTGGCCTTCGTGCCCTTGTAGTTGTTGTTTTTGAGGGCTTAATGCCTTTTGTGCTTTGGTTTGTTATTGCCTTCGGGCTTTTGTATCATTGCACTTCTGATGTGATGTTGTTGTAATCATATCTACTTTTCTTCAAATAAGTTTTTGTTGAAATGCTTAGTTGTCGACTTTTTTCATTGAAGATTCTTGTTACAGTTGGTGTCTAGGCCAAGCGGCTCTAGCATATGGCGCTTATTTTCTTGCTCTTACCTCTGCCTCTCCCTTCTCTGGTCAACCCTGAGTACGAGTATGCGCTTCTGCACGGGAAAGCTGAGGTGCTAGTCTTTGACCTTGTATGGCCCATGGAGGCTTCGGTGCTTATTTTCTTTCTCTTGCCTCCACTTCTCTTTTCTCTGGCTTCCATTGAGGATGAGCTTGCGCGTCGCAGTGGAGAGGCTGAGGTGCTCGTGCCTAATCTTGCCGATGTTGCAAAGGCTTTGGCACACCTTCGGCCTTCTTGGTGCGTGCTAGTCTTCAAATCTTGCTGCTTCTCCAGAGGCCACAGAGCAATTTGAGCAAGCAACGGAGGTTGATGAAGCATTTCTTGGACATTGCCTCCACTAGCACCTAGATTATTTTGTTGTTGCCTTCGGCCATGCTAGAGCAGCTGCGCTCCCGTTGAACATGGTTGATGCCGGGTTGCGCTAGATGGTGTCTTTGGTTGTGGGGGGGGGATGTTACGAGTCTTCGTGTGATACCCTCTCGCAACCTCTGACACTGACTGATTGCTACCGAACTATGGTCATACAACGCCCCATGGAAGTTGTATAGAACCATACGTAAGATGCGTACAACCCCGACGTGGCCTTCGCCGGGCTATGCAAGTTGCTGTATTTATGAGTCTTCGCACGACATCTTTTGTTCTCTTGTTTTTAAGGAAACTCCGGCTTCGATGGTTCTCTCGCTTTGTTTTATGGTTCACTGGCTGTTGGTTGGCTTGACTCCCCCCCTAGCGCTCTTCTGGAGCTAGGGATATGATATTGTACCGACTAAAGCTAGTGCTAGGGGAGGGCGCTGGGTTTTATAGTCTACTACTTATACGATGTAATAAATCTTTGTGGTTGGTCGAGGTTTATTACTTGGATATGTTTTGAAGTCATAGTAGGGCTGACAGATTTCTTTGTACCTAGTGTATCTTTGGCTCTTTATTCCTATTATACTTTGGTCATTAATTCTTGATATTCACCTAGTGCTGGTGCCTAATAAAGACAGGTCTTCGCCAGGTATTTTTTTGCCCGATGCCTACGACAAAGGTAGGTCTTTGTCGGGTTTTGTGGCCTTTTGGCCGTTTTGATGGATCCTTGATGCCTGATTGTGGATAGGACTTTATTAAGGTTGCGAGCTAACTTAGCTGCAGAGGTCATTCCATGCTTTGGAGCCTTCGGCTATGGCAGTGGAAGGTTCTCTTTGTTGTGATGTTATTATCGAATGTTGTGGCTCCGTTGCTAGCCACTTTTGACCTTCGCTATCGGTGGTATTCTTGGGGGAATTCCTCTTTATATTCTAGAGGGTTTTACATGGTCCTACCTCGTTAAAAATCTCACCTCCGTTGGTAGCCCCCTTTGTGAGGAAAAGAGTATAGGCCCTTCTGCATGAAATGTAAAAGGAAAAAATGCAAAAACTGAGAGAGGTGAGGTGACCTTCGCTTATAGTTCCATGAAGGCCACTCCTTTACAATTATATGTAGAACCTACACAAACTGTCGATGTTCCAGGTATGAGTGGTTGTTTTACCTTCACCGTCTATTAATAAGAATGACCCTGGTCTCCCGGTGGCCTTCGCCGTGTATGGGCCTTCCCATTTTGGCTGAAGCTTTCCTGCATTAGCCACATTGGGCTTCCTCCTTAGGACTAGGTCTCTATCCCGTATGAGCTTTCTGACCACCTGGCTATCTCTCCACCTCCTGGTTTGTTCTTGGTATTTGGTGATGTATTCTACTGCTTCTAGTCTTATGCCTTCGATCGTTTCTTTGGAGTATTCTTCGTCTGCTGCCAAGACTTGTTTCATTACCCAGAGGCTTTGATGCTTGATCTCCTTGGGTAGCATTGCTTCTTCGCCATACAAGAGCTTGAATGGTGTGAAGCCCATCATCCTGGATGTTGTGGTGTTTGTGACACCACACCACCTTTGGTAGTTCTTCTACCCACTTGCCTTTGCAAAGGTTAAATAGGGGTTTCAAGATTACTAAGAAAATCACTCTGTTAGCTCTTTCTACTGCTCCATTTGACTCTGGATGATAGACTAATGCGAAGGCTATTTTTGTGCCTATGCTTTTGTAGAATTCTTTGAACTTGTCTGAGTCGAATTATTTTCCATTGTCCACTGTTAATGTTCTCGGTACTCCAAACCTACAGATTATGTTCTGCTAAAAGAATTTTTTCACTGTCTCTGATGTGATAGTTGCTAGCAGTTTGGCTTCAATCCATCTTGTGAAGTACTTGATTGCTACTACTATGAATTTGTTCCCCTTGCGAAGGAGGTAGTGGGCCGACCAGGTCCATGCCCCATCTTTGCAATGGCCAAGTAGGTGGGATGAGCTGTACTGTTGCTGAAGGCTTTGATTGATGTGGGGATGTGGTCTGGCATGCTTCACATGTCTTAACAATTTGCTCTGTATCTTTGATGTGCGTGGTCCAATAGAATCCCTATACGATCACCTTTGCAGACAATGCCCTTGGACCAATGTGAGAGCCACACATCCTTGAATGGATTTTTTGGAGGAGTTCTCTACCTTTGCTTTGAGTTATGCACTTGAGCAATGGCTGGACTACCCCTTTTTTGTACAAAATGTCATCCATTAGTGTGTAACTTCTTGCCCTGGCCGCTATTCTGGCTATGCTTCATCTTCGGAGTGATGGATGTTGTTTAGGTAATCTATAATAAAATGCCTCTACTCTTCGAATTCGGTGATTAGGATTGTTTTGAATGCCTTCACGGTCATTTGGGTTGCTGGTGCTTGCAATATTTGGTAGAAAGTTCCTTTGGGAATGGGTGTGTTATTTACTGTTGCCTTTGCAAGCTCAGTTGCTTTTGTGTTTTCTGCTCTTGGTATATACTACAAGGTGAATCCCTAGAACCTCCGCTCAAGCGCCCTTACTGTGGCCAAATATTTGGCCAGCTCTGGTTCTCTTACGACATATTCCTTTTCAACTTGTCCTGGTATGACTTGGGAGTCTGTTTTTGCTAATACAATCTTTGCGCCGAGTGCCTTTGCCTTGTTGAGGCCTAATATGAGACCTTCATATTTTGCTATGTTATTTGTTGCTTTGAATTCCAGTCTTGCTACATACTTTATGCGAAGGCCTGATGGTGCTATCAAAATGGCGGAGGCCCTAGCTTCCAAGTGTCCCCATGCTGAATCTGTTTAGAGCGTCCAGGTTTGGGGTTGAGGTTGCGGGGTGTTGACAGTCAATAACTACTAAAATATACCGTCAACCAAGCATAGAAATGGACATAATTCAATACCAAACGTAAAGATAAGGCTTACACTGATAGAATTCCACATGTTTTGATGAAAATATGTTTCTACAGGGGGTTATCAGGAAATACGCAAGGATGGACCCACACATCGGATTAAAATTGATATTTATCTGTGGCACCGACTTAGGAAGACTCTATAAGACACGAGAAGACACGTGGAAGAAGGTGGGACCCACCTAGCAGAGGGGGCGGGCGGCCGCTCGTGGGCTTGGTCAACCAACCATGGGACCCACGGGTCAGCCTCCCTCTTCTTATGTCAGTTCTCCACCGTCTTAGGGTTTGCATCTATGTCGTTGTTTCAAGTCGGTTTGATCTGAGGGCTCTGGTGCATTCTATGGGGCTATATAAGCAGAGCCTCCACCCCTTGGCATCTAATTCAATTCATAAGTCTCAAGCCTGATCAAGTCATCAGAACCAGCAACTCTAGTCTCCTTAGAGCTCCACCATTATCTATAGCATAGTTACATAGGCTAGATCTAGAGGGAGACAAGCTTCGTTTTGGATTTTGGATCTGTCTATGAGCGCGGCTTGGTAAAGTCCTTGTAACCTCTCTTTTGTATCTTTCTATTTATATTCTGCTAGATACAATTGATATGACTTTGCTCTATACTATTATATTTGTAATTATATTGTTCTTTATATACTTTGATTATATGTCTAGCATATTTAGATTGTCTTTATATTCAAACATAGGATCACAAACTCTCGCCCTTTGATATCATGGGTGGGTGGTCAACATTGTGTAAGCATGGTGCTTAGACGTTGTTTACCTGCGGAAACACCCTATATTCTAGGCTTAGTGGTAGATCACGAAGTAGCATTAGAATGCAAATGTGACACTTTCGTTGAGTCCTTTGTAATCCACTCCTCGAATATAGGCCAAGTTGGACCCGGTTGCCAAGGTAGATTTTATGCTATGTTCATAAACTACCTTATTAGTAATATCCCTTATGTGTAGATATAATGCCTTCTTGCTATGATTGCTAGACATAATTGCGCTAATCATGGTATACATTGACATGTAGTTAAGAATAACTTAGGAATATTTCTCTATACCTACCTAATCCATGCTAATGCTTAGATTGGAAATGCTCTAAGGTTGATTACTATGACTTATCATATGCTTATCATTATTATTTTATCTTGTGACTTACCCCTGTTATGAGTAGATAGATTGAGTAGAGTTGAGTCTCTCCATCATTTATACATACAAGTGATATATTCATTTATTCTTCCCTTCCCAGTGGTATAAATATAAATCGATAACCTGGTAATACTCTAGGTAAAATGCTATAATGGTATATTCATCTGTGCACTTGCGGATACATTTACTTTATCATATACATCTTTATAATTATTTTAGTCACATGAAATGATAGAAAGGCCATTAAACACTTTTAGCTTCCAACACCAGGGATGACAACCTGGTATAATAAAGCTAGAGGTATAGGTGATTAATATGTGACTATCCAAAAACAAGTGTCGAGTTAATAAATACCAACAAGCATTTTTGACGCCGTTGTCGGGGAAGATTGAAGGCTATTAATGGAATATCAATATCACTTGTATCACTGATGAGATCGAGAGAACTAACGTTCTCTACTCAAACAGGCTTACCCTTGTTTTGTCTACTTGTGTGATCATATGCAGGGTAATGAATGCATGGTTTTGATCTTCTAGAAAACATTGTTAAAAATCTAGAAGTGCTACTCAGAAGGACCAAAGCTAAGCTCAAGAAAGTTTCAGCGCTAGATCAGGAAGACAACCACCAAATTAGAAGAAGTTTGACACTAGAATTTGAAGCTATGGCAAATAAGACTCTACACGAATTCTCTACTCCAACCACCGCCAACATTCGTACTGGACCGACAACCAATGTTGGAGACAATGGATTTGAACTCAAGCCAGCTCTCATTAATATGGTGCAGTCCAATCAGTTCTATGGAAAGTCACATGAAGATGCAAGTGCTCATCTCCAACACTTTCTACAAATTTGTAGCACCTTTACTATCAAGGCAGTAACCAGAGATGCTATTCTACTCTGCCTCTTTCCATTTTTCCCATTGGGAAAGGCCAAGTAGTGGTTCTACGCCAATAAAGACAGACACACTACATGGGATAACTGCTCAACCGCCTTCCTAGCAAAGTTTTTTCCTCATGGGTAAGACAAATGCTCTTCATGGGAAGATTACAAGCTTCTAGCAATAATATGATGAATCTGTTCTAGAGGCATGGGAACATTTTCAAGACTACATATCAGAGTGTCCTCATCATGGGATGGAGGAATGGTTACACATGTAGACCTTCTACCACGGGTTGACCTCAAGTACTCATGAGACCTTGGACGCTGCTGCTGAAGGGGCATTCTTGTCACTCAATCTCAGATATGCTAAAGCTCTTGTGGAGAAGATGGCCTCCAACCAAAGTTGGAATGAAGAGAAGGTTCTACCCTGCAAGAGGGGTGGCATGCACCAGCTCAAAGAGGTAGACATGTTGTCTGCCAAGATGGACCTACTAATGAAGAAGCTCGAAGATCAATCCAGTGATAAGAAGGAAGTGAACTTCATCAATGAATCTCGCATGACCTGTGAGGAGTGTGGAGAAGTTGGTCACTCAGACCGTAATTGTCCAGAGTTCTGAGAAGATGTGAACTACTTCAACAACAACACCAACTTCCGTCCTCAGCAGAATCAAGGTTGGAATCAGCAACAGAGACCGAACTACTCAGGTAACTACCAAGATAATTATCAAGGTAACAATTTTAATAATTTCAATCAGCCACCTTTGAGAGATCTTGTTGTTGGTCAATCTAGAATACTAGATCAGATGTCTAAGAAGATAATTGCCAATGATAAAATTCTATAAAACATAAATAATAGAATAGATAGTTTTTCTTCTGTCATAAAGAATCATCACAATTTTAATAAGATGATAAAATCACATATAGCTCAGCAGCATCTGTTCCACCGGCCGATAAAGGTAAGATTCTGGGGAAACTGGAAGAATTAGAAACTGCAAATCTTATCGATATATTTCATGCAAGATGGTACCATAGAGATTGAGAATCAGATGTGTGGAAAGATGAAATTACTCCAGAGAAGAAAGGTGACCCAGGAAGACCTGTCATCCCGATATCCATTGGATAGAACATTTTTGAAGAAGCTATCTGTGATCATGGTGCAAGCATCAATATAATGCCTAAGGTAATATATGAGAAATTTGTTGGAGATACATTATTGTACACAACCATGTGCTTGCAGCTTGCAGACCAGTCACTGTGCTACCCAGAGGGAATCCTGGAAGATGTCTATGTACGAGTTGAAAACTCATATGTGCTTATAGACTTTGGGTAGTAGAGACAGGAGGCGATGAAAGATCACCAATCATTCTGGGATGACCATTCCTGAACACTGCTAAAGCCATCATCTACACCAGTGATGCCAAGTCTATTTCACCATCAGTGACAGGAAGAAAAAATTTAGTTTCAAGAACAAGACACTCAAAACTCCTACTCACCCACAAATGGCATACACATATGAAGACAAGACATCAAACAAGAAGAAGAAGAAGAAGAACAAAAGCAAGAATAAGCCCAAGCAGCCACAGGCAAAAGCAGTGAGGATGATCGACACTGTCCATGTAGAATACGACCACCTTCTAGTGTCTCCATTCCTAACCAAACAAGATGATCCTGGAGTACCAACAATCCATTGCAGCATTAATCAACTCAACTTCCAGAAGACCTTCTGTGACACTGGGTCAAGTGTCAACATAATGGCCAAGGTAACATATGAATTAATATTTGGTAAAGAACCCTTGCATCCTATATACATGCAGCTACAGATGGTGGACCAGGCATTCCGATTCCCAGAGGGGATAGCCAAAGACATCATGGTAAAGATTCAAGACCACTATGTCCCCACTAACTTTATGGTCCTAGACATGGGAGAAGAAGAGATTGATCCACCCATTGTACTTGGAAGACTGTTCCTCAACACTACACACACAATCATCTACATGAGATCGGAAGAGATCCACTTTCAATTTTCTACAGAAAAGGTACGCTGTTACTTCAATAGTTATACTAATTATAAGTAGCCAAAGAAGAACAAGAGAAGGTGTCGATCGGCTCGCCGATAAGGGGACAAACCAACCAAGGATGGATGGATAAACTATTCAGAAAAAGTAGAGAGATCTGAAGACTGCCAAAATGAGAAGGACAACAAAGAGGAGAAGAGTGATGAGCCACAACAACCTGCCTCAACATTGAGTCTGCCAACCAAACAGGTATGGAAGAAGAAAGAATCACCATCATCAAGCCAATCACCTCAAGAGGAAAAACCATCAAGGTCCCCATCCCCAGGATCTGAAGAAGCATCCTAGAATTTAAAATGCAGAGGAAGGTCCTATTCAGAGGACTTACATCGCCGAACCCTCGCCGGAAGGTAAACTCGGTAGTTATCCATATTTCCCTTCTTGCATAATTTTCCTTTTCATATATTTTCCTTAGTAGCATAATCACCTCATGTTTACTTTACTTGCATAAGAAAAAGAAAATAAAAATATATTTGTTCACTGCATTGCATAAAAAAACCTTAAGCCCCATGTGAATAGGATTGTGGTTACCTCGCAGGAATGTTCATCGTGGTGGCATAAAAATAAAAACAAAAATTTACTCGCTTTGTTGCATTTTTCCATTTGCATCATAAAAAATCCAAAAATATTGAGAAAGAAATCATGTTGCAATTCTGCTTAGAATAAATATGGAGAAGTTCTAGACAACCAACGCCTAGGTGGTTATCCACTAACGCTTAATCAGTTCCACTAGTTGTGTTGTCTATTTGAGCTCTACAGGATTTGAAGAATCAAAAAGAGCTAACAAGTAGGTGAAGATCTTCACTGCCAGTCTGCCACACTGCAAAAGTGAACCACTACACCAACATTCAGCTTGGGGAGGAGCATCCCCCGTGTATTTAGCTAAGTATTTCTTTCCCTTTTCGGTATTATTATTCTGAGTTTGCATTCTATTAGTAGAAAAGAAATAAAAAGATGCATAAAATAAAATAAAGATTTTCTTTTTCTAGATTTTGAATAAATAAAAAAAGAGAGAGTATACTAAGGTTTGCTTAAGGACTCGAGATAAACCCTTTGCACTGAAATAATGATAAAATCAAAACGCTTTACCAAACATTAAGTTTTCAGACTTAAGTTCTCCTAAGATTTAGACCAGATTATTTTAACTTGAAGATTTACTTTAAAAGCCTGAAACTTGTGGGTAGCAAATGCTTGATCTAAATCTAGGTGATTGATGGATATGATATAAGAAAGTCTGAGCTACTGTTTATCTTGGTCTGAGTGATACTAGAGTTCTGGAGATTTATCTTTCAAAAATATAAAAACTTGTATGATGAGTTCCTGTATGATGAGAGTTTTAAATTCCTACCACAGCCATACACTAGACTAGGAAAACTTTCACTTATTAAGTACTGCTTGCTTTGCAATGAGTTTAGTCAAGTTTTGTTGATACCTTATGAGAGATTTATTATGCTCTTAAAATCAAGATCACGTACACACCACTTATATATGCACTATTCCTACACTGGGAGTAGGCGCAAGAACATGTTTTTTCGTCTACTAAAAAATGTTACACTTCTACACTAGGAGTGAATATAAAAAATATACCCTATAGGAAGCCCCTAATAAATGCTCTAAGTTCTTGTTGCTATCTCTCACAAGTTTTATTGCAGAAAAGAAGCATGTGGCTATGCAAAAGTTATTTGAAAAAAATAGAAAAAAAGGACAAGTGTCCAAGAATAGAAAAAGGGGAACAAAAGCTACCCGCCTAAAAAAGAAAGAAAGAAAGAAGAAAAGAATAAGATAGCCCATGTTCTCTTGCAAAAGTTCTTAAGTTTCAAAAAGAGAGGTATGTTTTCAAGGAACATAGTAGAATTTGGATTAGTCACCATATCTATATCCCACACATATTGCACACACATGCACATTTTGATTTGACTATATGACTTAACTCTCTTTGGATCCATAGTTTGACTTTACAATAAATACCTCACAAGTATGTATGTGCTGTCTCCATACCTATGAGTTCCACATAAGCCTTAGTTGTATAGGGTATGAGAGAAGGTGAGAATCCACAAATACCACATATATGAGAGACTAGAAAGGTCGTACATGAAATCTCTAAGTTTTATTTGAAAACTTGCAAAAAAACTCTAGAATAATAGTGAAACAAAAAGCTTGAAACATAGTGCTTGACTTGATTGTTCTGTCTTTCAATTGCTCAAGACCCAAGTGAAGGCTATAAGCTCAATGGTAAAAAGATAATATGAGTAAGTTTGAAAGTTAGAATAAGTTTACTCTAAGTTTAGTAGAGAATTTCTATCTGATTACTTGTGAATTTTTGAGAAGATAATATAAATGTTTCACAAATCTTTTAAGAACCCCTGACTTGTTGCTAAGTTTGGTTTTGCTAAGGGACTAGCAAAGGTTAAGCTTGGGGGAGTTGTTGACGGTCAATAACTACTAAAATATACCATCAACCAAGCATAGAAATGGATATAATTCAATACTAAATGTAGAGATAGGGTTTATAGGTTTTGGTGAAACTGTGTTTCTGTGGGGGGTTATCAGGAAATACACAAGGATGGACCCACACGTCGGATTAAAATTGATATTTATCTGTGGTATCGACTTAGGAAGACTTTAGAAGACACGAGAAGACATGTGGAAGAAGACGGGACCCACCTGGCAGAGGGGGCGGTCGACCGCCCGTGGGCATGGTCGGCCAACCGTGGGACCCATGGGTCAACCTCCCCCTTCTTACGTCGATTCTCCACCGCCTTAGGGTTTGCATCTACGCCGTTGTTTTAAGTCGGTTTCATCCGAGGGCTCCGGTGCATTCTATGGGACTATATAAGCAGAGCCTCCACCCCCTGGCATCTAATTCAATTTATAAGTCTCAAGCCTAATCAAGTCATCAGAGCTAGCAACCCTAGTCTCCTTAGAGCTCTACCATTATCTATAGCATAGCTACATAGGCTAGATCTAGAGGGAGGCAAGCTTCGTCTTGGATTCTGAATCTGTCTACGAGCACGGCTTGGTAAAACCCTTGTAACCTCTCTTTTGTATCTTTCTATTTATATTCTGCTAGACACAATTGATATGACTTTGCTCTATATTATTATATTTGCAATTATATTGTTCTTTATATACTTTGATTATATGTCTAGCATAGTTAGATTGTCTTTATATTCAAACATAGGATCGCAAAGCTCTCGCCCTTTGATATCATGGGTGGGTGGTCGACATTGTGTAAGCATGGTGCTTAGACGTTGTTTACCTATGGAAACACCCTATATTCCAGGCTCAGTGGTAGATCGCGAAGTAGCATTAGAATGCAAATATGACACTTTCGTTGAGTCATTTGTAGTCCACTCCTCGAATATAGGCCAAGTTGGACCCAGTTGCCAAGGTAGATTTTATGCTATGTTCATAAACTACCTTATTAGTAATGTTCCTTTTGTGTAGATATAATGTCTTCTTGCTATGATTCCTTGGCATAATTGCACTAATCATGGTATACATTGACATGTAGTTAAGAATAACTTAGGAATATTTCTCTATACCTACCTAATCCATGCTAATGCTTAGATTGGAAATGCTCTAAGGTTGATTACTATTTATGACTAATCATATGCTTATCATTATTATTTTATCTTGTGACTTACCCCTGTTATGAGTAGATAGATTGAGTATAGTTGACTCTCTCCATCATTTATACATACAAGTGATATATTCATTTATTCTTCCCTTCCTAGTGGTATAAATATAAATCGACAACCTGGTAATACTCTAGGTAAAATGCTATAATGGTATATTCATCTATGCGCTTGCGGATACATTTACTTTATCATATACATCTTTATAATTATTTTAGTCACATAAAATGATAGAAAGGCCATTAAACACTTTTAGCTTCCAACGCCGGGGATGACAACCTAGTATAATAAAGCTAGAGGTATAGGTGATTAATATGTGACTGTCCAAAACAAGTGTCAAGTTAATAAATACCAACACGGGGTTTGATGTGTCGAAGGTGTCCAGTCTGCTATAAAGTCTGCCAATGCTTGGGATTTGACTGTTATTCTTGACACGTAGCTGATTTCAAACTGGGATAATTATGTTGCCCACTCTTCTATTCTTCCAGAGGCTTCTTTATTTTTAAATATATCTCCGAACGGTTGCGAAGAAGGCAGTGTGATCTCATGTGCTTGGAAGTAGTGCTTTAACTTTCTTGATGAGATGAGTACAATGTATGCAATTTTTTTGATTTCCGTATAGTTCAACTTGGCTCCTGATAGGGCTTCTAAGATATAGTAGACATACTATTGAATGACCCTCGACCCTTCTTCTTTCTCCTGAACAAGTACACCGCTAATTGCGTGGTTCGGAGGCTGCCACATATAATAGTAACAGGGTCTCCGAATCCGGTACCGTTACCAAGAGTTTGCTAGCCATGTAGCTTTTGAGTTGCTAGAAGGCCTTCGACTACTCTGGTCCTCATTCCACATTGTCTCCGCCCCTTAGAGCTTTGAAGAATGGGAGGCTACGCTCTGCTGATTTTGAGATAAATCTGTTTAATGTTGCTATTCTTCCAGTGAGTTTTTGCACTTCCTTTTTGGTTGATGGCTCCACCATTGAGATTATAGCCTTCGTCTTCTCTAGGTTAGCCCAGATACCTTTGAGTCCTATGATGTATCCAAGCATCTTCCCTCGGCTGACACCGAAAACACACTTGTCTAGGTTTAGCTTTAAGCCTGCTTCCCTAAGGTTCATGAAGGTTTTCTTTAGATCTGCTATATGATCTTCCTCATTCTTGCTCATTGCCACAATGTCATCGACATAGGCTATGATGTTTTTCTTTAGTTATGGGCCAAGGACTACCTTTGTCATTCTAGCAAAGGTTGAGCCTGCATTCTTTAGCCCTTCGGGCATTCTGGTGTAACAATAAGTTTTGAAGGGACTAGTGAAACTTGTCTTCTCCTCATCTTCTTTATTGAATCAGATTTGGTGATACCCGGAGAAGCAGTCCAGCAGGGAGAAGCGATTGCATCTTGCCGCCATATCGACGGATGTATCTATCCTTGGTAGCGGAAACGGGTCCTTCTTGCATGCCTTGTTCAGATCTGTGAAGTCTATGCACATTCTTATCTTTCCATTTTCTTTGGCACTAGTACTATATTTGCCAACCATTCTGAGTACTTAACTTCTCTAATGACGTTTGCGTCTAGCAGCCTTTGTACTTCGGCCTTCGCTGCTAGGATTCTATCATCCAACATTTTCCTTTGTCACTGCTTCCTTGGCTACTTTTTGGGGTTGATGTCAAGGGAGTGTTGTATAATATCCCTGTTGACTCCTTTCAGATCGAAGGCTGACCAGGCGAAGACATCTTTGTTTTTGGCTAAAGTTTCTATGAGTTTTGTTTCTTCTGCCTTCGACAGGTTGGCTCTGATGGTTACTTTTTTTGTTTGGGACTGCATCTTCCAATGGGACTAACTTTGTTTCTTCTTGGTCTTTGAGATCTGTTTTGACCTTCGGCATGTTCGGAGGCTCCAGCTCAGTGTTCTTAGCTAAATCAACAGAGTTGATGTTTCGTTGTGATTTGTAGATAGCTTTCTCTATGTTTCTTGCCTCTTTCTGACTGCCATGTATTGTGATGGTGCCATGCAAAACTAGTATTTTCATGTACAAATAACCCATATGGAAAGCTATATTGAACTTGTTTGCAAACCCTCTGCCGAAGATGGAGTTGTATGGGTAATAGAGGTCTACTACGTCGAAGGTTACGTATTCTGTTCTTACATTTTTTGGCCTTCGAAGGAAACTGGTAGGGATATTTTTCCTAAAGCATCAATCCTCTTTCCTCCAAAACCAATTAGCGATGAATCCGAAGGCTGTAGTTGACTTCTGCTTAGTTTCATTTGGTCGAAGGCATTAACAAAGATGATGTCTACGGAGCTTCCAGAGTCTATAAGAACCCTGTTGATCTCTCAACCCTCTATGTTAGCCTTGATTACCATAGTGTCGGTATGGGGGTAGCTTTCCAGTCGTAGGTCTTGCTCTAAGAAAGTGATTGGTGTCTTCGACCAATCTATGCAGCGCACTGGGCCTTGGACTGCTATGTTGTTGACGAGCCTAAAGTGATCTTTCTTCTGCTTCTTTGTCTGGAATTCCATTGAAGAGCCTCCGGCTATTGGCAGTATCATGCCAATAATGGGTAGTGGTGTATGTGGATTGAGTTGATTTTCTGGGTTAGGCTCATTTTTGGGGGCGGCTAGCTGTGGTAGAGGTGGTGACAGAGGTGCTTCGAGTTGTCTATTGTGCACTTGAGCGAGCTGGCTTGTTTCGATGAATGTTATGTGTGGAGGCCTTGGGTTTATATAGGTAAGGTTGGCTTCTACTCGCTGATTACTTGGCTGCCCTTGGTGTTGGGTGCTTGGTCGCCATGTGCGTAGGAAGTTTAGGTAGTATGCGGCTGCTAATGTGGATAGGTGAATTTGATTAGAGTTAAGACTTGGGTAGATTGGGCAATATGGTTGCTGCAAAGGCGCAACGAAGGTGTGGTTGACCTCCTTGGCGGGTTGTGGTGGCAAAGGTTGGAGATTTGCTCTGCTTTTTATCCTCTCCTGAGTTTCCTTCACGTCTAGGCAATCTCTGGTTATGTGCCCTTTGTTTTCTCTGCGAAAGAAACAATACTGCCTTCACTGTCTTGGTTCCTGGTTTTTGTTCCAGTTCTTCCTTTGATTGTATTTCTTTCCTTCATTCTGCTTTTGCGGTACTTTGCTTGGGGCTGCCTCTGGCATGTGCTACCCTTGCTGGCTATTCCCATGCTGCTCGATGTTGAAAACTTGTTAGTCTCATAGTTGGTGTGGCTATGACTGGCCTTGGCTTCTGTTGCCCCTTTGTGTGTTTCTATTGTTCCCTTGGTACTATTTGCTTTGATTTTGTTCTTCTAGCCTTCTTCAGAGATCATTGTCCGACCTACAATACTTCTCAAAATCTCTGTATAGTTCTTCTATGGTGCTTGGCTTCTCCCGAGCTAGATGAGCTACGAAGGCTCCAATGCGGAGACCTTTGATTGTGGCCTCAATTGCCACATCCTCCGGGACATTTGGTGCATTCGCCTTGAGCTATACAAATCTTTGAAAATAGTTCCTCATGGCCTCACCTTGGTTTTGCTTGCACTAGAAGAGATCCATCAAGGTCAGGGATTCAGTGGTGAACCCTTTGAAGTTGGCTAAGATCTTGTCATGGAGGTCCTCCCATGAATATACTGAACTTGGTCTCAACATAGAATATCATGCCAAAGCATCGCTTTCGGCTGTAATTACAAATGACTTTGCCATGACAGTGTCATTTCCCCCTACGGAGGCTACGCCTGCCGTGAAACTCATGATGAATTGGTGAGGGTATGATCTTCATTGAACTTAGGTAGGGTAATGGGTTTGTACGATGAGGGCCAAAGTGAGCTTTGGATTCCTTCGGATAATGGAGATTTTGAATCTATAGTTCTGTGGACAGGGGGCGTGGTGAAAGGTGTGCCGAAGGTTGGTTGAGCGGCCGTGTCTGGCGAAGGGTTAGGTTGGCCTTGATTTGCTGAGTAGAGCTGGTTGGATGTGTTGGATTAGGGCTGGCTTGGCTGCATGCTTTGCATCTCCGCTTGCAGGACGGCCAACTGCTGCCTGATCTCCGCTGCCTGCAATGATGCCTGGACTGCTCTATGGTTTGCAGCGAAGGTTGCGGCCAGCCTATCTCTTTCTTGTTGTGTCCTCTGCAGCTGGGCTTGCAGTTGCTGGAGCACTTGATCTAGGGTGGGGTCTTGAGCTGGCTGATCTTTAGCTGCCGAAGGCTGATCTTCGACAGCGAGCTCTTATACAACCTGGTCTTCTGGGGCGCTAGCATAAGTGCTGCGGGCACTACGCCTGGGTCGTCCTCTCATCAAGGGCTCCGCGGGTGTCCCAGCGGAGGCTTCTCTTTTTCTTGCCATCGTGAGTTTTGCTTGGCCAACACGCGGTGGGCACCAATGTTGGAAAATCGGGTTTCCAGCAGGTGGTACACGGAAGGCCTTCGTCCAGCCGGTTGCCCTGGGCGAAGATTAGGAAGGTGATAGGTGGGCTCTGGCACAATTAGGGTTTCATAAATGTATTCACCAACCTCCTCTGTACAAAGTTTGAGCCCCTGTTTTATAGGGCACTGTCTGCTATGGCTACTCTTTACAATTCTACCCCCTGTCGGTTATGGTACATCCTCAGAATATTCCTACACTAATACAAGCCGCCAGGGGTGGTTTAGGTGTCTTCTTCTTCAATCGTCTTTACTTGTTAGGCCACCGTCGATGGCTCGTCATTAGCCCATGGCCCAGCGCTGCCATCGAGCGGAAGCTCTCTTAGGTTTCGGGGCCTCTGTCCAGGATGCCTTCGCCGGGGCCTTCGCTACCGTCGACCAGACCGTGGCCTCCACCCGTGCCATGAGAGCCTTCCCCTTTGGCCGCGTTCTGGTGCCTTCGCCGCAGCCTCCAGGGCTTCGCCTTCGGCCGCGTTCTGGTGCCTTCGCCGCAACCTCCGGGCCTTCGCCCCGAATGGCGGCTGAGCAGAGGCCTTCATCTTCTTTCCCTGCACATTGCTTATGAAACTTGTTAACTATCAGTTCTTATTGCTGTTGTGAACTTTAGCCTGTGCGGCTCGTAAACGTGCCCCAACATAAACATTTTTTTTTGTGAATCAAAATCTAGCCTACTAGCCAAACAATTTCACTAGGTGATTCTGATTCATCACCTTAAACATTTTTTAAAAGAATCTAGATCCAAAATGTTTCTACGAGATTCTGGATCACTGTCAAACACATCCTAAGTTGAAATAACTTACCTAGATGGTGACATAATGTGAATGCACAACCACACTTTCTGCCTGACTAGACTCACTTCCTAGTTTATGATTTCAAGTCAGTAGCCACAAACTTGAAAGAATGTAAATACACAACTAAAATGAGCATTAATTTCCGTTAAACTGTACTGTAGCAATCTTTTTTTTCCCCCAAAACACAAACATAGGTAAAAAAAAAACATATCAGCTCTACAAATCTCGAGTACCGTAGCTCCTGGAGAGCCCCACACATAAACAGCAAGGATAATACAGGGGGACATGGCTTCAATTTATTGTGTCTACTACCACTAATCACAGTTGATGCCTTCCCTGAATCTGGCATTCTACATTTTCATGAACTGCCCATTTTGTTTCTAGCTTCCAGGTGTGAACTTCATGCAGATCGGTGGCTTGATCTTGGCCAGAGCGAGCACGGAAGACGGGAAGGTCCATATGCCGTCTCCACAGATCAAACCGGACGCAACCGCCGGCACCATGAACACAGCCTCCTTCCTGTTCATCTTGTTCCAGACAAAGACGACCAGACTCCCAACGCACATATCAATCGCGAAGCTCCCACCCACAAGGAACGGCACGGCCATCGCCATTGGCAGGGGCACGAACCTCGCGTACTTCCGCGGCAGGACGTCCCGGGCGACACTGAAGACAAACGCGAACGCGAAGAACCCAGCGGAGAGCGCGAGGCAGTGCTTGGGCAGCACGGAGAAGCCCTCCACGCCAAGGATCGCCATGTTTCGGTAGATCAGCCCGTACGGCGCCTTCCAGTAACCGTCGGGGTTCCCGATGTCGAACGCGTTGTAGAAGAGCAGGAACGTGAGAGGCGCAACGACGCAGCCCATGGCCGTCCCGATGAACTGAGCCACGAGCAGGGACCTCGGCGACGTCATGGTCAGGTGGCCTGTCTTGAAGTCGTGCATCAGATCCGCAGACGCCATCACCAGCTGCTTCACTAGGGTGCCGCCGGCAAGGCCGGCGATGACGCCGTTGTCCTTGCCAGCCCAGGCTGCGAAGATGAAGAGCGCGATCTTGCCGTAGTTGTAGGCCATGTTGATGTCGGTGAGCCCTGTCCCGTAGGAATTGGCGAAACCGAGAAGAGGGGCGAGGACGTAGGCCACGATGACGTAGTACCACTTGATCTGCCGGAACATATGTGGGATGGTGATCACTGAAATGACGGTCAGCAATGCGTATCCGGCATAAGCTGCCCAGGCGGGGAAAGACCCGTCGTTGAAGATCTCATCACGTTGTAGATCGTCAAGCGGGACCATTTCATCCCCACCATTTGCCACTGTTCATTCAGTCAACAACAGCAGGTTATTCATTTTCTCACCTCTGCTGCTAGAACTGATGGTTCTGTTGTTTTTCATTTTCTCACCTCTGTTGGTAGCACGTTTCCGGTTTCGTCGTTCATGAAGACTCTTAACAGTGACACCAAAGACCTTAAAGAAGTGGTAAGTACCGTCTCCCATGATCAGAGCTATGCAGAGGAAAGCCTGGAAGACAATAAAAATTGACATGTTTAGTGACATTAGTGACACATGGTCTTCAGTATCCTTTTTTAAAATGTAATAACCAAGAAAGGAAGAGTTTGATGCATGATAAGAGAATGACCTTATAACCATATAAGCTTTTCATGCTGCTTGCTGGTATATTTGCAGGGTACCACTCCCCTTTTTGTTTGCTTATGAGTGGCCACAGTATCCCCCATGACAGGATGGCACCAAGGAGGGTGGAGATGTTCACAAGGTGCGAACAAATCATCCCGGCACCAACATATGTGAGGCTAAAATCAAAGAAGAATCTGACAACCAAAAAATTGGGAATTAGAAAGCGTTGCACGCTGCAAATTAGGGAGATATTTGAAGCAGTAGAGTATGCATGTTTACGTTTGCTTCCAAGCCGTCAGACCGAATGTAGGAAACTGAACAAAACCGCAAACATCACCACCTGTGTAGAACCACTGGAAAAAACTCCATATGAAGCTAAGCCCAAAGTACTTCAGAAACCCACGGACTTGCATCCTATCATGGGAAGTAAATTTAGTTCACTTGGGTCAATAACTCATCATCAAGGGATGCTTGATCCAACCACAGCCTAAAATATGAACCTAACAGAGGTGGGGTGATGAATTGAAATCCATACTTTGCATTCTTGTCTCCTTGCTTGGTGTGGAAACCGTTTATGAGAACAGCAGTTGCAGTTCCACTTGGGTAAGTTAACTTGTAGTCAATGACCAAAACCTGGAAAGTGGAAATGTCTTGTAAAACGAGTATCGTTATTGATGACTGAAAACTAGCAAACTTATCATTAGATTTGTAAACATTGTACTCCCTCCAATCACTAATAAGTGACATTCTGGGGTTCCTATGTCAACCATTCTAAACTATATGTGGAGTTTAGACATTTGACAATGATATGAACAGATTTTTCTCGAAATATATATGTTGAGGAACAACACCTTTCTGAGGGGAATCAAGCTTAGGAGGCCGGCGAAGCTGATCGCCGCGAGGAATCCGGCCATCCAGCCGAATCCAGGGTCCTTGTAGCTCCCCGGCACGTTGGCCGGCGAGGCCCCGGCCAGCTCGTACGTCTTCTTGTCCAGGCCCAGCAGCGTGGAGCCGAACCCACCTGCACACGCGCGCGCACGAATCAGTCAACGGCATGCATCCCGGGCTGAGCTGAGCTGAGCGGAGCGGAGCAGCTGACCGCCAAACGCGATGGTGTAGCACGCGACGGCGCAGGTCTCGATGACGCAGTTCTCCTGGCGCGTGAAGGGGCGGTGCGCCACGCCGAGGCGCTCCAGCACGCGCGTCCACCCGCGGAGCGCGAGGAACGCCATCAGCGCCGCGGAGACGTTCAGCGTGGGCACCAGCCCCGTGGTGAGCGCGATCTTCATGACGATGACGGTGTACATGAAGCCGATCAGCAGCGCCGCCACCATGCCGCGCAGGGTCACCTGCTCCCGCCACGGCCGCACCTGCTCCTGCTCCTTCTCGCGCGCCGCCGCCGGGTCAGACTCCATGTCCTCAGGCACCGGCTCGTGCTTCTCGATCTCAACGTCCGCGGCTGCAGCACCGCTCCGCGCGCGGTCCATGGTGGCCTCGATCGCTTGATCCCTGCCTCAAGAGAAGTCTAGAGGTCGATGTTTACAAGCGCAACCCCAAGACAGTGAGCTGCATCAGAAGATGAAGATGGTGAGGTTGAGTAGCCTGGATTTATATAGAGAAATCCTTCAAATGTCAACTATGCCATCTCACTTAGAATAACTCGTTATCTAAAAATCTCACTTACAATCACTAGTCCAAACCCTGAAGCATTTTCGTCGCAGAAAACTACAAAGAAATTTTCAAGTCGTCGCATTATTAGCTGTCCAGAGAGTTGTTAGGGGAAGAAGGAAAGTGACTCAAGCGAGTTGAACGGTGGCAGCATTTTTCTTGCCGTCACGTCTGTGTATATAGTTCATCTAGGACAAATTGATGGAATGATGACTTCTTTTGAATGAAGTTTATCGGGGAATCATGCCCTATTACGTTAGTCCAGTATTCATATCTGCTAAGGGCCTGTTTGATCCACCAACTAAATTTTAGCTGGCTAAATTTAGCTGCTAGCAATTCAAACGGTCCAGCTAAAAGACCAGCTAAAGTTTAGCTAAGTTTAGTTGTTTCAACATAGCTAAAGTTTAGTTAAGTTTATTAGCTGGAGAATTTAAACATCCCAGCTAAAGTTTAGCTAGAAGAACCCTCAGCTAGCTAAAGTTTAGCTCTAAAATTGGAGCTAGCTAAATTTTAGTTGGGTGGATCCAAACAGGGTCTAAGTGCTCGTTTTTTTTTAAAAAATCTGCTATGTGCTTGTGTATACTCTACAAAATGAAATCTGAAATTTGTCCAAATATAAAGAGCCTAGACCAATCTGAAATTTGTCCAAATATAAAGAGCCTAGACCAACTTTTGTAGCAGGTATAATAGGATACTACTCCTTTCATTCTAAATTGTAAATCATTCTAGCTTTGTTAGGTACATAGATTTTGAAGAAAGTTCCTTAAATACCATTGAAACATATACGCTTCCTTTATGCGTGCCATTGAAAATTACGTGTTCCCTTCATTGTCATTGGTTTGTAATTTTAGTCCCCACTGAGTGCCCCTATAATGTGCGACTATTGTTGGTTTTCCTTTTAAGTCCCACGTGTACACCGTTAAGTATTACTAGGCAATACAACAAACGTCTTGTGTGCACTAGCAACACCGTTCAGCCAGGCACCGAGCGGCATGCACGGGCGAAGCGAGGTAGCCGGCTGTCGTTTGCGCGCTCGGGGCTGGAGGTGGCGCGAGCGTGAGTGCGGTCGGTGAACACGCCGTGGAAGATACGCGACCAGTGAATACACGGCAATGACAAGCACGAAGCTGGGAGCCTGGGAGGTGGCGGAGGTGGCTTACACGCTGATGAGGGCAAGGCGGCATGAATCCAAGGCACAGCAAGCGTGTGGGCAGGGGTGGGGCGAGCCCAGGCGACAAAGGCGTGGGGGAGGAGACGCGACCCATGGGGGCGGAACGCGGCATGCGCGCGGGGTGGCGAGCATGAGGCCGACGGTGGCGGTCCACGCGGTGGCACGCACGCGGCTGATGATGGCACAAGGGCGAGCTGCGAGCGCTCGAGGGCGGCGAACATATGACAACGGCGAGCACGAGGCCGACGAAGGCGGTCCACGCGGTGACGCGCACGCGGTTGACGATGGCACGAGGGCGAGCTGCGAGCGCACGAGGACGGCGAGCGTATGGCGGCGGCGAGCACGAGGCTGACGGGGGCGATCCACGCAGTAAGAAGAGGCACGGCGCGGGCGCTGGGAGCTGCAGCGGCTCCGCAGCCAGCAAGTACGCAAGTCAGCTAGCAAGCAGCCAGCGCATGGTGAGGGCTAGGGGCAGGCTGGCGCGCCCTGTTCGCAGCTCAGCACTTGTAGGCAGCAGCCCGTGGGTGGACGGCAGGCGTTCGGCCGCGTCCTGGCCTTGTGCGCCGTTGGCGCCGTGGGTAACGGAGTTTTTTTTTTTAGACGTAACATAATTGCATATAAGGCAACAAAAAAAACGGAGTATAAACCAATGACGATGAAGAGAATGCGTAATTTTAAGTGGCATAGAAGGGATGAGTATATCTAGTGGCATTCAAAGAATTTTCTATATATACTCGATAAGGTATTGTTTGGATGCGCATGTATTCATGTGAATCCACATGTGTTGAGGTAGATTAGAGTGGAATTAAACTAAATTCCATCATAATCCACTTCAACACATGTGGATTGAAGTGAATACACGTACATCCCAATCAGGCCTAAGGCAGAACCAAAACCAATACAATGAATCTCAATTTATATGTAGTTCCTAGGTCTATCCTTGCCAGTTGCTGCAACTGAATCTGTGTCTCAGAATGAACAACCAGAGATAGGCTAATTTGATGAGAAGAAAAAAAAACATACATAAAGAAAATGTTGCTGAAAGTCAAGCAGAGAATCGGGACTACACACGGCTTGGGAAGTTGTCTCATTTGACCCCTGGCAAAATGGACCAGAGCAACGGGCCTACTTCATGCCGCTTTGCTACCAGGATTGTTGTTGACTTTGGAGCCAACATGTATCAAGCCAATCAGAGCTCTGTTTGGTTGACTTTGCCTAAGGACCAGTAGAAAAATGGATATATTTCCAGCTTAAGCAACAGGTGACCTCAAATTCTATTGTTGCCACATAAATAGTTTAAGCAAGAATGTAGGGTATGCAAGGAGATATAAAAGACTTCATTTTTCTCTTATATTTCACGTGTCTAGGCAACATGTAATTTTATCATTGTTTGACTATATAAAAAATTATGAGTTGTCTCCTATGATGATGAGTTGTCTTTTTAATTGATTAGTTGGTTATCTAAGATTGTTGTCTCAAAATTCATACTTGAAATATAGCAACTCTTATAAAAGTTAGGGGCAACTGGTCATCCAGCCATGCTCTTGCACAACCTAATAATTTTCAAGAGATATCAGTGATTGGAATTCATAGATAAATATGGGACTCAGAACTAATCAAAATCAAAATTACTTACATATTTACTCTATCTCATTTGTTCATATTCAAACACAATACTCACACAGATACTTTCTTATCTGCTATATATATATGGTTATGATAGACTATTTTTGTCATCACTATGCATATTTCTTTGTCTCTATTCACAGTTTTTTCGTCTGTATCACAACCAATGTATGTTTGGCGTGTGTTTAGTTGAAACCTTAGCATGAGCTATGTTTTTAACATGACAAATATATATACTCGCTGCATATATGTATGTAACGTCTGCATAGTTGCAAACATCATTTATGTCTATATATTAAGTCTGTTTTCTATAGTAGTGATACATGTGGGAAATTTATATTAGAAGCACATTTAGAGTACTTTGGAATGATCATGCTGAGAAAGAACAAAGTTACATATGCCTTCCAACAGTAATAACAGCCAAATTTTCCTACTCAAAGGAAAATAAACTAAACTTCTAGCTATGGTATGAGAAGTAGAACTTTGCCCCATAACAACGGAAGATAGCAAAATCCAGCCCAACACCGCAGTATGGATGGCCCAACAGTCCAGCCCAATATAGCTCGATTTTCCAATATAGTGCCCGCAGCCGCAGGCCGCAGCGATAGGCGACGGTTAATTAACTGACCAAACCGCCATGGCTCGCGACTTCGCGCCTTCCCCTTGCTTCTCGTGTGGTCAATCTCCCGCAGGCCGCCGCCCAACACAAATGGTCAACTCCAAATCCGGCACGCCACCCAATGGATCCACTGCCGGCAGGCCGATCGATCGCTCCCTGCGTCGCAGACTGTGGAAGGACGGCGAGAAGCAGAAAGAGTACGGGCGCGATGGAAAGGCTTGTCAAAGGACTGGAAGAGGCGTCGTGCTAGACGAAGGGGTGGTGGTTGCTGAGACGAGGAGGGACCGGCGGTGCGGCTCCGGAAGATACCTGGACGAGGGGCAGCGGTCGACGTGGGCCGAGGTGCTCGCCACCTGCCCGATGCAATGCCCAAGTGGAGGAATTATGCGAGGTTTACATAAAAGCTCTCAGCGTCTGAAGGGTATTTGCTCGGCAGGTGGTCTCCGTGTTCCGACCAGAAACCAGGCGATCAAGACCGGAGGTGGGAAAGCGTGGAACATGATAGAAAGCATCAATAGCATATCCCCGCGCCCACTCAACGGCACAGCCATGTTCAGGGTTTGGGCTTTCTTATGTTTTTTTTCTGAAGAAAATTTCTTATGTTTTTTTTTTTGAAGAAAAAATCTTATGTTTTTTTCGGCACACTTTTATGAGTCCAACTGAGTGCATTGTATCGTGTTAACTACTTCAGGATGAGAGAGGTGACATGATGGGCGGAGGATCAGATAGCACCACTGGCATTGTCAACTGCAGGCCACAGCTACAGACTTCGCAATGCGGAAGAGTGCAACAGGTTTATATATGTCCTGCTTGTTTTCTCATGGTTATCTCCGCTATCACTTTGCTCCACTTGTTGACTATAGGTCTATAGCTCTATGGTTTGATATCTTAGGATGGACAAGAGAGAAGCAGTGGAGATTAGGTGGCTGTAGGGGAAACAAAGCATCATAGAGAAGACCAAATCAGGTTACTTTTCAGTTTCTGTGAATATTCGAACAGATTCATGCCATTGGCAGTTCCTTTTTCTCTGTTTTTCTACTCCAAACATAAAATTGCTGTGACTAATTGTTCATAAGTATATTATATCTGAAAATATAGCATCCAAGTAGTATTAAATTCTTCAATATGTTTTTCTAGATTGGTTTTCCATTGGTGCAGTTCATCAATGCTGTTTGGTTTCAATAAAGTACTTATCATATGTGTTCATAACAGTATCCGCGATCAAAAGTTTAACTGTCCTCAGCATTGGTACCAAGTTTGGCCTCAATCTCACCTTTGTTGTTGTAGTACTTTGTAATCTGTTTCAAATGTATGAAAACACCACTTATTTGTAACCTGACTGAGTAGTGTTGGTAGCCACAGCTAAGATGAGTTTGACTAAGTTAGGCAGCCGTTGGCTGTAGCCACATCTATGGCAAGATTCCTTCTCAACCAAGGATACAAGAATCAGTCACCCAGCAGGAGGAGCATGAAGAATCTGCTTTTATTGAGGAGATCTCAAGAAGTGCTCCAATCAAGTACTTGCATTGGTATTTGGTGGTGAAGGAGGCCACGTCTCAGGACTATGAGGACTTCAAGACAATCCTGACATCCCTGTGGTTTGATTTGTGTGGAAGAGGTGTCTGCTCTAGTAGTTCTTCTGCCTTTGAACATGTGTTTGTTGGAGAGATCAAGGGTCAGAGGCAAGGCGACACTGAAGTATCAGGCTTCCACAACTGGATTCAGGCAAGTTCTTGACTTCTCGTAGTGCTGCAGCATCATAATTTTGTTTGTTTCTGTATTTGAATGAGATTATGATGGTGTTGGAGACTAATGTGCTGTTTTACCTGGAAGAATCCAATGTCAATGCTGATTACCAAGGTTATATATTCCCAGTGAGGCGTGGGGAGTTGGTTAGTATCATCCCAATATACTTGTGGTACACATATGTGATATATCATAAGGGAGCTAAACCTTTTTAATTGTTCTGCGGCCAAACTCTGAAACACAACTTGATATTCAGTTTCAAATTGCACTACACACTGCTTCTTTGCTGGAGAGGAAGATAACCATGTAGATATTGGCCCATATTCAGTGAATATCAAGTGCTACAGGTTGGGGCATAACAAGACTGGCTCAGCTTTCCCTAATGCAGAAAACTGATTGTCTGGTGGCCATGTACTGAAGGTCAGTAAGGTTTCAAGCCAGTTTCTATCAGCAAAATAAAATTTTTTGTTCAAGAACCTGCAGCTTTGTTGCAATATGCACTGTATGATGTAACTCTTGATCAAGATATAAGTACATCTTAAATAAAAATATGTTTTCCTTTTCTTGTGCTTAGTACTTGCTCTTTAGGAAATCCAAGAAATCAAATGTACACTAGCGGAACACTGTACATTTGATTCATTTCTTTAGGAACTTGTACGAAGTAAAGCTTCAACCCACTAATAAGTCAAAACTCTTGGAGGTATATTTCACCATATTAATTTTAAAATAACATAATAATAATTCGGGACCAGCACTATAGGAATTACATTTTGCACATGGGATCCTCCCAGGAAAGGAAACTGATACATGTAACAACTCAGCGTACATGCTCACGGTTATAATTTATGTTGCAGGAGTAGGAAAAAAAGAAACTGCTATGATCCTAACTTTACAAGCTGAAATCATGCAGTAAAAAATAGGGCACAACATGTATTTCATACCTAAAAGTCTAAAACAGAGGGCCTTAAAAATACCACTAGCGACTATAGAATTATCAGTCAATGGTAAAAAGCAAAATCCAGTATGGAAAGGAAGAATTTGGCACCTTTAATACTATCTACCTTTACAATGTTCAAAGTTGCAGTCAAACATAGAGAACTGAATTACATTTCACAACTATGATCCTTTATAGCAACGAAACATTTACAATAGTAACATCAACCCTACCTATAAAAAGCACACAAGTAAAAAGAGAATGTTTGGTCACCTAATAGATTTACACTGACATGGTGAAAACATCACCAACGATCCTATATTCATAAATCATAACCACTTAAAAAAGTAGAGTAAAAAAAAAGATCACAACTACAACTCAAAATTATGTAGGAGTTGGAGTAGCCGCAGTCCTCATGAGCATAAATCTCCTCCTCACAATGCTGTTTGCATTCTCACCTAGGGCAGCCAGATGAAGCATCCTCCGCCTTGCAGATGCCACGGCAACATCCTCTGTGGTTGGTTTTCCAGATACTTCCTCTGGTGGTGAAGTCTCACCCAAACTCCCTGTTTTCCCATCTATCTCCTTGTGCTGCATTGCTTGCTTCAGGCTCTCGACCACTTCTCTCATTGTTGGACGATCCCTTCTCTGCTTTGCAAGGCAGCTGTTGGCCAACTTGGCAATTTTTCTAGCGCCCTGCTTAGAGTAGTGGCCCTCAAGCCTTTTATCTATAATCTTGCTGAATTGCTTACTTTCAACGGGATACAGCCTCACCCATTCCAGAAGTTTCTGCTCGTTCTTGGGACGGTTCCTCTCCATTGAGCGCCGTCCAGTGAGGATCTCATATAGAACTACTCCAAAGCTCCATACATCACTCTTTGTAGTGAGATGGCCTGTCTCAACATAATCTGGAGCTGCATAGCCCAAGGTCCCCATAACCTGATTGCATAATTATTTTCATTGGGATATAGCATAAGATTTCAATAGAGCAAAATTCTGTAACATGACCAAACATAAGTTAAATAATCTTGTTCTGTTATATGAAGTAAAATCAACACATACTGCTGTAGAGACGTGGGTATCACCAGCTGATGGTCCTTCCCTTGCCAGTCCGAAATCTGAAAGTTTTGCTCTAAACTCCTCGTCCAGCAGGACATTTGAAGCTTTGAAATCGCGATATATGACCTGTAATGACAAAACACAAATATATCTCATTGTTTTTTTGGAAAAAAAATCAAATCATATTGACTAACTTGATTGTCAAAGGGAAGATGCACAGAGCAGCAAATGATATTTATAGAACATGTTTCTCTTAACCATGTTCGCATTCAATCAACATGACACTCAATAACATTGTCTAATCCAAGAATATGAACAATCCAAGGTTTCAGAATGTGAAAAAATAGATAACTCATAACACAAACATTTCAATTTCCAAGAATGTATGAATGTGCAAGCCCAAGTTTTGACCTGATCTATGATAGATCTATTATTAATGTCCAGTGATTCAGTGCGGATTACCACACTCAGCATTTTTAGATATGGTTCAGTATGGATTATCACAATTCAACATTTTAGACAGGTTACCATACTACAATTTTGTGCTTGTAACATTCATGTGGTGTGCAAATCAGTTATTTGTTCAATTTATACTGCATGCTCTTTCTCATGTAACCTAATCTATCACTCTCAAAGAAAAGTTATTGTGTATTTTAGATAGGTTACTATTAAAGAAAAGTTATTCTGCATTTTAGATAGGTTACCATACTAAAAAATTTGCACTTGTGACATTTCCTGTGATGTGCAAATCAGTTATTAGTTCAGTTTATACGCATGCCCGTTCTCATGCAATCTAATCCAAGTTATTCAGTAGGGTTCAGGATAACCTTATTTATCTGTGGAGTACCGAGCTGATACCTGAACTTCTAATCCCTCATGGAGGTACAGCAATCCCTCAGCGGCATCCAGCACTATCTCCAACCTGATGTTCCATGGAAGGACGGGGTATGCTTTATTGAATAGATGATCGTCCAGGGTCTTGTTCGTCATGAACTCATAGACCAGTAGCCTCTGAGGACCTCGCTCGCTCCGAGCAGCGCAGTACCCAATGAGCTTGACGAGATTTGGGTGCTCAACAACCCCCAGGAAATGAACTTCTGTCAACCATTGCTTGTGGCCCTGATCAAGTCGGGAGCAGGAACAGAAAACTCTTGAGACTTGGATGCAGATGAATATGCCAGAATGAGATAACCTTGAACTTCTGAAATGAAATAGTGCTAGCATCACCAATTCACCATGCTTATCACACATGTTAGTATGCTGCGTTAGCAGATTGCATGGTACCGTTAGGCTTCACAAAGCCATTAGCGAAATGAATTCTACACAGTTATGCAAGGTACGGTCCATTTCATGATCCAAAAACAGAGTCTCAGTGTAGTTCTACGGGATGTATGGCAGGCAATATACTGTAAAACTGCTGATGAATTCGTGATCAACCAAGACAAGAAACCACCGATCCATACGACGATACCTGATGACCATTGGGATTGAGTTTCTTGATGGCAACCACCGTGCCGCCGGCGGGCCCGCCAGGTAGACGGACGACGCCCTTGTAGACGCTCCCGAAGCCGCCCTCGCCGACCTTGAGCAGGTGACTGAAGTCGCTGGTGGCGGCCCGGAGCTCCCGGAACCCGAACTCGCGGAGGGTGCTGGCTCCCCTCTCCTCGTACAGCTCCGGGATGCTCCGCGCCGACGACACCGAGACCGAGCCTGACGACTTGCTCGCCGCCGGCAGCATGACCGCGCTCGAGTCCTCGGAGTGGCTCGTGCCGACGGCCGACGACGCCGTGGAGAAGGTCAGGTTGGAGGGCGCGCCCGTGGAGACGGTGGACGGGAACGAGGCGGCCGCCGGGGACGCCGGCGCCGCCCGACGCTTCTCGCCCGCGCCCCTCTCGGTCTCCCTGCTGCTGAAGCAGCGGAAGCAAGACATCGCTTGGAGTTGGAGCAAGACGGCGGCGGGGCTCAGCTCGGGGTGGCTTCTTGTCTTCGTCTTCTCTATCGCCTCCGCCTCACCGCCTCAAACTACGGCGAGATCCTCCAACAATCGCGATAGGAACAGAGCCTCTCATTTCCTCCCTTTCTGAATCAAGAACATCTCGCCCAGCTCCTAGAAACCAAACGGCTGGCGGCTTGACGGCGCAGCGAGGCAGGGACGGCGGGCATGGGGAGGCGGCACAGGCCCAGCGAAGAGGTCAAAAGATTGAAGCAGGAGTATTTGACGCTGGACTCCCTGCGAGTCCAAGGTGAACAGGAAGCTGGGAAACGCAGCCCTGGTTTAGTTTTCAATTTCAACCCCAAATTTCACTATGCTCTTGTTTAGTTCCCCCAATTCTTTTCCAAATTTTACTATGCAAAAAAAAGATTCCCCGTCACATCAAAATGTCAGCAAATGCATGAAGTACTAAATATTGATGAAATCAAAAACTAATTGCACAGTTTTGTTGTACTTTGCGAGACGAACATTTTAAGCCTAGTTAGTCAAAATTTGGATAATTTTTACCAAATACATACGAAATGCTACAGGAATTCTGATACAGTGTTTTTCTCCCCAATTCACTCATCTAAACGAGGCCTATACAACATCAAAATACCGGCACATACATGAAGTACTAAATATAGATAAAATTAAAAACTAATTACACAGTTTTATTGTACTTTACGAGACGAACATTTTAAGTCTAATTAGTCAAAGTTTAAACAATTTTTACCAAATATAAACAAATTGCTACAGTACGCATTCAATACGCACGGTAGCCGTTCAGGAGCCCCAAAGCTTCTTTCTCGTATAGGCATACTCGGGAAGCCTGTTCGCATGAACCAATCAGCCATGCCGTTTCAGTAAAATAGCAGTACTTTTTTTTATCACGAACCAGCATCCGTATCAGCGGTTTTTCGCTCGTAAGCCTGTGTGGGAAATGATAAGAAATCGGGAGTCAAACCAAGGTACTTGGAGAGCGACGGCAGAGGAGATTGGTGGGGATGCAACTGCAAACTGCAATAAACCCTCGCCCCCCAACTTCGCCTTCTTTTGACCTTTTCTGCTGCAGTCTACTAGTAGTACGTAGTACCATATGGTCGTCTTATCCAATTTCTAGTGGTGTTTTCTGCAAGGTTATAATTTATAAACTGTTTGCTCCCAACTCTCACGTATTCAACCCGTCCTCCCCAAATTCTCACCAGAGCAATTTCGCAGAACTGTTTGTAGTTGTAGCTGACCCGGATGACTGGTATCTCGGTCCCCATAGTCAGCAAACCTGGATACGTATCCATTAAAACTTCAGTTTCTTATGGTTAATACGAACGTTTCTGAGCCCGTTCACTCTAAGTTTTTTTTAGGCTGCCACTACAACCTTGGCTGCAAAAGTAAAACTAGGAGTAAAAAACACCAACAGTCCTCAAAGTTATATGAAGATGTCATCTAGATTTCTAAAATTCTAAAATGCATTTTTGGCTCTCTGAAGTTGTAACGGGTCCTATCTAGGTCAAAAAAAAAGGAATTTACTCGACCCGCTATCCTACATGGCATTGATCTGACAGATGAGATCCACATGTTAGTGGTCTCAAATGATAAAACTCAAAATTAGAAATTTGTCGATCTCATCAAGAGCCACAATTTTCTTATACAAAGTATATTATTTTTTTAGCATCTTAATGACATTAAATGACAAAACTCAAAACTAGAAATTTGTAGCTCTCATCAAGAACCACAATTTTCATATGCAAAGTATCCTTGTCCAACATGATACAAGAAAGATATGATTTTTCTAAGGCGGCAAGCCCCGGTACGCGATTAATATGTTGTTGAACTTTATATTATTTTTTAGCGCTTTAACGATTTCTAGTGAAAAAAAATGAAAATTATAAAGTTATATATCTTGTCGAAAGCTACAATTTTCATATAAAAATCATCTTCATCGTTGATCGTATAAAAAAGACGATTTTTGAAGGTGGAGCCCTTGTCACTAATATGTGGCTCCCATATGTCAGACCCATGCCACGTAGGATAGCGCGTCGGGTAAATGTCCGTTTGGAACTATATGAGACCTGTTACAGCTTCAAGGTGCTAAAAATGCATTTTGAAACTTTGAGGACCTAAATGACACTTCAAGACAGCTTTGAGAACCGCTGGTGAATTGAAGCGAGCATGCACTTAGGTCTGTTTAATGAATAATTGCTTATCCTGGTACTGCAATAGAAAAAAATACAGATCTAGATATCTGTTGTCGATAAATTATTTGAAAAATAAATCCTAATTCACCGAGCGAGTGACCCCGCCCACCCCCGCTTTCCACGACCACCCGTGGTCGCCTGTGATGTTGTAAGGATCATGTGCCTATGATCATATCTTTTAGTTTTAGCAATTGAATTGGCAACATAAGCATAGGACTAACATGTGGGTTGAAGATGTGTTAGATAGGTTATGATAGGTCCTAGGGATCAAGGACAAAGTTTGATCAAGCTCCGAGTTGAAACGGGAAAGAAACAACGAAGATTTCCCAAAGATTCCTCATCGATGATTAGTGTCGTGTTTGGGCTGTCGTCTTAGACCATAATATTAGCACAAGAATGACCTCTTAAGGCCCCCTTCATGGAGAATCCTAGATATAAAAGTGATTTTCTATCCCTCCCATTTCCCCGTAAGCTCAACATAGCCCCTCCCCTCCATCTTCCCTGACCCTGAGGCCACCGCCCGCCTCTTCCTACTCTAGCCTCCTCCCTGCCGAGGCCGCTGCTCCTCCCTACCTAAAGATGGCAACGGGGAATTCCCCGTCGGGGGACAGGCCACCATCCCCGTCCCCGTGGGGAAAGAATATCCCCGTCCCCGTCCCCGTCCCCGTCCCCGTCCCCGTGAACGTTGTCGGGGAAAACTTCTTTCCCATCCCCGTCCCCCGTGCGGGGAAAAATTCCCCGTGGGGATCCCCGTCCCCGTATAAATGTAGTTTGCTTAGAGATATCAACGAGGATCGAGGAATAATCGAGCAAGATTTCGTATTACATGTCGAAGTCTAAGAGACATCAATTTTGCATCACATAAATTCCAACGAAATTACAAAGCAAAAATAAATAAGAGATCCAAAAGCGCATAAGACCACGAATGTTCACATCATAGGCTTCTAGATTCCATCTTCAGATTCATCTTCCGTGAGTCCATGAGCCACTAACGAGGCTTGAATGCTTGTGCGGAATCTGGTGCTTCGGTGTTGCAACAAGAGGAAGGGAGGTACCGAGATGGGTGGTAGGATGGGGATCTCGTCCGCATGTGAGTGCTGGGCTGCTGGCGCATGAGCAGCGCAGATGCCTGGTGACTAGCCGATGAGCCGACGGATGACGCACGCTGGTGGATCTAGTGGCGATGTGCTGCACTGGTGCTGCTGTGCTGGGGGCGGCGGGCGACAGCAGGGGCTGGAACTGGATGCTGGAGCCGCCTGAACCGGAAGAAGAGGAACGGATAGGGTCGGCTGGCTGGGTATGTGGAATTAGGGTTAGTGATGCAGGGCGCAGGAGTTATATACTGCTACTGCTGCTGGGCCTTTAGATGGGCCTGGACGTCTGGCTAGTTTGCTCTTCGCTGCTCGCGCGTGCGCCGGCTTGCACAGCGGGGCGGGTTAGCGGGGAACGGGGTCGGGAATCACGTAACCATCCCCGTCCCCGCCATCCCCGACGGGGACAGAAATTATACCGAACCAATCCCCGTGGGGAACAAATTAGTCCTATCCCCGTCCTCTAATAAGAGAATTCCCCGCGGGGAATCGGGGATCGGGGCTCCATTGCCATCTTTATCCCTACCTCTCCTCCCTCATCCCCCTTTGTTTCCCTAGACAATAGATCTCCCCTATCCGCTAGCTTCATTGGTGGCTCGCCCGACCCCTCCATCACCGGCCAGCGCACATGGCGTTCCTCTCCTTCATCCTCCTCCGCGAGCAGGGCATGCATTGGTGCATCTATGTAGGCAGGCAGTGATGGGTGATGAGTGGCTTGCGGGCGAGATCCATTGCTTCTTTTTTGGGAATTCTTTTGATTTGTGCTTCATCCTTGACAGTGTGAATGTGTACTTGCGCTTGGTCTATAAACGTGTAGTTGATTTGTAAACTTGTGATTTTTTTTGCGACAGCCTAGCCATGTTGGCACGTCCCATCGGGCTCATGGCACAATATCATGTCCAATGCAGTGTTTGGGCCACAAATTATACTTGTTGGGGTGCATGACACGGCCCATTAAGTTATCAGCGTCTATCGGACTATGCATAAGAGTCATGCTTAAATGGGCATACTAGGTGATCCGCGTGTATATATATATATATATATATATATATATATATATATATATATATATATATATATATATATATATATATATACTGAAGCCAGCTACAGAATGGCCCTGTTCTGCTGGTCATGTTTCGGCTTGTTTCAGCTTATTCTCTCTCACAAAATACTATTAAATCAGCCGAAACCAGCCGGCTTCGCAGCCGCATTCACGCAGCTGGCGCACCTGGCTGAACCAAAACCCCGTCCCCGCAGCTGATAGGGCTCGTAAATGAGCAAGCCGAGCGACCGAGCCGCTAGAGCCAATATATCAGGAGCCTGGGCTTGCAGCTGCGTAATCAACGCGCATGCAGGTCGACTTCCTTGCGCAGTAGCAGGCGGAGATTACGGTTGCAATTCACAGATGCCAGGCGGTAAAATGGTGGGTACGGATTCAGTATCTTTACGATCTTTTTAAATGATTTACTAGAATATACCCTTATATGTCATTCATGAAAATGTATTTACCAGAATTTCTTTCAGTGATTTACTAGAATCTATGCTCCGTAATGTGATTTTACAAGGATCTGTATAAATGATTTACTAGAATAATATGATATTCTACTAAGAACGATATGATTTACTAGAATAATGTAATTTTACGAGAACTTTTATGTATGGTAGTACTGTATTCAGATTCTGGAAATGGCGTCAACAAGTTACCATAGTAGCATTTACGACAATGGTATAATCAAATCTTCCATGTTTATTTTGATTTCTTCAGACGTCAGCCATGAAGGTCAAGGTTGATCGAGGTAAACTTCAACTTTAAATGGCCATTTACCCTTTGTCTAGACTGCATGAACTGGATAATGTCTCTCAAGTCCACATCAAGGGAACAGGTTCTACATATCTCACATTGTTGCGATACACAAAGCATATCATGATAAACCAATGTAACTAGCATGACATAATCTAGTCCTGACCACTTATCTTGGCCTTGGTGAAACAAAAAAAAAAAGTGAAACTAGCAAATGACGCCCCTCATCAACCACTTCTTAATCTGCACACAGCAATAACAATTGCAAAAGGAGTTAATTAGTTGCAATAACAAAATACTAGGCTTGCTAGTGAATCGATGAGTTATTATAGTAATAATAATAAAAGGTACAAATGAAGTAAGCAATACTGCTAAACTAGTGGTACTTGGATTAATATGAGCACAAGGGGAAAAGTATAGCATGAAGTAAATAGGTGAACAACAACTAAGTTTTTTCACAGGCATCCATAAGAATTGAGACTAAACTATTGAAGCACACTATCAATTAGACACAATCACACATCAGTACTTACTGGAAGATTGATCCTTATGATTTATAGGAAACAATAAATCAGAAATATATTAAATTACTATAACAGCAACCTTGCTTATGATTTTATTTTAAAATTTGGACCACATAACTAATTAGATGGAGTTACTATAAGACAATAATAATGCTGTCCCGAAGATCAGTCTTATATGATTTAAGCGAAACAATATTGTGATCGTTGTATAATGTGATTCTTTTAAATTACTATAGCTACGATCTAAGTTACGATGTAATTCAAAATTTTGGTTACCTGATATTTAATGGACACCACAAAGCCTGCAAGTGCCCAAAATTGATGGCATGAAACAGAATTGCCATAGGACAGTGATGCTTACCGAAAAGATTGGTCTATATGATTACCCAGGAAACATGGAAGACTAGTTTATATGATTTACACAGGAAACAAGTATCACAAGATTGCTGAAACCATGAACACTGACTGAACTAACAGATACCTGAATCTGAATGAGAACCAAAATTATGGAATCTGGTAAGGTTGATTTTCAGAAAACATGAGTAGAACGTGAACTCTAGCATAATAGGCAGAAGTCATTAATTATCACCTCAAGTCATCAGACTTATCATAACTATTGAATCTTAATTATCATGCTGAACCATCCAACTTATTGTAACAAAGCCATTTTGCAGTAATTGGTTACGATAATACATTTACCATGATGGTGATCAAGTTATGATAATACATTTACCGGAATAGCATCATCTACTTACTACAAAAAAATATAGCACAATGGAGTGATCAGGTTACTGATATTGATACGAGGAAGCAAAGAGGGACCAGCAAAATAAGAAACCATGCTTGTTTGAAAATGCAGCCACATTAAACATTGGGAATAGTCGCTTCTTTTTTTGGCGAACAGAATGAGGGTCCAGATACATATGGTCTAGCAAGCAGTTGTTGTTGGGGCAAACAAGGAACCTCCGCTATCATCTTGTGCTATGCAGTAACAATTTTTACTCATTAGATCTGAAACAAAGGTGTTCGTTTAAATAAAAAAGATCTAAAACAAAATAAATTCATTACCGGATTAGTGCTAGTATGGAGCGGCTCACCTGGATAGGCTGCATACCTTTTTCTTCACAACTGTTCATCGGAAGCTCGGAGCAGTGCGGATCGAGTCGTCGAGGCTGCTTCCTCGGCGGCCTTGAGGCTCCGCGCTGGCAGCACTAGCAGCGCGCTGTCTCCACCCCGGCACCCCGATACCCAATGCCGCGCTCGGGGGATACCGCTCGCGTGGGGTAGGTTGCGCTGGTGTTGGGTACCCCGTCCACGCGAGGCAAGGCACCACTGCTCGAGGACGCATCGCCGCCGGAGGGCCAATCCGCGTGGTGCGGAACGGGCCGACGCCAAGGGGCGGGATGGAGGAGGCACCGCAGCCATGCGCTGCCGCCTGCGGAAAAGGAGCACCGCCAGCAGCCACCATCTGCCGATCCGCATCAGCTGCCACCGTCTGACACACACCACATCAGCCGTTGAGTGGAAGGCCGCCGCCACCACCATGGGAGGCCGGATCTGCTAGGGGAAGAGGCGGTCGCCGCCGATCTGGATCTGAGAAGAGGTGGGGCCGGTGATGTAGGGGTCGTTGTCGCCGGTGTGGTCGGGGTTGCGGAGTGCCCATCCGAGTCCGGTGTCGCCTTCACGGGGAGCGGCAGATTTCTGGTTTCTGCGGTTCTTCTCGGAAGGGACAAGCGACGGAGGATTTGGGTACGTCCACCGCTCGGCTGGCTCGCGAGTCTCCAAATGAAACCGAGCCGCGAGGGTGAGGCACGCTGATGGCTCGACGAGCCGAGCCGGGAGTGTGGGGAGTGCGGTCGGGGGTGGAGCACTGGAGCACGCTCCAGGCTGGGCGGAGCTGCCGGTGGTTCGGTCGGTACGTTCAATTGGACTCGGCTACAGAATATATATATACCCTGTTCGTTTGAGCTACTTTTTAGCTATGGAGCAATGTTTTTTTCTCTCACAATATTTTAGCATAAGCCAAATTTCAGCATAAACGAACAGAGCGATAAACTAGTGCTAAGCACGAGTGTCAACTAAACGCCGTGATGTATTCATGTTTTTGATCAACAAAAGAAACACAAGAACTAGAAGAGAGTCTGCTGTCGGCCAATCTGGCTGGCTGAAAGTTATTTAAAAAAAATCTGGCTGGCTGAACGCTGAAAACTCAATTTACCTTGGCGCTGATCAGTCACTGTCGTCGTGTCGACGTGCCTCGTGACCAAATCCAGGCTATGCTGAAGTCATGACCCTGCTGTGCGTCCGTCCGTCTCATATCACAACAGTACCCTGCTGACTGATGTGACTAGGAAGCAAGTAGAAAGAGGAGTCTTTTCCGAGTATGCCATTATAAAAGTTTGCAATTCCTTCTGTGCCACTAAAAAAGTTTGGTGGACTTTAGCGTCACTGCTCCAAACATTTTTGCCCTCTATGCCACTAGATTAGGCTCTAACGGTGTCAAAGTACAGGTGTGAAAAGTCGAAAATATCCTTTGGTCTAAATATGTTATTAATTTTTTTTAGCATCTTAACGACTTCAAATGAAAAAACTTAAAACTAGAAAGTTGTAGATCTCGTCGTGGTCTACAATTTTCATATAAAAATTATCTTCATTTAATTATGTAAAAAAAGATATGATTTGATATGATTAATATGTCTTAGAAAAATAATATATATTTTTTGCAAAATTAAATAAAGACAATTTTTATATGAAAATTGTAGATCTCGACGAGACCTACAACTTTCTAGTTTTAAGTTTTTTTTATTTAAAGTCGTTAAGATGCTAAAAAATTAATAACATATTTAGATCAAAGGGTATTTTTGACTTTTCACACCTGTATTTTGACACCGTTAGAGCCTAATCTGACGGCAGTGGCATGAAGGGCAAAAAAGTTTGGAGCAGTGGCGCTAAAGTCCACCAAACTTTTTTAGTGGCACAGAAGGAATTGCAAACTTTTATAATGGCATACACGGAAAAGACTCTAGAAAGAGACTGAGTGCATCATCCAACGCCGGATCTTCTACTCCATTGTGGCCTTGTTTAGATACCAAAGTTTAGGGGCAAACTTTGCATAGTAAATGTCGCGTCACACTGTAGCAATTTTATTTTTATTTGGTAATAATTATCCAAACATTGATTAATTAGGTTTAAAATGTTCGTCTCGCAAAGTACAACAAAACTGTACAATTAGGTTTTTATTTCATCTATATTTAGTACTCCATATATGTGTCGGCATTTTGATGTGACGGGGAATAAGAATTCTGCATAGTGAATTTTGTGGCCAAACTTTGGTATCTAAACATGGCCCGTGTTACAAACTTGTTTCTCAAATTTGTTGACAGTACTTATGTTAGGAAAATACATTAATAGAGGAGAGAAAAGAGCCAAAGTACAAGCGATAAAAAAGGCCCAGATAAGAATTTTTGGCCCTCAGAGCAAAAGAAGCAAATGGCCTAAGCCATAAGCAAATTTTCTCTTAGGGCACGTTTGGCTGCTTCCATGTGGCCTGATCAGGCTCGGCGTATGCACCCGACGAGTGATTGGTTGGCTGCAGCACCGCCAGCCAGGCTCATCGCATGCAACTCAGGGGTGATTGGTTTCTTGCATCTCTATCTAGTTCGTGCCTGCAGAAATTGGCGCTCAGCCTAGCTCTCGGGAAATAAAACTGGATCTCGTTTCTCCGGAGCCTGGCTCGCTCACTGCTGGCCTGTGAGAGGGTGTCTCCAGAGAGCCGAGCCAGCTGGTACCCAGAAGCGAACCAAACGCACCCTTAGTCGCTTGGCTCATGCACTACACCATAGTCTAGCCTCTTCCTTGACCTTTGCAATCAGAGGCGGAGCTACGTTGGCACTCGTGGGTGCAGCCGCACCCAGAGAAAAAACGGAAATTAGTTAGTAGCACTAAATCTCCACCGTGTTTGCATCCCCCAAACCCAAACTCACGCACCCAGAGGACCAACCGATGAACCCAGCAACACTGCAACCATAGCAATGTAGCATCCAGCTCACTGCGCCAGGGAAAGGAAATCATCACTTCCTATTCGCTCGTACGTGCGACGCCTATGGCTTCTTGGGCTGTGTTTAGTTGAGAAAATTTGGGTGAAAAGTTACTGTAGCACTTTTCGTTGTTATTTGGTAAAATTTGTCCAACCATGGATTAATTAGACTCAAAAGATTCGTCTCGAACTTTACAGACAAACTATGTAATTAGTTATTTTTTTACCTATATTTAATGCTTCATGCATGCGTTTAAAGATTTGATGTGATAGGTGAAAGAAGAAATATTTTGGGTATGCATGCCAAGTGAACGCGGCCTTGGTTGTTATATATGGCATTCTTGGTTATCTGTTTAGATAAGTATTATAGGACTGAGGACCCACTTGGATTTTAATTTGTTTTTTGTGTTTATGATAGTAAGCAATTAAAATTTGATTCGCTTGTGCGAGTATAGGACCAGGTTAAGAGCAACATGACCAAGGAAAACTTGTTTGAATTACCATTATAAAACTTAAAAAGCTATCTGAGTTTGATTTTGTCCACGTTTAGATGCATGTAGTGTGAATGGATATGATAAGCATGTGTGATGTGTCCAAGCACTGGCGGAGCCACAGCCACCGCTTGGCGACCTAGGCGGCCGCCCGGGCTCGTTAGCTAAGCGCAAAAGAATTTTTCTTTGCATGGTAGAGAAACACTATATTTTTCTAGGTAAATATTTTTACGTAATGAGAACTGTCCGGGCTACTAAGAATTTTTGGCTTCATTCACCACTGTGTCCAAGGATCTAATAGTATGATCCTGTTTTGTTTGGTAAATAGTCTCTCAAATGTTCGGTATAGTTAAGAAAAATCTAATGACTATTACTATGGCATGTCACATATTTTTGTATGTAATATTTATAATTTTATATCCACGTATTTATTTAACAAAAGGGACTACGTCGGTACGCCTCATAATTTCCGTATTTATACAGCATATTAAGGGAGATTTGCGATAAAGTGGCGCACCCCCTCATTTCTACTCTAGCTCCGCCACTGTTTGCAATCAGTATCATGCATCAGATATTTATATTGATGCTCGAAAATCCATGCATTCCGCTCTCCTTGAAGCTCCCAAGTGACAAGAAGCGTCAATGATCTTACTGCTTTACATAGAACACTTATCGAGTTTTATATCCTTACAATGTACTACAACACCAATTAACTAGATAATGAAGAAGGTATAGCAGGTCAAAACCGTCAATACAACATAAATCAGCTCTAGCTCTCACGCCCCTGGCCAAGCCTGCGTGCAGGTGAAAGCCACATCATTTTAGGTTCAAAATGTGACAGCAGAAATATGGCACGATAGAAACGCATGGTGTGCCTATGACCGATCTACGGCTAGAAATGACGCACATATATATATGCAATCACTTTTGCAACCCATATATACATGCCACATGCGTGTACTCCGTATATGTTAACTGTTGAAAGGATGGACAACATGCATGAGCTAAAACTCGCTGACACATAAGTATCGAAGTGACGACTAAGGTCCTGTTTGGTTTTCACATATTAAAGTTTAACTCCCATCACATCAATATTGCGGCAAATGCATGGAGTACTAAATGTAGACTAATTGCATGCATGTCGGCACAGATTAGGAGTAATTTACGAGATGAATCTATTAAGTCTAATTAGTCTAAAATTGGAAACTTTTTGTCAAATAAGACGAAAGTGCTACAATGTTTGTTAAACTTTAACACTTCTAACCAAACAGGCCCTAAAATCTTGTATCTCATCTTTCAAGTGTTAAAAGAGTTGACATTATTTATGGTCTGCAGTAGCTAAAAAAAACATTTGGATTGAACTATATTATTTATGGAGCCAATGAGATCATAACTTTTTGGTACAATAGATCGATCCATGACCTTCAAAACTAACCTTAGGGCCACGGGGCGGGTAAGGCTAGGGCTGGGTCGGCCCATTCCTATCCCTAGGTGCGCAAGGAGCACACAATTTCCAGTGCATTGCATAGCAGGAGTCTAGGAGACGGTGCGGGGCACGTTCCTCGAAGGCTCGAAAGATCGTCACCACTCTCACTGGAGAGGAAAGGAACAGGCTATACGGTAGTAGTACCTCCCACAGCACAAGCCTACAAAAGCGATGGCATATGCCCGGTCCGCCGGTCGTGGAAGGAGACTAGTAGAGGAGAACGCCTCACGACGTGACTGTACATGCACTGTGTCGCAAGCACACGTAGGAGTACTCCTACACCTACTGTACTTAGTAGGAGTACTATAGTACTCCGTACATCCCTTTCTCCCACCGTTGTACTCTCTCGGGTCCGGAAACGAATGTAATTATAAGATTCGCGCCAATCAAAGTAAATTTATAATAAATAATATTTATATTTATATTTTTTAAAAAATTATTATGAAAATAAATTCTATAATTAATTTAATGATACTAATTTAACATCAGAAATGTTAATATTTTTTTTATATAATTTTGATCAAAGTTTAAAACTAATTGACTTCTCGAGAAGCGAGAATTATATTCTTTCGTAGACGGTGGAGGTAAACTCTCCTAGCTGTCCTATTACTACTGTACGTAGTACTCCGTCGAGTTTTTAAAAAAATGACTGTACGTCCGCCTGGTATCCTGGATTCCAATTCCTGTTGACTTCTGACTTGGGAACCAGAGTCCAGTCATCCAGAGACCAGAAAAGAGACTCCTACACGTCCTACGGCGATGATGATTGCCTCAGGTAGTCGCAGCTCATCTGCAAAATCAACTCAAACGGTGTCGTAAAACAGGAGTACACGGAAGCTTTGTTTGAAAATCACAAGGCAAAATCACAAAGTTTAGAAAATAGAGGTAAAATCCAAGGTCAACTACTTCTGAAATTTAAGTTCTCCTTAGTACCTGTGTTTCTTTTTCTGTTCTACTATCGTGGCCGAGTTGTGTACCGTTCTCCGGTAGGCTGCCTTTCATTTTCTGTCAGCAGTAGTCTAGCTCCGGGTTGTGGTAGCTTTTCAGTGGTTTGTTAATCGTTAGGGCTTGTAAATATTTGTAAATCTTTTTTTTTTCTATCGTCTAATAAAATCAGCTGCAAAGTTTTTTATCGTCTTTTCTATAAAAATCAGCATTGCCCGTTAGAATAGGGGCAAAAACATCAAATTCCCTAGAAAAAATCTCAATATTTTTTTTGATAGGAAAAAAATCTCAATATTTGGTTCTTATACTTCCTTCGTCAAGTATCTCATCACATGCTTATAGCAATAAGGGCGTGATTGGTTGATGATCTGCTGAGCCTGGCATGTACTAGCGAACCAAGTCCCAGTTATGCAAACTCCACATATACACGAGCACTTGATTGGTCATCTGTTTTCATCCAACCAGGTTAGTGAGAGAAACTTATTGGCTGCGCCCATACACGATGTCGTCCTGCATCGCTGGCACGCTCTCTTGCACGAAGCCAGCCAGGCCATGCAGAAACGAGTTTCATTTTAGTATCCGCGGAGACAAGCTGTGGCGTGCCTTTTGCACCGCTCAGGCTAGGCCCAAATACAAGTTCAAGCAACCAATCAAGCTATCCTTGCATCCCAGGGGCCTGGTCATGCCTCGTGAGGGAAACCAATCGTGCCCTAAGACTGACCGCACTCGCGTCCGGTAAAGCTCCCTGCAGTATCACGTAGAGGAGAAAAGAGCTGCAACGGCATCCTTTATATCATACGCTATCATACAGGATCCGACGCTATCCTCTATATTTTGTGTTGTACACTTCATGCGCTAAAGGACGGTGCAGGCTGCTCGGGAGGACGGCCGCGCACGAGAGAGGCGGCAGAAGAAAGAGAGTGCGTGGAAGAGTGTGCCAATTTTTTTCATAACAAAAAAATGTTATAACTCACAAATAAAAAAACTAAATTAAATTCCGATTGCACCATTAAATTCGTTTCAATAAATACTTCAAAACTAGATCTCACATGAATATATTTAGATAAAGTGACAAGTGGACACTCACAGTGGATAGAGGATGATATAGAGGATGGATGAGTGCGGAATAATTAGGTATAGAGGAGAGAATCTTGGTGACTAGAATGTATAGAGGATGAATTTAGAGTACCACGAGTACGGATAGCCTAAGAGGCTGTTTGGTGCCCTGATGAAGGCCGGCCAGGCTCACAGATGCTGGCCAGCGTTGTTTGGATGCTTGTGCTCGGCCACAGGCCTGGTCCAGTGCATGCAGGGAGCCCCTCGGAGCCTGACTTCCAGAAAACGGATTTGGAATCCGTTTTTGTCGGGCCTGACGGAGCGGGCGCAACGCGTGTATGCGTGTGAGAGGGCGCATGCACCAGGAAGGAGGAAAGCATGCCAACCAATCGGCTGAGGCTGCATGCGGGCGTGTGAATGCAACGTGAACCAAACAACCGACGCTGCATGCCACCAATCTGGCTCACGGGCGCCTGGCTCCCATATACTAGCCTGGCTACCTAGAGATGAGAACCAAACGCGCCCTAAATTGTTAGTCGCACGTCGAACACCATATGCATGAGAGAGTCTACATAATCATCTTCCCTAAATAAAAAGAGTCTACATAATCATCTTCGGAGAAAATGCCAACGGCACTGCATGTAAATTTAGATTATTATGGTACAAGCTGCACGCCTGCACATCTCGGACTTCAATTTCAATTAAACTTTTCATAACAACTTGTTTGGATTTTGATTGGTGGTGTTCCATTGAAAACTTCGGATCTAGTAGATCACATTTAAATCTGGATACAATACAATGCTTGGTCTACAAATTTAAAGCTGCGGCAGTAACATGCTGGATACAAGCACCGGAACTCACTGTCTCTGGTAGATCACTCACTCAAACCGGCCTACAGGCACTGGCAGTAACATGCGGTTTTACATTTCTCCGATCCAATGGTTCTACCACTACAAATGCCATTTTGAGGCGAGACAGCTAGGCAGGAGTAAAAGCAATGGCGTCTGGCCTTCATCCCGAACTGGAAACCTATACGATGGAAACCACACTGGCAACCGGGCCCCGCATTTCGAGTGAGAAACTCGGGGACCGCTGCAGCAAGACGTTTCCGTTTCTCGTGATGATGCTCTCCAGTCCAATCTCCACCAGCCAGCCACCAGAGACTCTTTTCTGTAACGCCACTGACAGGTGGGGCCCAAAGCGCACGGCGAGGACGCTTCCTTTTCCCAGCTCTGGTTTCCTATTCTACACGCGCGCACAGAACAGAGCCCCCTCGACCTCGAGAGCGAAAACCCTCTTTCGCCGCGCCGCTTCCTCTCCCACCCACCGCCGGCGATGCCCGCGCCGCCACCAGCAGAGGCAGGGAAGGGCCGCACCACGCAACGCGTGATCATCGTCATCGATAGCGACGAGGAAGACGGCGGCGTCGGCGGCGGCGGCCGCCAGGCAGGGCGCGAGCCTGGCAGCGGCGCCTCGATCGCCGCCGCCAGCGAGTCCATAAAGCTCGTCAAGCCAGAGCCCGTCGACGATGCGGGCTTCCACCCGGTGGGTCCGGGGGCGCCGCGCCTTGGGGTGGTGCCTATCTCGCCGCGGGCACAAAACCCCCGCGCGCCGTCCTCGCCACGGGCACAAAACCCCCGCGCGCCGTCCTCGCCACGGGCACCAAGCACCCGCGCGCCGTCCTCGCCGTCACCGGTCGCCGTGGAGGTCCGGAATCAGCCCGAGATTATCGCCATCTCCGACGACGACGGTTCCCGATTCCGTGGAGCCGTGCCGCTCGACATGATCGAGGGGAGCGGCCGTCGCGTGAGGCGCGTCAAGGAGGAGGCTTCCGACGACTTGGACTGCGATTGGGTTCGTTCAGCGGAGGCGAAGCGCGCCTTGGTGGCGGTTGTGGCCCCCGGAAGCTCTCACGTGAAGAGGAAGCGGAAGAGAGGATCGCCCGGCGCAGCCAAGCCCGACGCGCGCGGCGGCGGCGGCGTTCACGCGTTGGACCGGAATTCGAGCGCTTCAGGGGCTGGGCGTCGCACGGCCACGGCGTGGATGGCCGACGACGCGAGGAGCTCTAGGGATGTGAATAGTAGAGAGGCAAGCAAAGGCGTGGGTGATCGGCCGGGTTCGGCCAAGAAGGCCCTCGTGTCCAGCGAGGAATCCAGGGGTGCACCGGGAAAGGCGAGGAGTGGAGGAGGTGCGAGAAGGGGGAGGAGCGCTAGTGTGGCACCGGCGAACTGGATCGGCACCAGCATTGGATCGCGGATCCGGTCAAGGTCGCGGAAGCAGGGGACAGTGCAGTACTCTGCTCGAGTGTCGTCCGAGGATACATGGGAGGACGAAGTGCAGGAGCAGGAGCAGGAGAGAGTGGAAGATGTGGAGTCCATGGAGGTAGATGATGATGATGACGACGACAACAATGGGGCTGGCAATGGCATACAGCAAGAGAGTGAGCAGGACGAGGCTTTGGAGGGAAGGAGCAGGCAGGATAGCCATGCTTTGATGGATAGTGAGGAGGAGGTGGGGGAAAAGGAATTGTCGGAAGAGGAGGAAGGTGGCAATCAAGAAGAAAGCCATAGCATCTACGATGGCGAAGGAGAACTAGAAGAGGACGCGTCTGAAGAGATTGAGCAGGAAATGGATGAAACAGGGGAGGAGGACGAACAGGAACTGGATGGAACAGGGAAGGAGGACGAACAGGAACTGGATGGAACAGGAAAGGCGCAGCCATTCACGCCTAGCAATACCATTGCAGGTAGCAGTATGAGGTCAGGAGGCGATGACACGCGAGTCTTCAGGAGGAGGGTTTTTGAGGGCATATATTTGCCTCAGAAGCCACGCAAGACTGTTGGCAAGGGCATCGGAGGGCGGACGCGATCACAGCGAAAATGCAAGGACAAAAAACTGCTCAGACGTGGAACTTTCAGTAAACCCTACAATATTGATATTCCAGACTCGACTTCTGATTCTGAAGAGGATAATGAACCTCCAGCGCCACAGCAAGGACTCCTGTCATCAAGTGAGGAAGACAACATAACTTTTGGCAAAAGGAAGCGCAGAAGAACAATGAACAAGAGATGGCGCAAGAGATCGAGTACCAGTAGTGACGAGGAGTACAGAGCATATGCTAAGGACGCCAAAGATAGGCCTTTTCGGAGGCTGAAGAAGGGGCTATCCCATCTTCAGGCTGGCAAGGAAGGTTGCAGAAAGTATGATGATTCAAATCCTGGGCATGCCAAATACAATGGTCCAAATGGCGAGAACCCAATGAACATGTCCAATGAACAGGATGGTATTTTCTTCAAAAGAAAGGCACATACGATTCGAATGAAGAAGCGCGATCAAGCAGCGAAAGCTGCATATGATGAACTCCTTAATTCCCTGTTTTCTGGCTGGGAGGATCATATAAATGATCCTGATCATGCAGCAGCTGGAAATAGTTTGCCTTTGGTGTTCACATTCGGAGATGATGATGCAGAAGAGAATATAGAAAATGACAAGTATCAAGAAGACCTGTGGAGGGAATGCGACATTGCTTTTGAATCCATGAATATTGGTTCCAACAGCTGTGAAGAGGTATTTAACCTTATGTTATATATCATTCAGTTTATACTTGTTTCTAATCAAGGTGTTTCTGATTTTTTTTTTTTGAGGTCAGGTGTTTCTGATTTTACGAATGTTGTATTTAGTTTGGAGTGGTTGTCTTGAGCTTGGATTCCCTCAGAAAAATGCATGCTTGCATTGATGGATTCTGTGGATTATGCATTTTCTCTTACTCCAATACATTTAAGATCCAAATAAAAAGCTAATGCTTACACTACTGTGTTCAGGATGGACAAGAAATTCCTCCAGTGGAAGTTACTTGCAATAATGGGCAGCACGAATTCATTATTGATGAACAAATAGGTGTTCGGTGCAAGCATTGTCATGTTGTCGATCTCGAAATCAGACATGTACTGCCTGCTTTGGTAAGCAAATGTTCAATACAAGTATAGAACATGTTCCTGTAAGACATGATTATGCTTTGCTAGGTAGCACCAACCCCTTTAATAAGTTCATTTTTTTCCTCGTCCAATAGGGGAAATTTTCTGCCGAAAGGGAATCAGCAATCGACCCTGAGTTGGACAAGATGCTTAAGGAAATGCTCAATGTTTTTGAACAAAATGATGTGCTGGTATCAAATGGACATGAACTACCATGCAATTTTGGTGGTCACAAAGCTGGTTCAGTCTGGGATCTCATTCCTGGAGTCAAGGAAACTATGTTCCCACACCAGCAGGATGCATTTGAGTTCTTGTGGACGAAGCTGGCAGGAGGTACTACAATTGAACAGCTAAAGCAAAACGTAAAATCTGATGTTGGAGGTGGTTGTGTGATTTCTCATGCACCTGGGACGGGAAAGACGCGACTAGCAATCACATTTGTTCAATCCTACCTTGAGGTTTTCCCACACTGTAGCCCGGTTATCATTGCTCCCAGGGGGATGTTAGCGACATGGGAGAAGGAGTTCAGGAAATGGAAGGTAAAGCTCCCTTTTCATGTACTGAATTCCACTGAGATCAACTGGAGTGAAGACAAGACCATCCAAGAACAGGTTGTGAAGAATGGAACTTTTCATCGAAGGCTACTGACAGATAAAATGGATCAAAATTATAGACGATTGGTGAAGTTAGGGTCCTGGATGAATGGAACCAGCATAATCGGTTTGAGCTACTCGCTTTTTAGGAAGCTAGCTAATCATGAAGGCATGGACGGGGATAAGGTGAGGAAGCTGCTGCTTGAGAAACCCGACTTGCTTGTCCTTGATGAAGGGCACACGCCAAGGAACAAGAAGAGTCTTATCTGGAAGGTTCTTAAAAGGGTCCGCACTGAAAAGCGAATAATTCTATCGGGGACTCTATTCCAAAACAACTTTGAGGAGCTCTATAACACCTTGCGCCTTGTCAGGCCAAAGGATGCAGATGCAGTGCATCTAGAGACGGACGAGGGCAAAGATTTCTGGTCTTCATTGAGACTGAATGACATCACAAAGGCAAACATAAATGAAGTGAGGAAAAAATTAGACCCTATTGTGCACATTCATAGTGGCAAATTTCTTCAGAAGTCTCTCTCAGGACTGAGAGAATCCGTTGTGATTCTGAACCCTCTTCCTTATCAGAAAGAAGTCATCGCAAGTATGGAGAAGACTGTGGCAACGATGGGTCTTGATGCGGAATACAAAATCTCGATTGCATCAATACATCCCTCCCTCCTTGCCAGTGCAAAATTGTCTGAAGAAGAGGAATCTATCTTGGACATACCTAAGCTAAAGAGTTTACGTTCCTCTCCATCTGAAGGGGTTAAGACGAGGTTTGTTTTGGAGATTGTCCGTCTGTGTGAAGTGCTAAATGAACGGGTTCTAGTGTTCAGCCAATATCTTGGACCATTGTCCATGATCATGGAGCAGCTGAAAGAAAAGTTCAATTGGGCTGAAGGCAAAGAGATCCTGCTAATGAGTGGAAATGTTCCTGTTAAAAATCGCGAAACCATGATGGAGGTCTTCAATAACATGAAAAGCAAGGCCAAGGTAATGCTTGCATCAACGAAGGCATGCTGTGAGGGCATTACACTTATCGGGGCATCACGTGTGGTTCTACTTGATGTTGTGTGGAACCCCTCTGTTGGAAGGCAAGCGATTGGCCGAGCTTACAGAATTGGTCAGGAAAAGATTGTGTACACATACAATCTAATTGCAGAAGGAACAACAGAGAAGAGCAAATATGACAGACAAGCTAAGAAGGAGCACATGTCTAAATTGCTCTTTTCAAAAGAACCGGAGCATGGAGAATGCAACTTGCCTCCAGAACTGACGTTCAATGATAGGGTTTTGGAAGAAATGACTGCACGTGAAGACCTCAAAGAATTGTTTGTAAAGATTTATGTTGACAATCAAACTGATGGGTCAAGTGGTAAGTGAAGTTTCTGAGATTAGTAATCTTATTAGTGCAATAGATTCTGATTTTTATGCATGTTTTGTTATTTGCCTTACATTTTTTATGATGTTCAATACTGTTTGTATGTTCCCCCATTCCTGCTATATCTCTTTTACTGAAACTTCTAAGTTCTAGAAGATCGTATGTCCTTGATAAGAACGTGGCCGTGCAGAAGAATATTGGTGATATACACTACTAGTAACCTTCTGTGCATCATGCCATACTATTTGGAGTAGTGTGGAAACTTTCATTTTAACTGGTTGTTTGAGCTACCGGTAATAATGATGTTGTCTTCTTTTCTGTGGATGGATGCAGGAGAGATGGAGAAGAACAATACATGTCCACAGGCCTAATAATATGAAACAGGATTGTGGAAAACAACGAAGGGCACTAAACCAGATGACAGATTATCAAGATGCTGTCGCTGCCAAGGAAGTTTGGTGGGTTTCTTATGCTGTAAGACCTCAGATCCGTGAGGGTTCTAAGCTAGAGTCGAAAGGGATAACCTAGAAGTTTATCTACACAGCGTAGGTGAGCTGTGGCTAAACCTGCAGAAACTGGATGTGTTGATTGTATTGCTCTTGTACTGGATTCTATGACAATTGCATTGTTTCTAATTTTCCATTCTGGTGCATCGATCAATCTAACGTGCACAGAACACAGCTATTCTTTTTTTTTTAAGATCCGAAAATCCGGCATTTAATTAATATAAGAGCAACCGATGGGTTCTCTCGTGTCCAAGAGGCTATATATCTTTATTTAAAGAGCTATTCAATGAACATTCTCTTTGTATCTCTCGTGTCCCCGACGATGGACTCTCCAATTTTTGAACTCTTTTTGTTTTTTTTTTTGACAAAATCGCATACATTATGTACCAAAATATCAGAATGGGTTACAAAGGCAGAGTGTAAGTTGTATTTGACAGGAGACATGGACACATGGTCGAGAGCTGCGAGTGGAGAAGAATACTCGAGTTAGAATAATAGAAAAGGGGAGACTACTATAGACAGGCTGAACCGTATTATGCAGTCTTGCACTCATGCTGTACCCCATCTCCCTCTAAAATGGATAATCTGCTAACTTGGATCAGCAAATACTTATCAAGATGCAGATACTCACTCCAGTCCTTTATACTGACTATTAGTCAGAGAATCATAACAATCTGCAGAAAGATCATCGGTGCTAGCCTCAACAAAACTGACATTTTGGTCTTGGTTGTTGCTGACGAGATTATCTGGATATCAGGAGACCAAGCCGCAATGCTTTCTGCTTGTAAAGCTTGTGTGTGTGTTTTTTTTTAACATTTCTATACTTGCCTTCTTTGTACCTAATATGACACAAGCAATGCTAAATAAATCCCCTTTCTCCGAGGCAAACTGCCATTCCCTTGGTGAAACGTCAAACCAATATTTTCTTGAAGATACAGTTGTTTTAACCTCCATATACTCTGTGAAACCCTTTGGGTGTGGTTTCAACTCTGTCGTGAGCCTCCCTGTTCTTAACTACTTGCATCTGAAGGCAGCTGATTCTTGTCTTCTGCAAGATTGGCCAGATTCTCATCGAAATTTGTTAGCTTAACATGGACCGTTGGGCTTAAACTTCCGACCTCCAAGTTCAAATAAGCAGGTGCATTGAAAGGTTCAGCAGACATCACCATCCGGGGCTCATCAAGGATTTCCGCTGAACTACTTCCAAGCAATGTAGTTTCGGTCCTTGGTTTCTCTTCTATAATACAATCCCCTTCCAGATCAACGGAAAGAAAACTATGTCTTCGGTGTGTCCATACATAGCAGCACTGGCGGAGCCTCGTGGAGGCGATACTGGGCGCCTGCCCCCCCCCCTAGTCTGAAAGAACATCAATACATGCCTGAGGCTCTGAACATCCATGACTCATTTCGTACTGTGGTTGGCCAGGCAAGCCATGTCCATCCATCTTGTCTCCTTTGTTTCCTGTCAGATCAATCATCTGTACTCATCTAGTAGTACTAGTACGTAAGCATGCCTCCACTCAACTACTGAAAGCATGCATCCACTCAACTTTATCCTGTCAGTACCTTGGATAGCATGCTAGCTTTTTTAACCGTAGTTCTATGTCATCTGGACGTGTGCCGGTGCTTAGTCCCTAAAAAGAACAGCAAAAACTTCTTGCATGCCTGTAATTTGGAGCTAATCTTTTTTGTCACACACAAGTAATCTACTGTAGTTGCCCCCCCCCCCCCCCCCCCTCTGATTATACCTCACGCTCCGGCACTGCATAACAGGCATGTTTAAGTTTGATGAAGGTCCAGCATCATTCACCTTTGCCTCTTGCATGCTGGTTTATGAGAGGTGTTCTGAAGACGGGTGCTGTTCTCCAATGGTTAAGAGGCCAACTTGAGACCATTCCTGTTGCCTTCTGATGATTGGGAGCACTGAATTCACCAACAGGTTGGAAATCAACCCCCTGGGTATCAGCACCACCTTGGTTGGCTGAACCTTGGTCGGCTGCAGACAACGAACAGAAGGACCAGACAGCTTCATGCTCAGGTAACTCAGGAACATTCTGATTATTAACGACAAAAGACTCTATTTGCTCAGCATGGGTGCCAGATTCTGCCATGGTTTTGATCATGTGTAGAAAATTTGCGAAATGAAGATCAGGGGATCCATCAAAGAAAATTCTAAAAAGCTCCAAAAATACTGAATCTGAATCAGCATCTTGTGTTGCGTATAGAGTATCTCCCTGCAAATAAAAGACAATGGCATTTGAATCTTTTCTTAGAAGAACTCTCAAATCCCATCATTACATACTTGTGGAATAACTTGTCAACAACTACTACTTGCAGATTGCTAATCTTCATGATGTCGTTTTTCTGGAAGTTGATTTAAGTATCTCTGTGCATCTTATAGATGTACCGTTGCATGTATGGCAAAAGCCAATAAATCAAGGAAACCTTTTCTCTGTTATCTGATGTACCATAAAATATTGCTTCACGATACACAACCTTCGAAAGTGCTTGGATGCCTAAGCTTTTCATCAAAGCAGCAACTCTTCCATACAGCATTTGCTAATCCTCAGAAGAAAGGTCACCAAATTGTATGGAGTAAACATCACTAGAGTTAATAAACTGTTGCTTCAACTCATCATCATCTACCCAGCAAACAAGGCCAAAAGAAGGATGTAGAGAGACCCATTCATCGGCTGAAGTGGGCAATATTGTTGTTTCTAATTTCTGAAGAGATTCTTTCAAGTACAATATATCATTCATCTTGTCACTTTCAGACTGCAGAGACTTAGCCCATCTCACAAATACACAAAAGACATGGCTTGCTTCCTGTGAAGGCAATGCAATGGTTGACAGCCGTAGCAGCATCTCAACATAATTTGATGTTGTTGGAGCCTTTGGTACACCACATGTCAGAGTAAATAATTCACAAAGGTTTGGATAGGCTGCAGACAGCATTCTTCTTGGGAACGTGCTTCTGTTTTTTCGTTGCAACGAAATCCTCAGTTATTTCTTCTTAATGAAATACACGTGAAGTCGTGTTCTAGAAAAAATCCTCTGTTATTTCAGAACATCCTGTTGGATCATGCCAATAGAGGTCTTCTGGCGCCAAAAACCTCCCAGGAATAACCTCACTTGCCCGAGGACGCTGTAGTGGTGTAAATATAGAGGGAGGTGACATGAACTCCATTTAATGTCAATCTTTGAGTCTGCCACACCTTGTGACAGAAAGGTATAGAATTTGCACATCTGACTCATACTTGCTATCAAGGGAACCTTTGACGTTATCCAATACTTCAGGACCATCAATGCATCACAGTAGGATACCTCTGTTTTGAATCCAATGGCCTTCTTAAGTGAACTTCTAGATACCTGCGGTACAGCATATGGAGCCACCACTACCAAAAAGAGATCAGGCATTTGTTAACTCTGTTGGCATCTCTGATAATCCCAACTGAAATGGTGCAGAATATTCAAGGTTTCATGTGGGATGATGAGAACGTGTGAACTAGGAACTTCAGAGGCATGTGACGTGTTTTATGGCACTTTAAGGCCATATGCAAATTTCAAAACTGCAACCTTGGGATGATCAGCTATTAAAATCATTTGTGTTTGCTCAGCTGAACTCAGCAGAAGTGGGTGCTGTAGAAGGAATAGTTGGGGAGAGCTAAAAAAGGTAGTAGAATCACACAATTTGATCTTTTGTACCATAGCTCTTACCAGGTTTCAATAGACCTCTTTATCATTTCGTAATTTGCATGGGAAAAGTTAGCAGTAACTGCCATGTACTGAAGAAGAGCATAAATTTGTGTTTCACTGTTCCAATCACAAGAATCGTCCCAGACCATAAGAGGTCAGTACCTCAAAGCTTATCTAACGTAATTCATGTGTGTTTCAATCTGCAACTTTACAGATATCATACACCTTCTTACCTACTTTACAAACTACACGACTGAACTTGCATCGAACATTACATTTTTGCAATGAGCTCATACTGCTCTGATATTTTTCAATGTCCTTTATTGCCTGCTTTAGTTTGCTGCTGACATCACCCAATGCCCACACCAACGATATATGTGGCCGTGGATTCTGCCAAATGATCAAATGACAGTTAAATAATGTCGTTTGGATTTGGTGACAAAATTAGAAGTCTTATATGATGTTCCAGTCATTTTAATCTGACAGAGATTACTGATTACTTCTTCATGTAGTCATGTACTGATATTGCATTAGTTTACATGAAAGACAACAGTTTCTTTTTTGCATACTATTGGCCTTAGTGTACATGTCAGACAATTCCACCATATGAATGAATTGGCTAACTTTTGTTTACAAGCAAGGTGCTAGATTTATCTATTTGAATGAATTATGTGCTCGATTTATCTAATTGGATGAATTAATTTGAAATCAAGGAAAAGCTCATGTTTCATAGCATCTTGTCACTCGTCCTAAACACTAATATAATGCATAACTCAATATCCATTACCGAGTAAAATTCAGGAAGACCATGCAATCGATATACTTCATCTACCATAAGCATCTGCTTCCTTATCTGCAAAGAAAACTCAGGGTAAACACAAGACGCAAAAGGTTCTCATTATGAAAATTCAATGACATAGACATAGGCAGACGCTTCACCCTTAATGCATGTAAACACAAGATGACACAAACATGTACTGTAAATACCTCTGCCAAACCAGTTCTTGTAACTTCTAGTGAAAGAAATGACCGTGTACAATCGTCATTGACAAAGTGCTCCCATTTATTGAACTCCATCCAGTACCTTGTTCCACATGTATAAAGATCTCCATCAGTGACAATGAGACACAAAAGTTGAAAAGTACAAAAAAGAATACTGGGCAACTGTAACCCTTTACAGGAAAATGCGTCCACAGAGGGGACAAACTAGTAGTCACCAAGCAGCGAAGTTCTTAGAGATGACTAACCATTGTTGTGGCTGGAATTTCTGGCGAAGCATTGCAACAAATGAGTCAATCTGATGCACCTGGACTGCAACAGGTCTTCCCAAGCTCACATGAAACTCCCTGCTCAGGAGCACTTTGTCAAGCTTCTGTTCATCTTTGCACAATTCAGAAAGTGCATAGTCTGCGTCAACAGCATAGAGAACCGGCACAAGAGATGCAGCTCTTTTCATAGACAGGGCCAGTTGTTTCCTTGCATCAGAAGGTATGACGACTGCATAAAACAGGTAAATATAAGTGAGGAGCAGTTATAGATTGAAAAAAAAATTGTTGTGATTCTAGTTCTACAAGTATTCAGGTGAACATTGGGGCAGTAGGATCATATGATGGCCACAATCTCAGTAAAAAAATGTGGTAATCTTTTTCCCTTTCACTACAAACTTGAGAAATTATTTGCAGACATGTTCTGTTAGTTGCCAAGTTTTTATTGACAAGGCATTCTAATCCTTGAAACGACTCCGAGCAGCCAGATACTAGCTAAGAGGATACAGAACAATAACATTTGTAGCAAGACCAACTCGCAAAAGCACAGACCAGGGATATAAACATGTACAGCATAGTTGCCTTCCACATGGGGGAAGCTCCGGACACGACCCCCCTGCGCCATCGCCGAGTAATCTGCACAACGTATTGTCCCCAGATAGGCATATGCCATCAGCAGTCAGCGGTCAGCACTCAGAACATCAGCAGCTGTAAGGTTGAAAGAGATGGGAGCGCAAGGAATCATGCCTACGAAGTTGGGGGGCTGGAGGAGGTCGAGGGGAGGAGGTGGGAGCAAGACCGAAGGTTCCGGGACTTCCGGGGTGCCTCCGGAGACGACAGCCGGCTCGCCGCCGTCAGAGTCGGAGTCGGACGCGTAGTTCGCCATGAGCGCGTCCATCAGTTGCCTTTCCCCCGTTGGACCCCCAGCTGAATCGGTGGGGACGTGGGTCGACGACGCGGGCGCGAGAGAAGTCGGCGGCGAGCGCCGCGCTCAACGGCTACTGATGCAGTGGATGGCGCTAGCGAAGTGGCCCGGTGGGAGGCACGGGGCGGGCGGAGGCGGAGAGTAGCGGCGCTGGCGTGGAGACGGGCCCTAATTTTTTACAATTTAGCCCTTTTTTAAAAGAAAATTTACGTTTGACCCTTGGGAGATGTAATCTCATCTTTGCACTCAGGGGGGTCGGTGGCAGAACTCGTGGCTCCGAGCTAACACATCTCGGCGCCACATATCTTGGCTCCGAGATGCCTAGCCACCCACAGCATGACATCCTAGGTGGCGCTGACGTGACCGGTACCTCGAAGCCACAGGATTTGTGGCTCTGACCTTAGAGCCAAGATCTGCGACTCCGAGATACAAAACACAGGGGGCGCGCCAGTGCAGCTATCTCTCGCGCTCTGTCTCTCCTCTCTCGCACTCCGTCTCTTCGTCCCTCTTACCACCGCGCAATCTAGCCCAACCCAGCCCCGCCGTCGCCCGCGCCTCCTCCGCTAGTTGCCACCCGTGCCACTGCAGCAGGCCGTGGCCCGCCGTCCCCCGCGCGCCGCCGCCCAACCCCCCACCGACCGCCCTGTGAGGCCACCCCTCTCCCTCGGCCGGCTGTCAGCCAACTCAGGTATGCTATTATTTTTTCTGTAATTTCATTTTTTTCAATTGATTTAGTTTAGATAATTTAGTTATGTACTGACATAACTTAGTTAGCTAATTTAGTTATAAATTGATGTAATTTAGTTAGTTAATGTAGGTATTTAGTGAGACAATTTAGTTATGTATAGGTTATTATTTAGCTAGTTTAGATAGATTGTTTGATTGCTAGGTATTTATGTACTTTTGTAGGTAGTTAATTTAGCTATTAATTTTATTTGTAAGTTAGATAGTTAGGTAATTAAGTTATATATGTAGGTAGTACTTGTAGTCAATGTAGTTAGTAAATCTCTACCACGTATAATGTATTGATAAATTTTTTCTAAAACCACACAGAAAATTGTCCACCATAGTCATGAACTTTCCTAGGTACACCAAAAATATACATCTACCGCGTGTGCGGTGGTCAGATGGTTCTCGATTGGGTTGCTGGCAGTCGAGGCCGCGCGTGTTGCGGCGGTGGCGGCCTCAGGTATTGAAGTGGGGGACACAGCGGACGCGAAGCACGCGGCGGTGCAGCAGTCGCGGAGCACGCATCGGCACGGTGGACACAGCAACGTGACGGAGCGGAGCAAGCAGCGGCGCAATGGACGCAGCTAGGGTTTCCCGAGCGTCGCCCTGCCTGTTCCCTCGCTGGCGCCGCCCAACAAACGCCGGTCGTCGCAAGCTTCTGGCCGGCCACCAGACACCTACCCACCTACACCCAACCGCCACAAGTTCTCAGGGTGGGCGCCGGGATAATGGCGAATTTAGCCTTTTAGTTATTTGATTTGTTTGATTATGTGCTATCATAGCGTTAGCACGGGTATTATATTAGTTAACTTTAATAGTTAGATAGCTAGCTAGCTAGGTAGTTTAGATACTTATATAGTTACGTAGAGACTTGGATACTTATTTATTTAAGTACTTTAGTTATACCCGTAATAACTTTGGAACGCACCCCCTGTGTTTTGTATCTTGGAGCCATAGTTCTTGGCTCCGAAGTCAGCGCCACAAATCTTGGCTTCGAGCTTGGTGCCAAGATCTATGGCTCCTTGGCTTTGAGCTTGGCGCCAAGATCTATGGCTCCAACCTCGGAGCCAAGATTTACAGCTCCGAGGTACCAGCTATCGATGAGATGTAGTCAGCAAACTATAGAGGGGTATGTCCACGGTAGTAGATTATCGGCGGAGGTGCGCAAGACGACGATCTAGATGGTGACGCAAGAGGAACACAGGATCTATCCAGGTTCGGACCGCGTATTGCGTAATACCCTACGTCCCGCGTCTTTGTGGATTGTATTGATACGTGATCAGATGTCTTGAGGGGGGTCCTTGCCCGTCTTATATAGTCCGGGGGGTAAGGTTACAGATATAAGGAATCCAATCCTAGCCAATTACAACTTCTGTATCCACAAAGGATACAATATCTATCCTAACTGACTAGGTTTTCTCGATCGTCAAGTAGTCTCTACTTGCCCCGCACGGCTTGCCGAGCAGTTCGGAGATCCGTGCGGTACTTTCAGGCAAGTTGGGTCACCTTGTCTGGTACAGCCCATGTGGAGCCATGAGGGTATAGGGGCTATACCCCCACAATTAGTCCCCGAGCACTATGTATTTTGAAGCGACATGTCATCTTGACCTCCTCCGACCAGTGAGGCTTGAAGCCCTGAAGCCCCCGACCAGAAGGGTGGTCTGCCAAGGAATGTTCCATCCTTTCCGACTAGTTCAGCTGATAGCCGGCCACCGCACTGGTCGGAAAATCGCCTTGCTAGAAAAATGCATGGTGCTCTGAGAGAAAAAAGAAAAACAATTCATCTTTGACAAAGTGTGCCCACTTTAAGTTTCATTAAGGAAAATTAATGATGCACGGCACCATTGGCTCTGCCATAATGTCAAGAGACATGATCCTCGGGATGTAATCGTGTGAAGGTAGGGGTCGCACCTCTGGCACTATGCAACAAAATGATGTTTGCAAAAAAGGTAAGCACATTCACCACAAGGTGAAGTGTGCCCACTTAGTCCCCGAGCCTGACAGTAGGTGACTGGATCACGTGATGCCAGGGTCTAAAAGAAAAAATAGTACATAGTCAAATAAGCACATTCACCGCAAGGTGAAGTGTGCCCACTTAGTCCCCGAGCCTGACAGCAGGTGACTAGATCACGTGGTGCCAGGGTCCCAAGAAAACGTTCCCACTCAGCGGAAAACAATGCACCATGGCTCCATCATGGCACAGTCCTCAGCTCTGCTATAGGACCAGGCCCCAACTCTGTTGTAGACCCAATCCACAGCTAGCTCAGCCATGTGGAAACTCTCAACTTTGCTACGAGACGTCCCCTAACTCAGTTGCAGGTCCTAAAAACATCCTATGGCTCTGCCACAGGGAAACCCCCAGCTCAGCTGTGAGGCGACCCACAACTCAGTTGCGGGCCCATTTTGTAGCTCAGCTGCAAACTCAGTCCCCAGCTGAGCTGTGGGACCATAACTCAAACTAACACGCTAGAATTTGACCACATACAACAAAACAAGCCCACTCTAGGGTCCGTTCCGTAGGCAAGGCCCGCGTATGGCCCGCTTGTAGACAATAATTGAGGGAGCGGAAGCGGCACATCGGGCGTGGTTACCCAAAAACCCTAGAAGTCAAAGAGTCGGTCCGCTCTTATAAATACCCATGCAGCGGCACCCCACTTTTCCTACTACATCCATTTCGCGTCAATTCATCTTTCACACAGGGCACTCCGTCTTCTCTGCCATTTCCATCATCGCCACATCTGAAAGCCAAACCCTAGATCCAATCGCCACCAGATCCAACCGCTCCAGCGCCACCCCTCTCGCCGCAACCGCATTCCTCGACCGAAGAAAGAAGGATGGCACGCGGTAGCCGTGGAGCAAGAGCGCAACTGATGGCGGCGGAATGGTGCAAGTCCATGAGCACAGAGGCGACCTTGGGGAAGCTCGTAACCACCATAGCGATGGTGGAGGCCGCAATCGACGGATGAAGGACATCAGACGATGAGAGTTATCCAGACCCCCGCCCTAGTGAAATAGCGGTGTTCAAGGTTTCTACTGACGTGGATTTGGGAATCCGTGCCATCCCTTTCTTCGCAAATTGTGTGATTATTATAGGATTAGTATTTGCAACCTCCATCCAAATTCTATTCTGTCGGTGTCAATTTTCATTACTCTCTGCGAGTCTTTCCTTGGCATCCAGCCCCACTTCAATCTGTGGAGGCACTTTTTCTGTCTGAAGAAGAAAGGAGGCACCGAGGGATCCAAGGTAGCTAGGGGAGCCTACCTGAACCTCTGTGATGGGATGAAGGCAGAGTACCTCAATGTACCCCTTAGCTCATCAATGAGGGATTGGTATAAGAAGTGGTTCTATGTTCAGCAAGAGCAAGAGCCCTTCGTCGCCTGCGACGTGGCACAGATCCCCGAGCAGCAGCAGAGATGGTCGGCAAGGCCGACTAGTGCCAAAATGGTACAGGTGGAAGAACTGCTCGGGATGATCGATAGGAGGCAGCTCGACGGGCCAACAATAGCCCTGAATTTCATCTCCAGGCGGGTGCAACCATGCAAGGAACGGGTGCACCCGTTGTACGAGTACTCTGGGTTGGGTGACCCCACCAGGGAGTCTACGAGGAACCTCTCATGGGAAGAGGTAAACTGGTGGTTGGCACAGCTGTTCGACTTGACAGGACACCGCCATCTGTCAAGCACGGTGAAGGCGTACAAGTTGATAACGCCACCACCCCAGGTATGCCCAAGATCACCCTCAGTGTTGATTTTGATATTTAGAGTTACTGGGACACAACCGTAACTTCCAATTTGATGTCTACAAGATCCGTGGCCACGACCGAGTAGCAATATACGTCTCCGATGTGGCCGCCGACGACTGGCCAGCCGACGTAAATGTGCGGGAGCCTCGGGTGACGGGGAAAGCAGCTGGGAAACACCCTGCACCAGAGGGGCATTCCTAGAAAAGGAAGTCCACTAACCCCCTAGGCACGGGGGTCCTCTTATTATCGATGATGAAGAGAGCGGTCGGAAACGACGCAGAGTCATGGCTGGCCTGACTGACGATGACGAAGACAAAGACGATGTTCCCCTGGCATGCCAACATAGGGCACAAGGGGCGCCCCACATGCCGGCGCTGCCTAGGGCGCCCACACCACCTCGAGCAGCGACGCCACCGAAGGCGCCGACACTGCCTCAAGCAGCGACACCTCCAAGGGCTCCAACAATGCCCCGAGTAGCGGCACCATTCTCGATGGACATACCGAGCACGGGACGTGCTGACTCAACAGTCCTCGAGGGTGATTCAACTGGGAGGGAGCGACCGAGCGGTAGCCAAATGACCGAGGTTCGCACTACAGGAAGTGGAAGTCAGAGTGGTCGGCTGTTCAGGGCCACATTCAGACGCTCAGATCTATAAGTACATTCAGACCTCCCTTTGTAAAATCAGAATGCAATAGCTTATTAGATTGGTGTAGGCCGGAGTCTACGGAGGACGTAGAGCACCCGGTGGGCAATCAACCACCATCGGTCGGTGAAAGCAGCCGCACTGCCGAGGAGCGTGCCATGCCCAGTGGGACTGCCAACCAGAGCCACCCCACGCAGCAACGAGCAGAGCCGACAACTGCAGCCAAAGAGGCCAGTGTTGCCTCCGGTCCTGCAATGGGCGTTGTAGTGGTTGAAGAATGCAGCGCCGGGAACCTTGCCGCTGAAGCACCAGCAGCAGAGGGTGCTGCAACTGAAGAAGAGGTGGAGATTGAAGAAATTGTCTGCCCAGAAGAAGAAAAAGTGGCGCCGCAATGCATCCACGTCGCGAGAAAGCAAGGCGACGAGTGGGTATTCTACGAGAAAGACCACTCAAACCATGTTGTTCGCAAACTGCAGCGGACAGTAGAAGACCTAATGGGCCTGATAAAGGTAAGAGGACTGAGAACCCAATCTTGCCTATCCAGCCTGTGCTTGGGAATTTCCGTTACTGATGCCTCGTTGTATTGCAGAGTATTGAAAAAACGTCAGAATACCGAAAGCGGTGTTTTGATACGATCATCCCGACAGTGGAGGAGAACAAGGCCCTAAAGGAGGATATAGTGCGCCTGCAAGTGGTGTTACAGCTGGTCTAAAGCGAGGGGGACACGCTGTAGACCGGTGTAGAAGAACAACGCAACTAGCTTGACCAGGAAAAAAGAGGTATGTGACCAAGTCCTTACACATTTATCTGATTGTAATTGACTGACAAACCACGTGCTGCTTGGCAAGTGTGGAGGCAGAAAAGGCACTCCTTATTGACAAGCTAGCTCAGCTAGCTAAGGTCAACAAGGAGCTAATAGAGAAAAACACCCAGCTCGACAAGGAGCGCCAGGACGAGGTTGCCTGCCTAACCGGCGAGAACACCAAGCTAAAGGAGCGGGTGACCAAGCTGGACAAGGACTTCGCAAGTAAGCTCCCGACTACGCAGTTGTTGATTCCCATCAGTACTATCCATCATGCTTAGCATGGTCCTTTGTTCAAATGCAGTTGTACACCAAAACGCCAAGACACACCTGGAGACATTGATGAAGGAGAATGAGCACTTGGCGTCGAAGTGCATGGCGATGGAAGAGGGAATCAAGCCCGTGCTGGATCTGATCGGCATGGAACCAGAAGAGAGGCCAACTGACCAGCTAGTGCAACCCGATGCCATTGTCGAGAAATGTCAGAGCTCCTGGGCCTGCTTCAAGCAATACATCCGTGATGCTGGCGAGTATGTGGCTACCCACGTCCTGGCCGTGGTGCGGTCACATTATCCTGGGGTGGATCTGAGAAGGCTCAAAGCTGGTGTGTTGAGCAACACCGACTCGGTGAAGGAAGAGTAGCTCAGAGCCACCTCCTAGGCGACGGCCACGAAGATGATCAGCGACGTAGACATGTGTGGTGAGACTGGGCAGACCAGTCAGTAGATTAGAACTAGTGAAACTTATGTTGTGTAATTTAAATTATATCAAAGCAGTTGGTGCTTTTGTAAATGTATGGAGCGCTCAGTACCCATATGAACCTACTATTATATCTCTGTATAATACATAGTTGTGATGTTAGTTAAAAACTCTCTTTTTTATCGTGTCGTATGGTAAGCATGAATAGTCATTTTGTCCTAGAATTACTCTAGCCCATGCCTAATCAACAGTCTGGAGCCTGAGGCATGGAGCCCAGGCACGCATAGGACTGCTGACCACAGCAGGGAGCTACTGCCGACCACTCGGTACATAGTGAACGGATCTCATGCACGCGTGAGCAGAAGTCAGAGACAGTGCTGGCTCTGGGAAACTCAAGTAGGAGAAAAACTGGTCGGCAAACCACCGAACGAAAATTTGTGATACAGATAAGAGATGGCTATAAAAACAGAATGAGATATTTATTGAATGCTTGTGGTACAAAAAAGAGTACATATCTTTCTTAGTAGTAGATTAGGCGTAGAAATGCCTAAGGTGATTGATATGCCATGAATTTGGGATGTCAACTCTGTCGAGATCACACAACCTATAAGAAATAGGTCGGGTGACCTGCTTGACCATATATGGGCCCTCCCAATGTGATTCTAGCTTATGCAATCCTTCTGTCTTCTGCTTCCATCGCAGAACCAAATCATCGACCACGAAGAATCTATCCTTGACATTACGGTTATAGTACCTGCGTGGGCCCTCTAGATATTTAGCCGTGCGCACACAGGTGTCAAGGCGGTGTTCCTCGGCGCAATTAACCTCAAGCTCTCTAGCCTCAGATGACCTGTCCTCATCATAGTTCTCGACCTGTGGTGACTAGAAAGCAATGTCAGCTGGCAACATAGCCTTAGAGCCAAAGACCATGAAGTACAGGGAGACACCGTTATTGCGACTAGGTTGGGTCCTCAGTCCGGCCGACAGCTCCTTCAACCATCTCCCAGGATACTTGTCATTTGCCTTGTACAACCTTTTCTTCAGGGCATCAAGGATCATGTCGTTTGCTCGCTTAGCCTGCCTGTTATCTCTTGGGTGTGCCACCGAAACGTACTTAACTACTATGCCTCTGTCATCGCAGAAGTTTTAGAAATCATTACCGGTGAATGTGGACCCTAGGTTAGTAATGATGCTGTTAGGCAAGCCAAAGCGGTGGATGATTTCATTGAACAGCTCAGCTGCTTTCTTCGCAGTCCCCGAAACTAAGGGCTTGTACTCAATCCATTTAGAAAATTTGTCGATGATTACATAAACCCATCGGAAACCTCCCGGGGCTGGCTTGAAAGGCTGGATCATGTCCAGTCACCAGCATGCAAAAGGCCAGGACGCTGGAATGGTCTAGAGTTTATGGGCTGGAACGTGCGTCTGCTTGGTGAAGAACTAGCACCCCTCACAATGACGGGCCAGCTTTTTAGCATCGGTGACAGCGGAAGGTCAATAAAAACCTACTCGAAAAGCCTTACCGACCAGTGTGCGTGAAGCGGCATGGTTGCCACAAGTGCCAGCATGGATTTCTTCCAGAATCTTCAATCCGTGTTCCCAAGACACGCATTTTTGCAATAATTCCTCCTTTGTATTTTTATGCATAAGATTCCCTTCAACTAACACATAATGCTTGCTACGTCGTATGAGGCGTTCCATCTCGGTTTTGTCCGGAGGAACCTTTGCAGAGGTAAGATATCTGATGAATGGTTCTCTCCAATCTATGGTGGTGGTTGGAATCATAGCGACCAGCTGGTCTACAGACGGGGCTTCAGACACCGGCTACTCTGGTTGCTTAATAGACGGCTGGACAAGGTCATGAACGAAAAGTCCATGGGGAATCGCTGCCCGGGTTGATCCTAGCTTTGACAACTTATCAGTCGCCTCATTGTCAGTCCAGACCACATGATAAAACTTGAGACCAAAGAATTTATTCTCTAGCTTTCTGATCTACGCACAATAAGCATCTATCCATTCGCTAGTACAGTCCTAGTCCTTGTTCACCTGGTTGATGACGAGAGCAGAATCACCGAACACCATGAGCCTTTTTATGCCGAGCTTGATGGCGATGCGAAGGCCATGCAGGGCCGCCTCATACTCGGTGGCGTTATTGGAGGCCTTAAAATGGATGCGGAGGACATAGCTCAGCCTATCCCGGGATGGCGAGATGAAGTACACCCCTGCCCCAGCACCATCAATATTGAGGGAGCCATCAAAATACATCTTCCAGTGCTCGGGGGAACTGTCGGAGACAGGTGTATTCATATCTGTCCACTCGACGATGAAGTCGACCAGCGCCTGTGACTTGATGGTTGTGCGGCTTCGAAATTCAAGCGAACATGGGCTAAGCTCCAATGCCCATTTGATAATGCACCCGTTGGCGTCTTTATTGCACAAGATATCCCCCAGCGAAAACTCAGTGACCACTTCGATGGGGTAAGTATCAAAATAATGGCGCAACTTGCGAGAGGTGATCAAGATAGCGTAAAGCAACTTCTGGACTTGAGGGTAATGGGTCTTAGATTCGTTGAGTACCTCGCTGATGAAGTATACTGGTCGCTGGACCTTGTACACGTGTCTGACCTCCTCGCGCTCGACAATGATGGCAGTACTGACTACCCGATTGGTGGCCGCAATATAAAGCAACAAAGCCTTGCCTTCCTTGGGCGCCATCAGGATTGGGGGAGATGTAAGAAACTGCTTGAGCTCTGCAAAAGCAGTGTTAGCTTCTTTCGACCACTCAAACTTATCCTTTGCCTTGAGGAGTTTGAAGAATGGCAGACCCTTTTCGCCGAGCCATGATATGAATCGACTCAGGGCAGCCATGCACCCGGTTAGCTTCTGGATGTCCTTAACGCACTTTGGTGATTTTATCTTCATGACTGCTTTGACTTTTTCCGGGTTAGGCCGTATGCCCTCACGGCTAACTATGTTGCCGAGCAATATGTCAGACGGCACACCCAATATGCACTTCTTGGGATTCAGCTTCCATTGAAACTTATTAAGTGCCCTGAAGGTCTGATTGAGATCATCGACCAGGGTAGAGGCTACTTTGGTCTTCACCACTACGTCATCAACATATGCCTCAACGAGTTGATCTCTGATTTGATCACTGAGGCACTGTTGAATGGCCCGTTGGTAGGTTGCGCCTGCGTTTTTGAGCCCAAATGACATGGTTGTGTAGCAGTAAGCATCAAAAGGCGTAATAAAGGAAGTCTTAATCTGGTCCTCCTCTCTCAGATGGATCTGATGGTAACCAGAGTAGCAATCTAGAAAAGATAAGAGCTCACAGCCAGAGGTAGAATCTATGACCTTGTCTATATAAGGCAAACTGAAGGGGTCCTTAGGGCAGTGTTTGGTAAGATCGGTGTAATCAACGCACATTCTCCATTCATTATTCTTTTTTCTTACAAGAACTGAGTTGGCAAGCCACTCCAAGTGATACACCTCTTTGATAAAGCCGGTAGCTAAGAGCCGATTTACTTCTACCCTAATCGCCTCCTTTTTGTCCCGAGCGAACCATCATAGCTTCTATTTTATTGGCTTAGCGATCTTCAAAACATCCAAGAAGTGCTCGATCAACTCCTGAGGTACTCTGGGCATGTCTACAGGCTTCCATGCAAACACGCTAACGTTCTCCCTCAGGAAGCTGACGAGTGCATCTTCCTATTTGGGATCTAAGATGGCCTCGATGCGAACCGTCTTGGACTTGTCGCATGGGACCAGTTCCACCTCTTTAGCCTCCTTGGACTTCACAGCAGCACGGGTGGCTTCTTTGTTAGGAATCTGAAGATCGGCAGGAGGAATTTTCTTAGCATCGGCAATGGACAGCTACATGCGGATCAAGAGCTTGAGGGTTTCAGCAGTTGCATAGCCCTCCTTCTCATAGTTGTAGGCAATGAGAACATTGCCCCTGAGAGAGAGTACGCCCTTCTCGGTTGGCATCTTTAGAAGCAGGTAGACATAGTGAGGTATCGCCATAAATTTGGCCAGAGCTGGTCGGCCAAGTATGGCGTGATATGTTCCTTCGAAATCCGCTACGATGAAATTAACGTAGTCGATATGGAAGTGGTCGGCAGTGCTAAACTGGACTGCTAGTGTGATCTGTCCCAAAGGTTGGGAGGTCTGCCCTAGGAGCACTCCCCAAAAAGGTGCATCATAGGGCTCGAGGTCTTTTGGCTTAATGCCCAACTCAGTTAGAGCGTTGCAAAGGAGAATATCGAGGGCACTGCCGCCGTCGATGAGCACCTTCTCAAATTGTATGTTCCTGATGACGGGGTCTAAAATGTGTGGGAAACGCCCTGGCTCTAGGATATTGGCCCACTAGTCAGCTCTACTGAACATAATGGGTTGGTGCGACCAATTTTGATACTTGGGGTCAGCAACCCTGCCGTCCTAGTTGTTGAGGGTCATAACAGCTCGGGCGGTAAGCTTCCTCTATCACTCGTTTTCTAGGGAAACTTTCCCACCGAAGATGCTGCGGACGCTTCTATCAGGGTCCTTGTGAGCATGACGAGAGTCCTTATCAAGTTCCTCTTCGGTCTTGTCCTTCTCATCGGGCCTCTTGTCGTCTCGGCAGTCGTTTTTGTCACTGTCCTTGTCGTCGCCGTGCTGCCTTTTACGAGCGTCCGAGCAGTAGATAGACTTCAGACCCCTGCAATCTCCCATTGTATGGCCAGAGTCCAGATGAGCCGGGCAAGGCCCCTGAAGGACCTTGGAGTAGGCATCCTCATAATTGCGCTTGGGCGCTGGCTTGATGGCGTTGACAGTGTTATCCATTATTCGGTTGCGGCTCTGCCGCCCCCTAAAGTCGTCATACTGACGCCGATCACGATTGTCATTGCGGCGGTCACGGTTATCGTTGCGCCGATCGTTGCAGTGGTCGTCATGACACCGATCATCGTGCCGGTCATCGAGGTGATGATTTGGCTGGTCGGGGTGGGGAGTTCGACCAACGTCCTCCTTGATCTGCTAGTTGGCCTCATCAGCATTTGCCCACTTCTTCGCCACCGTGAGAAGGTCCTAAACAGAGTCAGGCCTCTTGCAGAGAAGTTTGGTCCTGAGAGCATCATGGTGGCAGAGGCCTCTGATAAACATGGAGATGGCTTCATCGCTGTTGATATTAGGGATGGATATCCGTGTTTCTGAGAAGCGGCGGATGTAGTCGTGCAACGGATCGTTCGGATAGTCTCTGACTTTCTCCAAATCATACTTGTTGCTGGACTACTGACAAGTGGCCATATAATTGTCAATAAAAGACCTCCTGAGCTACGCCCAGGTGTCAATGGAGCCTTCCCTCATGTTGAGAAGTCATTGGTTTGTGGACTGGTTGATGACCACAGGCAAATAGTTGGTCATCACATCTTCAACGCCATGTGCTGCTCGGACAACAATTTCATAAAGCGTTATCCACTGTTCGGGATTAGCCTTCCCATCATATGTGTCGAGATCGTGGAGCTTGAAGTTTCTTGGCCAGATGACAGCACAGAGCCGATCAGTGAATGGTCGAAGGCCGGGGATATGGCCAGCACACGGTGCATAGCCACAACCAGGTGCACCATGTGCTCATCGTATTCCCGCCTGCGTTGCATCTCAGATGCACAGAGATGAAAACAGATCAGATACGGATGGATATCATTGATATTACATTTGTTTTTATATTTCTGTCTGGATTTAGATTCGAATACGGATAGTGTCAACCATGTCGGATAGGATACGATTAGATATCAACATCATAAATATGCGATTTGAGTATTTGGATACGGATACAGTATCGGATGTTGAATATCCAGACTCAGATACGGACAGATCTGAACCCCTCTAAACGAATTTGGTCTCGAATACGGTCGGAGAATATCCATACCATTTTCACCCCTATAGATGCATGACACTCTTCTCAATTGTTTTCGATGCGGTCCCTCAAATTCAAATTGGCGCTGAGATGGTCACGGAGGTCACCTCCAGGCTGCTCCACTTCCTGGTCGGCACCACGTTGTCGACCATGGCCACCACCGCGATTTGCAACACGCTCCCCTCCATGACGTGTGTCGCGCCCGCCTTGCTGATTACGTTCACCCCCTTGATCAGCGTCATGTTGGTCGGCATCACGCCTTCTGCCTTGATCTCGGGGATGGTGTGCCTCATAGTTTACATCGTGGCCTTGGTAAAGATAAGGACCTCCTCGTTGCCAGGAGCCTCGTTGGCGATGACTCCGGGTGAAGGATGCTGATTGAGCAGGTGTACGCCTTTCGTTGACCTAGACTATGGCCACCTTTAAATAAGCCTTGACAGCGTCGAGCGTCGGGGATTCTGGGAGCTTGTTGAGTTCATTCATGACGACGGCAATGTTGGCGCTTGGTGTCTTAAAAACCTACTGGTTATCACACATGTCGAAAGCGTCAGTCAGATCATGGCGGATATCGTGTTGGCCACCCGCGGCTGCATCTTCTTCAGCGTTTTCCAGGTCGACTCTCTGAGCCCTACGATCGGTGTTTCTTTCTTCTCGGGCAATCCTCTCTTGATCGATTTCCCCGTCGCGAGGGGGCTCGTCGTTACTAATGGCGAAGATGGTGCCTCCGAAGCCGGGTGGAAAAGCTAGAAACTCCTGCCCATATGAATCGATGAGATGGGTATAGTTAGTCCCGTGAGAATCGGTGGACCCGGTACCCTCTTCTAGGATTGTAGAGAGCGAATCCTATTCGATCTGCCTAATATCCACCATGTTAACAGTAGGCGCAGGGTGGTCTGGTTCAGGCAGGTCGATCAGATAAAGATCTGAAACGTGGTCACACTCGACGGGATCCACGAACAGGTGTGGTACACGGGCGGCGTACTCAGATGTCACGTTCACCAACCCGTATGGGTAGGTGTTGGGTGAGTGCTCTGTTAGGCTTTGTAATCCACTGACCTCAGGCCGGTTGCGGGTCCTGGTCGGTAACAAACCGTCTGCCCTTCTGGAGTCACCGTGATCACGAGATTGGGATCCAGGTGCCCCTGGCGACTAGCTCGAGCTGGTCGGGAACGACGATCCTCAGAAGATCGATCTCTGATCGAATCTACTAAGGTTAGGATTTGGGCCAAATTCATGGTGACCCGATCGATGGACTCGACCAGATCAGTATTGTCGAGACGTCTCCCTTGATAGCGGGGAAGCGGTCGACGGGTGGTCGGAGGAGGCGACCCTGAGACTGGTCCTGAGATCAGATCCGCCGTTGTCGATGTAGATTCGTTTGGCGCAGGGGAGCCTGCACCGCCTCCATGACTTCAGCGGGACCGTCAGCGCCGGTGGTCCAGGTGAACGTCCCGATCGTGAACGTCAGTCCCACCGGAAGGACCATGGAAGCAGGGAAGTTAACCATCTGGCTCGCCATAAAGTCTGCACGCACACCCCCTACCTGGCATGCCGCTGTCGACGAGATGTGGTCGGCAGTCTACCGAGGGGTATGCCCACGGTAGTAGATTATCAGCGGAGGTGCGCAAGACGACGATCTAGATGGTGACGCAAGAGGAACACAGGATCTATCTAGGTTCGGGCCGCGTATTGCGTAATACCCTACGTCCTGCGTCTTTATGGATTGTATTGATACGTGATCAGATGCCTTGAGGGGGGTCCTTGCCCGCCTTATATAGTCCGAGGGGCAAGGTTACAGATCTGAAGAATCCAATCCTAGCCAATTACAACTCATGTATCCACAGAGGATACGACATCTATCATAACGGACTAGGTTTCCTCGACTGTCAAGTAGTCTCTGCTTGCCCCGCACGGCTCGCCGAGCAGTCCGGAGATCCGTACGGGCCTTTCTGACGAGTTGGGCCACCTTGTCAGGCGTGGCCCATGTGGAGCCATGAGGGTATACGGGTCTATACCCCCACACCGGCCACATCAGCGCCACCTAGAATGCCATGCTGTGGGTGAATAGGTACCTTGGAGCCAAGATCTGAGGCACCGAGACGTGTTATCTCGGAGCCACGAGTTCTGGTGCCGACCCCCTAAGTCCAAAGATGAGTTTACGTCTCTGGGGGGCGAACGTATTTTTTTTTAAAAAAAGGGCTAAATTGTAAAAAAAATTAGGGAGACGGGCGGCCGCGCACGCAAGAAACGGGAGCAAGGAGATGTGAAGGGTGGCGGACGGATGGGAGCCCTGGCTGACAGGTAGACCCCGTGACTGCGGCTAGCCAAAACTCGACCCAATCACTCTTAACTAATTCGAGACGATTCATAACGAAAAAATAACATTTGTTGTAAAAAAACGAAAAAAACATAGTATACTGTTCCTACATTTTTTTTGTGAAATTAAACTGATTCTTTAAAATCCCTATATGATTCTTATAAAATTTGCCTTCTTCTATGGCTATAGATACACGTATGAAATGCGTGACCAAATGCATCATGAGATTGAATCATTAGTGTTGGATTGGATGAAACAAAGACGTTCTAGTAGTAGTATACAGTGACGCGCGAATTATTACTTTACAACATAACACCTCTCTGCACTCTTCAGTTCATCCTATTCGTGCCGTACAACGTCAATTCAATTTCTTCCCGATTCGGCCTATCTGTGAGTCTTTTTGTCGATACTATTATCTACAAAGCATGTTCCACACGTTGCAGCAGTTCCTGGACTAAGGTGCACCTCAAATAAACGGATCGATCCGGGGGTCATGCTCGCTTGCCATTGCCATCCCAGTGCAGAGGCATGTTGGGCACATCACCTGGATTTTTTTTTCACAAATGATTCATGTGCAATCAGAATCTCTATTGAAGGGGCTCGGTGACACGAGACTATTCATTCAGCATGTAAAAAGATCCAATTACCTTTCCCGAGCCTGAGCAATTCGGGCATCTCTCTGTCTTTGGTGCGGACAAAGGCTGATTGCCATCACTGAATGTTGAAACAGGCTCTGTGAGCACAAGAGCGCCCGTACTTGAACAGCGGGCACATGCCAGGTATCCTAAAAGACATGAACATAAAACTGTCACTGTCTGAACAAACAGTAAATTCAGCTTATACACATCATATATAGCTAAAAAGGAAGTCTTCTATGCAAAAGTATACTTTGGTAGTCGTACAGAATGCATAGCAAAATTCTGGTATGGGGACCAAGAGCTATCAGCACTTCAAATTCACAACACTATTTTGACCCAGGTGTCAACATCTTATTACAATGACCTTCACAACATTCAGACTTCAGTGTGAGCTTCAGGCCAACATAAATAATGTTTGCACTGGACAGCTGGACTATATACCTGTGAAAACTGAATGGCATACACAATCTTTCATAGAACCTATGCTCATTTTATATGAGCATGAAATGGCTTTGGAGGGGGAAACTTACCGGTTCCCAAACAGTATTTGCACCGCTTATGCTCCTGCTGCTTGACATTGTTTATCTCAACAACCATTAGGGCAGAGATAACTCCAACTGCTCCACCTGAGAAAGATGCCACAATGGGATCTACCTGACTGCAGTACAGGTAGACAAATGAAGAGTGAAGCAGTTAGTATTCATGGCCGATCAGCCTTGATTTCCCTAGCTAGATGATCCTTGATAGATGAATGGACCATGGAAAAGTGGCAGTACCTCAACTGCATGGGCAGATGAACGCTGCGGATAAAGTCTTCATAAGATGTACCCCCTAGACCGAGTTTAAGTTCCAGCTGCATGATAGCACATCAAGTTGTATGGCAAAATAAACTAGAACAGTCACCGTTAGTGATGCCAAAATTGAGAACTGTGACTTACGATTGGTGCAAGAAAACCACCGAAGACCATTATACTAGCTATGAGGGTGAAACATGTGGCATAGTAGACCTTTAGATTAGCTGCACTCTGTTCGCATAAGGTTAAAGTTTGTACCTCAGTAACAACCATGCATTGTATTGTCTGGAGTGCTCAAAAGCACAGATACATACCAGAGGAGGCAAGAAGGGGATAAATGATGGAAAATCAGGGAGTTCTCGATCACTTTCTTCATCTGAAATTCCGAGTTCCACATTCTTTATTCTTTGCTGTATTCTCAATCGCCGAATCTATGAACAAGGCAAACAGAACTAAGACCCAGAAAGAGCATATGATGCATTTTCTGGCACTGCTGCAACCAGAATCAACTAGAGGCAACTAAAACACTCGATCAGATGTAGAGAATGAAAGAAGCTGCACAAGACATGCAAACATCGACTAGATATCTCAAGCTTTCATTTTTGAAAGATCTATCTCAAGTTTTCTGAAAGTTCACATGGGCAGTCATCTAGTATCTGCATAACATGGATTCCCAGAAAATGAGTATAACAACAGCGCCCAATTACACAAGGGAAAATTCATTATAAGCTCGTGTCTTTTGGAAAATACCACCGAAAAAACCTGGCTCCATAAGATACCATTCAAAGATCCAAACATTATGGGATTTAGCAATCTTTTATTCTGTTTAATTTAATAATTTTGGACCTGCTGCCGTTAATTTGGACCAAAATGCCCCAGGCCATCTGAACAAAGAACCAGCCATTTTAACATAACCAGTCACCAGCATCTCCACAGATATGCTACCTGCCATCTCCACAGACATGATAGCTGCCTTCTCAACACAGATGATAGCTGCTGCATTTTAGCACATATGCGCTAATCCTGCTTAGGGGCTATCCTCCTTGTCTCGCTGCTGACATCGTGGCTGGGGGGCGATGAGCACGGGTGGTGCCTGGTGCTTGGATGGGGACATAGCAGGGTTGCCGTGTCCAGGTGTGGAACAGGGGCAAGTGGCGGCCTGGGGCAGAGAGGAGCAAAGGGGAGTGCGCGCAGCACATGAGCTTAGCCACATCAATTTGGAGACAGATAGGGTGTGGTTCAGCCTTATTCTGACCAGTCTAGCACATGAGATATTCTGTCATTTCAGTTATGTGTCTTAGAGAAAATAAGCAAGGAAAATGTCCTCAAAGACGATCAATTCTAAGACGAGATAAAATTCCACAATGTTTGTATCTTTCGGTGGTATTATACGAATCAGGTTGTTTCGGTGATATTTTCCAAAAAGAAGCAATCTTTCAGTGCTATAGAACAAATTGTCCCATAACACAATCACACTAAGCGTTAGTAATTAATTCAAATTAAGTAATACTTATGTTTTAGAAACGGGTGTGACCATTTCCAGTTTTAGTTGTGTGACAGTAACCAAGGATGGCAGCATTATTTAGTGTTACGTATTTGACAAGCAATTTCATACATGCCAAAGCTAATATTTAACTACATAAGTAGCAGTATATGACATAAGAATACAAAGTTAACACACCTCCTCCATATGCAAGAAAATCTTGTTTCGGCGGCTCTTGATGTTATCCTGAATCTCCTGCAAGTCTAGCTTTGCAAAATCTTGGACCGTCCCAGGTCCTTCGATAATGCAAAACCTGAAAGCCAAGCAGGGGCCAATGTTAGCTCCGCCGAGCACAAACCATACCTGAATACTATCGATAAATGCAAAAGAGTACAAACAAGTTTTGATGGAAAGTTCAAGGCCAACAGTTTGTCAGTTAGATCCAACATATTAACCTACTTTCAAAAGAGATCCAACATGTCCATGTATTCTTCATGGATAGAGAAGCTATGCCTGAACGAGATTCGTCGCACGGGCAATCACAAACCGACTCACTAGTCACACGCCCAGGTAGACCAGCGGAAACAAACATGTTTTGCTCACGCCTCACACTCACAGCTCACCAGCAGAGTTAATAAAATTACCAACTTCCTACAGAAAATAATTTTACCCAGGTGATGCGGCGGCCTGGTCGTCCCCGACCCCGAACGGCGGAGTAGGCGGTGAAGACGACGACGATGGGAGGTCAGAGGAGCCGTCGGACGCCGCAGCGGAGGCCGCGACGCGCCACCTCCGCGCGAGCGCTGGTGGGCGCAGGCGGTAGGCGTCGGCCCTCGGCAGCCGGAGCCGACCGGGCAAGAGGCCGTTGCAGGCCAGCATGCGGCCGGAGCAGAGCATCGCCGGCGACGCTCCCCGCTAGATAAACTTTTTTTTCTTCTTCTTTTGCCTGTGGATAGACGAGTCGACTCCTCGACGGCGACGGATCAGACGGGAGACGGTTTGGATAATAGGCTGGATTTATCGAGGAGGGAGCAGGCGGTCGCTGTGAGTTCTGAATGAATTCCTGATCGGTGGAGTACTGGAGCGGGGAAGATGAGCGTGCCTGAAGCAAGGAGTAGTGGAGCTCGTATTTTCGAGCCCTGTTTTTCTTTTCTCTAGCAAAAATGGCGATTGCGACAGGAGAAGAAAAACAAATATCAGGAATTAGTGGATTCTGATGGCGTGGCACTTGAGCCGGAGTGCCGGACTGCTGGAGGACACGCACGCCTCGTCGCCTCCATCCACCGGCCAGGCGGCCACTGACACTTTTAAAATAGTAGTACCCTTGAAAAGAAAATTTAGGTTGGAAATTTTGAAATCAGATACTCCCTCTATTCTTCTAAACTATATATAAGTTATCCTATCTTTTCTACATACGTAATTTTTTTATTATACATCTAGATACATAATACGTCTTTAAAAGAGAGAGAGTAAAAAAGAAGTTTGGCTATGACATATACAAGCATACGTTTAGGGGGGGAAGGTTATTGTTGATACAAAAACATATTCCCTTCCGTCAAAAAAAATATAATTCTAAAATTGTATTCTTCTTGGACGATGAGTAAGGTGAGGTTATTTTACTCCATCCGTTCCAAATTATAAGTCGCTTTGATTTTTTTTGATACATTCATTTTGCAATGCATCTAGACATAATAATATGTCGCAAAATGGATGAATAAAAAAAGTCAAAGCGACTTACTGGTGTTGCTAGGCGCTGATAAGTACACACCTCAAGATTGCATGCTGAGCATAAGATTCCAATTGATTATAACTGACTTAGGGGTGTTTGGATACCAGGACTAAAATTTAGTTGGTGCCATATCGGATGTTACATGTGGTGTTCGGATACTAATAAAAAAAAACAAATTACAGATTCCGTTAGTAAACCGCGAGACGCATTTATTAAGACTAATTAATCCACTATTAGCATATGTTTACTGTAGCTTTACTGTATCACCACATTATCAAATCATGGACTAATTAGGTTTAAAAGATTCGATGTGATAGGGACTAATTAATCCGTCATTAGCCACAATCTATGTATTCAGTTTTATAAATAGTCTATATTTAATACTTCATGCATGTGTCCAAACATTCGATGTGATAGAGACTAAAGTCTAGATGTGGGAACCGAACACTCCCTTAATGGATTGATAGAACAACGGAGTGACTACACGACACTCGGACGGTTTGGTAATGTACATGTCAGTTTCGGTAATACATAACACATAGCCTTTCCGAATTAATACTTTAATAGTTTTTGTTATCATGCTACATCATGATAATCATGCTTATACGAGGGCGAAGAAGTTAGGCTACGCAAAATTACTTTTCCACGTAACCGTGAGATATGCAATGTATGGTTGTATACTATATACGAGCGCCGCGTCATTTGCCAAGGACATCTATAGAAGCAGGGACGAAGCCAGAAAAAAATTTAGGGGGGGCTAAACAAAATTGCTACAGTGACTTAGCTCTACTTTAATCCCTTGTAATAGAAAAAGTATAATAGCTTGAAGTAGTCTTATATTTAAAACGTCAATTAACAATGAAATTCACAAAATACATCTAAAAAATAAATGTCTTAGCCCACCCTACCTTATACATCTGCGTCTAAAATTGGAAGAAGAGCACTAGAAGTTCCACTAGCTTAGCAGCAGTAGGGGGGGCTGGAGCCCCCCAGCCCCCCGCTGGTTTCGTCCATGTATAGAAGGGAGATATGAGTATATGACCAGCATGGGTGCTGGTGTTCATCTTTGCCTTGACATGAACATTCCGCCAAATGCTCTGACGAAGGCACAAAGATCTGCTGTGGCACAAGGGTGGCAAGACACAAAGATACCTAGGGTCTACCTAAAACAATCACAATTGAAAAGTTATTATAAACATTCGACAACTTGATGTATGCCATTATAAAGCTTATGAAAATTCTCAAAACATTTTTTTAGACCAAAGGTTTCTCCTGCTTACAGTGAAAGCAACCAGTAATTCATACGGAGTAAAACATTCGTGTAGACCATCCCAAAATTCTGGACAAAATTGTTCTAAAAAAATTCTGGACAAAATATGTTTTAAATAAAACTAAAAACATATAATATTATCTTATAGTTTATCAGCATAATTGCGTCACCCAACACTGACTACAAAAGCTACGAAGGCGAGCAACGCGGCCGGGCTGCCAGGACCGGCGAGCCGGCGACCGGCGACTGCAGAAGAGGGGGACTTGAAGGCGGCTGGCTGGGCACTTTATAGCCGAAAATCGAAAACCGAACCGAATCAGGCTGAACTAAAATATCGTTTTTTTTTCGGTTTTTAGGTTTTGACTTCGGTTTTGACATCTGGGAAGCTCGGTTATCGACTGCGGCTTCGGTTTTCTCGTCCAACCGAACCGAGACCGAACAACCGAGCACAGCACGGAGCGAGCACTTCTTTCCGCGTCTCCGCAGTCCCAACAAGCAACGGCCCAGCCCCAGCAGCCCAACGGCCCAGCACAAGACGTCCATCCACTCACCTAGGCAGCCAACCCCTTCCTTCGGTCCTTTCCCTCCCGGCCTCCCCTGCACAGAACCAGTCCTCACCTTATCCCTTCCCATCCTGAAATCCTCCGAGGAAGGCGACGTTCCTTTTTCTTCCTGTTGGCGCGCTGCATCCCGGGTTCCCGGCGGACCAAGCGGCGCTGGCGCAGGGCGGCACGACCATGCGGGGCGCTGCGCGGCTTGGCAGCACGGCCGCACGGGCACGCGGCGCTGCAGGCCTACGCGGCTGCGAGCGTGCGAGCGAGGCGGCAGGTAGGGATGCGGAGTAGCGCGGGAACGAGGCAGGGCCGCAGCTCGCAGGGCTCGGCCAGTTGCAAGTGGAGACCGACGCCGCCGAGCGTGCTGCATCCCGATCTGCGTGTTTTTCTTCTCCGTTGCCCAACCTTGTTTGTCTGTGATGCTTCGGCTTGTTCGATGAAACCGAAAACCGAACCGAACAAACTGGACACCGATCTCGTCGGTTCCTGATTGTATGAATAATCGATCGGGTGTTGATTTCCAGGAACCGAAGTTTTCTACAGCCGAACAAACTAAACCGATCTTTCGGTTTAAACCGATTGCCAAGGCTGCCTGTAGAGGGTCGTGCGGGCAAGTGCAGCGGCCCCTCGGGCACGCAAGTTTTTTTTTTAGGGGGGGGGGGGGGGGGGGGTGTTTGACCGCGGGCACGCAAGTGGCCTGGGTAGTACTGGGTACTGGGTAATAGTACTCTGTGGGCTAGGCCGAACCCACCGGGCCACCAACCCGAAGCATAGCCTGTGGAAAGCCCACGGATTAGCCCACTCATCCGCCACGGCCGCACATCCACCACAACCACACCTCCTGCTCAAACCCTAACTCACGAATCCCCTCCATATAAACGCCGCCTCTACTGGATTTCCTGCATCGCCGCTGAAGCTCTAGGTTTAGAACACCGCGCCTCAATCCATCCGACGCCAAGCCAGATCTGCCGGGCTCTAGGTTTAGAACACCTCCAGATCGTGGGTGCATCTTGCTTTCTGTTCGTAATCGGTTCTTTGTGTCAAGTGAGATGGATGGCAGTGACGACTCGGTAATATTCAAGCTCAACAGACCGAATCACAGGTCTCTCTCTACACGAGGTTGTTCTGTATGCCGATTTTCCCGCTGAACCGAGCCATCTAATATATCTTTCGTTCTCGTGTTTATTTGCTAAATTCGAAATATTTTCTCCGGGCGATTTTTTTTCGTTTGCTTTTTTTTTCATTTGAGCGGGGAGCTAACTGTTGCGATGAGGATACCAAGCTCCCTCTTCTGAAAGCATTGATGACACTTGCTGGCAGAATCGAACCAATAACTCTATTGCCACCACTGAGTAACTACGGATCCCCTCCAATCTTATCCTGTTCATCTGGCTTATAATCCGTCTTATTCGGCTTGTTTTTTCAGCCAGAACCGTATTTTTCTCTCACAGTAAATCAGGCAACAGTGTTTTTCAGCAGGCTTATAATTTCAGCCGTTATTTTTCTTGCTCCGTAATTTGATTTTGGATAGTGAAGATCAACTGTTGCATAATCCAACACTTGATCCGAGGCCGGCTTCTGCCGAGCGAGTGATGCACAGACATCTCTGCATCTGAATCCTGAACATCTCTGCAACTGTAATGGTTTTGACTTTTTATGCTGGACCGTCTCTCGCTGTTCTGATTTTTTGTGTTGTTGAACTGTCATTGTATCAGATGATGAAACCTCGAAACTATCTTAGGACACCTTCTGACACAGTGCTGGTAGCTCTGTGAGTGAGAAGGCAATTCGTTTCTGATGACACTGCAATTACTGTTTGATTTTGCCTTTTAATATCGTTTTTGGGTATCTTTTGGTCTTTAACATTGTTTGCTTGCAACCTTACACTGCATGTTATCTGTAAGTAAGCCAATGATGATTAGCTATACATCTGGAATTACCGTCAGATTTACTTGTGACGAAAATTGTCTGGCTTGCTGAGGCTTATACGTATTATACATCTCCTGTTTTGGTCATGTATTCATGTTAGTTTAATCTGATTATGTAGACGTAGTTGCAGTCCCAGTAGTCCCAATGAGGATCTCAAGACCTACCGATAGGAAGTGCCGTTTGACACTGTACACAGCAGTTGCTTCTTTCAGCTGCAGGTGTCTATCCTTCGACCATAACCTTTGTGGTTTGGTCTGGGATGGAGCCCCATCTGTAGTTGTTGGATTCAGCTGTGGTGTGTGATTTAAATCGGGTCTCTGAGGGGTCATAATAACTGCCTAAACTTATTCAACATCTTTTAGTTATGAACTCTAGTGAACATCTTTTAGTTATGAACTGTAATGAAATGAGATTTGGGCCTGATGCCACGTCTCTGTTAGCTACGGCATTGACCAGAGATGCTATGATTAGGCCGAAACAAAGTTGTTTCAACATTTCACATGTTGATAGGAACCTGGGGACTGCTTCTCTATCTGTCCACAGAGCCGGTTAATGTGATTACATTTTTCTGCACGCGTACTCTATTTTAAATTAGTTTGTTTGCATTGTGTATGGTGATGATGACAAAGCTAAGGCTTGTTTCTCAACATTCGCAGTAGCCGCCCAAGAGCTTTCGCCCTGCCAGGCTTGAGAGCTAGTGCTGTTAATTCCTTCCTTGGATGTCTGAGCCATATATGTTTCAAACATTTTTTTCGTGCCTGTGTTAGACTTTTGATTTTTTATTGCAAATGATGACAAAATCAAGGCTTGTTTCTCTACATTCGCAGTTGCCGCCTAAGAGCTTTCGCCCTGCCAGGCTTGAGAGCTAATGCTGCTAAATCCTTCCTTGGATGTCTGATGCAAAGCAATAAGAATAATGACGTGTTGTCTTTGGTGTTTGTCATTCTTTCTTTTTTTGAGTTTGGATTGTTAGCTTGTGTCTCTACATTCTCAAGTATGTTTGATGTTTGCCATTCTTTCTTTCTCTGTTGAGAGCGTTGAATTGTTCTGATTCTGCCCAATGATAATAGGAGTGAAGGCTTGTTTCTCTACATTCGCAGTTGCCGCCTAAGAGCTTTCGCCCTGCCAGGCTGGAGAGCTAATGCTGCTAATTCCTTCCTTGGATGTCTGAGGGCACAGGACACACAGAGGCTTTAGAGTTAACTTTGAATTGGTTGTGTATTATTTGAAGAATTTGTAAGAATATGCAAGTATTGTGGCAGGTTAGAATGATTGAGTGGTCATATACAATCGACTTATTGGTTTTTGTATTATTTGAAGATTTGAAGAGTTTGTAAGAATATGCAAGGTTTGTGCCAAAATAGAATGGGTTTGTGCCAAAATAGAATGATAATCAGTATCATCGGTGTACCAAGTATTGCTGGATGAGTTTTTTAAGTGCTGCAGGACTACAATAGAGGCAGTTTTCCGAGGTGACTCCAATTGTTTCGTGAGGTTTTGCATGGTTTTGATTATATAATTGGTTCCGATGCCCTTCCGAGGTCACTCCAATGGATGAGACAGTTTCTTAGGTTTTGTATCACCCTGTTCGCTTAATTTATCTGCCAGAATTAGCCCGCTGCTCGACAGTGTTTTTCTTATGTTTTTTATTAATTTGTTCTGTCCTGATGTATGTTTTTTATTAATTTGTTCTGAGGTCCTGATGTAGTCGGAAGTTATTTCTAATCATTCGGAACTGATGGTAGTAAATTCATTCAAACCACATTTTGGTGGGATTTTGAAAACCATTTATAAAACATATATAGTACGTATCACGTAAAATGTGTGCTGTAATTGTGAAAACCATATAGAAAAGCATATAGTATTACGCAAAATGTGAATCAATCAACATAGCTATAGAATATAAGATATAAGATTCAAACTCGTTTTCGTAAAAATTCTTAGAAACAATTCTTTGGTGTATCTGCGATTTTATGTTTTGTTTCATTTTTTGTTGTTTAAGTTTGGATCTTAAAATTTCTGGCAATTTACATCTATATATAGATGCACTGCACATCTAGCACTTTGGTTCCAAATTATTTCAGAACTCTTAAAATGGTCTTCCAATTTTTTAACAGTTATTTTTTTTTCTTAAGAATAAGAAAATGATGTTCCTATTTCAGACTTTTATTCCCGAACGATTAGCAGTTTGTATGAATGATCCATTTCGGTAGGATAATGTGAATAAAAATTTGTCAAAATTCATGGTAATTGCGGCCTCAATTCAAAACTGTATTGCTTTAGTATATCACACGAGTTACAATACGGTCAAAACAACGCCCAGCGTGTGTCGCATTGTTTGGTATTGTTCGGGCTGAGAAGCCATTTCTGCGGTTCTGGTTTCTCTGTAAAAAACGGCGGGCTCCTTGCAGGGAGCGACGACGGTGCCCTGCCACTGTCAGCGGGCCACACTGAAGTAAAAGGATTGCGATTGCCGGTCACTCAGCATCAGCAACGCCATGCCGATGCTGCTCCAGCTAGAAGCAGCCTACAAAATAGCAATGCCGCTCCAGTGCCACACGGCCACAACATTTCCATGAGCGTCGGCGGGCTGGTCTACCTTTCTTCAAGGATACCTATAGAATTTTAAAATAAACTTTTGTATATACATACATAGTGTATGTTTATGTACATTAGAAAAAAAAACGAATAATATAGTCAAGATTGTGGGTTGGTCGATCAAATGAGTATTTCAAGGAAAGCTAGATTATGCTTATGACGTGAGATTTTAGTAAATCCTTTTAGGAGGCCTCCAATGAGATCGAATCCATTCTATTTTTAAAATTTTATGGTGTGATGACAGGTTGTTCTTTTATTTTTTATAGTGTGATGGCTGGCTGTTCATCTATTAGGTGTGTACCTAACTACCTATAGTTGTTTATTTTTCCCCTTAGAGCAATAAACTTCGGTTGTGCACGGCGCACAACAGAACACAAACTACACGGTCTGGCCACAACACTCTAGCTGCGGTGGACTCTTGACTTTGGCAAAGACATGTGGCAGCGGCAAGCCGGCAGTGTCGTTGTGACCTACGTGCGCAGGGGCTTGCAGGGTGCGAAGGACCAAGGGAGCGTTCTAGGGCAGGGCTGGATTGCGTGCGGTGACGGCGCGACATGCATAGTGCATTGGTGCTGAACTGCCAGGCAGTGGCCGGGTCGGATGGGTGCACACGAGGGCTAAACACCGCGTTGTGTTTGATCGGATATGTCCACGATCCACACGGATGCTTTCTCTGTAGATTTGCATTAGTTTTGCTAATTGACCTTTTTCAACATATTACTGATGAAATTTGTGAATGCCAAAAACTAGGCATAATAAGGCTATAAAAAATTGCTTGTTGAAAGTTTTGAATGCCCATTCATTTCATCCTAGGCCTGCCCTTTTTGGCGAATGGCGATGTTCAATTTCTCTTAGCAAGGACAGCTCCAACGGTGTTAAAATAGTTAGCTCATAGAATATTTATTTATCAAGGAGAGGACAACGATAAGGTAACTCTTCATAAAGTGTTAATTTAAGCTCACACACTTTTACATGATTCATGTATCTAAGCTTGTACATTTTTCTATACTAGGATGCTCTTGTGTGCTGTGTGTCAGTGTGCTCAGGTTTCGGATATACTCCATCCGTTCCAACTTATAATACGTTTTGACTTTTTTTAGATATATTATTTTTAGTACGTATCTAGACATAATCTGTGTGTATAGTGGAAGCTACGTATATAGAAAAGTCAAAACGTCTTATAATTTGAGATTGATCGAGTGCTAATCTACACTGTTAAATGTTGTAGCATCATATAGCAGCAAAATGGAAATTGCTGAGGCCTGGTTTAGTTTGCGAATTTTTTTAGAAAATGGTACTGTAGTATTTTTGTTGTTATTTGACAATTAGTGTCCAATCATGATCTAATTAGGCTTAAAAGATTCGTCTCATGAATTTCGTCTAAACTGTGTAATTAGTTTTATTTTTTATCTATATTTAATGCTTCATACATGCGTTTAAAGATTCGATGTGACGATGAATCTTAAGATTTTTTGCAAAATTTTAGAACTAAACAGGTCATAGGCCGAACCCGCGAAAACTGCATCGAACTCGCCCTAAATCACAGGACGCGGTGGACATCGCCATCCGATCCCGAAAGCCAGTCAGAGCACACAGAGCACGCACGAGGTCAAGCTAAGCGAAAGATCATGCACGGGAACAGGAGATGGGCGATGGCGCTTTACCCCGGGCACAGCTAGCTAGCAGCGCTGTGCCGACAGGTGCACAAAAGGGCTCCTGTCCTTGCTCGCTCGATCACCTCGACCCCAAAGTCAAAGTTGTCGGCTGTGCTCTACTAGTGCTTACCACGATCTATGACAACGCCCGTGATCATCATCCGTGCAGTGTGTGCGGGACATATCGTCGTGTCATGGATACTTGATTATGACCTTCCAAACCGCCACATTTGCAAGTAATGTTAATGTGAAAGGGGACACGAAACAGAAGCGTATATATACGAAAAAAAGCGTATGGCCTATATTGACACTTATCCCTCTGTAAGCTGTGTACTGAGATCTTGTATTTGCCTCAATCACATTTTTTCTTTGTTTATCTTTTTTTATTAGAAAAAAAGGATCAGGAGCCCTACATCCGAAGAGCTACCGCCTACCGGCCACTACGAACGGGCCAAGACGCAGCACTCTGCGTGCGACTGGCCCGGAATGGATGGTGTATATTGGTGTACGCGTGAAGCTGCTCAGAAGGAATTAGCACCAGCCGTTGCCGTATAAAGAGGCGAGTTGTAATAGGGGATAATAAATTTGTAACAGAAGAACAAACTAAACTACTTGTAATCCTTCCTCTCTAGTACTCCTAATTAACCAGATCCCCTGCCGTTTTCCTCTTACCGAATTCCTTTGCTATCTTACACTACATTTCATTGAAAGAAGGGTAGAAGATACATCATTCTAAATCTAGACTAGAGTAGCATACTTGGTGGTGCCGTAATGAAAATCAGTCAAAAAGATTTAACAGAAATAAAATAGATCGACGTATCAAAAACTTAAAAAAAATCATAACCATGAGTTTCGAAAAAAATCATGACCATTACTACAAAATCAATTACAAGGGGTGGTCAAGGGTCTCTAAAAATCATGCATTTCCAGTTACGGTTTTCTGACAATCCCTAGAACAACATTGATTTACACTTACGGTCGAAAATGTCAACCGTTCATAGAAATCGATTTCCAGGGGATAGACAATATCATAGTCGAACCGCTCCTGAATTTTTTTCCCCAAACCTTTGAAAGTATTAACATACTGACTTCCCCATCAAACGAGAATCACGGGCATGCTACTTCGTAGATGCCTAGACGCTTGGCAGTGTTGCTCCCACTTCTGGAACGGACGAACAAAGCCAAGCCACCTTGCACAGTTCTCTCCCCAACTTTGGCAGAGCATCTGTCGACACTAGCCAACGGACAACAGCTACCAGATTCTTCCGGTCACGGGCTCACGGGACTCGGGACTCTTGGCATTGGCAACCAGCACCAGCACGCACAGAAGATAAAATACCCCCATCGGATAAACGAACAATGTCTCGCTTTCATGCAATTCCAGTGCGGTCACGGAGGAGATAAGCCTGAAAGCTACTTTCGTGACAGATTTTAGTAATTACGGCGACCGGCGCAAAGCACGCACAGCACAGAGAGATCATGCACGATGCCGCAAAGCGGATGCCAAAAGCATGCAGCAGCAGCGGTAGAAGCAGTCAAGCAGATCGCTTCAGAATGGGCCGGTGGTGCGCGACATCTCGTGGACAGATTTTTTTCACCCATCCATTACCACTTTCATTTCCAGCGCCGGCAGGCATGACCGCTATAATATAAATAGGCCGGCCACGGGACATCCATTCGGCGGCAACAAATCACAAGCCGACTTGAAGCTTTCGAGCCCAAACACGAGTCCTGGACCTGGTAGAAAGCAAGAGCTAGCGCGCGCGAGAGTCTTCGTACGTTCGCCGTAGCTTTGTTGAAGGGAGTGGCATGCAAGCGACGATGGGGACAAGTCGTGAGCAGCAACGGAGGGAGCGGACACTGGTGGTGCTTGCTCTGGCCCTCCTCGTGTCCGCGTTCGCACTCGTGCAGTGCGCGGACGTCGTCGACGGGGAGAAGGAGGGCGGCGGTGGCGGACCGGCAGTGGCAGAGCCCGAGACGGGGCAGACGCTGCCACCTGGGTGGAGCGGTGACTCGGGGTCCGGGCATGGGTCGAGCCCTGGCGGCGGTTCATGGGAGTATGGCTGGAGCTGGGCTGCGGGGCCTGATGGCAAGGGAGGAGGCTTCGGGTTTGGTTATGGAGGCAGCGGAGGTGAAGGCGGTGGTGGTGGAGGAGGTGGCGGCGGCGGAGGAGGGAGTGGAAAGCCGTTTGGTTTCGGCATTGGCGGGTATAAAGGCCATCATGGCGGCTTTGGAGGCGGCGGCGGCGGTTCTGGTGGCTACGGTGGTGGCAGTGGGGGTGGCTTTGGCAGTGGCGGTGGCGGTGGCGGTGGCTTTGGAGGCGGCAACGGTGGTGGATTCGGCATCGGCGGCGGTGGTGGCAACGGGGGTGGCTTCGGCGGTGGAGACGCTGGTGGGTTCGGTGGTGGTCAGCATGGAGAAGCTGGCAACAGCGGTGGAGGATATGGTGGCGGTGACGGCGCTGCTGGTGGATACGGCAGCTCCGGTGCTGGCGCCGGAGATGGTGATGAGCTTCACGGTGTATCTGGCAGTAGTGGCGACGGAGGTGGGGCTGGGTATAAGGGCAAGGGGCTCTTCAGCGGTGGAGGCTGGAGCAAGCGTGGTCATTTCCTCCGCGGCGGGAGGTCGGCACCAGCACACAAGGATGTTGGCGGCAACAACTGAAGCTGCCCGTCGTCTGCAACTTACAACTAGCAACGACAGTAAACATGTTGTCTACAGAACGCAGAAATCTACATGTACTGTAGCTATGTGCGATGTAATATAGTGCATCCATGGTGTTTCTGTTATCAAGCGCGCTTCTTGTCGATTGTCATAGCTCATAAGTGTCCTTATGCGGGGAGTGTTCAGTACTAATAGGTGTAAGAAACAGAAATACGACCTTCAGTTTGGGCAGAAGAGCTGTATCATGACCCTGGTATGCAACTGATGCTAACCTGTCCCTTGCTGACGCCAGTGCAAATTACTCCGCTGCCTGTGATGTGTACGATAAACTAGCAGAAGGTATTATGGTTATTACCAATTTGCTAGTATACCTTAAAAACAGTTTTATCTACTGGCACATATATCATTGTTACCAGTTATTGACTTCAGAGATGCTACCAAACTCACCCTAGTTCAGAATTAGCCCTGTTCGCTTGTCTTATAAGCCGTATTTTTTCAGCGAGCGAGCAGTGTTTTTCTCTCACAACAAATCAGTGAACATTACTTTCAGCTATGGATTATCAGCCAAAAGAACAGAGATCTAAAGTAAGCTTAGGAAACAGCTAAAAGCAGATAATGTTGGAGGTAATGGACTCGGGTCAGATTACAGCATACATTGGGTTTAGCTTCAGGAACTTCAGATTTTGCAGACATAGGTTTAAATCTCAATGTTCAAGAAACTGAGGTGCTAATCAGCTTCCAACCATGATGACAAAGATATACAAGGGCAGAATTCCCTTTTTTATATCCTCATTGCAGACATAGGTTTAAATCTCAGTGTTTAAGAAACTGAGGTGCTAATCAGCTTCCAACCATGATGACCAAGATATGCAAGGGCAGAATTCCCTTTTTTGCCCATGAAAGCATAAATAAATATTCCGGGAAGCTTGCTTACAATAAGCGTCCAGAAGACAACAGCTAGTTTTAATTGATTCTTTATTCAGGGGACCAAATTGTGCGGCAGTTAAAATGAGCAGTGTTCCATGTTGGATTCTAGATTCAGACATGAAGTTCACTAGATGGAAGCTGAAAATATGACACAACTGACAATCAATAAAAAAATGTCTGTGTTTCAAATACAGTAATTCATGTCTGTTTTTTCAGATACTGTAGACACTACACAACAGATAATTCGAATTAAAGAAAGTAATGGGCAAAGACCATAGGTCCCAGATAGGGCGCACAATACTAGAATCTTGGATTATTTCTCGTAATGGGTCAACATGACCCGTTGAACTAATATACTATTCTTATTCAAATTTAAGTAATCAAAAGTGTTAGTAAATGGGAAGGATCAAACAATTTGTTTTATGAATGCATAGGTTTAAAGTGCAAAGTATTTGTATGAACAAGAAGTATGTGAAGTGTTTACTATCTGGTAACGATCGAGGTTAGTAAAAATAGGAAGTCTGCATGAGTTAGTGTACTTACCTGTTATTCCAATCCAATACTGAAAGACATAATTACAAACTAAAATTATAAGGCAAGCTACAAGCATAAACAAATTTCATCTAAACAAAGAAGGTAAACTCAATAGATCAAAAAAACCCAACCAGAAACTAGAGCTGTGTGCATTATATGCACCGAAAGCAATCGACCCGGATCATTCAATACGACAGTATGAACACAATACCAAGGCAAACACATGGAAATACCGCTTTAGCAAAGAAAAATAGACATGATGTCGCTTTATCTTATCGCATTGGAAAAGACTGTCCATACATATTCTAAAAAAAACAATGGTGTCCACAATAAACAAAGTTACTAAATTTAATACAACCGTCCATTACATTCATAACATGGTGTCCACAAAAACAAAGGAACTAAGTTTAATACAACCGTCCATTACATTCATTAGACCCACAAAAACATGGTTTCATCTTAATGTTATCATCAGAATCATAAACCATAAACTATTTGATAATTGTAATCATAGGATCAATTTAATACAACCGTCCATTGCATTCATTAGACCCACAAAAACATTCTTTCATCTTAATGTTACCATCAGAATCATAAACCTTATCTATTTGATAATTGTAATCATACGATAGCTCTTTAAGGGGAGGAATATCCTCACTAGCAAAAAACATGATGTGAGGCATACTTATATTGTCATGGTCATGGAGGACATTCTGCGGGAAAAGGTTCGGGGTGCAACAATGATTGATGAACCTTGTGAAATTGCCCTGGTTCAATGCATCAACAGCAAAGACAGTTTCGTCATCTTCACTAGGGCCATTCTGAAGAGAGGGAATAGCCTTGATCTCGGCCTTCCAATGAGGTGCATCATAATAGCTATTCCCAATAGCAAATAGGTATTCATCATTCTTTCTCTCCTGGGCCTCTTCATCCGTCAATAGCTCTCCTACGTATTCGCATACAAAACTTCCATCTGGTATGAAGTCAAGAGTTCTTACTCCCCACCCCATTGACTTGGTTTTGAAGACCTGGAGGCGAAACTTGATTCCGTGCTGGCTAACTCTATTGCGACAAGTAGGAGGGCACTTGCATGATGGTCCACACTCATAAATAAGAGGTTTTCCTTCCGTAAGTCCACCAATATCGTTGAAATGGAAGCCCCCGCCATTTTTTACCGCGCATGCACATTTTTGAGAGAGTGAACACCCACCAACACAGTCACAACCTGATGGAGGATCTGACCTGTACTTTAGGGGATACTGTATTTGTGAAATGTAGTGAAATGTTGTCAGGTACTCATTTGATATAGAGTTAATAGCAGAAATAGGAACCTTCTCAAGACCTCCAGATATGTCTACAATGAAAGTGCCAGCAAATGATTCCGGCATTTCAGTTTTCCAAACTTGTAGGTCGATGTGTTGCTGCTCTGCCATTCTTCTTAGATGAAAAATACTAACATACTGACTTCCTGATGTTTTTTCTCTGTTGAATTTCTCAACCGAGTATAAACCACCATATACATAACTAGTAAGCTGTTTGGGTTGGCAGTTATCACCTAGCTCCGTTACCACTGCATGGATAACGCGGACAGGTGTATCAGTGTCCATACTCTCTTTTAGTGCCATGTCAGTTCCTTCCATTTCCTGATCACACATGTCAGCCACTGATCCAACGTGTAACAGGAAATCCAAACTATCAAAAGCAGAAGGTTGTGCATACGACACAACACTAACAGCTAGACACGTCCCATCCTTCTTTCTGATGTGATCAACTGCTAACGATTGTGCACGGTGTATACCAACAATGTAAAGCTCCATGACAGAATTGAACACATCACCAATACGAACTCCAGGAATGCTTCCGTCATACTTCAAGTCATCGTAATTGGCACAAAATCTCCCCCTAAAAATATTGAAAGCTGCAAGATCAGGGCTCAGACCATGCCCCCTTTCCCTCCACTTGATCTGTTCTTCCTCCAGGAGTTTCTTGTAAATTATCCGAAACTCCCGCAATGTAGTCAATACATTTTCTCTGACCACGGAAATTCTGTTATTTGCCGTCGCTTCATACTGGTCATCCTTGTCAACTTTCCTCTTCTTTGGTGCTGAACCAGTTCCTTTAGGAATTCTCACTGAAGATCGTCCACTAGTAGCTGAACCTTTGAGACGAGAGTGATTGCGTGCCATGGCAGGAGCATCCTTCCTTGATCCATCTCTGACCTTGGATGTTGGATCTTCAGCTTCTCCATTAGATCTATTTCCTGAGGATAAACCTTGTGACCACTTGGGCTCGTACCCGATCTGGAACCTCCATGGCACAACAGTCTTGCGCCCCTTTCTGCAACCTGGTACAGTGCCCTCACTGGTCATGAAACCCTCTGAGTTGTTCACTGCCAAATTGGTCTCCTCAGCAGGGCCATTGTTCTGAAAACCCGGGAAATCACTAGGTTTGGCCATCCCATGGGGATCTGCTGTGACTATGTCGTTCTCAAGGTCCACAGGAAATTCGCCATCTTTGGGTAGTGAATCGCCCTCTTTGGCAGCCGGATTGCCGTCGACACCACCCAAGCCGCGATCCTCTCCGTCGACCGCGCCGCCACCTCTGTTATTCGGAACCTCGATTTCCCCATCGGTCGCGGGGCTCTCCCCATCCACGCCGCTTCCGTCGTTCAGGGAGACGGAGGGCACGTCACTCGTCGCCGTCTGGCAGCTCATCTGGAGCGTCTCCAAGCCGCCGCGCTTCCCATCGGAAACAACGCCGGCGTTCATCTCCCGCCGCACGAAGCCGCTCTGGAAGCGCCACGGCGCGAGCACCTTGTGCCGCCGCGCGCCGCCCGCAATAGGCGAAACCGACGCCCCGCCCCCGCCCTCCATCGACGCCTCGCGCGGTCAGACCAAACAAGCGACCCACGATACCTGCAAGCGCTAACAGTCAGACATAATCTAAGGAAACGGCCGAGCGGGCAATGTGGAGACTGGAGAGGGCCCGTTCGGGAGGCGGTGATGGTGGCGGCTGAGTACCTGCACCGCGGGACCAAGATGATGGGCGATCGGCGCCTCGGACTTCATGGCATGGTGGCGCGGTGCGGGGAGGTCTGGAGGTTTAGGAACAGGCGGGTAGCGCGGCCGTGGCCGTGCGACTGCGCCGTCGTGACTCCGGCGAACACGAACCCTGTGTTTAGAGGGAAACACGAACCCTTTTCCTAATATAATCAGGGGAGCCAAAAGAAATTCTATCCGCAAGATCACAGATAGACGGTGATGGCAGGGCATGTTGGGCCGAACTGGGCCAGACGAAAACTATGGGCCCAAGCAGAGCTCAATCAAAATAGGAAAGAAATCTAAAAAAATCAAAATAGGAAAGAAAAACTATTTAGGGCATGTTTGGAAAACTGGTTTTATTTAGACTAAATATATACCATTGTAAAAAGCGAACGATTTGATGGCTCGGTGGTTGGATGTGCTCAGTAGAGCGCCCACGACAAGAGCATTGCTCAATGTATGTTTCGCATTGGGGTTTTTTTTTTTCCATTTTCTTTGCAGCTTGCAGTATCAAATGCGGATGTAGCTTGCACATGGTGTGTGCGCGTGTGCATCAGTGCATGCATGTGATGTGAGTTTGTGCTATATTTAAATACTACAGCTTGCACTTGAGGTATTGATGAAAAAAATACCATTGTCATCCGCCACATCATGACAAAACGCGACTCCGACGTGTCAAGGAGATCGAGCTCTCCACAGCTCCATGCTCATGTTCGCCACACATCCTGTCGCCTTTTGCGCTGCCACAAGAGCCGTTCTCGATAGCGCCATGTCCATGGCCACCAACACCACACCCTCCAAGCTCCCACTTGGGAGACCTCGAGTGTCGTCCATCTATAGCAATCACTACTACATAAGTCATCATCACCGTCGTCACTTTCACCGCTGGTTCGTGTTACGAACCACTAGTGAAATGATTTTCATCGCCGGTTCGTGGCGATGATAATGTTTATTTGCATCAAACCAGCGGTGGGTGCTAAGTTTAGGTTTTGGGCTTAGGGGTGACATCGAAGTTGGAGAAGAATAGATGAGTGTAGCTATACAAAGATAGTTGTGGGTGGGCGACGACATGGCAGTGGCAAGGCAAGGCAAGGCCGCATAGTTTGTGGAGGACCATGGGGGTCGATGGCATGGATGAGAAAGCAAAGAGGTTAGTGGATTTGGGGAAATGAGAGGGTAGGCAACATGTTTCCACCACTATGGGTGGTGGTGGAAGCCGAAGGCAGTGGTCAACACGATGAGGTTGTGTTGTCACCCATATAAGGTTGAAGGGGATGGAGCCATTCGACACTAGAAGGAAGAAGGGAGGTAGGAAGGAATGACAATAAGAAGATCAAGAAAATTTCCATAATATGAAAGAAAAAAAACTCCAAAAACAAAGAACACCAAAAAGGGAAAAGGGGGAGGGGCTAGTGGCAGTGCTACTTAGCAAGTTTGAGTGTACCGAATAAAGTTGCCTCAAGTGTGCATCACCACTAGTATACGTGGAGGAGTGATTGTTTAGACCGATCTAAATTGATAGTTTTATTTGTTGTTTCCAAATATGGCACATCAGCATAGAGCATTTGATTCATATGGTTGGATCAACCTAGCATAATGCATAGTTTCAATTTTTATGTTTGAAATACGCTCATTTCATTTGATTCATATAGTTGGATCAACCTTAGCATAACCCTGTTCGCTGGATGGTTTCTACGACTGATAAGCCGGCTGGTGCTGTTTTGTTGTGAGAGAAAAACATTGTACCATGACTGATAAATTCAAGCGAACAGAGTTAGGTTCCTGGAGGTTTCATCCAGATGGAACTCACTGTACCTTTTTTTTTTTCCTTTAATTCACCCATTGCATTACTTCAAATACACTCACTGCATTGATTTTTTTTACACTCTATTAAACGAGAATGGAATTTGTACCGAGAGTGGCCTTAATCATTCACCCGAAAAATGCCACCATGTTAAAAGTTTTTTTCATCGTGGTGCAGTGTCCCCGTACCAAAGATTTGGATGCTTGCACGTAATTATTGCCATACGATCGATCGGATCTTTCGTGTGAGCCCTACTACCGCCCTATTGCTTACAATACTCCAGCCCTCACCTTTAAGTAGTGGTTAGCGCATCGCTGCATCCAATGGAGACACTGTATAGCTCACGCCTCATTGCTTGTTAAAGTTACCTTTGCTATCAGAACCAACGTATACGCACACGATTCAGAAAGTAACCATGTGTGTTTAGTTCCGCGAAAAGGTGTAAAAAAAGTACTGTAGCATGTTTTGGCTTTATTTGGTAAATAGTGTCCAACCGTTGACTAATTAGGTTCAAAACGTTCGTCTCGCAAAGTACAACCAAGCTGTACAATTAGTTTTTGATTTCATCTATATTTAGTACTCCATGCATGTATCGCAAGTTTGATGTGACGGGGAATCTTTTTGTTTGCACAGTACTTTTTTTTTTTTGAGGAAGTAAACACAGCCCAAGACACCAACACTATATACAATCTACTGCAGCTGGTACAACCGATGACGACTATACTATATGTTTTGATCCACGCCTACACCACCACTACACCAACAAAAAATGCAGGAAGATCGAGTGCACATCAAGAACACAGCCACCAGCTGACTAGTAGTACATACGTCGTCGACACGTGCCGACTGACATGCACATGCTCCCAAGCTATGGACGGACCAGTCGATACATCGGCTTGGGTTTCATGCAGCGAGCTGCTGCTGGGCGCTGCATCCGGCCCCCGGCGTCGTCCTCGGACAGGCAGCAGTACTGCAGCCTGAGTGGCGCGGGGGGAGCCTCCGCCTCCGCGCACAGCAGCTCGGACTGCAGCACGGCGCAGTAGTCGCCGAACGTCTCCGGCGACACGTTCAGGTCGAAGCCGACGCCGAACAGGAAGTCCACCTCCAGGTAGTTCATCTCCACCAGGCTGATGCCCCCGACCTTGGCGAAGTAGGCGTTGTTGTAGCATCTGCGTGTGTGCACAAATACACATCAGCTCAATTTGACTCTCTTTCAGTGTTCATTCAACTGTAACTTCTTCTCAGCCTAACTTCTCCCCCCCCCCCCCCCCCCCCCCCCCCAAAGAAAGACCGCATTGTTAATTTGTCATACTACATAGGAGTAAACTCCTTGTATTCTTTCTGCTTGTCTTATGATTGAGTTTGGTCAATGATTGACGGCAAGATTACAGTAAAAGTGTCAGAGCAATAATCATGCAACCGAACAAAAGGGCGACCAAAATTTTACCAAACAGAACAGGCACCGAACGGAGCCTTTTAAGAATGGCAAGTTGCCCAATAAGCATTGATTAACCAGAAAAGCAAGAAGAGGTGGATGGCTGGATGCTCCTGGGACCCTGACATGAGGAAGTGAGCAAGAGGCAAACATCAGCAGCAGATGGCAAGTTGGCAGTCCCAATCCCCTACAACTGGCGCCGGATTAAATTCCAAGCCGCAGAAAGGTAAAGGGGGCAGGGTGGAAATTCTAGTTTTTGTCTTCGGGTCCACGGTGGATGTGTGTGGTTGGATGCACGCAAGCAACTCAGGAACAACCGGGGTCGCTTCGCTGGACAAGCATAACTTTGTCGTCCATGAACGATTGCCTTGTTTGCAAGGACGACAAAATTGAAGGCTTGGATTACACAATGAAAGGCCTAGTTTCATTCACATAGCATAATTGAACTGTCCAAGTGAGTGCCTAGCCTACTACTTCCTCCTTTACCTTCTCTTGCCTATGATCATCGTTAGCACGGTAGTGTATGTTTGCCTCAATGATTGCCACCAAAAATTCTGAATTGATAAGGGTTGCACACTTTTCTTATGCTACTAGGACAAACTTTTGTATTATTGTATATGATACTGTAACACCGACACTTTGACACGTGATGATAATGTTATCACAAGTAAATTTTCCTTTTTCTTTTGACGTTTACCAGAAGTAACTTCACCGAATATAGTTACTACTCCCTCCAGGTTGGTAAACGAAGTCGTTTTAGACAACAACACGGTCTCCAAAGTATAACTTTGACTTCATTTTTCTATAAAAATATTTATTTAAAAGTAATATATGAATATTTTTATGAAATTATATTTCAAGACAAATCTATTCATATGATTTTCATATTTCTAGACTCAACAACTTAAAAGTTATTTATGATTTATATTCCCACCCAAACCTCGTCTAAAACAACTTCTTTTACAAACCTAGAGCGAGTACATGAGAACGGGACGCAATTCCGGAGAGTCCTAGCCTCCTACGAGTGGAAATGATGCTTGAGTTTCTTGGACGGCACTCCTAAACTATTCCTGGCTGGGGCTACCAGAATTCTGAACTTGGGAGCTGGGAGAACAGGGGAGCAGCAAAAGATACTATTGTAATAATAGAGCACTTTGTCCAGCAACTCTTTGCACAAGAATCCAAAACATTTGGATTTTGTCCTGGTAAATCTTAATATCAAAGAAGAGAAATTCAGGTGGTCTAATTGACCAATTGATTTTCTCCCGATCAATTCACCATCATGGTGTTTAAATCCAGGCGTTCTACGCAGCACATGGAAAATTCAGAACCGAGAACATCTGAACATACCAAGAACAGAGCGAACCGCACCAAGTTTACTTGACCTATGTGTTCCCAATTATAGACCGACAGATACCTAATCGAGAAGACGATCAGGTGCAGCTACGCCGCAAATTCAGCTAGACAGTTGGTTCGTTTGATGGCGATAACAATAGGCAGAGAGATATATCGGACTCACATGTCGTCCATGAACTTGACGGCGGCGAGCACGGCGGTGATGAGGAGGCGGTGCACGCTGTAGGAGTCCACGGCGAGCGCGAGGCGGCGGCCGCGGCGCAGGAGTCGGTCAAGGTAGACGTAGGCCACGACGTAGCACGCGGGGCTGCACCCAGCGAACCGCGCGATGCGCGCCATGTACGCGCGCACCGAGATGCCCGGCTTGGTCGTCGCCCGGAACGCCGACGCCGGGGCCACGACGGCCGAGAGCTCCGCGACCGCCGCCGCGTCGTTGCGGTCCGCAACGCGCTCCAGGATGCTGGCGAGGGCGACCAAGACGCGGGGCATGTCCTCGGCGCCGCCGCTCTCCACCAGCTCCTCGCACTCGGCCATGGAGGTCTCCGGGCCGGGCTCCCTCCCTGACCTCTGGTGTGGCGCACGTGTTGAGCTCCGGGGCTGGTGGAGAGCAGGTGGGGAGAGTTTATCAGAACCTGTCTTATAGAACAGATCGGAGGACAACAGATGTGGTTAATTTGGGTTTCGTTGATTTTCTTTCGTGCTGATTTAGGAGATCTTATTATTAACGTAAACGTACAAATCATTAGTTTAGCATCTTCGGTGACAACTGAGAAACTAGAGGCTACCACTTGGGTTCAACGACACTGAATCATTGAGTTTAAAAGGTTAACCGATTTACTAATCTTCACATCTAAATCTACATATATGTTTATATCCTATATCTAATAATACTAATCTATACCTAAATTTCTCTCCACTCATTTTATTCATTCACCTCTCCCTAACTACCCAGATAGTGAAGAGTTTACTGCTGTTCGCTTGGGCTGATCTGGCTCGCTGAAAGTACTGCTAGCTAGTTTTTTGCGAGAGAAAAATATTACTGCCTGACTGGCTAATTTGGCTGATAATCTCAAGCGAGCGGGCTTGAATTCCATCGTATCTCTTATATAACCCGGACTCATGACTCGTACCTATACGAGTTAGGACTCGTATCTAGCGATAGCGATGATGAATACGTAATCCGATTTTAGTACATGTTAGGTCGCACCCTATGTACTACCTCTGTCCAAGAAAAGATGCAACTATAAGTTACGTGCCAGCTAAAGTAGTTTACATATGATTAATTTTTTCAGTAAATAGTATTTATAATTATGGCTTCAAATTAATTTATTGTGAAAATACATTTTATAATTAATCTAATAGTATTTATTTGATATCATAATTATTTATAGTTTTTTATTTATAATTGGTCAAATTTGATGTACTGAACAGGACACTGTACTATAATTGCATGTTTTCCTGAATGAAGGGAGCATCTCATATGTAAACTAGACTCATAACCTGCGTTCATATGAGATAGAACAACTTGAATCTAACGATCATATAGATATTCCTGTATATATTGGTCCGTTTCAACGCCCACGTTTGGTAGTACCTAATATTAATTTTTACTCTAAAAAATACTTTTCTTACGCTAGAATTTGTTGCTATCCTTTTCTTTTTCGGGAATACTATCATTAAGACGTCCAGAAGGCCGGATGTCTCGCTCCACTCACTGCAACATGTGCCGCTCACGTAATAAAAAAGCAAAATCAACTCCCGCACGTCTTGCTCCGCTCCCGCACGCGACGTTCGGCTTCGCTCCTGCGCTCGACTGCCAGCCCTACCAGACGCGGCGCGCGGCTGCCTACGAGTCGCGACGGCGCGGTCATTGCCGGCCCTGCCAAAGTAGATCGGGATGTTGCAAATGTTTCATACGAATGTTTTAGAGGTACGTTGTAAGTGTTTCATACGGATGTTGTAAAAGTAGATCGGGATGTTGCACATGTTGTAATGGTTGTACACATATGTTGCAAGCTCATGTTTTCAATGTTTCATCTGTTTTTTCCGACGTATGTTGCAAGTGTGTTTATTTGGATATTGCATGTGTTTTCACACATATGATGATGCAAGTGTTTTATCTCGATGTTGCGTATGTTTACAATGGTTTCAAGTGTTTTTCAGATGTTTTTGCAAATGTTTTAAACACATGCTTTAAATGTTTTATTTGTTTTCAGACGAATGTTGCAATTATTGCATCTGGATGTACATGATCCCTGGAGTGCCTAGAGGGGGTGAATAGGCCTAAATTTTTTTAACTTAAACAAATGTTTGTCTGACCCTGCGGCATTACCGCACTTGCAGAAGAGATTAGCTCACAGTTCAAAATCTATCCAACGAAATTAGATCGAGTAATTTTCTTAGCTTCCTGCAGGGCAGTAAATCACAGATCGACAATAGAAAGTGGCAGAAACACCACACACAAGTAGATCGGACCAAACCCTAAAAATCACAATCATAACAAGTGAAGCAACACAATCACAAGTGACACAATGATTTATCCCGTGGTTCAGCTCGACACCAAGGCTTGCCTAAGTCCACGTTGTTGAGGTATGCTGTAACACCCCAGGTGTTGATCACCAATTAAGTAGTGGGTTTAAGCTCAAACACGATAAATTAGTGGAGATAACAATGCCAAAGTCAAACCTATGGAAATAAACCCTAATCTAAACTTGGATGCTGCACCCTTCTTTGCATATAGGCCATTTTTACGATATATGATTGGGTGTTGTTATCAAAGTATCTTCACATGTCTCACATCAATAACTATCTATATTGATCCCTGGAAAAGTTTCATGAAGTTTGGAATAAAAAAGTCACATGAAATGATAAGTTCCATTCCTATTAGAATTTGCCCTATTAAGTTAATGAAACTATATAACATCCACCAAACCTTGCAAACTGTCCAAATGACTCTAGATGAACTCTACAACACCTTAACTACACTTAGGGCACTTAATGGAACAATGTTCATGTTGATCATTTTGCCTAAATGTGCTTCTAAGTGATGGTTGACCATGTATGGACCTGAGAACACTTTTGTTTGACCGTTTCAAAAGTGTGACCTAGAAGCTTTGCATGACTGTGCACCCTTTGACAAAGTTGTAGAGAATTTTATAAGGAACAAACTTTGTTTGAGAGTCAAGTCATGAAAATGTGTGGAACATGCTCAAACAGGGACCACAAGTTAGTTTTAGGGCTGATTTCAGCACTTAGCCATTTTTAAGCCCTAATTCCAGTAACATCGACGTTGGCATCCCACGTTCTCGTGATTTTGCTAACCAACATGATTTGACCCCTTAAAAGAAGTTGGAGTTTATGTTATGGAGAACAACATGTAAAAAGTTGGGATCAATTTGACCAAGTTTGGCATTTCAAAATCCCAAAACCGAGCCCTAGCTTAACTTATTGACACTGGTGATTTGGGGACTGATTATCTCCTAATCGGTGAGTCTTATGACCATGGTGTTTAAATAAAAATTGTAGAGTATACTGAGGTGAACAACTTTGACAATTGGTCCATAGCCCAGTTTAGCCCTTAGCCAGCCCAAACACGGCCTCCAAGTCGAACTGGTTCATGCACACCACGTGTTCGGTTGAAGGCTTCAACGGGCGACGCGCGTCCGGGACGTGGCCTCCATGCGCCCGCGGTGCTCCCCACCTCCGCTGCCGCGCGTCCCGTGGATGTGGGTCGATGGGGAGGTACCAGGACGCTCACCCAAGCTCCACTCCATGCCCCCTCTCGCCCTGGAGCTTCCCATTGCCTCCCTGCCTTTTCCCAGTCACACCTAGAGCACGTCCGCCATGGCCAAGCTCCGGAGCTCGCGGCCACGCCATCGTTCTCGCCGATTTGTCAAGTCGCAGGCCAAATGAAGCACACCACCATCTCTGCATCTCCTTGCTGTAACCACCGCACCCATCCCCGACCGCTCCTAGCCACCCTGTCGCACGGCCACCGACGCCATGTCCGCCGCCGATGGGGAAGCGCGTGGCCAGGGGGCCAGGGGCCACCTCTGGTCGAGCCATGGCTGCTCGGAGATGCGCCCAGGCCCATGGATGCTCCCCGCCACTTCTCCTCCATCGTCATCGACCACCGCGCTGGCAATCGACCGTTTTTTCGAAACCTCTGCTCCGTTCCCTTCTCCGGCCACCGCGAACGCGACCGAGCTGCCACCGGCCATGATTGGTCGAGCCGATGCTGCCATGCACGCGCACGGGCCTCCTGCCACTCCGCCACCGCCATTCGTCGTCGGAGCGCCGCCCCGCCGGTCGGCCGAGCCCACCTCTCCGCCGTCCCCTGCTTCCGGCGCCTGAGGTTGAAGGCCGGCTTCCCCTCTCTCTGTGTCTCTATGTTTGAGTAACTGACGTGCGGGCCTGGCTGGACCATGGGGCCCACGTGTCGGTTTAAGAAGTGGCTCAGTTGGGGTACACGTCCGGGTGCGCCTAGCAGATCTAGGGTGGAGTAGTTGATTTTGTTTTTGAATTTCAGAATTGGATTAAATCATCTAAAATTCATATCTCTGGCTAGGTAATTCCAAAAATAGTAAAAGTAGACTTTTTGGAAACCTTGAGAAAATATCCATGCAGTGGAGTCATAATATGTTACATGTTTGTAGATATTTTCTGATGTTTTTATTTAAGCTTTAAAAATGCTCTAAAATGCTTATAAACTTGACCAGAGCAAGAGCTGGAGTTTTAGATATCCAAAAATAGTGATTCTTATTTTGTTAATTTTGTAATGACATGTACTTGCTAGGAAAAATATCAAACACACTAGTTGTTCACTGTTTTCTTAGGGTTTTGATTTGACCTTGTTAAATAAGGAAAATTACATTTTATTACTTGTCATTTTATATCTTGAGTTGTGATGCTCCAAATGATGTGAAATTTTTATGGTAGTCTTGTCATGATATGAATGTACTGTGGTATAAATTTCATGGTCATTTCTTACTGTATGATCAAGTTATTGGTTTAACTTGTTTATGTCTTGATAACTAGCTTATAAATAATATATAAATGATAAAATGGAAAATGTTGTTCCATTACCTTAGTATGATGTTTATCTATCATATTGATTCATTCTATGGCCATGTGTTCATAGAAAATATTGATTTTTAGGTTTAACTTGCTCTCACATGATTTATTGCTATAGCCATTTGTCTTTTTCATAGAGGTTGTTATACATGTCCAAATGGTTTAAAATTTGGATAGTAGACTTTTGGGAGCATGTGTAGGCCTCTGTAATTTTGTTAGAATTTATTATGCACTTTTGATATGTGTTCATAATTCCACCAAATTATCTAAATAAATTAAGAAAATGCATTAAAAGAATTTATTTAGGAATGGACACTATGTTTTCTGGTGTTCATTAGTCATGTGTGACATGTTGGTAAAGTTAGTTTTGTCTAATTATATGTTTGCAATATAAGTTAATAATTATTTCTTGCAAATGAGGTTTCTGAACAGATTTGAGAATATTGTTAATTACCCTATGCAAATGATGTTTTCATGTCTTGTGTGCTATAACAAAGTTGTTGTGAATTTCATGATCTAGCTGCTGTTAAATTTTGGTGGCATTTGGCCATATGGTTTAGAAACTACAGCTGTTCTAAGTTGAGTTCAGATTTATATTGCTCTCTGTCCTTACAGGACAGATTCTGTACCTTCTGTATTTCGACCTGGTAAATGTTAGAATCAGGTTTAGATGATATTAAATGAAATGTAGAGAATTTCATAAGCTTTCCATAATGTCTTCTTGCAAGTCATTTGGATTTAGGGATCTCCAGTTATGATTAATTTACTGAGCTACTGTGTGTATGTCCAGAAAGTGACAGATTTTAGTTGTAGTGCTTTGATTAACTTTGCCATGCTAATGTGTTGAAGTGTGACTCATACCTTTGAAAGTACTTGGGTTAGTACCCTGTGATCTTGAGGCTTGTGTCTTGCTTGATGTGCTTGTCATCTTCTATGTTATGCCCTAATGTGGATTAAGTTAATTAGCTCTAGGTGTTTATGAGAACTTTGGTATGCTTGTTTGATTACTCTATTTATTGCACTTCTATGCATTCACACATGTGCATGGTTGCATCTCATATAGGTACGCTAGCAGAAACGTGTGAAGGATGTGGCGTTGGAGCCAAACCCGAAGACGGTGTTTGGTGGATCCATCCCGAAGATAGAAGGATCGGGCAAGTGCTAGATGGGAGGATGCTCGCCAAGTGAATTCTTCTGACATACTCTAACTTGAGTCGGATCCCAGGCAAGCCCCGGAGCATTATAAGCCTCCTATCTTCAAAGCAATTATATATATATATATATATATATATATATATATATATATATATATATATATATATATATATATATATATATATATATATATATATATATATATATATATATATATATATGTTATAAGTATTGTTGCATTAAGTGGTAGGAGTTGGTTAGAAACCCTTGCTGCATTATATCATTCCTTGTCCAGATATATAAATCCTTGAATCCTACATAGACTAGGATCAAGTAGATGCTTAGCCCTGCTTTAAGCGGTAGAAGTCAGGTGATTTTCTGTCACCTGCGAGATATAGGGATATTCATATATGGCACGGTTGGCTATATGTGCTATCGTGGAATAGAACCATGTGTTAATAAAATGAAATGAGACCGGACGGGATGATGATAGTGAAGCGACAAGGCATGGAGGTCTTGGATGTGAATCTATCCAAGTCTGAGTCGTTTAAGGACCGATTCACTGTACGTCCTTGAGTCATGTTGAACGCAGTCTAACACTTAGTTGGCCGGATAAGCCGTTCTGACCGCGAAGCCGAGTAATATGGTTCAGGTCGGGAATCAAATGGTAGGTTGCTTCTTGGAGGAGAGAAAGGATGTGCTTGGGGACATTGGCGTGAGACCAAGGGGGGGTTAGAGTCCCTATCACCTGGCAGAGTGTCGCCCTTGGGGTCGCGACATCATTCGGACCCGCGATTCCTGAATCATATGAAAAGGTGGCCTGTGCGACCCTAGCAGGGGTCTGCACGGTGAGTGTTAGAAATACCCCTCCAGCTGGATAGGAATTCGATTCGAATCGTCGTCGCTCCCGGTTAGTGAGCACTTGACTTGAGCAGCGGCAACGTAGATTCAATTAAATTGAACTGATGGTTAATTGGATCACGATGGAAAGGTTGCCTCAATTTATACCTGCTATGGTTAATATTGTTTGCTCCTAATAAAGTGAGTGCTCTAGTACAGGTTCTAATATAGATGGTAGGTTAATAATAATTAACTTGATGCTTAAGCAGTAATGATTGATCATCTATATTAAGCTTTTATACAAAATGTTGTCAAGCTAGCCCCACTTCATATCAGCCTTGCATGATCCTTGGTGTCACCTTATTTCTGGTTTCTGACGGGTAAGTCTAGCTGAGTACCTTCTTGTACTCAGGGTTTTATCCCCACTTGTTGCAGGTTGTGATGTATCATGGCGACTGCAAGAGGTGGTTGGCTCCTGCCTTAGTGGCGGAGTGTGATCATGGGCATGATCCTTCTTATTTACCTTATCTCTAATGCTTTTGTTGGAAGTCGACCGTGGTACTGGCATGTATTTGAAATAAGATTAATATTAGTTTCAAATTACTTTGCTTCCGCTACTTTTCAATGTAAGTTGTAATAACTATGTTGAACTCCGATGTATATTGAATTACTTGTGAAATGGTTGTAACATGTGACTTGTTATGTTGAATCACTACGATCTTGGCTTGTATGTTGGTTGGTTTGAAATCCCTCGTGATTTCATTGGACTACCGGAGTTATATGGGCTCAAGTATGAGAATTTGATCACTTCGGTGATTGTTTTTATACTTGTGCTCTTATAATTTGGACGGTTCTGTTACATATGCCACTAAGGCTTGGGCTTTCCAATCCTACCTCGTTCTCAAGTCAATAGAGTGAACTCTTGAGATGAGAGATGATTTTACTAGCTGCAAGAGATGGTTACAAACCTTCCGGGGCTGCCATTAACTTGGCAAGCTCACCGAGCGACACTCTAGCCGGCTAGGAGCCAAGCTCCAAGAGTAATAAACACAATCGCCGACCAAAACGTGAACCAAATGTTCTTTAGACTTTGGGAATCAGTGGATTAGCTATGTACTAGAGTTTTGCTGCCTTTTGTCTCAAGATTTGATGGTGAAACCACTAGGAATGCTTAAGAGCTTGAGAAGCAACAATGGAGGAGAGAGAGATGAGCACTTGTCTTATTTTCGTCGGTCTGAACCGTTGGGGAAGAAAGGAGAAATGTTGGGGAGGACGGAAAAAAGTATAAATACCCCCTGCCTCCTAACGGTCACTTAAGTGCGATAGTGCCGCCCTTAGTGCGGCAATGCCAGGGTGCGGCATGTAACACCCCAGGTGTTTGTCAATCACTAAGCAGTGGATTTGAGCTCGAACATGACAGATTAAGTGGAGATGACAATGTCAAGGTCAACCTATGGAGATGAGCCTGACCTAAAGTTGGATGTTGCACCATTGCTTTACATATAGGCCCCTTTTTAAATTATATGCTTGGGTGGGGTTATGGCAATATCTTCATGTGTCTCACCTTAGTACCTATCTATAGTGACCCCTGGAAAAGTTTCATGAAGTTTAGAATCAAAAAGTCACATGAAATGATAAGTTCCATTCTTATTGGAATTTGCACCATTAAGTGAATGGAATTATAGACCATCAACCAAACCTTGCAACTTTGCCCAAATGACTCTAGATGAATTCTACAACAAAAGTCATGAAGGGTTCATGTTGAGCAAGTGGCTAGAAAATGCTCAAATAGATCAAAAAGTGTAATTTAAGCTTTATCGTGACGCTACTTTGACTTGGTTTGAACTGTGCCTTACAGTGCTTGCATGGAGTTGCACCTTAAATAAAAGTTGAAGTTTGAGTGGAGTAGAACAAACTTTGTTTTTGGACCAAGAGCCAGATCAACTTGAAACTAAGTCAAACCGAGGCTCAAACTTGGAATCTCCTGCTGTTTTCAGAGTCCAAAAATATTCCAAGTCTGAGTTAACTGAAATCTGAATTTTTAGTTTCATGTACCCCACTTTAGGTCCTTCTATCTCTCTAACTAGGCCTAATTAGACTTTGAAGATTTAATAAAAGTTGGAGCTGGTATGTAGATCTACAACTTTTATTAATAGAGTTTTTGCTAACTCGTCGTAGTTTAGGAGTTACAGAGGCACAAAGTATGGGTTTCAGTGGTATGTTTGAGGTAGAATTAGAAATTTGAAATTTGATAAACAGTGTCAACGTGCACAGAGAGCAATGCTGCGTGGCCTGGCATTCGCCGCTGCTCGCCACCTCGCTTGCCCTCGCTGCTTGCATAACCGCCACCTTGCCTCTGTGCTCGACAAAAGGACGCCGAGCCCTCTCCCTCGGTCTTCTTGCCTCGCTCCCTCGCCCTTGTCGTTCCTGTCCGCTCTCTGCCGCTCGCCATGGCAGAGGCGAGCTCGAGCTCCAGGCCGCGCCGCGTTCCTCGCCTTCGTGCCGCCTCGGCCCGAGCCGTGCACCCCAGCGCCATCGCCACCCTCCCGCGAACCCAGCGCACCATTTCCCCACCTTCCTCGGCCGCCGGAGCAGTCGACCATCGGAGCCGCCGCCATCGTCGTCGCTTGCTGTAGTGGCCACACCACCACAGGCCACCATGGGCCAAACCGAGGGCACTAGCGGGTGCGCATGAAACCCCTGGTGCTCTCTCACCCCTCAGCCATCGCCGACGAGCCCTCTCCGACCGGCACCGCAAGCCTCCGGCGAACTCCCTGTTTAAATTCACGTTAGGGAGCTCGAGCTTGAATTCGACTAAATACAGGGGGGTTTCTGCAGAACTCGTGACTCAGATGAATAGTGCCGAGAGGACTGTTTTGTGATGATTTTGCAGGAACTTTGAAATTACATAGTAAATCATAGAAAATTCGTAAAATAGCAAATGAGGACTTTTTGGAATCCTTGTGAATTTATCTATGCATTGGATCTATAATATGTCATGTTTTATTTTAATATTTTAGCTGTAAAAATAGATTTATGCAACTAGGTTTTCAATGCTAGATGTATTTGTTATTTTCATAACTGCAAATTTATAGCTCCAAATGAAGTGAAATTTCTGTGGCATGCTACTCATGTGATGTTTGATGGGTGGTAAAAAGTTCATAAATTTTGGTTGTAATATGAGTGAGTTATTGATTCATCTTGCTCTCACATGAATTCTTGCCATAGTCATTTGTCTTTTTCATAGAGGTTGATATACATGTCCAAATAGATTGAAATTTGGATAGTATATTATTGGGAGCATATTTAGGCTACTGTAATTTTGGTAGAATTTATTGTGTACTTTTGATATGTGTTCATAATTCCACCTACTTATCTAAATAAATTGAGAAAATGCATTAAAAGAATTTATTTAGAAATGGACACTAAGTTTTCTGGTGTTCATTAGTCATGCGTGAAATGTTGGTAAAGTTGGTTTTGTCCAATTATATGTTTGCAATATAAGTTAATAATTATTTCTTGCAAATGAAGTTTCTAGACAGATCTGGAAACTTGGCAAAGTTGTTTATGATAATGTGCTTTGTTGTGAAACTTGTTTATACAAAAGTTGTAGATAATTTATGTATCTAGCTTCTGTTAAAATTTGGTGGCATGTAACAATGTGGTTTAGGAGTTATAGCTGTTTAAAGTTAGGGTACAGAATTGCTTGCTCTCTGTTTGTCAGGAACATATTCTGGAACTTTATATTTTTGACTTGTTTAACTTATGAATCGTGCTGTGATGATATTATATGAAATGTAGATAATTTTATAAGCTTTTCATAATGTCTTCTTGCAAGTCATTTGGATTTATAAAACTCCAGATATGATTGATTTATGAAGCTACTGTTTGCTAGTCCAGAAATTGGCATATTCCAGTTATCGTTGTTGCTTCACCTTGAGTTGCTTTGCATGTTGCTAAGTGTGATTCATGTCCTTGGTGATGAAGTTAGTACACCTGAAACTTGTGAAGATTATGCTTTACTTATTATGCTTGGAATGGTTGGTGTGCTATAGTCAGTGGGTGGCTATGAGGGCTTGTATCTTGTTTAAATATTGTGCTTGTCTTATGTGATGCATTCTTATTGCCATTCATCATGTTCATAGACATGCATCGTCATATCTCATTTAGGTACGTTAGATGCACTACGTGGATGGCAAGATGTGGAGATGAACCCAAAGATGGAGTTGGTGGATCCATCCCGAAGATAAAAGGGTCGGACGAGTGCTAGATTGGAGGATGCTCGCCAAGCGAGTTCTTCTCACATACTCTAACTTGAGTCGGATCCTAGGCAAGCCCCGGAGCATTATAAGCCTCCTATCTTCAAAACAATCAATTCTATATATATTATAAGTATTGTTGCATTAAGTGATAGGAGTTGGTTGGAAACTCTTGCTGCATTATATCATTCCTTGTCCAGATATATGAATCCTTGAATCCTACATAGATTAGGATCGAGTAGATGCTTAGCCCTGCTTTAAGCGGTAGAAGTCAGGTGATTTCCTGTCACCTGCGAGATATAGGGATATTCATATATGGCACGGTTGGCTATATGTGCTATCGTGGAATGGAACCATGTGTTAATAAAATGAAATGAGACCGGGCGGGATGACGATAGTGAAGCAACAAGGCACGGAGGTCTTGGGTGTGGATCTATCCCCGTCTGAGTCGTTTAAGGACCGATTCGCTGTACGTCCTTGAGTCATGTTGAACGCAGTCTAACACTTAGTTGGCCGGATAAGTCGTTCCGACCGCGAAGCCGAGTAATGTGATTCAGGCCGGGAATCGAATGTTAGGTTGCTTCTTGGAGGAGAGAAAGGATATGCTTGGGGACATTGGCGTGAGACCAAGGGGGTTAGAGTCCCTATCACCTGGCAGAGTGTCACCCTTAGGGTCGCGACATCATTCGGACCCGCGATTCCTGAATCATATGAAAATGTGGCTTGTGCGACCCTGGCAGGGGCCTGCGCGGTGAGTGTTAGAAATACCCCTCCAGCTGAATAGGAATTCGATTCGAATCGCCGTCGCTCCCGGTTAGTGAGCACTTGACTTGAGCAGCGGCAACGTAGATTCAATTAAATTGAACTGATGGTTAATTGGATCACGATGGAAAGGTTGCCTCAATTTATACCTGCTATGGTTAATATTGTTTGCTCCTAATAAAGTGAGTGCTCTAGTACAGGTTCTAATATAGAGGATAGGTTAATGATAATTAACTTGATGCTTAAGCATTAATGATTGATCATCTATATTAAGCTTTTATGCAAAATGTTGTCAAGCTAGCCCCACTTTATATCAGCCTTGCATGATCCTTGGTGTCACCTTATTTCTGGTTTCTGACGGGTAAGTCTAGCTGAGTACCTTCTTGTACTCAGGGTTTTATCCCCACTTGTTGCAGGTTGTGTTGTATCTTGGCGACTGCAAGAGTTGGTTGGCTCCTGCCTTGTGGCAGAGTGTGATCACGGGCATGATCCTTCTTATTTACCTTGTCTCTAATGCTTTTGTTGGAAGTCGACCGTGGTACTGGCATGTATTTGAAATAAGATTAATGTTAGTTTCAAATTACTTTGCTTCCGCTATTTTTGAACTTAAGTTGTAATAACTTTGTTGAACTCCGATGTATATTCAATTACTTGTGAAATGGTTGTAACATATGACTTGTTATGTTGAATCACTACGATCTTGGCTTGTATGTTGGTTGGTTTGAAATCCCTCGTGATTTCATTGGACTACCGGAGTTATATGGGCTCAAGTGCGAGAATTTGATCACTTCGGTGATTGTTTTTGTACTTGTGCTCTTATAATTTGGACGGTTCTGTTACAGCTGGCATCAAAGCAAGATTCAACATTAAACTTGTCGTATGTGTATTTAAAACAAAGGTTTTGTTTTATAAAATCAGTTTTATCAACTTATAGCTATATATAGGTTTGCCAAATCTAAATTTTAAACCTAAGTATGCCAGTGGTCAAATTCCTTATTGCCCATATAAGGATTATTAGGTGGCTTATATAAGTACTAACTTGGGGGTTTTTCAATTATGCATAACGCCCAGGCCAAGGTATGTATGTGTGATGACTCTCCCACACTATGCTACCCGGTGTGTCAGATTGGAGGTAGCCTTCATATATGAAATAGCCATATATGTTGCTAGTTTACTTTTATGCAACGTCGCACCTACGCTCAGGTAAATGTGAGTTGTGAGAGCATGACCATACAAACCGCGGTCTAGGGGAGAGCTAGTTTTGGTTACTGGATTATTTACATGTTACACACATGTATATATGAAGGTACTTAATTGTGGGAGATTGATGATTCGGGTAGTTTTGGTACTACATGTACGTATACAGGGGTATATGTACATGGGAGTACTTAGAATTTTACTTTTCTGTTTTCATTGTGTGCTATATTGGGAAAATGTTGGGCTGCAATGAAACTTTTCTGCAGGTACGCTAACCATGAATGCGTAAGTCGAATGTAGCTGTCAACTAGCTATATATAGAGAGAGTGCGTGTTATGCCACTGACATAGAACGTGATTGCCAGCTTAGGTTGGCAATCTTGTGAGGACGAATAGGGCAACGCATGCATCATCTTGATTGTTGCTTTATGCATAGCTCTACTCCTCTCACCCTTATTCTATAGCAAGTAACATGTGATTGATGTGACACTATCTTCCGTGTGTGGAGTCAAACAAGAATGCCTTGTTCCATGTTGCTTGAATAGGAAATGCTTGATAAAAGTGTGTGCTTAGCCTTGCAAGAAATAATTGTGTATTCTCATGAATGAATTAAATTAGTTGGTCTAAGGTAATAATAATTAGAGCTACTAGAATAACATGTTTGTGTGCTCTCTTGTTAAGTAGAACAAAGGCAAGTTTAGATTTGCTTGTCGAATGTTGGATGCTAGAACGTTTTCTGTTGTAGTGATGCTTTCGTGGTCATAATGGTGTTTTCTGTAGTTATGGGGAATACCAAAGTTGTAGCTAACTTACTTATATAGCTTGTCCTAAAATTTCGTGACCCTAGGTCTTATGTTTTGGGAGTTATAAATTTTAGAAGTTTGTTATCAGAATCTGCTCATGTTCAGAACAGATCTGAATGTTTGCTTTATTTGACCTATGTGCTTATGGAATAATGCATTGGAGATAATAGAAGAAGTGTAGTACTTTTTGTAAGCTTTCCAAAGTGTCCTATATCACAAATTTTGGTGGTCTAAATCTCTACTTATGAGCTTGTAAAGTGGAATGACAGAATCTGTCCAAATCTGAGCAGAGATGTCTTCCTTGTCTTGTTTGGCCTTGTTGGCTATAGAATCATCTTAATATGATAATGAGAAAGTTATAGACAACTTAATAAGCTTTACATAAAGTTAAGGCTCAGCCTTGTTGTGTCCCTAGAACTCCAGTTTTGCATTTTTGAAGTTCTTGTTAGTTTTCTGTCCATATTGGTACAGAACTGAAATATCAGCATGTTTGACCATGTTAATCTATGAATTAGCTATTAGTACGAATAACTAAAGTGTAGTCATCTTCCTAATTTTTCTAGAAAGTCTAAGATCACCTTTGTGGGATGTCTACAACCTCAGTTATGGTTAAAACAATTAACTACTGTGCTACTGTCCAGATTCTGTGCACATACTAAGTTGGCTACCTTAGCTAGCGTTTGTCTTAGGCTAAACTCGTAGTTAGTTCTTGCTTTAGATAAATGTTTGTTATGGGTGAGCCTGGTGCTTAGTAATGGTTGCTTAAGCTAATTGGATTGGATCTTTCCAATGCTTGACTGTGATGTTTGTATGTATGCTTGTGATCTAGGTAGTGCCTTCGTTGTCATCTCATTGTCCTCAGTGAGTATACGAGTGTCGAATAGCTTTATCTTAGAGCAATACTTGAGTTACCCGAAACGAGCTCGTAGTGTCGTCTTCAATTAGGTTCTTTTCCTTAGGAGCCTGAGCCTGTAGACTTGATGGTTAGCCCTTGAATGTTTGTATCCATGCCTTTGCTTGACCGAAAGCCCAAAGTTTAGTTCTCCTATATGTTTGTATGAGTCATGGATGTTTTGCAACCCTTTTTGTGAAGATCCTTATCGACTGAACAACCAAGTTAAATTTTCATCAACGCTAGCCTTTGACCATGGTTCGTACATTGCCAGTTGTGGAGATCGTACCCAAATCCATGTTGGACCTTCCGGTTACCTCTCTCAAAGGTTAGCTATTGTGACGCAATGTATCTCTGCTATGGCCTCTAAATTGTGTGCTTGCAAATTCGTGCATCTACCTTATCAACTCAATCTGTGATTGACATATTGGTTTTCATCCTTGAAGTTTGAGTAATCCATCCCTAACCTTCCCAAGTCTCGGGATGTTTATCGGTCTTGATCTCATGTTGTTGCCCAACATGAATGAATCTCCTATTAATCTTTTATCTGGAGCTCAACTCGGTGGATGCAAGTCGTACGTAGAATTTAAGCAAGAGCCTCTTGCTCAGTTATCCTTGGCAATTGCGTGATGTTCTCTTGTGCGATATTTTAATCTTCGGATCATTTTTGTGTTGATTTTAAACCTTGTGACTACCTTTGTTTCCTATCCCTTCTTGGATGGCGCTTGTTCTTATAGCCCATTGGTGCCACTTGAAATTTCACTTTCGTTATGCGTTTAGTATTGGTGTTATGAGTAGCCGCTGATGGTGCCGCGACGAAACCAAGGGCCTCCTGTGGCTGCAGACACATGGCTGGCTGCTTGGCACGCGCTGGTATCACGGTTTCTAGTCATGATCCATTATGAAACGACAGTTGATGTATTATTTTCTCGTGTTCCTTCCTTGGTTATCTCTCCATATCGTATCGTAAGATCCATATCTTAGACCGAAAGTAGTGGAGTTTCCTTCTGAAGTTGCTAAGAGGATAACCTTTGAAGAACAGATCACCGACATAAACATTAATGGACTACAAGAGGTGGTAGACAAGTGACTTTGCTTAGTTGTCCCTATATTGACGGCCACCATCTAGTAAGCAAGTATCTCGTCTCTATTGGATAAAAAGGACACACAACACTTAATGTTGGACAAGTTATCTGTGGGATGAGAATCGATTGTCGCATTATGCATATGACCGGAGCTATCCAAGTCACAATCTTGGGTGCATAATGACCATACAACCGAAATCAACCATCTCTAGAATAACTTCGTATTTACTAACTTCGATGGCAACCATCTGTTCTGCATCAAGCACAGTTGTTGTGGTCAAGAGTGATGATTTAGAACTTTTTAGTGTCGAGAGACAACTGATTAGTTACCAATAGGAAGGTCAATCTCCAGCTAGGTAACGACTTTTTGGTAGCTACTAAGGCTATGTCTTACAGAGCAATATTCAACAAGAAGTTAATCAACTAGCCACAACTTGAGTGATACTCTATCTTTCAGAGCCATGGAGATCAAGTCAATTCCGTCTTGGACAATCACACAAATAGTGCAAGGTGTTCAATCAGCCGCGGTGAAGAATTAGAGAAATGCATGCCCTAGTTTCGATCAACATCCTTGTGCCCTTAGGTGCCACAAATGGTTTGTTCATAACTTTATTGGACAAAGTGTTGAGGAATATTCAAAAGCAATTTGAAAAGTGTCAAACAACAGATTTCCCATCTTAGAGTTACTATTTGATCCAAAAGGAGGAAGCCTCAAGGTGAAAGTTGGCCTGACAAAGTTGTTATGCTGCAAGTCAACTCAACTTACAGTACAACTATGTCACCAAGGAAAATTTTACTCAATCGCTTGGTGGTAGACTACTTTCCACGGTTTAGTAAATATTACAACTTTTGTTGTCCTTAAGGCCTCACTACATCTTTCTTTAGTAATGATTATCCAATGATGACATACTTTAGTACCTTATAAATGTTTTTACCCAAGAGGTTGCATCTGCTTCAACCCAGATAACTGTTATCTTTGGATAAAAGAATCTTATTAGATAACTGTTGGCAGGAATACAAAGCCGACAGAGTCCGCTATCACATTCACTAACCCTCGATAGACTCAGATAATACAATGTTGTCATCAGAGAAAGAGAACTGCACACATGGAACCTTAAGTAGTTTTCCATTAGTTGATATCGGAAGGATTGAACATTTACGACCAACATAGACCCTGTCTATTGGTTAGTTAGTACCATATAACCTCAGAGAATGTTTGTCGTCTATGATCTCACCCTTTGGAAGGTTGTGCTCAAGCCATTTTTGGTAGAGGACTGCTTTTCAAAAATTGTGAACATAGGGTCATTTCAACGAATATATTTCTGAAGATTTTGGTCTAGTGTCAAGTTCATACGAACTATGTTGTGTTCACTAAAGAATCAGGTGCTTGTTAGTGGTTAGCTCCTGGACCAAATGACCTCTATACACTGAGAACGAAGTACTGCGTTGTCTTGGATTCCTCCCAAAGTAACAATGCTTCATGGAAGTCAATGAAAGAAATTCTTTAGACAAATTTTACCATGAAGAGCAAGTATCAGAAAATGCCTTGACCAAATTAGTTCCACCAATGTCAAAGCTTTGTAGCCGAATGCTATAGCAAATGTTGGGAACAAGATAATGTGCCTCTCTTCCTTAAAAAGGTCTTCCATTCCGAATCTCGGGACGCGATTCTTTTAAGGGGGGAGGGCTGTAACACCCCAGGTGTTTGTCAATCACTAAGCAGTGGATTTGAGCTCGAACATGACAGATTAAGTGGAGATGACAATGTCAAGGTCAACCTATGGAGATGAGCCTGACCTAAAGTTGGATGTTGCACCATTGCTTTACATATAGGCCCCTTTTTAAATTATATGCTTGGGTGGGGTTATGGCAATATCTTCATGTGTCTCACCTTAGTACCTATCTATAGTGACCCCTGGAAAAGTTTCATGAAGTTTAGAATCAAAAAGTCACATGAAATGATAAGTTCCATTCTTATTGGAATTTGCACCATTAAGTGAATGGAATTATAGACCATCAACCAAACCTTGCAACTTTGCCCAAATGACTCTAGATGAATTCTACAACAAAAGTCATGAAGGGTTCATGTTGAGCAAGTGGCTAGAAAATGCTCAAATAGATCAAAAAGTGTAATTTAAGCTTTATCGTGACGCTACTTTGACTTGGTTTGAACTGTGCCTTACAGTGCTTGCATGGAGTTGCACCTTAAATAAAAGTTGAAGTTTGAGTGGAGTAGAACAAACTTTGTTTTTGGACCAAGAGCCAGATCAACTTGAAACTAAGTCAAACCGAGGCTCAAACTTGGAATCTCCTGCTGTTTTCAGAGTCCAAAAATATTCTAAGTCTGAGTTAACTGAAATCTGAATTTTCAGTTTCGTGTACCCCACTTTAGGTCCTTCTATCTCTCTAACTAGGCCTAATTAGACTTTGAAGATTTAATAAAAGTTGGAGCTGGTATGTAGATCTACAACTTTTATTAATAGAGTTTTTGCTAACTCGTCGTAGTTTAGGAGTTACAGAGGCACGAAGTATGGTTTCAGTGGTATGTTTGAGGTAGAATTAGAAATTTGAAATTTGATAAACAGTGTCAACGTGCACAGAGAGCAATGCCGCGTGGCCTAGCATTCACCGCTGCTCGCCACCTCGCTCGCCCTCGCTGCTTGCATAACCGCCACCTTGCCTCTGTGCTCGACAAAAGGACGCCGAGCCCTCTCCCTCGGTCTTCTTGCCTCGCTCCCTCGCCCTTGTCGTTCCTGTCCGCTCTCTGCCGCTCGCCATGGTAGAGGCGAGCTCGAGCTCCAGGCCGCGCCGCGTTCCTCGCCTTCGTGCCGCCTCGGCCCGAGCCGTGCACCCTAGCGCCATCGCCACCCTCCCGTGAACCCAGCGCACCATTTCCCCACCTTCCTCGGCCGCCGGAGCAGTCGACCATCGGAGCCGCCGCCATCGTCGTCGCTTGCTGTAGTGGCCACACCACCACAGGCCACCATGGGCCAAACCGAGGGCACTAGCGGGTGCGCATGAAACCCCTGGTGCTCTCTCACCCCTCAGCCATCTCCGGCGAGCCCTCTCCGACCGGCACCGCAAGCCTCCGGCGAACTCCCTGTTTAAATTCGCGTTAGGGAGCTCGAGCTTGAATTCGACTAAATACAGGGGGGTTTCTGCAGAACTCGTGACTCAGATGAATAGTGCCGAGAGGACTGTTTTGTGATGATTTTGCAGGAACTTTGAAATTACATAGTAAATCATAGAAAATTCGTAAAATAGCAAATGAGGACTTTTTGGAATCCTTGTGAATTTATCTATTCATTGGATCTATAATATGTCATGTTTTATTTTAATATTTTAGCTGTAAAAATAGATTTATGCAACTAGGTTTTCAATGCTAGATGTATTTGTTATTTTCATAACTGCAAATTTATAGCTCCAAATGAAGTGAAATTTCTGTGGCATGCTACACATGTGATGTTTGATGGGTGGTAAAAATTTCATAAATTTTGGTTGTAATATGAGTGAGTTATTGATTCATCTTGCTCTCACATGAATTCTTGCCATAGTCATTTGTCTTTTTCATAGAGGTTGATATACATGTCCAAATAGATTGAAATTTGGATAGTATATTATTGGGAGCATATTTAGGCTACTGTAATTTTGGTAGAATTTATTGTGTACTTTTGATATGTGTTCATAATTCCACCTACTTATCTAAATAAATTGAGAAAATGCATTAAAAGAATTTATTTAGAAATGGACACTAAGTTTTCTGGTGTTCATTAGTCATGCGTGAAATGTTGGTAAAGTTGGTTTTGTCCAATTATATGTTTGCAATATAAGTTAATAATTATTTCTTGCAAATGAAGTTTCTAGACAGATCTGGAAACTTGGCAAAGTTGTTTATGATAATGTGCTTTGTTGTGAAACTTGTTTATACAAAAGTTGTAGATAATTTATGTATCTAGTTTCTGTTAAAATTTGGTGGCATGTAACAATGTGGTTTAGGAGTTATAGCTGTTTAAAGTTAGGGTACAGAATTGCTTGCTCTCTGTTTGTCAGGAACATATTCTGGAACTTTGTATTTTTGACTTGTTTAACTTATGAATCATGCTGTGATGATATTATATGAAATGTAGATAATTTTATAAGCTTTTCATAATGTCTTCTTGCAAGTCATTTGGATTTATAAAACTCCAGATATGATTGATTTATGAAGCTACTGTTTGCTAGTCCAGAAATTGGCATATTCCAGTTATCGTTGTTGCTTCACCTTGAGTTGCTTTGCATGTTGCTAAGTGTGATTCATGTCCTTGGTGATGAAGTTAGTACACCTGAAACTTGTGAAGATTATGCATTACTTATTATGCTTGGAATGGTTGGTGTGCTATAGTCAGTGGGTGGCTATGAGGGCTTGTATCTTGTTTAAATATTGTGCTTGTCTTATGTGATGCATTCTTATTGCCATTCATCATGTTCATAGACATGCATCGTCATATCTCATTTAGGTACGTTAGATGCACTACGTGGATGGCAAGATGTGGAGATGAACCCAAAGATGGAGTTGGTGGATCCATCCCGAAGATAAAAGGGTCGGACGAGTGCTAGATTGGAGGATGCTCGCCAAGCGAGTTCTTCTCACATACTCTAACTTGAGTCAGATCCCAGGCAAGCCCCGGAGCATTATAAGCCTCCTATCTTCAAAACAATCAATTCTATATATGTTATAAGTATTGTTGCATTAAGTGATAGGAGTTGGTTGGAAACTCTTGCTGCATTATATCATTCCTTGTCCAGATATATGAATCCTTGAATCCTACATAGATTAGGATCGAGTAGATGCTTAGCCCTGCTTTAAGCGGTAGAAGTCAGGTGATTTCCTGTCACCTGCGAGATATAGGGATATTTATATATGGCACGGTTGGCTATATGTGCTATCGTGGAATGGAACCATGTGTTAATAAAATGAAATGAGACCGGGCGGGATGACGATAGTGAAGCAACAAGGCATGGAGGTCTTGGGTGTGGATCTATCCCCGTCTGAGTCGTTTAAGGACCGATTCGTTGTACGTCCTTGAGTCATGTTGAACGCAGTCTAACACTTAGTTGGCCGGATAAGTCGTTCCGACCGCGAAGCCGAGTAATGTGATTCAGGCCGAGAATCGAATGTTAGGTTGCTTCTTGGAGGAGAGAAAGGATGTGCTTGGGGACATTGGCGTGAGACCAAGGGGGGTTAGAGTCCCTATCACCTGGTAGAGTGTCACCCTTGGGGTCGCGACATCATTCGGACCCGCGATTCCTGAATCATATGAAAAGGTGGCTTGTGCGACCCTGGCAGGGGCCTGCGCGGTGAGTGTTACAAATACCCCTCCAGCTGGATAGGAATTCGATTCGAATCGCCGTCGCTCCCGGTTAGTGAGCACTTGACTTGAGCAGCGGCAACGTAGATTCCATTAAATTGAACGGATGGTTAATTGGATCATGATGGAAAGGTTGCCTCAATTTATACCTGCTATGGTTAATATTGTTTGCTCCTAATAAAGTGAGTGCTCTAGTATAGGTTCTAATATAGAGGATAGGTTAATGATAATTAACTTGATGCTTAAGCATTAATGATTGATCATCTATATTAAGCTTTTATGCAAAATGTTGTCAAGCTAGCCCCACTTTATATCAGCCTTGCATGATCCTTGGTGTCACCTTATTTCTGGTTTCTGACGGGTAAGTCTAGCTGAGTACCTTCTTGTACTTAGGGTTTTATCCCCACTTGTTGCAGGTTGTGTTGTATCTTGGCGACTGCAAGAGTTGGTTGGCTCCTGCCTTGTGGCAGAGTATGATCACGGGCATGATCCTCCTTATTTACCTTGTCTCTAATGCTTTTGTTGGAAGTCGACCATGGTACTAGCATGTATTTGAAATAAGAATAATGTTAGTTTCAAATTACTTTGCTTCCGCTATTTTTGAACTTAAGTTGTAATAACTTTGTTGAACTGCGATGTATATTCAATTTACTTGTGAAATGGTTGTAACATATGACTTGTTATGTTGAATCACTACGATCTTGGCTGGTATGTTGGTTGGTTTAAAATCCCTCGTGATTTCATTAGACTACCGGAGTTATATGGGCTCAAGTGCGAGAATTTGATCACTTCGGTGATTGTTTTTGTACTTGTGCTCTTATAATTTGGACGGTTCTGTTACAGCTGGCATCGGAGCAAGATTCAACATTAAACTTGTCGTATGTGTATTTAAAACAAAGGTTTTGTTTTGTAAAATCAGTTTTATCAACTTATAGCTATATATAGGTTTGCCAAATCTAAATTTTAAACCTAAGTATGCCAGTGGTCAAATTCCTTATTGCCCATATAAGGATTATTAGGTGGCTTATATAAGTACTAACTTGGGGGTTTTTCAATTATGCATCTACGCCCAGGCCAAGGTTATATGTGTGATGACTCTCCCACACTATGCTACCCGGTGTGTCAGATTGGAGGTAGCCTTCATATATGAAATAGCCATATATGTTGCTAGTTTACTTTTATGCAACGTCGCACCTACGCTCAGGGAAATGTGAGTTGTGAGAGCATGACCATACAAACCGCGGTCTAGGGGAGAGCTAGTTTTGGTTACTGGATTATTTACATGTTACACACATGTATATATGATGGTACTTAATTGTGGGAGATTGATGATTCGGGTAGTTTTGGTACTACATGTACGTATACAGGGGTATATGTACATGGGAGTACTTAGAATTTTACTTTCCTGTTTTCATTGTGTGCTATATTGGGAAAATGTTGGGCTGCAATGAAACTTTTCTGCAGGTACGCTAACCACGAATGCGTAAGTCGAATGTAGCTGTCGACTAGCTATATATCGAGAGAGTGCGTGTTATGCCACCGACATAGAACGTGATTGCCACCTTAGGTTGGCAATCTTGTGAGGACGAATAGGGCAACGCATGCATCATCTTAATTGTTGCTTTATGCATAGCTCTGCTCCTCTCACCCTTATTCTATAGCAAGTAACATGTGATTGATGTGACACTATCTTCCGTGTGTGGAGTCAAACAAGAATGCCTTGTTCCATGTTGCTTGAATAGGAAATGCTTGATAAAAGTGTGTGCTTAGCCTTGCAAGAAATAATTGTGAATTCTCATGAATGAATTAAATTAGTTGGTCTAAGGTAATAATAATTAGAGCTACTAGAATAACATGTTTGTGTGCTCTCTTGTTAAGTAGAACAAAGGCAAGTTTAGATTTGCTTGTCGAATGTTGGATGCTAGAACGTTTTCTGTTGTAGTGATGCTTTCGTGGTCATAATGGTGTTTTCTGTAGTTATGGGGAATACCAAAGTTGTAGCTAACTTACTTATCTAGCTTGTCCTAAAATTTCGTGACCCTAGGTCTTATGTTTTGGGAGTTATAAATTTTAGAAGTTTGTTATCAGAATCTGCTCATGTTCAGAACAGATCTGAATGTTTGCTTTATTTGACCTATGTGCTTATGGAATCATGCATTGGAGATAATAGAAGAAGTGTAGTACTTTTTCTAAGCTTTCCAAAGTGTCCTATATCACAAATTTTGGTGGTCTAAATCTCTACTTATGAGCTTGTAAAGTGGAATGACAGAATCTGTCCAAATCTGGGCAGAGATGTCTTCCTTGTCTTGTTTGGCCTTGTTGGCTATAGAATCATCTTAATATGATAATGAGAAAGTTATAGACAACTTAATAAGCTTTACATAAAGTTAAGGCTCAGCCTTGTTGTGTTCCTAGAACTCCAGTTTTGCATTTTTGAAGTTCTTGTTAGTTTTCTGTCCATATTGGTACAGAACTGAAACATCAGCATGTTTGACCATGTTAATCTATGAATTAGCTATTGGTACGAATAACTAAAGTGTAGTCATCTTCCTAATTTTTCTAGAAAGTCTAAGATCACCTTTGTGGGATGTCTACAACCTCAGTTATGGTTAAAACAAGTAACTACTGTGCTACTATCCAGATTCTGTGCACATACTAAGTTAGCTACCTTAGCTAGCGTTTGTCTTAGGCTAAACTCGTAGTTAGTTCTTGCTTTAGATAAATGTTTGTTATGGGTGAGCCTGGTGCTTAGTAATGGTTGCTTAAGCTAATTGTATTGGATCTTTCCAATGCTTGACTGTGATGTTTGTATATATGCTTGTGATCTAGGTAGTGCCTTCGTTGTCATCTCATTGTCCTCAGTGAGTATACGAGTGTCGAATAGCTTTATCTTAGAGCAATACTTGAGTTACCCGAAACGAGCTCGTAGTGTCGTCTTCAATTAGGTTCTTTTCCTTAGGAGCCTGAGCCTGTAGACTTGATGGTTAGCCCTTGAATGTTTGTATCCATGCCTTTGCTTGACCGAAAGCCCAAAGTTTAGTTCTCCTATATGTTTGTATGAGCCGTGGATGTTTTGCAACCCTTTTTGTGAAGACCCTTATCGACTGAACAACCAAGTTAAATTTTCATCAACGCTAGCCTTTGACCATGGTTCGTACATTGCCAGTTGTGGAGATCGTACCCAAATCCATGTTGGACCTTCCGGTTACCTCTCTCAAAGGTTAGCTATTGTGACGCAATGTATCTCTGCTATGGCCTCTAAATTGTGTGCTTGCAAATTCGTGCATCTACCTTATCAACTCAATCTGTGATTGACATATTGGTTTTCGTCCTTGAAGTTTGAGTAATCCATCCCTAACCTTCCCAAGTCTCGGGATGTTTATCGGTCTTGATCTCATGTTGTTGCCCAACATGAATGAATCTCCTATTAATCTTTTATCTGGAGCTCACCTCGGTGGACGCAAGTCGTACGTAGAATTTAAGCAAGAGCCTCTTGCTCAGTTATCCTTGGCAATTGCGTGATGTTCTCTTGTGCGATATTTTAATCTTCGGATCATTTTTGTGTTGATTTTAAACCTTGTGACTACCTTTGTTTCCTATCCCTTCTTGGATGGCGCTTGTTCTTACAGCCCATTGGTGCCACTTGAAATTTCACTTTCGTTATGCGTTTAGTATTGGTGTTATGAGTAGCCGCTGATGGTGCCGCGACGAAACCAAGGGCCTCCTGTGGCTGCAGACACATGGCTTGCTGCTTGGCACGCGCTGGTATCACGGTTTCTAGTCATGATCCATTATGAAACGACAGTTGATGTATTATTTTCTCGTGTTCCTTCCTTGGTTATCTCTCCATATCGTATCGTAAGATCCATATCTTAGACCGAAAGTAGTGGAGTTTCCTTCTGAAGTTGCTAAGAGGATAACCTTTGAAGAACAGATCACCGACATAAACATTAATGGACTACAAGAGGTGGTAGACAAGTGACTTTGCTTAGTTGTCCCTATATTGACGGCCACCATCTAGTAAGCAAGTATCTCGTCTCTATTGGATAAAAAGGACACACAACACTTAATGTTGGACAAGTTATCTGTGGGATGAGAATCGATTGTCGTATTATGCATATGACCGGAGCTATCCAAGTCACAATCTTGGGTGCATAATGACCATACAACCAAAATCAACCATCTCTAGAATAACTTCGTATTTACTAACTTCGATGGCAACCATCTGTTCTGCATCAACCACAGTTGTTGTGGTCAAGAGTGATGATTTAGAACTTTTTAGTGTCGAGAGACAACTGATTAGTTACCAATAGGAAGGTCAATCTCCAGCTAGGTAACGACTTTTTGGTAGCTACTAAGGCTATGTCTTACAGAGCAATATCCAATAAGAAGTTAATCAACTAGCCACAACTTGAGTGATACTCTATCTTTCAGAGCCATGGAGATCAAGTCAATTCCGTCTTGGACAATCACACAAATAGTGCAAGGTGTTCAATCAGCCGCGGTGAAGAATTAGAGAAATGCATGCCCTAGTTTCGATCAACATCCTTGTGCCCTTAGGTGCCACAAATGGTTTGTTCATAACTTTATTGGACAAAGTGTTGAGGAATATTCAAAAGCAATTTGAAAAGTGTTAAACAACAGATTTCCCATCTTAGAGTTACTATTTGATCCAAAAGGAGGAAGCCTCAAGGTGAAAGTTGGCCTGACAAAGTTGTTATGCTGCAAGTCAACTCAACTTACAGTACAACTATGTCACCAAGGAAAATTTTACTCAATCGCTTGGTGGTAGACTACTTTCCACGGTTTAGTAAATATTACAACTTTTGTTGTCCTTAAGGCCTCACTACATCTTTCTTTAGTAATGATTATCCAATGATGACATACTTTAGTACCTTATAAATGTTTTTACCCAAGAGGTTGCATCTGCTTCAACCCAGATAACTGTTATCTTTGGATAAAAGAATCTTATTAGATAACTGTTGGCAGGAATACAAAGCCGACAGAGTCAGCTATCACATTCACTAACCCCTCGATAGACTCAGATAATACAATGTTGTCATCAGAGAAAGAGAACTGCACACATGGAACCTTAAGTAGTTTTCCATTAGTTGATATCGGAAGGATTGAACATTTACGACCAACATAGACCCTGTCTATTGGTTAGTTAGTACCATATAACCTCAGAGAATGTTTGCCGTCTATGATCTCACCCTTTGGAAGGTTGTGCTCAAGCCATTTTTGGTAGAGGACTGCTTTTCAAAAATTGTGAACATAGGGTCATTTCAACGAATATATTTCTGAAGATTTCGGTCTAGTGTCAAGTTCATACGAACTATGTTGTGTTCACTAAAGAATCAGGTGCTTGTTAGTGGTTAGCTCCTAGACCAAATGACCTCTATACACTGAGAACGAAGTACTACGTTGTCTTGGATTCCTCCCAAAGTAACAATGCTTCATGGAAGTCAATGAAAGAAATTCTTCAGACAAATTTTACCATGAAGAGCAAGTATCAGAAAATGCCTTGACCAAATTAGTTCCACCAATGTCAAAGCTTTGTAGCCGAATGCTATAGCAAATGTTGGGAACAAGATAATGTGCCTATCTTCCTTAAAAAGGTCTTCCATTCCGAATCTCGGAACGCGATTCTTTTAAGGGGGGAGGGCTGTAACACCCCAGGTGTTTGTCAATCACTAAGCAGTGGATTTGAGCTCGAACATGACAGATTAAGTGGAGATGACAATGTCAAGGTCAACCTATAGAGATGAGCCTGACCTAAAGTTGGATGTTGCACCATTGCTTTACATATAGGCCCCTTTTTAAATTATATTCTTGGGTGGGGTTATGGCAATATCTTCATGTGTCTCACCTTAGTACCTATCTATAGTGACCCCTGGAAAAGTTTCATGAAGTTTGGAATCAAAAAGTCACATGAAATGATAAGTTCCATTCTTATTGGAATTTGCACCATTAAGTGAATGGAATTATAGACCATCAACCAAACCTTGCAACTTTGCCCAAATGACTCTAGATGAATTCTACAACAAAAGTCATGAAGGGTTCATATTGAGCAAGTGGCTAGAAAATGCTCAAATAGATCAAAAAGTGTAATTTAAGCTTTATCGTGACGCTACTTTGACTTGGTTTGAACTGTGCCTTACAGTGCTTGCATGGAGTTGCACCTTAAATAAAAGTTGAAGTTTGAGTAGAGTAGAACAAACTTTGTTTTTGGACCAAGAGCCAGATCAACTTGAAACTAAGTCAAACCGAGGCTCAAACTTGGAATCTCCTGCTGTTTTCAGAGTCCAAAAATATTCTAAGTCTGAGTTAACTGAAATCTGAATTTTCAGTTTCGTGTACCCCACTTTAGGTCCTTCTATCTCTCTAACTAGGCCTAATTAGACTTTGAAGATTTAATAAAAGTTGGAGCTGGTATGTAGATCTACAACTTTTATTAATAGAGTTTTTGCTAACTCGTCGTAGTTTAGGAGTTACAGAGGCACGAAGTATGGGTTTCAGTGGTATGTTTGAGGTAGAATTAGAAATTTGAAATTTGATGAACAGTGTCAACGTGCACAGAGAGCAATGCCGCGTGGCCTGGCATTCGCCGCTGCTCGCCACCTCGCTCGCCCTCGCTGCTTGCATAACCGCCACCTTGCCTCTGTGCTCGACAAAAGGACGCCGAGCCCTCTCCCTCGGTCTTCTTGCCTCGCTCCCTCGCCCTTGTCGTTCCTGTCCGCTCTCTGCCGCTCGCCATGGCAGAGGCGAGCTCGAGCTCCAGGCCGCGCCGCGTTCCTCGCCTTCGTGCCGCCTCGGCCCGAGCCGTGCACCCCAGCGCCATCGTCACCCTCCCGCGAACCCAGCGCACCATTTCCCCACCTTCCTCGGTCGCCGGAGCAGTCGACCATCGGAGCCGCCGCCATCGTCGTCGCTTGCTGTAGTGGCCACACCACCACAGGCCACCATGGGCCAAACCGAGGGCACTAGCGGGTGCGCATGAAACCCCTGGTGCTCTCTCACCCCTCAGCCATCGCCGGCGAGCCCTCTCCGACTGGCACCGCAAGCCTCCGGCGAACTCCCTGTTTAAATTCGTGTTAGGGAGCTCGAGCTTGAATTCGACTAAATACAGGGGGGTTTCTGCAGAACTCGTGACTCAGATGAATAGTGCCGAGAGGACTGTTTTGTGATTATTTTGCAGGAACTTTGAAATTACATAGTAAATCATAGAAAATTCGTAAAATAGCAAATGAGGACTTTTTGGAATCCTTGTGAAATTATCTATGCATTGGATCTATAATATGTCATGTTTTATTTTAATATTTTAGCTGTAAAAATAGATTTATGCAACTAGGTTTTCAATGCTAGATGTATTTGTTATTTTCATAACTGCAAATTTATAGCTCCAAATGAAGTGAAATTTCTGTGGCATGCTACTCATGTGATGTTTGATGGGTGGTAAAAAATTCATAAATTTTGGTTGTAATATGAGTGAGTTATTGATTCATCTTGCTCTCACATGAATTCTTGCCATAGTCATTTGTCTTTTTCATAGAGGTTGATATACATGTCCAAATAGATTGAAATTTGGATAGTAGATTATTGGGAGTATATTTAGGCTACTGTAATTTTGGTAGAATTTATTGTGTACTTTTGATATGTGTTCATAATTCCACCTACTTATCTAAATAAATTGAGAAAATGCATTAAAAGAATTTATTTAGAAATGGACACTAAGTTTTCTGGTGTTCATTAGTCATGCGTGAAATGTTGGTAAAGTTGGTTTTGTCCAATTATATGTTTGCAATATAAGTTAATAATTATTTCTTGCAAATGAAGTTTCTAGACAGATCTGGAAACTTGGCAAAGTTGTTTATGATAATGTGCTTTGTTGTGAAACTTGTTTATACAAACGTTGTAGATAATTTGTGTATCTAGCTTCTGTTAAAATTTGGTGGCATGTAACAATGTGGTTTAGGAGTTATAGCTGTTTAAAGTTAGGGTACAGAATTGCTTGCTCTCTGTTTGTCAGGAACATATTCTGGAACTTTGTATTTTTGACTTGTTTAACTTATGAATCATGCTGTGATGATATTATATGAAATGTATATAATTTTATAAGCTTTTCATAATGTCTTCTTGCAAGTCATTTGGATTTATAAAACTCCAGATATGATTGATTTATAAAGCTACTGTTTGCTAGTCCAGAAATTGGCATATTCCAGTTATCGTTGTTGCTTCACCTTGAGTTGCTTTGCATGTTGCTAAGTGTGATTCATGTCCTTGGTGATGAAGTTAGTACACCTGAAACTTGTGAAGATTATGCTTTACTTATTATGCTTGGAATGGTTGGTGTGCTATAGTCAGTGGGTGGCTATGAGGGCTTGTATCTTGTTTAAATATTGTGCTTGTCTTATGTGATGCATTCTTATTGCCATTCATCATGTTCATAGACATGCATCGTCATATCTCATTTAGGTACGTTAGATGCACTACGTGGATGGCAAGATGTGGAGCTGAACCCAAAGATGGAGTTGGTGGATCCATCCCGAAGATAAAAGGGTCGGACGAGTGCTAGAATGGAGGATGCTCGCCAAGCAAGTTCTTCTCACATACTCTAACTTGAGTCGGATCCCAGGCAAGCCCTGGAGCATTATAAGCCTCCTATCTTCAAAACAATCAATTCTATATATGTTATAAGTATTGTTGCATTAAGTGATAGGAGTTGGTTGGAAACTCTTGCTGCATTATATCATTCCTTGTCCAGATATATGAATCCTTGAATCCTACATAGATTAGGATCAAGTAGATGCTTAGCCCTGCTTTAAGCGGTAGAAGTCAGGTGATTTCCTGTCACCTGCGAGATATAGGGATATTCATATATGGCACGGTTGGCTATATGTGCTATCGTGGAATGGAACCATGTGTTAATAAAATGAAATGAGACCGGGCGGGATGACGATAGTGAAGCAACAAGGCATGGAGGTCTTGGGTGTGGATCTATCCCCGTCTGAGTCGTTTAAGGACCGATTCGCTGTACGTCCTTGAGTCATGTTGAACGCAGTCTAACACTTAGTTGGCCAGATAAGTCGTTCCGACCGCGAAGCCGAGTAATGTGATTCAGGCCGAGAATCGAATGTTAGGTTGCTTCTTGGAGGAGAGAAAGGATGTGCTTGGGGACATTGGCGTGAGACCAAGGGGGGTTTGAGTCCCTATCACCTGGCAGAGTGTCACCCTTAGGGTCGCGACATCATTTGGACCCGCGATTCCTGAATCATATGAAAAGGTGGCTTGTGCGACCCTGGCAGGGGCCTGCGTGGTGAGTGTTAGAAATACCCCTCCAGCTGGATAGGAATTCGATTCGAATCGCCGTCGCTCCCGGTTAGTGAGCACTTGACTTGAGCAGCGGCAACGTAGATTCCATTAAATTGAACGGATGGTTAATTGGATCACGATGGAAAGGTTGCCTCAATTTATACCTGCTATGGTTAATATTGTTTGCTCCTAATAAAGTGAGTGCTCTAGTACAGGTTCTAATATAGAGGATAGGTTAATGATAATTAACTTGATGCTTAAGCATTAATGATTGATCATCTATATTAAGCTTTTATGCAAAATGTTGTCAAGCTAGCCCCACTTTATATCAGCCTTGCATGATCCTTGGTGTCACCTTATTTCTGGTTTCTGACGGGTAAGTCTAGCTGAGTACCTTCTTGTACTCAGGGTTTTATCCCCACTTGTTGCAGGTTGTGTTGTATCTTGGCGACTGCAAGAGTTGGTTGGCTCCTGCCTTGTGGCAGAGTGTGATCACGGGCATGATCCTCCTTATTTACCTTGTCTCTAATGCTTTTGTTGGAAGTCGACCGTGGTACTGGCATGTATTTGAAATAAGAATAATGTTAGTTTCAAATTACTTTGCTTCCGCTATTTTTGAACTTAAGTTGTAATAACTTTGTTGAACTCCGATGTATATTCAATTACTTGTGAAATGGTTGTAACATATGACTTGTTATGTTGAATCACTACGATCTTGGCTGGTATGTTGGTTGGTTTAAAATCCCTCGTGATTTCATTGGACTACCAGAGTTATATGGGCTCAAGTGCGAGAATTTGATCACTTCGGTGATTGTTTTTGTACTTGTGCTCTTATAATTTGGACGGTTCTGTTACACGGCGCTGCCTCTCTTCAGGTGCGGCACTGTCGCACCCACCAAGACAACAAAAAGGTAGAAACAGGGTTGCTGGCTGTCTTGGTAGAGATATGAGGATGTATTGTAGAGAGATAGAGCACTTGGTCATACAATTTTAACTAGAAGCTACATCCCCCTTGATAGAATGGTTTTCCTATACTCAATCTTCAAAACACAAAAGGAATTGAAACCTTCTTTGAGCGCGTTACCGTTCATCAAAGTAATTGGGGGCTCCTCCTTTCCATATAATATCCTCTTAAAAGAATTCCCTGCTTGTCATCTTACTAAAGCTCATTAGTCCTCTAATTAGGTGGTCATCAACGCCAAAGCCCACATTAGGGCTTGATTGCACTTACAGGATGTTTCAAAACTAGATTGAGTGTTGCATCCCCTCCTCATCTTTCTGTTGTCTCGCCTCGGTGTCAGGTGTGAAAAGGCGGAGGCGGTCCTCACTGGCGTGGGTGGGCCCTACGTGCTTGCGGGCAGGCGCAGTAGGCGAGACATGGACGAGCCGATGCGGGACGCGAGACGGGGGGCAACGGTGCGGCCGTCCGGATAGGGGGCTAGTGTCCGGACGTCTGAGCGCTAGCCACGCCCTTTCTCTTCAGCCTTTCCTCTAGAATGCAGTAAGATCTGGCTCGATCTATCGATCGCATATGAGATTGGGACTTCCCCTCAAAGGGCTATGGCGGGTCAAATTTGTATTTTTTATTAACACTTAGTCAAATAAAACTATATTTGTGTATAATATAAGATAACTAGGTCCATATCTCACTTTCCCTCCGTACTAGTTTAGTAGCTATAAATAATAAATTATTTAAGAAATAACTGTCCAGGTCTAACTTTTGAGAGTTAGGCAAAAAAAACCGTCTCTTCGTACATTTTTCTTTTTAATGAACAAAATATATACATGTATTTAAGGATATGTTTAGGGCCACTCCACGAACTCTACACCACATACCAGTGGAGCGCTCCATGAAAAAACATGGAGTTTCTGAAGCAGTCCTTTAGGTGCTCCTTCAACAATTCAACCCTACTTTTTTTTGAGCTTTATCTATTTGGTTAAAAACGTGAAGCGGAGCAGTCCCAAACAGGCCCCATGCGTTTGTGTCAATACTGTGTTTTGGGAAAAAATATTAACTAACTAACAAAATTTTGATCAGCCAGTAAAAAACTAAAAAAATGGACGCGTTCTACATAATGTCAAACCGTTATTATCTTGAGTGAATGGTTTTTTGTATTGGAAAAGGAGGAAGTCCTAAACCTGCCACGTATGATTTCTTTTTTCTATACTAGTTAAAACAACATTCGTTCCTGCACAGTGCTCGCATCATGCTCACCATGGATATCCCGTATCACATAGAACAGATTGCCATTATATCGAGAAAAATAGAACAGAATGCAGCCCAAGTTGCTTTCGATGCAGCTTGCAACCTTATGTGCCGATTTATGCAGGATGCACTTGTGCAGAAGGCCTTTCCCTCAAAACAAACGTGTGCACCGCTCCAACAAGAAAGCAAGAGCAACCTTTACCTTTCTGATCCGGCCAGTTGTTTGTCTATCACATTTCCTATATCGTGGCTTCGTGGGATATTTTTTTATAACAGAAAAGTTCCTGCTTCATACTTTTTTAAGAAGAAGCATCAATCAATCAATTTATAATATTGCAAGCACATTCAATGTTTAAACTCATAGACATGTCCGATTGAGTCGAGTCGCACATGATGATATTCAAAGAACAAATGTTGGATCATGAGACGCATATCCAACAGTTGGTTATGGTGTTGCTACTTGCTAGCCTGATTTGGCTGGTGAACGATATCTGTCGTTACTGTAACTACTGCAGGGTAAGCATGCAATCAAGGAGGGTTGATAGATTGAGGTTTGTCATTGCAACCACTTTTCAATTTGTAGCCGTCCCTCTCGCGTCCCCCACGTGCTTCTATTTTTCGTCTGTACTCTCATCAGTACGGTGCTGACAAATTAGCTGCTTTCGAGAAAGAGAGAGAGAGAAAGAGATCGCATAGCAAAGCAGCGCCTTGTGTTTGAGCGGATGCAGAGGGAGGCAGCGCGCGGTCCCTGTCAATTTCTCTAACAAACGCTTCGCTTCACCTGCCGTTCTCATAAAATAGACCCTCAGATGGATACTCCTCCCGTGGCACCCGAGGAGTAAGGACGGATTAGCATGCAAGTTTCGAAGATGTTTTGCAGGAGGGATTCTGAAGAAAATCTGGGAGTGGATCTAAAACTTGATTTGCACGGAGTGAACATTTGCCATCCTAGACAGATTCTGCAGAGGGAACGTGAGAGGAAAGATACCTCGGGTGGATTCGGTTCCCGTGCAGCCCAAATGTGGCCCAGTCCAAAGTAGGGGCTGTCCGGGCCGCAGGCAGCAGACCAGCACAAAATCTAGCCCCCACGGGCCTATCAAGACCAGCCCCCGAGCAGCCGCGATGCTGTTCCGCGCCGCCTGCCCTGTAGCGTCGTAAGCCGCGCGGGCTCAGCGCGAAGCCACCACGAGCCCACGAACTGCTCTTCATGCCGGCAGATCAAAGCGCGTCCTCTACGACTACGAGTTTCTTGCTCCGGCGTCAAGAACTGTGGGGTTGAGGCGTTGAGCTGGTGGTTGGTGGTGGAGGCGCGCGCGGCCGGCCGCTTCGCATCGCTTGGCATGTGCATGATCCAGTTCCAGTCCATCCATGCGAAGTTGACCTGCTTACAACTTTGGGACAGATTGGCGCGCAGGGGGGGCACCCGGGTCGGTCGGCCGGCTCCCATGGCCGGCCATGCTGGTCGAGCGCAGCTAGCGCACGTTGCTTGCAGCCATTATAGCGTGGGCCTTGCTTAGCACTAGTGCCAGTGCGTTTTCAATTGAGCGCGTATATACATATATAGCTTCAAAAAAAAGTTGAGTTTCGTCAGACTCCTTTGTTGACCTTGAGATTTTTTTTTAAAAAACTTTATACATATAAGGTAGAGAACGAGACGACTAGCTTAGGGCATTGCAAAAGCAAAAATGCTACGTGTCGTCCGTCCGACGGATCGCACAAATGTCGGATGACATTTTCACCCGCCGCTCTCCCGACCGCATGTATATTAAAACAAACTTTATCCCTTCACTTTCTCCTCCTCATCCTTACCCCTTCCACGCTCCTCATCCCCTGCCACAGTGCACCAAGGCCCGGCGTCCCTCCCCACCCCAGCGTCCTCACCGGCAGCCCCCAATGTCCGTAAATCCAGCGGCCCTCTCCCCCAACCCAACGAGATCCATGGAGCACGGGCGAGATCCATGGAGGTGGCACGACAGTATTGCGGGGGAATGGACGGCTCTCCCCCACCCCGGCGCGGCGCCCTCCCCAATCCTGCGGCGCCCTCTCTCACTCCGGTGACCGAGCTCCCCCACCACGACGACCATGACGCTCCCTGCCCCCCATCCCCCACCGTTGCTGCTGAGCTAAGCCCGGTGCCATTGGCGCTGGTGGTGGTGTTCGCGTGTGTCGCTGATTCTGGTGCTGGGTGGTGCTCGCTCGCAGCCGCTCGCCGCTGGATCCTACCCGGCGGTCGAAATCGACCGTCCTAGGCCTCTCCTCCCTATATTACAAATGTATGTTTTAATTGTTTCAGACAATTAGAGGCATGTTGCAATTATTTCATATGGATGTTGCGTTTGTTCGAATTGTTTTATCTTTTTCAGACGTATGTTGCAAGCGTTTTGATCTCGATGTTGCATATATTTTCACACATATGTTATAACAACGTGTTCTAAAATATTTCATCTGTTTCAGTCTTCCAATGTGCGCTAGCATTTCCCTTGCAAAAGAGCCACTGCTTGCATACGACGCCTATACGCGGCATGGATGGATGGATGGATGGACGAGGCTATGCATATCCATGCAGCATCCTGCCACACGCTCGATTTCGCAATGATTCCAGCGAGGCGGCGACCATATCTGGGGAGCTGACCAGGCCAGGACGCCAGGTTGCACTTGCACCTATATATCATGACCCTGCAAAGCCATCAGCCATGCCTTTCTTCTCTCTTCTCTCTGAAGAGAAAACCACGCCCGAATTAATTGTGCTTTGTTTGGGAGCCCGTGTTCGTTTTCGGTCGTCAGTGCACGCAACAGGTGCCGGTGCGCCTGTTCCACAATCATTAGCGTGCATGAACGCAGGGTGTACATGCATACTAATGGGGTGTGTGTGTGTGTGCGGCTAGCTCTCTTCTTGTCCTGTCAGCTAGCCGTCGGCCGGCCGGAGCAGTGTACGTCGCTAACATTACTTAGCAGCAGGCAGTACGATCTTCATAACACGCACATATTGGCCAACCGGAAGTGGTCATGCATATACAGTACATTGCAGTCATGCCTGCTCTGCTTGTTTTCTTTCTGCACTTCAGCGTGCATGGTTAATAACCACGGCAAGATAGCAGGGAATCCACTGGAGCAGGTATATATAGATATAGCATATATACACGCAGAAACAAAACGTGCTAAGTGAAAAAATAAGTGTAGCTTTATTTGATATAATGCTACATGATGACCGCATACACCTACGGCGGATGGATCATTTGCACGGTGGCGGATGATCACATCGGATTACATACATGAGTAGCTAGTACGCTGCATGACGCGGGTTCGATCACGTTCTGTGTCATCCATCCGGCAAAACTGAAGAAGATCGAGATCCATCAACATATATTGCCCTCGACCTCGCTGTTTCAATTCAGAACTTAACTGCGTCGTCAATGTATGCGGTCGTGGGATAGATAGATTCAGAAGGAGCTGAAGCAATCGGTGTGGTCGGCGGAGGAAGCGTCGTCGCTGCAGGGAGAGTGCGTGTGGCGGCCCTCGTACGTGGTCATCACCATGCGGCAGTCCGTCGACAGCCGCTCCACCCGTTTCTTCACGCGGCAGTTGCTGTGAGTGCACCGGAAATAGCTCCTGCATAATGTGCACATGCCAAGCGAAAATTGACCAGTAAGCTCCTTCAGGCATGGGTCCATACATATTTCGGCATGTTTACATAAATCGTCTCGATTAGATTCACATTTCTCAACATACGAAATTCAAATATTTTTTAGGCAAGATGATTAATACGGTGTCTAGCTATTTACATATGCTATAGTCTACTAATAACGATACATTGCGTACTGATCTTTTGTTAAATTTTAATTTCCCTACTCTAGTTAAGTAGGATACATGCATGCAAATTTATCCATGATAGGAGTATTTACCTGCCATAGATATATTTGATCATTACCTGGGTTATCATATATTTCTGATTTTCTTCTTCTCTCAACGGATACAATAATAGTTTATTCATCAAGAAATGTATGTTATATTAATTGTAAATGTATAAACTGTCAATGTATAAACATCATTGTTAGGGCTGGCTAGTTGTTAGCCCATTATAGCTACAGATGACCATCTAATTAACAAGAGAGCTAATAATACATTGCTAGGGATGTTTGCAACTATTAGCTGAGGCTACATATCTGAACTTGCTAATATATAGTTACATGCTAATTTTTAGCTGCGGCTAACAGTTAGTTTTAGCCGATCTAAATAGGCTCTTAGATGTCTCTTTGCACAAGAGAAGCGTACTAACCTTCTGATACGTACGGTATATATGGTCTAACTAATACTAACTCAAGTAAAAAAAATATAGTAGATGTTGTCACCCTTTGAGGTGAAACTTTGGCCACTACACGTTAACTATATATTTGAACAAATTATTCCTGTAATTTCAAACAGAAGGAAGCAGTTATATATAATCTAAAAAATGTATGGGATAATCAAAGTGATTTTAAAAGATGAATCTATACATGATTTTTACGCTTGCAAACTGTTGAAAACTATAAACAGTCAAGTTTCAAAAGATCGATGGATATTGGTCAAAGCATCAAGTAACCAGAGGTAGTTCATACAGTAAAAATCAACTTAATTAATTCTGCGTATGGAATTGTTAACTTTGTTATAAGGCATTTCTTTTGGCAATAATAATCAAGATTGTATTCAGACCACATGTGCATTTGTAGGAAACTAGACCAAATTAAAGGATTATCATCGTGGTGCATATATAGATCTCTTAGCTAGGTTAGCTCTGTCTAGCTAGCTATATGTGTGTGCATCTGATCTTTGAAGAAAAACAAGCTATAGGATCTTAGAGACTGGGACAGTTCTGATACACCTGTCTGTGTGCATGTGCCCACACTTCATTCGTTCTGTTTGCTGTAGCCTACGGTAGACCAGGCATGGGACACTATGATCTGAAAGATTGAACTTCTGATCTACTATATATCTAAGTGTCTATCCCAATTCCCATCTACGCTATACGTACGGTTCAGAACTAACTTGATCAGTCATTAATATGCACTGGCACATCTTTTTCTTTCCCACTCTCTGGTTTTCTTCTTGAACGTATGGTACCTTGCAATAATTTCACTCATTATACAATCCGCTATATGCTCAATTAAGAAGTCTAGTCTAGTATCACTTAAAATTCTAGGGGAGAAAGAAAACCGGAAGACAGAATAATAGGAATTAAATTATAAACTACTAGTTGTTATTAGCTTAAATGTGTTTGTAACCGTGTTAAAGGAGATCATTATTGGTCCTATATATAGTGTAGTATGATTCTGCAAAAATAGATATGAAGTGTAACTCGAATTCTAGCATGCATTTGGAGTGAAGAAAACATACAAGCTTCCCACTTGTCTATATATTTTTAGAGTTTCACATATGCCGCATGGGGGATACTAGCTAATAGATACATGAACTGGAAGCAATTGCAAAACCAGCAGCTAGCACAGGCTGCACACGGGCTCATTAAAGATGGGCTAACATACTACTGTGTCTCTTTTTTTTCTCGATCGGGTATCGAACCAGGTCTATTGTTAATCGATCACCGTACTAACTACATTGACCCGCTTCTATATGTACCATCTATCAGGGATCTTTCAAGAGGCAAGGTACTGCTTATTAGATCATTAACACATATAATTAATCATCTAAGGTTTACTTGTTAATCTGCTAAAAGAAAAGCATGGCATGCCGCATGCATGGAGTGTGTACAATTAGTAGAGCTAGTCATGGATAACAACCTCTACACAAATTAATTCATGAAATATGATGTGGATTGCAGATACCTTGGATGGAGGCTGTTCTTGACAACCTTCTGCCCGTACTTCCTCCACTTGTAGCCATCATCCAGTACATCCACGTCGCTTCTGGTCTGGAAGCAAAACCTCGGTTCCCTCATCTTCCTCCTCACCTTCATCTTCCCTCTCTCCGCAGTCGTAGCTGCTGAGCCCTTCCACCTGCACAATCACACGCCATCAAACCCTAAATTAACTATAGCCAAAGGTTTGTATTTAAGAAAGAGGGCATACCATGTGCTATTACTCTCGTTGCAACCTAGTTTAGTAGCCACCGAGGTGCAGACCTGCGGAAGAACGAAACCTCTCATAAGGAACAAGCAAGAAAGGACGCCGACAGAAAACCTTCAAGCTAAGCTAGATCACCTCACCTCCTCAGCGCCAATAGCACTGGGCATGAAACCGGCCGTCGGCTTCCCACCGCATGCTGTTGCGGCGGCGGCGCCAGACCAGCTGCCGAAGGGCAGTGCCGGCAGCAGGTATAGTCCACCACAATGGTCGGAGGAGAGCATGCCGCCATGGTTCTCTGTCTCTTCCTGGTTAACTACAAACGGCATCTGGAAAAGCTTGTTGTTTGGTTGGCTAGGAAGTTGTAGCGGGAGAGGAAGGGGGAAGCCGGCGTAGTGATCCGGCACAAGGAAGCTAGGAAGGCAAGCACTCAACTGGCCTCCCTCCATATATGCCTGCATATGCGCTAGCGATCGATTGATGATCAAAGTGTGGATCTTGGTTGGGCGGCCGGGGCAGAAAATTCGCAGGATGGATCGGAATGCATCTCTCTCCTTTTGGTGTCAATAACTGTGCACGATAAGGTTGACGATGACGATGATGCTTTGGGGTTAGTGGTGGTGTGGGCTAGCTATATGGCTGCTTGCATTGAGGATCGAGTACTATGGGTACCGGAGCAAGCAGCTAGCCTAGGCAAGCCCTTTAAAGGGCCTCTAGCTCAAATTGTGCTGTGTGTACAGTACTTGCTTCAGTACTAGCTGTTGGCCTGTCCCTGCAGGCCCCAGCTAGTGCGTGCTAATTCATCAGCAGCTTTCATATGCTGTCAGAGATCTGCCTTTTTTTAATTTCTATCTCATCTATCATCATAGATGCACACATTGATGTAATTAATAACTATATAGTACAATTCGATCATCACGTTTCGTTTCTGTTAAAAGCACGGGCAAACTAAGTAACTAACTATTGATGATCATCAGTCGTTGCATGCTTATGCTTTTCTACCTCGACTGATCAGCTTTCTTCCAAGCTAATTGCGTCTTCAGTGGCGCTTCAACCGCAGCAAATTGAAGGCTTTTCATCAGGCGGGGCACATATTATTGCAGCGATTGTTCGGCGTACAGGGATAGCACTGATTTGTACCTTTTGTCCCCTGCGATCGATTGCCCAATCGACCGATCTACATGTCCTTTTAGCTATGGGACGCTCTCCTCACAAAAAGAGCATGCACTGGCCGGCCGGTTCACTCGTTTCCAGTATCTCTGTAGCGCGCACATTGCAATCCGGCCTCTCGTCTCCTTTGAATCATACCGTCTTGGGTACGTGTTCAGAGTACGCTGGGTCAGGGCAGGTTTTTTTTAGTTTTTCCACCTACCTTCCGAAAAATGGCCACCCATTTCGCTCTATTCCTTTAATTTGCAGGGAAAATATCTAGCCACCAACGTTACTTCGCTACAACAGTACTACTGTATTTCTCCAACCTTTATTTCCATATATAGCGCCATTTTCCATCGTTGAATGCAATACATGCAGTAGCCCCAACCATAACCCACTCAGGCTTTATTTGGATGTGCATGTATTTGTCTCAATCCACATGAGTTGAAGTAGATTGTAGTAGAATTAAACTAAGTTATACCAATCCACTCCAACACATGTGGGTTGAAATGGATACATACGCATCCAAACAAGGCATTAGAGTAGCTTCAGTGTTAGCCACAAGCGAACCGTGGGAAGAAAAAAGCAAACGAGTACATTGAGCATTCGGACGCTCGATCTCGAAATCAAAATTGCAGTTTGCAGATGAGTCGAACCGAGGAGTATAATTTTTTTCTGGATGCTCACCTCCAACCACTCCACTACTCTTGTCAGCGCCACTCGAATAAAAGCATTTTTTTAATTCCATTTAGGTCCCACAAGTCGATGTGTCACAAGCCGATGCATATGTTGGAGGCAGCAAACTCTGCTTTTGTTCCATCGCACCCTTATGATTGTCTCTAGCATTCTCCTCTCCCTCACCCCTTAATTAACCTCATCTACAAAGGTTGGTCCAAATATCATCCTCACCCATGTATCCTTGCCTACTTCTTTCCTTTTTTCCTGGCGGTAACAATGCAGTCACCGACCGCCTTTCGTTGCTAAGTCCTTCCATTCTAAATTATAAGACATTTTGGATTTTATAAAAGCTTTTGTTATGTGCTTCGATATTGTTGGGGGAGCCCATATGCAATATGGGCCAACATCACCTGAATAGGCATCATGAAGTTAAGTCGAAGGCCACGATGAAAAGACAGAGACTGAGATGTCATTGATACACCATGTAGAATAGGCGGAGGCTCCTGCAAAAATGGCAGAGGCTCTTACGGCTCAGGCAGAGGTGATGTTGGGGCACGCTCGCCCCAAGTGGCGAAGGTCCCTACCAGAGGTGCGGAGGTCCACGCCAAAAGCGCGGAGGTCCGTGCCAGGCCAAAGGCGCAGAGGACCGTGCCAGAAGCGCGGAGGTCAAGGCCAAAAGCGCGAAGGTCCTATGTATTGGGGCACGCTCGCCCTAAGTAGCAGAGATCCATGCTAGAAGCACGAAGGTCCTGCGGATCAAGCAAGGGCACACCGGATGAACGCGGCAGATGGAGGCCGGGGACCTCCGCCGGTTCAGGCGGAGGGTCTAAGCAAGCCACCTAGGGTTGGCGGCGGAAATTAACCAAGTCAACATGTTTCGTTTTTGCCCACAGGATAGCAAGGAGCCGAGGAAATCAACGATCTCATCATCCTGGGCCTCCGGAGTCTCGAGCGGAGGTCACGACGTGGGGGCAAGGGCAACAGCGGAGGTCGCTCCACAACGGCCCGCACAGCCCTGAAGGGGTCTCCGCCAGAAAGGACGGAGATCGGGAAATAATGGGCCGCCATTGGGCCATCGTTCGAAGCCCAACAGGGGCAAGGCGGTTTCAGAAGAGGTTCCCCGAAGAGCCCTTGTTGGCATACCTGGAAAGTAGGATATACCTTGAATATGCTGCCACCGTCACGGGGCATTTTTGTATTTGCGCTTTGTAGTGAGTGTCACCCTATAAATAGGGGTGGTGTAAATGATGTAAGAGAGGTTGGTAAATACACTAATGAAACCCTAACATCGCCGGGTCCCACTTGGCACACCTCCCGACTACCTCTGCCCAAGGCACCGTTTGGGTGGAGGTCCGACGCTTATCTTGCCTGCTAGAAACCAACTCTGAGTTTTTACTCGTGCCTCCTCTAGTCTAAGGTCTCCGCCCTAGAGCGGAACCTTCGACCCCTACAGCAGCCTCGCTCATCTCTCACCCTCACTCTCTCTGTCGGGAAACCCAAGTTCCCAACATTGGCACCCACTGTGCTTGGCATGAATATTTTTTTTGAGAGTGAAGGTTTCAATCTTTGGTAACCCCTGAGGAAAGCCTCGCGGAGGTCTGTTTTGTAACTTTTATGCAGGAGGGATCAATCACGAGACAACACAGGAGCCTCTGCATCACGAGATCAGGCAAGTGCATCCGCACCGCCTACCTCTGCACTGCGAGGTGACGCAGGAGCCTCTACACCAATAGACGGTGCTAGAGCCTCCGCACCAACGGCCAACGTAAGAGCCTCCACACCATGAGACGGCGTGGAGCCTCTGCATCAATGTACGACACGGAAGCCTCTGCAACAACACCTCTACACCTCGAGTCGACATGGGGCCTCCGCACCACGAGATGCGCGCAGGAGCCTCTGCACCAACAGTTGATGTCAGAACCTCTGCACCAATGGCCGACGTGAGAGCCTCCGCAAGACGGCGTGGGAGCCTCTTCACCAACATCCGACAAGGGAACCTTTGCACTACAATACAGTTTTTACGCATAAGGCCAGAGTGAAGGCTAGGTCTTGGACAATCAATCTTCAACAACCCAATGCACCTTTGGGTTTTTGCAAACCTTCGAGCTCCAGAAACATCACCATCAATCAGATAAGTGAATTTCAAGACTATCAAGTCTCTACGCTAACTACTTTGTTGTAGCTATGTTGTTCAGAACATGACCATGACTTAGCAGTTTGAGAAGCTAGAAGCTACGAAACCCTGATACTCTGGTCTTCCTCCTAAGCTCGAAACATCTACCTTCGACCAATTTATCTGCCTTCGATCAATTTCACCAGCTTTCGTCACTAAAGCCAAAACTTGGGATTTTTCTCAAAGCACTAGCCTTCGATCCGTTTCATCAGCCTTCGTCGGCAAAGCAAGAAATTGAGATTTTTATCATAGTCTCAGCCTTCGATCAGTTTCGCCAGCACGGTATTGGATAATTATTTCAACAAGGCTCCGGTATTGGACATTTGGAAGACCTGACTTGAAATTTTGATATCTTCGCCATATCTTCGCTAACTCTTTTCAGGACTCACGATTCTTGTCCTTTTGTAGTTGTGTTCTAATGATCTAATAGTTTAATGTTTCTTTTGAGCATTTCAGGAGCTTGAGGAAAACACAACTAAACCAAGTGGAAATACCCTCTTGAGAAAGATTTGAACACCTAAGTCAAAAAGTGGCTAGCAACAGATCCACCACATTCGACCACAGCTTTTTCAGCAGAAAGAGGACCCTCCGTCACCCCAAGCCGAAGGCTCTTGGGCATGGAGCGACCTCCCCGGCACAAAGTGCCTGACCTCAGTAAAGACCTTGCGTAGGTCACAAACCTCTGAACCTACATATTATCAGTCTTCGCCATTTAGTGACCTTCGCCAGTTAGTGGCTTTGCCTTCATCAATCAGTGGCCTTCATCAGTTATTGGCCTTTGATAGGCAGTGACCTTTGCCAGTTAGTGGCTTCGCCTTCATCAATCAATGACCTTCATCAGTTATTGGCCTTTGCTAGTCAGTGACCTTCGCCAGTCAGTGGCATCGTCTTCATCAATCTGTGGCCTTCATCAGTTATTGTCCTTTGCCAGTCAGTGACCGTCGCTAGCCGGTGGCATCGCCTTCATCAATCAGTGGTCTTCATCAATTATTGGCCTTCGCCAATCAGTGGCTTTGCCTTCATCAAATCAGTGGTTTTTCTCAGTTGTTGGTCTTCGTCAGTTAGTGGTCTTGATCTATTATTTGCCTTCGTCAGTCAGCACTCTCTATCAATCAGTGATTCTCATGAAATATTCAACCTTCGTCAGATATCTCAGTGATCATCTATCAGTCATTGATTTTCATCTATCAGCAGCCTTCATCATCAGTCGGTGGCTTTCATCTATCAAGGTTCTTTATAGCCTTCAACACTTATTGACCTTCGTCATTCAGAAGCCTTTGTCATTCAACAGTCTTTGTCCATCAGCAACCTTCGTCATTCAGCAGCCTTGGGCAGCCTTCACCATTCAGCAGCCTTCGTCAGTTGGCAGCCTTCGTCATTCAACAACACTCATATTTCTCTAGCCTTCTAGTTAGTGCCCTTCATTAAGAAGTCGACTTTCAACAGCCACCCAACCTTCAAACCAACAAACACTAATATGTCTTCCTATTTTTGCAGAATGTATTATTCAATTTTTGTTGAGTTTTTTAATATGGATCACCCAAATTTTATCAGAGATAACCTCTGCAGGGAACTCATTATTTCCATGCTCAATGTTATAAGTCACATCTATACCTATGCAGATTCTTGAATGATAGCCTTCGCTAGCTATCCAAAACTACATCCCTCTCATTCGAGGGCATTAGTGCTTATATGCAGTGCTTCTCTTTTGTTCAACCATAACCATCATTTTTGCAGGGTGCATGATATGTTTACCCCTTTTAATATTTTTGTGCAAATACATTCACTTGTGAGATCACATACATACATTCATTACGTAAATGCATTGCACCACGGTAACCCGACAAAGATCTATCGATGATCAGGCATCGAGGCCGTCGCTCTGAAAGCTTCAAAAAGCTTTAGAGACTCACAAAAGCTTCAAAAAGCTTCTCCCGATAAAGACTTGTCTACAGTAGGCATCGGGACCTTCGCTTTGTCAAAACCTTCAAAAACTTCACCCCATGCATATTATATGAAATGACTAACCATCCTTTGCAGCAAGTAGTAAGCCTGTGCCTTTTTGAGTGTTGAAATACTTGCAAGCAAGTCAATATTCGATGGAGCTATAATGACCAACCCAAGTCCTAAAAATGCAGGAGATCAACTTTGGTGCATTTTCACGTGACTTCTCCGGCCTTCGGCATGCAGCGTCGAAGTCTACATCGGCATTGCCTTCTCCAAAACCTTCGCGTGAGGGGCTTCAACACCACTTTTGGTGACTTCAGCAACATCGCCTCCGCCAAAACAACTTTTTTAGGAGCATCCTCACCACCATCTTAGGAGGGCCTTCAACAAAACCATGATGACTCGTCTCCACCAACACAGCGGCAGGAGCAGGTTTCGACCACATCACCTTCGGCGTCTACACCAACATCGCCTCCCTCCAAAACAATTTTTGTAGGAAGGCCTTCGCAAACAACATCAATGAACCTCTGTGACTGGCCTCCACCAACAAGTTGGCAAGAGGGGCTTTGCCATCATCTTCACCCACTACAATGGCTTAAGAGCCTCCCACGACATATGCGACAAAAACACCTATGATCACTTGCCTCTATCACCAAACTCGAGGGGCTACGTCAACTCCTTCAGCACCAAGGTCTACTACACCTTCGTCAACCACTCTAGCTCAAGGGACTCACCGACATCAACTTCAACTACTATGACTACATCGACTACACCAAGCGTGGTTAAGGATTCAATCATGAGCGCTAGCAAAGAGGGGATAGGGGAGTGCACCGGAGGACCAGCCACTTCGGAGCATGAAGAGCATTTGTAGTCTTGAAAGCGCTCCCATGCTTCTGGGACTGACTCATCATGTTGCTGCTGAAAACTTGATATCTTTCCACGAAGAGCATTTGTCTTGCCCATGGGAAAGAACTTCGCCAGGAAATTGGTGGAACAGAGTGCCCACATAGTATTCTTTTCCTTATTCGCATAGAACCACTGCTTCGCTCTCCCCAAGAGTGAGAATGGAAAGAGGCGAAGTAGTATAGCATCTCTGGGGACATCCTTGATGGTGAAAGTGCTGCAAATCTCTAGGAAGTATTGGAGATGAGCACTAGCATCTTCATGTGCCTTCCCACAAAACTGGCTAGCTTGCACCATGTTGATCAACGCCGGCTTTAGCTCGAAGTTTTGCTCAATCTCTGCCGCAGGTCCAGTCCGGATGTTAGCTGTAGTTGGAGCTGAGAACTCGCGGAGTGACTTGTTCGCCATAGCGTCAAACTCTGGTGTTAAGTTCTGAACTATGCTTGATTGGCCTTCTGAATTAGAGAGTGGAGCTTCAAGCTGAGATAATGATGTTTTTGCTTGAACTCTCTTTAGCTTGGCTCTTGCTCTTCTGAATAGTAATTCTAGATTATCGATGAAGTTATCTGGATGGCCAAACCTGCTCATACATTACCCTGTATATGATATATAAAATAGACAAAAGACAAGGGTAAGGCTGTATGAGAAGAGAAGGATAATGGTTTCTCGATCACATTAGTGGATGCAAGTGATGGCTCATTATCCTTTGGATAACAATTCAACCTTTCCCGGCAACGGCGCCAAAAATGCTTGTTGACACCTCTAATGCCACCTAAGCTAGGTTGTCATCCCCAGCATGACACCAAAGGTGCTGGTACTAAAATATGCAAATGCTCCTCTGAAATAAATATAAAATCCGCAAGCGCACAGATAATACCGATGTAGCATTTTAACAAGGAGTAATCCAGGTATCATTATTTATATTTTTACCACAGGGAAGGGATGCTAAGGATAATGAACAATGAGCATCACTGCATGTGTTAATGGAGAGCATAACCATATCTTTATCTATCTTCTCATACAGGGTAAGTGTCACAAGATAAATAATATATGAATAATAATAAAAGATAACTAGTAAGCACATAGCCACATATAATGATAAACATCTCAATAGATTACTCTAGATATATAACACTAGCATGGATTAGAACGAACTATAAGGATAAATCCTAAGTTATTCTAACTATAAAGTCAAAGCATACGATGATTAGTGCAATTACACTTGGCAATCATGGCAAGAAAAGGTTATATCTATGCATAGTGATATTACTAAGGAAGGTATAGAACATAGCCGTCACTTTCCTGTAATAGTTGTGCTCTACCTGCCTTATACTCGGGAGGTGGACTACAGAGGACTCAACAGGAATGTCACTCCCACGATCTATCACACGATTCGGAATATAGGGTACAATCGTAGGTAAATACGGTATAGGCACCACACCTACATAATATTTACCACTCACCCATGATATCAATGAGCAAGCGCTATACAATCCTATACTTGAATATAATTCTGATCAAACTATGCCAAGCGTATAATCAAAGTAGACTAAGAACAATATAATTGAGAACATAATCAAATAGAGCAAAGTCATATCCAATATGATAGAATAGACTAAAGTCATATTCATACAAATGATGAACTAGATGAATAATATAAGAACAAATACAAAAGTAGGAGAGAATTACCAAGTATTCTCTTGACAGATCCGGAAATCAAGTAATGCTTGGCTCCTTCTAGTTTTAAGCCTATGTAGCTATGCTAAACTAGAGATCTAATTGAGATGGTGGCTCTAGGGCTTCTCTGAATAGGATGAATGAATTGAATAATGAATTAGGGTTTCTCCTAGGGCCAGGGGCCTTGCTTATATAGCCCTCTAGGAAGCACCACAACCCTTGGATCAAACCGACCTTGATGAACGATTATTATTGATCCTCAAAGGCGGTAGAGGCATGATCCACGAGGTTGCATCTGATTGGCCACCTGGGTGGGGCGGGCGCCCAGGCCAGGGGGCGGCCGCCCCACCTGCCTGGCCTGTGGGCCCTCCCCTCTGGGGGAGGATCTTCTCGAGTCTTCTAGAATATTCTTTTTTATAGTATGGTCTGTTTCTCTCTATGTAAATCTGACATGTGGACCTCCTTTGGTTATTTCCTGATAACCCCTGTAGAAATAGATATTCACCAAAACTAGTGGAATTCTGTCAGTGTAACCCCTATATCTAGATAGTATTTATGTTTAGGCCCTTTCTCATGCTATATTGATGGTTAAAAATGATACTTATCTACCGTCAACAGACGTACAGGTTGCGAAGGGCAATCCTCGTAACCATGAGTTGTATTGTGCCTCTTCTTATATAAGCATCTACTAGGTCATGTAGTATTGGCCTTAACCTAGTAGTTGAGGGGCTACTGTTGGGGGAGCCCATATGCAATGTGGGCCAACTCCCCCTTAAGAGGCATCATGAAGTTAAGTTGAAGGCCACGATGAAAAGATAGAGACTGAGATGTCATCGATGCACCATGCAGAATAGGCGGAGGCTCCTGCGGAAATGGCAGAGGCTCCTATGGAACAGTCAGAGGCTCTTACGGCTCAGACAGAGGTGATGTTGGGGCACGCTTGCCCCAAGTGGCAAAGGTCCCTGCCAGAGGTGTGGAGGTCCGCGCCAAAAGCGCGGAGGTCCATGCCAGGCCAGAGGCACAGAGGACCGCGCCAGAAGCGCGGAGGTCCTGCGTATTGGGGCACGCTTACCCTAAGTAGCAGAGATCCATGCCAGAAGCATGGAGGTCCTGCGAATCAAGCAAGGGCACACTGGATGAACGCGGTAGATGGAGGTCGAGGACCTTCGCCGGTTCAGGCGGTGGGTCTAAGCAAGCCACCTAGGGTTGGTAGCGAAAATTAACCAGGTCAACATGTTTCATTTTTGCCCACAGGATAGCAAGGAGCCGAGGAAATCATCGGTCTCATCATCCTAGGCCTTCGGAGTCTCGGGCCAAGGTTACGACGCGAGGGCAAGGGCAACGGCGGAGGTCGCTCCACAATGGCCTACACAGCCCTGAAGGGGTCTCCGCAAGAAAGGACGAAGATCGGGAAATAATGGGCCGCCATTGGGCCATCGTTCGAAGCCCAATAGGGGCAAGGTGGTTTCAGAAGAGGTTCCCCGAAGAGCCCCTATTGGCATACCTAGAAAGTAGGATATACCTTGAATATGCTGCCACCGTCACGGGGCATTTCTGTATTTGCGCTTTGTAGTGAGTGTCGCCCTATAAATAGGGGTGGTGTAAATGATGTAAGAGAGGTTGGTAAATATACTAATGAAACCCTAACATCGCCTGGTCCCACTTGGACACCTCCCGACTACCTCTGCCCAAGGCACCGTTTGGGTAGAGGTCTGATGCTTATCTTGCCTGCTAGAAACCAACTCTGAGTTTGTACCCGTGCCTCCTCTAGTCGAAGGCCTTCGCCCTAGAGCGGAACCTTCGATCCCTACAGCAGGCTGGCTCATCGCTCACCCTCACTCTTTGTCAGGAAACCCAAGTTCCCAACAGATATACACTTAGATACATCGCAAAAATAATGTATCTAGAAAAGCTAAAACGTTTTATAATTTAGAACGGAGTAAGTACCTTCTTGTGTGGATATGATGCCGTCGCATCGACAAAATTTTGTAAATCCTTTATTTAATAATAAAGCATTTGTCAGGACTTACAAATCAATGTTCTCAGTGAAGTTGACCCTGTTGATGACTCTGATGATGTTCTCAGTTGAATTTGTCCCTGCTACCACAATACCCCCTAGCTAGTTAATGCCGAACCCTATTCGATGCATTGCACTCTAAAACTCGTTGACAATAAGATGAACGAAATGAAAAATAAAAAGCCCTACCAATATCGTTGGAGCACAAATTCATAGTGGAACCTAGTATCAGAAAAATTCACATGGTTTCCAAAAGTGCTCTCCCTGGTGATCCTATACTCTTATAAAACTAAACCCCATTAGAGATTTCTCTCAACATGCAAGCTATCCACGTCAACAATCCACTAGAACTTGCAATTATAACCTATAAAGCTAAACCCCACTAGAGATTTTTCTCAACATGTAAGCTACCCTCATCAACAATCAACTAGAACTTGCAATTATAACCTATAAAGCTAAACCCCACTAGAGATTTTTCTCAACATGCAAGCTACCCTCATCAACAATCAACTAGAACTTGCAATTATAGCCAACTAGCACATGTAATCATGATAGTTATTTCTTCATCCATTAACATATATTTAGTTGTCCACATCGATGTGTCAAACTATTCATCACAATTAATTTAAGATAGTTTCATTCATATAACTATAAATATAAATAGTCTAATTTATTTTTAAATTATCTAGAATCCCCACAACAACGCTCGGAGTATTCTCCTAGTTTTTATAACAAAAGGACCAATGCAAAATATCATGTTAACACGTCACAAACAACACACATGAGTAACGCATCATAGTTGTGGTCAACTAGCACTTCGTTCAAAATGCTGAAAAAGGCTTCAAAAGCGAAGCATGCAGATAAATTATGTACCGCGGAAGTGGGGCTGCGAAAGATGTTGGCAAACCAAACACATTGCTGCTGGCTGTGGCAGCTGCTGCTGCTGCAGGCACGCACATTGATGTTTCCAGATTGAGTCACGGTTTGCAGGAGGCAGGGCGAATTCCTATCATTGCGAGCTGCTGCAAAAGCCTCTTCTTCAGGTCCCCATATGGGCATGGGCCACTCCACTGGCCGGTCCACTGCCCCCCAATGTGCACAGCACAGGTACGGTGGTATCAAATACTGCTGTCACTGATACTATATTCCCAGTTCACGTTTGAACTTTCAAATGCTAAATGCACGCGAGGACCGAGCGATAGCTCAGTTGATCCGCTTTCCCTGCGTCCCGAGAAATCTCGGTGGTCTCATCTGTACGGTCAGTATAAATATCTAATACGAGTCTTACATACGATGTCACGCACATGTGAGAGCTACCGCAAGTGTCCTTGAAACTCGCATGGCGTGCCCTAGAAACTGCTGGCACAAGGAGCTGATAACCGTGAACAGGGTACAGTGCGTACGTACGTGTATTCTGCCGCGTACTGCCCAGGCAAGCAGCGGCGGCAGCGGCAAGAAAAGAATAGAAACCCTAAAGTGGCGGCGGTGTCGTAGCTTACCGCTGCGCACGTCGGGACAGCGATGGAGATGATTAGCATGCATGCGTGCATGGAGAAGGGGGCGAAAACGCAAGGTGACAAGGAGAAAACGAAACGGGAAATACGCACGTACGAATGATGGCGCGCGTACTGCTGTCTCTGTACATGCATGTGTGTTTGTGTGCACACATAGCTAGCCGGCCCTGATCCTTTTTCTCCTTGTTTTCTCTCGCTAGCTTTTTGCCCGTGTCCTCGATGGTAGCTTAGCTTGTTGCTTTCGGTGTCGATCATTTGCATTTTGTGCAAGTTGCAAAAACAAACCTATCCCTATATCCGGATGAAAAGAGAACAGTTAGCTTACGTGGCTTTCTTGAGGTAGGTAGGCAACTAGCTACTAGCTAAGCCCTGCTAGTATATCGGCATTACTATTTGTTAGATCTAGGTTGGGGCAGCAAGCTAAGAAGGCATGCAGCGCAGCAGCAGGGCGTAGCTAATTCACCCACGCTAGCTCTTACTACGTGCATATGTTTGTCCACTAGTGGAATACGCGCGCCCTTGCGCGCGAGGGCAAAGCAGCACGGTGAGGTATATGTATGGTTTACATGTGGCAGGTACTGGTAATTTACATACCGAAGGTAGCATGGTTTATATATATTTACAAGGTGCGTGAACTATATAGGTATTTGAAGTCCTATATTCAAGTTGCATCTGAGTGAAGTTGACTCTAAAATTTGACACCATGAATAGGCCATGCCTACTGACGTGTCCTCTGGATAGGTGGTAGCCTGAGTTTAGAAACAGCGAAATACAAATTTAAGTTTGGGACGAAAGTTCACATTAGATATAGATATTTTATAGCAAGAACTCTAGGAATGGCAAGAGTTGATCATGATATGCATCAATCAATCTGATTATAGAGCGGATTTGAATAACAACACATTATGATGCAACTTTGCAAGGAACGATAGATGAAGGCGATAGGTACCAACCTGGGTCATTCTCATCACTCATCAGCCTTAAGATCCAGGGAGCAGAGGGAAGGCTCTTGCGAGTTGCACACCTGAATATTGACAAAATAAATGGCGAAACTGAATTTAGGAGTCAACACTGAAACTCTGTGGATTCACGCTTTTTTTTTCCAACTGTCATGTCACTAACAAAAGCTCTCTAGCAGGAGACACATTTTTTTTGTAAGACGCTGAGCACCATGCTAATAATATCTAAGTAGCACCTTGCTGGAGTAGTAGGATGGCACGTTAGACTGAATAAGCATTTTTTAATTTTCTGTTTATTGAGTATCGACTTTGTATAAAAAAGCATGATCAAATTGTTTAGTGCACCGAGAACAAACAGGGCAAAAAAACACAAATATTTGGTACACGCATCATCCGGCCTATATGTTTTTAGTGTAAAATCTTGCATCTACAAATAGGAGCATGAAACTGGGCAAACATTGAGATGCTTTTAGGGCCTGTTTGGATTCCTAAATGTAGCTGGTAGGGATCAGTCCACAGAATGCCTAAGATGCTTTTGGAAAACCTGAAGCTAAAATTTATGTGACTGGGGTGGTGCTCGGAGTTTTTTTTAGCAAAGTGGTGTTGTCAGATGTGGCTGCCCAATCGCCTATGTATGTAGTAATGTGTCTATAATATCAAAATATATTGCATAACCAGGCATGTCAATATAAGAAGGCATCGGTACATGCAAATTAGAGGATAACATTGTAAATGTATATAGCACTAAAAAGTTTTAATTGTAAAGGTGGCATAATTCAGAGTATACTTACGACCTTAGCTATATTACACTGTAAGTATTAACGGTAAAAGTATATCACTTAAAAAAACAGGTTGCAGCTCCATAATTATGGAAAGGTGGCCTGCAAATGGAGCGTACCTTTGTTATGTTTCCAAAAGACAGCGACCATCTACAGCAGAACAACCGTAATTATTTTATAAGCATGGCCATCGGAACCTACATTAGAGCAACAGAATGTGAGGCAAAACTTTGTACCTCACTGGCATGGTAACTGTATAAATAGAAGGGTAAGAAGCATTCCAAAACATATCGCATTAAGAAATTGGAGTGAACTAAAGACAACAAGCACGCAGTCAACATCAAGTTTGGAAGCATGTTTCACAGGCTTCGAAAAGATCAGGGGGATGGAAATTATGTAATCACCACTGTTGTCCTGTGTAGCTCAGGGTTCAAGAACTCAGAAAACATGTGCAACAACATAGATAAAATTAAGATCAGCAACCAAGTATCTTCAATGGCAGGATGAGGCTGGATGACAATGAACTATCGCAATGCCTGACAGCATAATGCATAACGCAAATAAAAGGGTTGCAAGAGAGACTTGTGCTATGAAGGCAGAGGCTGTTGGCACTGGATCAATATATTCATCAACCTCTATGATGCAATGGCTGCTGCAGCTTGTCACGCATTATTGATTCGTTCACGTTGTATGGGACAACTGGTGCTTGGTGAAAGCTGTTCTGGAACTCATTAACATATCCCACAGGAAACAAAGTAGGTGCAGATGCTATAAACTGCATCACCGCAGTCAGCTCATTATCAGTGGCCAGACAACAAGAATTTGCGCATCATTTTAGAGAAGGAGCACAAAAGTTACACCACCGCGTAATTAGAAACTTACTAAAAAGACAACCAAGAAAAGGTAACATGTTATCGGTTTGAAATGTGGTACCCTTTAAAACTCACCAGCGGTATAGTGAGCACCTGAGTATGCCTATCTGCATCATGATGTGTCACAGTCTATCAGGGGACTCTTTCATTTTCCAAGTAAAAAGTTACCACAGGGGAAAATGTCTACAATTCAACTTAAATCCCATTGGTTATTAAAAGATTTCTATGGGCTACTAATGTGTCACAAATTATCATCAATCATAGAACAAATCTGGAATGTGTTTCACCTGGCCTAACGCTCCAAAAGGCTTGTAAGGTAAAGTGGAGAAAGCAAACTCAGCTGCATCTGAAGACAGGGGTTAATAAGCACTGAAATATCCAGTTTAGTACGGTCACCTGTAAACGCAATAAAATAGAATATCCAGGCACTAAAGAACTATCTATCTATAAATATACGGTAGGCAGAAAAAGGTAAAACTTACCATAGAAAAAGGTCCCTACTGTCCAGGGTCCAATATTTCAGCTATGTAGTTTGTCATTTGCACTTGATGTACAGCACTGAAATATTTTATTCTGCTCCGAAATCTTGCATCCACAAAAGGAAAACATGGTAGAGGAACATACGAAAATATGGAACAAAGCGCAGATCAAATTGGAATCTCTGAGTGAAGGCATTTAGATGAGTATATAACAATATGGAAATGTCACAAAAAGCTTAAAAATTTCAAAGTCACAAAACGGTGAGGTCTCATCAGTAACAATGTGCATAGTTCATCACTACCGTTTCCATCATGAGCCCTGCAGTGTAGTAATAAATGAAACAAATATCAGAGAAGGTCATATGCTTAGCATATATACGACAACACCAAGGTAGTCTCAGGATCTTGTCGAACCGAGCAGTGCAGCAAGGCAGTAACCATGTAGATTGGAAATAATTTTGCTACCGTGGATACGGTCAGGAGCCCCCAAACCTAGACGGTTTGTGTACAGCTAAAAGAGAAAAGTGTGACAACAATAGATCTAGGGTCAAATTGCCTCCAAATCGCAATGGCATGCCACCGCACAGGCAGATTCACTGCATAGAGTAAGGAGAGAGAGAGAGAGAGAGAGAGAGAGAGAGAGAGAGAGAGAGAGAGAGAGAGAGAGCAGACCAGGGAGCGGACGGATCGACGAAAAGTGGAGGCGTGCGAACGACGTGCAGGAGGCCGCGTAGGGGGAGCGGGGGACGACCAGCAGCCGCAGCCACCGGCGCTGCCGGCCGTTGCGCCGCCGTGCCGGGGGCGCACCGCGTCAGGGGGGGCAGGCACCGAGAGCGCGCCTTGGCCCCAGGCGCGGCGAGGGCGGCCGGTGCGCCGCCGCCTCGGAGGAGCCGCCTGGTGCGCGGGCACATGGGGTGAGTGGGAGGGAGAAGCGCCACCGCCGGTGGTCCTCCGCGGCGGAGAGCGGCCACCCCGGCCGGTGCGCCGTCACACGGGAGAGTCGGAGAGACGGAGAAAGGGGAGAGGAGACGGAGCGGACGGGGAGAGGCTTGGAGAAGTGACGCGAGGGGGTGGGGGGGTGGCGAGGAGGGAGAGGAGGAGGAGGAGGGCGGCCGCGGCCGTCGCCGTGCCTGCGCCAGGGGAGAGAGGGAAAGAGAGCGACGAGGAGAGAGGAGGGGAAGAGGCCGGCTCTTTTTTTTTTTTGGCTGGGTTCAGGAGAAGAAGAAGGCTCTCGAGAGGCCGGCACAGTAGATCAATCGGTGCCGCTCGAAGCGATCTGGTTCGTCCGATGGAGGATCCGACGGTAGAGGTAATTTGGGACGACGTGGCCGGGTTTGCCATCCGGGAAGGCCCCGCGGCTTATTAGTCTGAGAGAGAGAGAGAGAGAGAGAGAGAGAGAGCAGACCAGGGAGCGGACGGATCGACGAAAAGTGGAGGCGTGCGAACGACGTGCAGGAGGCCGCGTAGGGGGAGCGGGGGACGACCAGCAGCCGCAGCCACCGGCGCTGCCGGCCGTTGCGCCGCCGTGCCGGGGGCGCACCGCGTCAGGGGGGGCAGGCACCGAGAGCGCGCCTTGGCCCCAGGCGCGGCGAGGGCGGCCGGTGCGCCGCCGCCTCGGAGGAGCCGCCTGGTGCGCGGGCACATGGGGTGAGTGGGAGGGAGAAGCGCCACCGCCGGTGGTCCTCCGCGGCGGAGAGCGGCCACCCCGGCCGGTGCGCCGTCACACGGGAGAGTCGGAGAGACGGAGAAAGGGGAGAGGAGACGGAGCGGACGGGGAGAGGCTTGGAGAAGTGACGCGAGGGGGTGGGGGGGTGGCGAGGAGGGAGAGGAGGAGGAGGAGGGCGGCCGCGGCCGTCGCCGTGCCTGCGCCAGGGGAGAGAGGGAAAGAGAGCGACGAGGAGAGAGGAGGGGAAGAGGCCGGCTCTTTTTTTTTTTTGGCTGGGTTCAGGAGAAGAAGAAGGCTCTCGAGAGGCCGGCACAGTAGATCAATCGGTGCCGCTCGAAGCGATCTGGTTCGTCCGATGGAGGATCCGACGGTAGAGGTAATTTGGGACGACGTGGCCGGGTTTGCCATCCGGGAAGGCCCCGCGGCTTATTAGTCTGAAATACCCATAGGCTATAGCCATAGACGATGGATATTATTACGATGACATCATCTTTTATTTTTCTTTTTTAAAATTAAGCCTATTTGTAGGTTTGCGAGTGTAACAAACCAGACTACGTTTTATAATGTTGGAAAGCGTAAAGTGGAAAAATATACGACTTGAGTTTTAATAACTTGCAAAAATGACTTTTTTTTAATTCGTGGGAGTAAATTTCAAGTTGAGGTTAAATATATACTTGGTACCTATTATCCATGGCCTTTCTTTCAAAAAAAAATAACGCCCTTTGCTCAAAATCATATTCTCCGGGCATTACATGCTAGGGCATTGGAGGGCCTTCTGAAATTCATGCCACATACCATTGAGTTAAAAGCCTTTTTGCTTGTCCCAAGATGAAGCAAGCTGTCATCAGTTACATCCAGTCTTGTAAGACCTACCAACAGGATAAACGTGAGCATGTTGAGCTTCATGAGTTATTGCAACCATTGCCTATTCCTACAAGAGCCTAGACTATAGTCAGTATGTATTTTGTTGAGGGCCTTTCTAAATCTGATGGTGCTGATGTCATTCTGGTGGTGATTGACAAATTGATTAAATATGGACATTTCTTACCACTATCTCATCCATATACTGCTCTGCAAGTGGCCAAATTATATTTCAACAATGTTTATCGGTTGCATGGCTTGCATCAAGCTATCATTTCATACAGGGATAAGATTTTCACCGATAACCTATGGCAAGAGTTGTTCAGTTTGTCTGATACTTACAATCACTGCCGATATTGGTATATAAATGATAAAATGCCTATTATATTTATGAGTTGGTTAGGTAGCTAAGTTGCGCTGGTCAGTTAAGGAATAAAACTCTGCCGATATTGGAATATTAATGAAATATCACCCTAGATAAGCTATGAACTATGACATAATTATGAGTGTACTTACAATTATAGTTATCCAATTTACACCTGAACCAGTGTTTTCTTTCTCATAGTAGCTTTGTCTCTGGCTCGTTGTTGAGGCAAAGTTCATATCAATAACAGAGTTAGTTGTATCATATAATGAAAATGACACAATCTAATTGTTGGGGATTTGACCACAGACAAACACGCCCCCGAGACTTCGTTTAGGACTAATGGTTTTTCCTCCCCAATGTTTTGTATATGGAGGCACCTTCCTACGAAGGATCATGTAAAGAAAGTGAAGACACTTTCATCATTTTGAAAATACAAGAAGACAAAGAATGAAAAGATAAGTCAGTTGGTTCACTTCGCCATCAACCAAGGAACGAAATCACCAGACTCACTTCACCGCCAGGCGAAGTCAAAAGAAAACAAGAAGAGACCAACTTGCCTTCAGGATGCAAAGCCCTTGCCAATGACAACTTCACTCCTGGAAATTACTTAGAACATGTAATACATTGAATCAAAGATGTAATAACTAGTCTACCCCTAAGAGAAAGAGGGGTTGTATTCAATCTAGTTAGGGGTATTTTAGTCCTTTGTATAGGAATAAAGAAGGCTATGACCTCTATAAATACCCTTTCATGGACATGAAATGAATACTCAATTGAGTCCATTCTACTCTTTGATGCTTGTGTGAGTTATCTTACCCAACACTAATAGGCAGCCACATCAATCATGCATAACTAAGAATGAATATTTTACCTTGTAATTGCTAATCAGCATAGGAATACAATGTATACCACCATTAGCATTGGCTCCATGTAAAATCCGTTGTCCTAATTTAGGTGTATAATGGGTTACAAGTTCACCATGCATATTCAATATATGTCACTAGCTCATTCTTACTCTAGTTCTTAGTGTTTCATGATCTAATAAGCAAGTGTTTACTTAATTACCTTGGACAATAGTGAGATTATGGGCATGATGTACAAAAACAACAGCGTGGAGAAAACCAACGCGTCGTTCACATAACAACCCATGTACCAGAAGATCATAAGTGTGCCCCACCATAGAGCTAGTGTACGCTAATATAGAGATCGTATTCACTTTGTTGTAAGTCAATTAGGGTGGTTAGATGGAAACGATCAAACAAATGTTACAAAACATGCATGTTGAGCATATATAAAGAAAACTTACTGATTTTCAAAATTTGTTTGGCCACACCATCTAGAGTTTAGCCGTGTGATGTACCTTATTACACTTATGAGCCGAAGAAATGCCCTGCTCAATTCCAAAAACAAGATATACAATAATCACTTGTTAGTGAGTGAAAAGGAAGAACAAAAAACAAATGGTTGAAAAACTTATGTGAGGTACCTTGCTCCAAAATGTGCACCTTTCCCTAGAAATATTTTAGCGAAAAATTCCTATCATAAACAAGTGTTGGATTATTAACTTATAAGTTGTAAGATAGGTAGTAGCGTAACTGACCGCAGAGTTGGATCAAGTGGGCTAATGTCATTGAAGAGATCGCGAAGGAACCCATGAGGAGGATGACCTTTGCTGGCCAACATTAGGAGTGCCAAAAGTTTATACGGTCAAGTATGTTTCTCGTGTGCATAGTTGAGGAGAACATAACTAAGAAAAAGAGTTGATGGGCATTTTTTAAGGCTAATACAAAAGAATGAATTAAAAATCAAATGTTTCTTATGACCGGTGAAAGATTTTAAGGATACAAAGAAAAATTAGATCTTGCGATGTCTATGAAAGAATTATTTAGTGTTTTCAAGTAACCACAAGCATATACATTGTCAACCATTGTGCCTCAGTGCTAATAGAAGGACCATGCCTCTCCGCAGCTAGTGCCGCCATTCCTCTGAGCATCATGCTTGCGTCCATAGTCTAAGAGCAAAACACATGCGAGGAGTATGAAGAAAAAATAAATAGGCGATTGAGCCTCTAACTGAGTTGGTTAGGTGGCTCTAGTAGCGGTCCTTAGGTCCTAGGTTTGACTCCCCATGGGAGCAAATTTTAAGATGAGGTTAAATATATACTGGGGGACCTCTTCTCCACAGTCTTCCTTTCAAAAAAAATAATGAACTTGCTGATAATCATATTTTTTAGGCATTACATGCTAGGCCATTGGACGAAATTCTGAAATTCATGCCACGTACCATAAGTTAAAAGCCTTTTTGCTTGGCCCAAGTTGAAGCAATCTGTCATCAATTACATCCAGTCTTGCGAGAACTACCAACAAGCTAAAGGTGAGCATGTTAAGCTTCCTTGGTTGTTGCAACCATTGCCTATTCCTACAAGAGCCTGGACTATAGTCAGAATGTATTTTGTTGAGGGCCTTCCTAAATCTGATGGTGCTGATGTCATTCTGGTGCTGATTAACAAATTGACTAAATATGGCTATTTTTTTCTTACTACTATCTCATCCATATATTGCTCTACAAGTGGCCAAATTATATTTCAACAATTTTTATCGGTTGCATGGCTTGCCTCAAGCTATCATTTTAGATAGGGATAAGATTTTCACTGGTAACCTATGACAAAAGTTGTTAATTTGTTTGATACTCAACTGTAAATGAGTTTTTCATACCACCCACAAATTGATGGCCAAACTGAGAGACTCAATCGGTGTTTGGAGGCTTTTGTTCGTTGTACTGTCCACGCCTGTCCAAAACAGTGGAAGAAGTGGTTACTATTGGCTGAATACTAGTATAACACTACCTTTAAGTCTGCCTTAGGCATACTCCATTTGAAATACTACATGGATATCCTCCAAGGTAGTTGGATATTCTGAAATTCAGGATTGTGTTGCCCCAAATCTTGCAGCTTGGCTTAAGGAGAGATCCTTGTTGAACACTTTGATTCAGCAGCAATTGACTCAAGCTCAACACCAAATGAAATCTCAAGTAAATAGGGGAAGATCTTAGAGGCAATTTGAGAAAGGTGATTTGGTAATCTTAAGTTGCAGTCTCATGTGCAAATTTCTATTGCTACTAGGATCCATCAGAAATTAACATTTTGGTACTATGAGCCATATAAGATTCTGAAGAGAGTGGGACAAGTTGCTTACATAATGGAATTTCCACCCTAGGCTCAGATATATTTAGTTGTCCATGTTTCGTAGGTCAAGAAGCATATTCCTCCAGGTGTGCACGTAACAACCGACCTTTCTTCAGTTGTTACTGATCTTGAGCTCATTATTTAGCTACTGTGCATTCTGGAGTGAGTCCTTGGTGGCCTTTGCTGGGGCTACTGCAATGAAGCTTCGTGTTCGATGGAGGATGAGCATGACCTAAGGTGACGATACCCAGATGCACCAGCTTGGGGGTCAAGATGTGTTCCAAGGGGGAGGATATGTCATCAGTCGTAGCGACATGAGGAGACGTTTTAGGAAGCAAGCGTGGAAGAAGCGCTACTTGATGATGGTGGAAAAAGGCTGAGGCGCTTTCCAGAAGGCGGGAACCAAATTCTTTAAAGATCGCGAGTGCTGTCATGGGCTGAACGCAAAGCCAAGTGGTTTGTCCCAACTCACAGGTTTCAGGTGGGAACAGTGGCGGAGCCAGAAACTATGGATAGGGGGGCCGGTCGAAAAATTTCAACCATAAAATAACTGAGTGTAGCTTATTTGTTTGAATTTTTATACTATGGATGGGCTCATCCAAAGATAAAATACAAATTTGTGTGATTTTGTTGTCCAGAAGTCATCAAAAAATATATGACAAAGCTTTTATTATATCTTTCTAATATGAATTATTGAATTATATACTACCTAAAATTTTTTTGGTGTGATGTTGGGGGGGGGCATGGCCCCTGCCTGCCCCCCTGGCTCCGCCAGTGGGTGGGAAAGAACCTATATTATCGTAACAACTTGTAATAAGGAGAGAACAGCTTGTAACATAATTGAAATCACCGAACTCTGTTGTCTTCTCCCTCACTCGCGGGTTTAGTCATGCCCAAATTCTCCTCTCCTACCGGTTCTTACTGAAATCTCCACCCAAATCCTCCCTCTGGATATCTCTGATGGTGACAGTTTGCAGGAAAGCTACTTGCATCTTTAGTCAGTTGACAGCAAGGTACTTGCGGTGTCTTTGTTAAATTCAAGTATTATCGGCTCAAAAGGTGCTCATCTAGTTAGTGCATGCGTGCGGCTTGTGTTCATAGGAATGAACGTATATGTATGTATCCGATGAGTGTCTATATAATTTTTTAGAGTTCAAGGGCATAGCCCTGGCCATTGCATTAACAAGAACCATGCCACCGTTTATAGCATATTGTTAAACATCACTTCATCAGAAACAGAACAAAACCTAGCTAAGCCATTACACTACAGGTTCTTCCATCCCCAAAGACATCCCTAGACTTATCAGGCTAACCCACTTGCCTCCCAGATCAGCATTGCCCAACTCATTATGATCCAGTAGCATGTCTTCCATTCCAGCCGAAATCTCGCTGGTCTTCCAGTTGAAAGCCTCCCGGTACAAATACTTCTCCCATTCATTATTGACCTTGTCTAGCCAGCAATTCTCTCGGCCTTGACGCCATATTCCTTAGGTTCTTCAAGTTGGAAGAAAATGCCATCTTCTTTTCCGGTGGACAGAGAATAATCCACCCTTGTAGCATGTTCACAATCATGAAGAGCAGTGAACTCATATCCTTCCATTGAAACCCCTGAAAACATAAGCTATTTCTTAGCTTCCAAAGCCCCTGCAGGGTTGCTGAACAAAACATGTTACAAACTACAAATTTGGTACTGCTAAGCCACATTTGCCCAATTGAAAGGAAATCTTTACCAATATTCTACCAAACAGATCAGAAAAAGACATTCTAGAGTTGTTTGGCTACAACACACTCAAATAAAAGGTGATGACGCGATTCACAGAGTAAAACAGACATGATTTATCCTCAATCTCTCTTCTAATACCTAGATTATCCCTAGTCAGTAATTTATTCTTAGAGAGAAGGCACAAAAATAAATGAACTCTAGGAGGGATTTTCAGCTTCCACACAGTAGGGGTATATGTTGGCATAACCCCTCTGCAGTTTTTAATCTTATACAGAGATCGTGAGGAATGAACTCCATTTGATGAAAATTGCCAAATCATTGAATCGTCTTCATTAGAGAAGTTTTTTTTTGCCCTTGTTTAACCTCCAACCAAAGCTAAAAAAGTCTGTCATCTACCCATCTTCTAAAGGTGCATTTTAGATATGTTACAAGAGTGTCTATATATGTCTGTACTCTATTGTGTTTTGAAAAAAACAACAACATCAACGTAATAATATCCATCATCTATGGCTACGGGTATGGGCAAACATATGCACGAACATAAGAGCTAGCACGGGTGAAGCCATACCCTGCTGCTGCGCTGCATGCCTTCCTGGTGCCCCAACCGATCTAGCAAATAGTAATGCCGATATACTAGGCCTGCTAGCGCAAATGTCAGCTAACTGTTTTCGTTTCATCCGGATATAGGGGAGGTTTGTTTTGCCACTTGCACAGTGCAAATGGTCGACACCGAAAGCAACACGCTAGCTAAAGATCCCTAGAGGAGGTTTGAATAAACTAAACTAAAAAAAAGTAAACTTCACAGTTGATTGAATTTTCTGATCCGGGCGGTACGTACGTAGCCACGTAGGTATATCGCCGAACCTAAAAGGTACAGGTCTCAGGTGGATACAGAACAATAAGGAAAGCCCCGCAAAAGATTTTAAATACAATATATATATATATATATATATATATATATATATATATATATATATATATATATATATATATATATATATATATATATATATATATATATATATGACTGTGCTAAACAGTACCCCAGGGTACTGAATATTATTTAGTACCCGAGTCCACCGCGACGACCCGCGCGCGGCCGAGAGTACGAGCCAGGCAAGCTTGCGGCGCGTGAGTTCCTCCCTGCCCACGTTCCCAGGCAAGAAAACCGACTTATAAAAAAAAGGCAAGAAAACCGTCGCTGAGCAGCGTGCTCCGGGAGAGACCGCGCCGTACACCGGCGAAATCGCGCCGCGCCACCAACGAGACTGCTATTGGGGGTGGGGAGCAACTCGGAGCCGCGGACCTGCCGGAGAGCCCCTGTTCTTCTTCTTCTTCGTTGAGGCCGGCACCCATCTTCATCCTCGCGGACTGGCGGAGGCGCGTGAATCGCGCAAGCTCAAGAGAGGCGGGCGGCGGCGGCGGCGGCAGCGACGCGAGTTTCGGCGAGGCTGACAGGCGCGCACGTGGCCGGAAGCCCCTGTTCTTCTTCTTATTTGAGGACGGAACCCCTGTTCCGATAGAGTTCTCAGCAGCACCTCCTAGCGGATTCCCCTTCAAGAATAGAAGAAAAGGCCGGTGAGTTTAGTTTGTTGGTAGATGAAAAGATAGTGTTAGTATTCTATTCTTATACTTGATTCTTCTTGTACTCAACTCCTAATTTATCTGTTCAATTTTTTGATGTATAAAGATCTTGGTGGGAGAAAAAGTTTCCAATTGGGTTCAGATTTGACAAGAATTGCTGTGCCCCATTAATCAATTGAGTTGTAATTGACAAAAATTGTGGTGTTAACCAACATGATTAAGTGTTTATCGGTTAACAGCAGGAATGCCATGCTTCATTAAATCATAGTTGATTTGATACTTGCGTGACCACATGAGATTAGGAGTTCGCCCTTGTTCTTTTTGCTGGGAGATAGAAAAGCATGTTGCCCTCAGTTTCCCGATGCAGAATATAAGTTTAGGTCCTGTTTGATCTCCCGAAGAATTCAACCTAGAGTAATTCAAGAATCTGGATTATAGATTATTTAAAAAAGGTCTGTTTGGATCCTTGAATTCTAGACACATTATATGCGGTCTTCACACCTATTATCTCCAAATAGTAGGATGGACGTGACTAGTTGGATTTTTAAAACCTTATGGTTGGATTATAAGAATCTCCCATATATTCCATTCTCATTTTCTCATCTCATTTAAAAATCTGAGAGAACAAGATGAATTTTAGCTTCTGGAGCAATGCTTCTGCGGGTGATGTCTTAACTTCTACAGGATTATATCAGAAATAATAACGTGTGCTTGTTTTATGTTTCACATGGCACTTCTTTATGGCTATCCACGTGAATAGTTCCGTGATGTTTGTCAGATTAATGGTTATTTGAATGAATCGAAGCTCCACCGCTGGTCAGTAAAATCATTGTATCAGAATGGGTATTCGGAAGCAGCTGTTTGGCGTGGAAAACAATTGTAAAGGGACTGTGCCTGAATCGTCAGCATCGCAGACAATGCACACAACTAATTTGGCTGTGTCAGATGGCAGAACAGGACAAGGTCACGATGGCTTACGCGCAGGTTTTTCCGAAGCAGGAGCATCATCGTGCACACCAGACCGTAACAAATATGTTGTGGCTGGCATTTCAGAAGCCGGAACATCATCCAGCCAAGGCATGTTCTCACCAATGGCAACAGTTACAGCAAGCGAGAACGCTACGCCAGATGACGAAAAAAAGTACACCCATGTGAGTAACTTCTTTGTGACATTTTAATAAGGAGTTGGAAGATTGTGCTATGTGAATATGAAATAAAATTAGTTTTCAGAATTAGAAAAATGATCAAAGTTGTGATGATGGGATTCAGAAAATAGAATTAAGAAGTATTCAGACGTGAGAAATAATAATTTAAAAAATGTTCAAACTTGACATATGCTGCAATAGGCATGGTTATAATATTTAGATTGAGGAACCAGTCATGTTCAGGTCTTGTATATGCTGAAAATCACTGCATTATATTTTGTATAAGATTAAAATTCGAGCAATTTTGTGCTATATTGAAGGAAAAAACAAACTAGCGATCCATACGAAGAGAAGCTTTAGAATGGATACTCTTGTGAAATGAAAATGCAGAAGTAAATAAATGGTATACACCTCTGTACATGCACCGGTCGACAATCCTGCTCGTGTTTGCCTAGTCTTCCTCGGACCAACATCCTTAGATTTGTCGATGAGTGAGGATGAACGGGCATTGGGAAAAGGCATGAAGTCATCATCATCGCTGTCGTGACCAGCTGCAGAAGGCAACACATGCTCTGGTCGAATGTGATGCTCAAACCTAAAAAAAGGCCACAAACAGATAAACTATGTCAACAGAATAATAATTAAAAATAAACAGAGATTGACGAACATGAATCAAATTAGTAGAAATTGAAACACTTAAGTACCTCTCCTGCGAGCTCTCAAAAACCACCCTCTTCAGGTTGCACGGCACCCTATCCACAGTACGGTGAGCAGCATGAGTCCTACAAAGGAATAGGAAATAATGATGCATGAACTTTTGGGGAGCACATAAAACAGGGGTATGGTTACATAGGGGATAGAAGAAGCATATTTGTGTACAACATGTTTGTACATAATATACAAATTAGAAGAGCACACTGATATGTCTCAGATGATTGTGATTGGGGGAAATTTGATAAGCAACATTGCACAAAAACAGTACCTTCTGTGTGGGTGGTCCAGGGAAGTAGGTGCTACCGCAGGGGGCTTAGAAGGGGGACGCCGTGCATCTGTATACCAAAAGGACCAAACAGGGAAAATAATAAACAACAAAGATGGAATGTGGCAATGATACATGATTTTAAAGAATCAAAAATCTTGTAAGCTTTCAGAGCAGGAAGAAAAGTTTTAATTGACAAAAGGACAAGCCAAAGTGCAAACAAAGAAGACTGGTAGTTTAGGATAGCAAAATTTACAGTCCATGAATATTAAATTGTTCTCTACTTCTGTGTCCATGCATCAGATCATAGAAATATAAATTTAAAAAAGAATCATAAACAAGATTAGATACGCTGTAAATGAATGTATGTAATTTTGTCTAGTCATTTGTAAAATACTAACTCCATAATGTAACAGATTAACATTATAGAACAGGCATTCCCCTTACCAGGTGAGGAGGGTAACCTCTCATCTCGTCGCAGAGGGACCTCATACCTAAATGGGCAATAATCACATCAACTGAGATAAAAGCATGTACATCTCATGAAAAAAGGCCGCTAAATTTTTTTAAAAAAAAACATGTACTGACCGCTGTTGAGTGCTCTCAAATACAAGTGTTTTTGGGTTATCAGGCATCTTATCAACTAGCTCCAACCGGATTCTGAAGTCAATGATTCATAATAAATTTAGAATACTGCTTTCGTATACTGTACAGCTTAAATTTACAAGCTCACTCCACAGAACAATGTAGTAGCAACTGCTGAGTCAATATGAGTGTATTAAAAAAATAAATATAACATAATGGGAATATGAAACAAAAGAACCTTTTAGTTGCCGAACCAGGACCTTTTCCATCATGGACATCCTCTGCAAATTGAGAATAAATAGAATTGCTTTATTAAACTATCATCACAGCATAAGAAAATAATACGTGTATGATCTGAAACAAGAAAAACACAAAAGCTGAATCAATGTCTTTGGTTGTAAGAAACCAATGTTTGATTTTGAACCATTATATGAGCACAAAATATTATCAAGAGCAAAAATAAAGGAAACATATAAAATGAAGAGGAAACACGGTGACCATTCTTTTTTAACAAAGAGTACACATATCAGGGAATCTAATACTGAAACCAATTGAACACAACCTTAATAGGACATCAAATCAAAGCGATATACGTGAATAAGAATGTAAAGGAAACCTGAGGGACCGGTTGGCTCCATCCCAAAATGGAGCAAGCTCGGCAATCAACGTTGGTGCTCGGCAATCGACGGGCGGCGTGATGCGTCTGTGAACACAGCGCTGGGAGCGGCGCGGCGGGTGCGGAGGCAGGGGCAAACCGGGCGAGAAACCGACAGGGCGGGGCGGGCCGCTGGGGAACGCCGTCCGACAAGGTCCGGCCGTGCGGCGCGGTGCGTCTGCAGCCGCACGGCGCTGGGGGAGGCACGGCGGCACTGAGTCCTCCGGCGGCGCGCTGAGTAGTGCGGCGGCGATCTGGATTCGGCGGCTTCGGAGGCGTCGGAGTCGCTAACCGCCTGAGGCTGCGGAGGCGAGGCAGATGAAGCGAGCTGGGAACTGAATACGAAAGCTGGGAGAGGGATAACCGGCGCTCGGGTGAGAGGAGGGAACTGGGAAGTGGGAGATCCGGCGCTCGTCTGCGAGAGAGGGAAACGGGAACCCGGCGCTGGGAGCGAAAGTGGTTGAATCGGACGGGATCAGTAATTTGGACTCGGGTACTGATTATTATTCAGTACCCAGGGTATAATATATATATATATATATATATATATATATATATATATATATATATATATATATATATATATATATATATATAAAAAGAAGGTAAAGACTTGGACCTATAAAATGGAATGCGGATTCCGTATTGATTTCCTTTCAAAATAAAAGTGCAGTAGATTTCGGTGGACGCACAGCTGACGTGCTTGCCATTGGCAAGCCCTGCTGCCAGGCTTTCGGCGCCCCATATGGGTTTCCTCAGGACCCGCATCATTTCGTCGACATATCCAGCGAGCGCGCACGAAAAAAAATCAAAACATGCATAGCACCATTATCGCTCCACCTCCAACGCTGCATGCATCTGCCGACCTCTGCAGCTGCGTGTCTATGTATGATCTGCTATCCCCACACAGCGCGCGGTCCCGGCCCGGCACGTTGTATCTATCAGCGCGCGGCCGCTGCCTCGCCGCTCTCCTCTGCTTCTGCCTCTGCCACCACCCGGCACCCGCGTCGCCTCGTTCGATCGGATGGTCAAATCAAGCGGGTCTCGCGGCGGTATAATGCTCGTCGTCCTGCGTTTCCTAGCATGGCAGCACAGCATCCCCCACCGCGTGCGCGGCTGCTGGTCCGGACCAGGCCCCTCTCGTTCGTGTCTCCTGCGTGCACCCCTTTCACTCGGCTTCCTCTAGGCGGACGACTTGGATGTGTGTACCATTGCGAGCACTACTCAATACTCATGCGCACTAGCTCGTTTATTGCTTGTTCAGCCGTACCTACGTACAGGATTACTGAATGATGTGTAGGGTTTCTCTTTGGCGAAACTGTCCGTTATTTCTGTTGGAAACAATGTCGACAGGCATATAATTGGGTGGCTACGGTAAAGGACCTAATCTTTTCGACGTACTCCTGCTAATTCCCTTCTCCCAAGTTATAAGACATTCTAAAAATCACAGAGAGTCAAACCATCTCAAGTTTGACCAAATTTAGTATATGATAAGATAAATAACTTTTATTGTGCCAACTATGTATAATTAGATTCTTCATTAATCATATTTTCATAGTATACCTGTCATAAAATCTTCGTAATTTTCTCTAGGGATTTTTTTTGATAACTCGACGGGGAGAAATATTGTATCATAACCATCCGTTCTTCATACCTCATTTAATCATAGCAATTTATTCATTTCTCTTTCTCTATCCCACCCCTTATATCTCAATATCTAAACGGCTCAAACTTGCAATGCTTTAACTCTCTAAGGTTCCTCAGATGACTCATAATTTGGAATGGAGGGAGTAGCCACGTAAGAGAGTATATATATATATATATATATATATATATATATATATATATATATATATATATATATATATATATATATATATATATATATATATATATATATATATATACACACCACACTCCACACAGCAAGCACGAAAGACGCTACGGTATCAACAGATGGGATGGGGAAAGGCAGATGCACGATTCCTCGTCATCATGATGACCCGCCCGCCTTTCATGTCATCGATCGTCGTCGGCACTCGGCACTCGGCACTCGGCAGCAGAGACGAAACGACGACACGGGCAGATCTCATCTGATCTTAGTGACTGCACCTGCACGCACGTCAAATACGGCATGAGATCACAGCATGACGACACGCCCACCCACAAGATCATGAGACACGATCTAGGACTATACTTAGAACAGATCATCTACTACTACTAGCTTGAGTAGTGCCATTGTTGGATAGAGGAACGAATTTCCTTGTCATCTTATCTCGTGAGAATGATCCATATATGGGAGTCTAATCAGGAGATTGGAGTGTTCATTGGTCGGAACCTATGGAAAGCTACTGCCACCAGCCCCAAACTACCTAGTATACAGAAAAATTGGCTTGCATTGGCTACTTCGTCCAAGCAATATTCTTGGACAAGGAAACAAGAATGGAAGCATATCAGCAGTAGTTCATGGCACAATAGCTATTTTGGTCCCTCAACTATTACTCAAGGCTCAATTTCATTCCTAAACTGGTTTTTCGAAAAAAAATCCCTAAACTTTCAAAATGGCCGTTTAGGTTCTCAAACTTTAGTTTTAGACTCAATTTCATCCTACAACTATGAAGATGATCGTTTCAGTCCTCAAACTTTGCATTTTAGGCTTAATTTCATCCATAAACTATCAAAGTGCATTTAACTTTTATTTTGAACTCAATTTTTTCTAACAAAAAGAAAAAGTTATATTTTAGGCACACTTTCATACATAAATTATCAAAATTATAGATCTGCTATTGTTTCAATACATCCATATATTCTTAAAGAATAAATAGTGTTCGATGCAACTATAATTGCTCCCACAAATATCATTTAGACGAATATATATAAAATGGTACCATTATAAGGTAACACTAAAAATAACATCTTGGAATTATTAATGGCCACGAAAGAGTTTTTGGATAAATATCATCTCGTACCATTATAAGGTAACACTAAAAATAAAAGTTTAAAAAATAAAATACACTTTGATAGTTTATAAATGAAATTAAGCCCAAAATGCAAAGTTGAAGGACTAAAATGATCATCTTTATAGTTTTTGGATGAAATTGAGCCTAAAAGTAGAGTTTGAGGACTAAGGCCCTGTTCATCCGGCTTATAATCCGTATTTTTCAACTTATTTTTTCAGTCGGAACAGTATTTTTCTCTCACAACAAATCAGCCAATAGTGTTTTTCAGCCGGCTTATCGGCACAGTCGAACGGGGCCTAAAACAGTTATTTTGAAAGTTCAGGGACGAAACTAAGCCTCGAGTAATAGTTGAGGGACAAAAATAACTATTCTGCTGTAGTTCATCACTGGCTGTCTGCCACCAGAGCACATGCGTTGCATATTACTCCCTCCATCCCCAAAAATTTGCAATTCCAGAACAATGTTATGTTCTACTACATCAAGTTTGACCAATTATAAATAAAAAAATATAAATATTTATAATATAAAATAAATATTATTAGATTAATTATAAAATATATTTTTATAATAAATTTATTTAAAGCCATAAATGTAAATACTATTTACTAGACGTGAAGTACTTTAACTGGTATGCAGCCATAGTTGCATTTTTAGGGACAGAGGTAGTATCGTCGATCGTCCATCAGAGGACTGATGCGTAACCAAATGATCACTGACAAAATCCAGCAAGGTAGCCACCACATGCCAATGCCAATGCCATTGCCATGCATGAGATTGTTCGCTTTGACGCCGGCCCGGGGCGGAATCCTATTGGCCTTCTTGGAACCTTGGGCATCTCTAAACGCAAGCCTAGCAGCTTTTATTTGCCCCTTGGCCCAGGGCCCAGGCAACCTCACCAGTCACCACCCAGAACCTCGCCAGTCACCACCCAGGCAAGGCACCCCCACCAGACCAGGAACAAGAACACGGAATCGGAGGACTGGCCGAGTGGCCGGGACGCATTAGGCTGGCGGCAGCTCATGGTGCGCCCCCTGTGCCCGCTCCAAATAGTCCCAATCGCATCCCCTATTGCTGCTCCTACATGGAGCGCACCTGCCACCAGTCTGCCGGTCCTTGGTGACGACGCGCACACTGGAGACTGGACAGGCAGCTGCGGATTGTCCAGTCAGAAAATTAAGGCAGCGTTTAGATCCCTTCAAACTTTCAAAAATTTTACAAGATTCCCCGTCACATCAAATCTTTAGACACATACATGGAGCATTAAATATAGGTAAAAAAAATAACTAATTGCACAGTTTGTCTGTAAATGTCGAGACGAATCTTTTGAGCCTAGTTAGTCCATGATTGGATAAATTTTACCAAATAACAACGAAAAGTGCTACAGGAACTTTACACCAACTTTTACACCATCTAAACACTACCTAACATTTTAAGGTCACACGAAAGCATTAAAGTATTCACATATTTTGCCTCTTATTACTAGACAACAGTTGAAGAACAGCTTATAAAGTACTGAAGCTATATATGATTACGCATCATTAGCCATGAACACCTCAAGTGGTTACAGAAAACTGCATGCACGCATCATAAAAGGAACAAACCAGTGGGAAGGAAATTGCGAACTGGTGTACAGCGCAGGCTTGGCACGAACAGGGCAAAAAGATCTTGGAAAAACCAATGAACGACATAGTTGCTGAGCAGTGCGCACTTAAAAAACTAGCCTCTTATCTTCATGCAAATGGGAGACAACTCAGATCATCTTTCCCAAACCCTCCTGTTTACAACGACAACCCTAGGAGCACTTCCTTTCGTAGTATGATGGACAACGACCAGATTGTAATAACACGCCCTACAATTTTTTGCCATGGCAGCTGATCAGACACTTCAGTTACCCTATTTGGCATTCTATCACCAGGAAAAAAAACTCTACCTTGTAATTTTCAGAGATCAGGTTACCAGAGACCACAAGTACCTAACACACAAGGATACATATGCATCTACATTTCAAGATTGCCGCCAGCTGTGGACACAAGTTGCAATCCATTAGCATCTCAAGCCTTGCAACATGTAGCCATGTTAAGATTTCAGTTTCTTCTAGCTACCGGCCCAGAAGCCTGTACGATGGCATGTCCTCAATCCTCTGAATATCTTCAATCAAAAGCTCCCTTTCTAGCTGACGCCGTGTAGATTTCATGACCGTCTGCAGTTTTAATAATACAGTCGAGTGAACAAGAGTTCCCGAGACCCAATGTGTGGGCTATTCAATTATCTATGGATCTTTCATAAATAATAAGGTCAAGAAAGGAGAAGTTGCTATCTGGATTTTTTTTTAGATTTAGAGAGAAAAGAACATACATTGAAGTCCATGTAAGTAGCATGCATGTCAAGCCATTGCTGATCCATCAGCTTGAAGGTTATGCAGTAGAGAATGTCAAAAGCTCGATCATTTTCTGAACAACAAAAATCAAAACATTGAATAAATATTAGGAAGTAATATAACTAGATCCTTAAGTCAGATAACATTTGAGTGTTTTCTATCTCTAAGAAGTACAAGTGTAAGACTATAAGATAGCATTACTATATTATGGCCTTAAGACAATTGAGTGGAACTTAGCAAATTGGAACCATCAACAGATCCATTCTGGTCATATAAACACACAGAACTTGTAAAAATTATGCATATTGATGAAACTTTCAATTTCAATCATAGCCATCATCACAAGAAAACAAACTAAGGCCAAACAAATTTTATGGTACAACTGTACAAGGAATAGTTGGCACAAAAGAAACTAGTGATAAACAGCTCTAGAGGTAGCCTGTTCCAAAATAGACTACTGAAATAAAGACTATACCAGAAAGAAGCTTTAGGAAAACTGCTCCAAACAATGACCTCGGTTTAACTGCACAGGACATCGAGATTAGGGTCAATTTAAAGTGAAACAATAGTCAAAAACTTCTGGCATTGCTTAAAATTTGCAGGAACTATTGCTTGACATACCTGCTTGGAGATCAAGCATCTGAATGAGCATGAAGGTTATATTTACACCAGCTACAGCAAATGGATACTCCCAGATTGCACGGTCACCATTCTGCTTGCGAAGAAGTTCCTGGAAAGATTTCTGCAAAGAAAAGTTGGTTAGAGTGATTTGTGGCAGGTATGAATAAGTATCTGAGTTAAGTATCACAATGTCATATCATCATGAACATTTCAGTTTTAAATAAATCGCATGTGTAACCAGATTGTTTCAGCATCCTATTCTGTTAGATGTAGTTTGCTCTTTTTTCAGTCTAGCCCACAGCATGTACTGTGGATCTTTTTTTCTTTTCCCTTTTTGAAGGGCTTAACAAGGAAATATTAGACATTTATAGCCAGAAAATAGCAGCATATGCCACGTCTTATTATTAACCCTGCAAATGATTATGTTCAGCAAGCCATCTAGGTCATGTTTGCTATGCTCCAAACAGAAGTGCTGAACGCTTGAGTACATCAGAGCCTCAAGTCTTTAAGGCCACATAAATCATTACAGAAAAGCATGTGACAAAAGCAAAATATTGCTAAAAACAAGGATTTGCACTCACTGGATAGTTCCTAGCAAAGTACAATAGATTCTCCAAGGAGATGAAGCCTCCACCTCTGTAATGCCAACACAGCAAAGGATCACCCATCTCTACTCTCTAGGTTAACTAAGGTTACTACTGAGAAAACAGGTAACAGATAGCAGCTGGAACAGAGGAGAAAATGTAACACCTAAAATCTGTAGATGGGTCTTTTCCTTGCCAACCCATCTCTTTCCATTGTTCTGATATTAGCCCCCGAAGCTCTGTGCCAGGAAAAGAAGCACACCAAAGGGCCTGTAGTGCTTCCTAAGAGAAAGAAAAATGAGATAACATGTTAAGTAACTAGCTATGCTTTCTCAAATGTCATCTGAAAAGGATGATCTGGATTGAGATGTATAATTGTGACTCGAGCAGGTTAAGTTCTAAGTGTTAACTCATAAGGAGGAGCAGCAGCAACATAACAACTGAAATCCTCGCAAAAAAGATCATCTATGTTGTGCGAAACTAACAGCAAGTACTTCATACCGTTTGCTCAGATCTACAGACCTGCTAGATTTTTCAATTTTCTAGTCATGTCAAATTTCATGGCCATTTAATTGAATATCTATGAGGTCATCATTTTGAGCTGAATATTTTGATTAGAAAATTGTGAGAAAATAGCGCCACTTCGGAATAGAACATGGAATTTCACAAGAAACACGAGATGAACCTCATAAGAACAGTTTAGCGTCAATAGGAACCTAAGAAGTACCTGATGCTCGCTGTTTGCACTATCATACTGAACTTCTATGCGGTTCTGTAACCCCTGTAGGCATTCTTCCTGAAACACGCTAAAGAGAATATGTTAACTGTGCATAAAATCACTATCCCGCAGTGTACAGTTAAACCCAAATTCATCAAATTAATAAAGAAATTACTTCAGTTAAAAGGCACTGAAGTGAATTAACAGAGTCAGAGCAATTTTTACGCAGATGGTGCAGAAGCAATGCAAGATTCAGAGGAGGGTCCGAAGTTCAGGATGAATTCGGGGGCTAAACAGTGAGGTATTTCAAATTTCGTTGACAAGGTAATTCATCAAATTAACAAACAAATTACTTCAGTTAAAAAGGCACTGAAGTGAATTAACACATCAGAGCAATTTTTACGCAGGTGGTGCAGAAGCAATGCGAGATTCAGAGGAGCGTCTGAAGTTCGCGATGGATTCAGGGGGGCTAAACAGCGAGATATTTCAAATTTCATTGACAGCGTCGAGAGTCTGGCACCGCTTCAGAACCGCAAGAGCATACAGGGAATCAAATCGTAAAGAAATAGAACGAATCCCACCTGCACAGGCGTCAAATCGAAGGAGAGGCGCGCATCGCTGTCCCTTCTCTGCGCGCAGACGCAGGAGAGCCCCTTCCCGATCCACGCTGTCGACCCCGTCACGACCTCCGCTGCAGCAACAGCGTACGGACAGCACAGACCATAAGCATCATCCCGTGGCGGGAGGCGGGAGCAACAACAGCCGCCATATATACAAGCAAAACAAACGAAGAAATATCCAAATCGGAGGCGAGGTGAGGCACCCGAAGAGGAGTGGTGGAAGGCGGCGGCGCGGTCGGAGCCGGAGAGTCTGCGGACAGCGACGAAGGAGCCGGCGCTCCCGTCCATCTCGCTGGCGTAACAGCCACCCTGCTCTGGCCTCCCCCACTTAACTTAGCTTTTGTTCCCCGCTCCCTCCCTCTCTCCGAGCCTCTACGCGCAGGGATTCATGGCGCCGTGTAGCCGGAAGCTCCAACCGCGGGCGGGGGCGGCGAGATCACACAAGGCGGCGGGCAGATCCCGAGAAGGCAGGAGAGAGAAGGTAGGGCAGGGCGGCCGGATTGGCTCGGCTTCGCGGCGGCCTTTGCCTCGCCTCTTCCGTCCGTTGGTTAGTTGGTTGGTTGGCTGGCTCCGCTCCGTCGTTCTGGTTGGGCGCCGCGCTGCGCTGGACGCTGGTGTGTGCTGCCGCCGCCGCTGCTGTGGATAAATCAATAGGGAATGCTGCTGTCCCACTTTGCCTTTGCTTGTTGGACTCGCTTTTCTTTTTTTTCTTTTATTTATTATTTATTTATATATTCATCAATTTAATTCCCCCTCCCCAAAATCCCATTTGCTCCCTCCCCAAAATCCCATTTGCTTCGTTTGATTTGGGGGCGTATAGAGCGTAATATATGTAATTGTATGTTTGACTTAAACCAAATTATCTTAAATTTAACTAAGCTTCAGAAAAAAGTATCAATATTTATGTGGCACTAAATACTATAAAAAACATGTTTTATGATAGATTTATATATGTTTATTTGGTATATAAATATTAGTATGTTTTTATTTATATTTGATTAAAAGTTAAGATGGGTTGACTTAACAAAACTAAATCGCGTCTTTTTGGAAGGTGGGGGTACCTAATCTAAGTTTGTAGGAGTAGATCAGCGTGTTTTCGTGTTAATGTAGGTCATCAAGGGAGGCATTAGGGGGTATGACGTAGCTCCAAGAAATGTAAAGCTGGAACTATGAGTGTATTAAAAAGAATCGGGGTCAATAACTATGTTTTTATTTTGGAATAGACACATATAATTACTTTTGCTTCATTCTAATAAAATTATAAATTTATATAAGTCTTGGGGCTACAGCTATGCTAAAATGCCTCCTGCTGTCAAGTTCTTTTGGGGGGCAGGCGGCTCAATTTTATTTTATTTCAACACGCATGCATTGTCTTACCCAATATCGAGCAGAGTTCGTTGTTGGTGGGTAATCTCTAATCTGTTTCTGTTGAACCACCCGAGAGCTTCTTCAAAGATCAAGGGAAGTAGACTGTACTATCGGATTGCTTGAGCTGTCGTCTTCTGACGCAGCTATCGCCATTGAGGCAGCGCGGACAGTGGTTTGGTCCGGTGACAGGTGGCGACTACCAGGTCTCAGTGGTCTCAGTGGACCTGGACCGAACAGGTGCGTCCTAATCCTACGCTGTCCACTGACCTAATCCCACCCACACCTTTTTTTCTTCAAAAGGCAGCGAATTCGTCGTCACGCTAATCATATGATGTGTGTCGGTTGAGACTATGGTTAAGCGCCCCATCTCCTTATAAAAGTAGCAGGACATTAGTTCGTCGGCACCTTCTTTTCATACATGCGAGCAGCGAATCGGCGGCTAAATGAAAAAGGCCCAAATCGTGCCGAAAACAAATGAAGGAAGCAGCGGTCAGAAGGAACCAGCGTCGTTCAAACTGATGCACCGCCGAGCAATCTATGAATGGAGAATTGGAGATAAGAGTGTTTCGTTGACTGTATCTTCTGCGGCTCTGCTGCAGACGTGCAAGCAAGAAAAGAAAGACGACTTATAATTAATTAACAAATAATGTCTCAGGAGCAAATTCCCGCCATTCCCCGTATCGTGCCTTTTAATGTACAGCTCAGGAGTCAGAGCAAACTCCAAACCGATCGATGTTGAGAGAGGAGACGGTGAGCCGTCCCAATCCCGCGACGGTTAGGCTGCCGGACGGACCGGACCCCAGCCGGGGAAAAGGTGTCTCGCTCGCCCTCGCCGCGTAGGGGGGATCACCGAATCACGGGCCGACACCGCCGCCGTGGGCTCCGGCTGCCTCCACTTTTCCACGGCGGCCGCTCCCATCGCGGGAGGCGGAAAACGATGGATCGGGCGGCGGGGGCGCGCGATCGGATGGTCGGTGTCGCGGCGCGGTACGCTACGCTTCGGGTGGTGAGACGTGAGAGCGAGGGCGCGCGCGCGGGGGGCGCAGCCTTTGTGTGAGGTCGCCGCCACCGGCCGGCGTGTCGGGCCGGTGCCGGGGGAGCGGGACGCGCGCGCGCATGGGACGGGACTGGACGGGATTAGGATGTGACGCGAGCGTCTCCTGGATCGGAGTCCCGCGTCCCGGTGCACCGGAGCTGGCAAAGCAGGCTGGTCACCACTTCGTATACGGGCTTTTGCGCTTGGAACGGCATGTTTGGATCGGAGGACTGTAGCCCGTAATGACGAGGAATTGTGGCTACTGAATTTTGAATCCTTATTATAATCCTTTTGCACGTGGCATGTTATTCTTCTCTGCGAATTCTGAGTAAGTTGGTTTGGATCTCCTCACAACAGAGCACGGAATGGCAGGAATGGAGGATTTGTGTAGGTGACGGTGCTTAATGGTCATTATAGGCTCCCAGCATTGTTTTGATTTATTGGAATGCACGGTTGGCGGGAAAAGTGAGCACCATTATATTAAGGGACAAGTCGGCATGATTAGATCCTACGGGTTCGTCACTTTCAGGATTAAGTAGGATGATGAGAACTTTACCGTGCCTTGATCTAGGACTCGGCGGCGGCTTGCATTGGCGCTTCTTTTCATGGAGCATTTGAGCATAATATTTTTGAAAGATCGCAATTGAGCATAATATTTTTGAAAGATCGCATTTGAGCATAATAGTATCACACCCACACTACTGTGTACGTACACTCTGTGATCATGCTTTAAAGCTTTATAAAGTGACTAGATACTAATCGATTAACCTTCAGAAAGGCAACCCGAATGATATTGTCCTCTCACGCTCAACCGATGATCGAGCTAGCTACAAATCCGATCGAGATGTTATACCAACCTAAGCGCGCGAACAAAAGCGTTGCGCTAATTATTGGTGCCCAAACAAGCATCAAACAGATTTGCACGCCTAAAATTTTAAATACAAAGACGGTCTTGGGGTAAAGCCGCAATGGCGTCGATCCGAATTAAGAAACAGTAGTTGCATTGCCGCATCTCCTTTTCAGAAAACAAATGGAATCCGTACGTAGCTCAGCGCATATGGAACCTCATTCCCGTCAAACAAAGTAGCGGTAGTGATTTTACTACTTCATGCGCAACACTTGACACGTACACACACCCCTTCTCTCCTCTAATTTAATCGGTAATGCTCAGGGGCGGGCGTCCGTCCGACCAGACACCGCCTTCCTGGGCCTGCGCGCTATCATACCGGTCCAACGAGCCTACCTCTCTATATGTCTTCACCATCTATCTTCTCTCAAAAAATATCTCTCGACTCGCTCGTCCGTCACGTGCTTTACTGCACCGTGCGGCCGTCGCGTGCCCCACTCTGCATCGCAACCGCGGCCATCTCCCCGTGCGCCGCGCTGCCCCAGTCTGCCATGCCACCGCGGCCATCCCTCGTCATGCCGCCCCACTCTGGCTCGCCGCTGCAGCCATCCCCCGCGCACCCCACTCCACGCTCACCCATCGCAGCCACGGCGTGCACCGCGCCTTCACCACCCCGGTGCCACAGGAGAAGGTCGTTGCCGGCTGGGCATCGTCTTTCGCGATTGGCCGAAGACACCACGACAAAAAGAAGCACGTGTTGCAAGCACATTTTTCAAGTGTTTAGATGTTTCATAGGTATGTTGAAAGTGTTTCATGTCGATGTTACAAAAGTAGATCGGGATGTTGCATATGTTGCAATGGTTGTACACGTATGTTGCAAGCTTCTATTCCCAATGTTTTATCTGCTTTTTAGACGTATGTTGCAAGTGTGTTTATTTTCGATATTGCATATATTTCACACATATGTTGCAAGTGTTTTATCTGGATGTTGAGTATGTTTTTGCAATGGTTTTAAGTGTTTTTCAGGTGTTTTTGCAAATGTTTTAGATGATGCATATTCCAAGTGTTTCATCTGTCTTCAGACATATGTTGCAATTGTTGCATCTGTATGTTTCAAAAGTAGAACGAGTGTTGCCTCTGCTGCCTCGCCTCAGTGTCTCATCCTCCCGACGCCGGCTGGGCATCCGCCGCCCCCTTCCTCTCTTTTCGATGCTGGTGACGTTCGGAGTGGTGCGGACCCTGCGTGGACGCGTGAAATGGCATGAGAAAAGGACTGTAAGCGCGGGTCCGGACGGTCCGGGTGCTAGGAAGCCCGTAATCTAATCTACATAGTTGGCGTTGATTTGCTTTGCACGTGAACCTCCCGTGACATGGTACATGGTTGATGGGAAACAAAATTAACCAAGGAACCGATCCTATCTGCGTCGCTGTTTTCAGCGAAACTGTCGCTGCCTTGTGGTTTCAACTCCAATTTTAGCGGGGGAATCGTACGAGCGAATCGGTGTGCAGCATGCCACAGAGCTTATAGTTTGTATACTTGAGTGTTGTGCACCAAGAACTAACATCGTCCGAGAGACCAAATAGTAGAGCCAGGCAAACAAGAACAAGACCTCATTTTATGAAACGCCAAGCAAGCTTAAGATTAATAATAACTGAAACACGCAAGCATGGCAGATGGCATTCTTAAGCCGTAGACCTAGGTCGATGAGGTCACAGATCGATGTTGACCACCTAGATCTCGATATTTAGAGAGAGTGAGCGAGCTCCGCAACGTGTGTTCCGAAAGATTCTCAGTGCAAATCCATGACGAATCCGCCTAAATTATTGCTCCCGGCTGAGTCATCAAGGGCACAGCATCTGTTGGCAGCGCACATGCAAGGCAGATGTGCCTTGGTGTGGCCGCAGTGTGCCGTGTGCGCCTGCAAGTGCAACGCACCAGACACCAGTCACTAGTCTCCAAGGCATGGGAAGCCTTCTCCATGCATGTCACCGACGTATCGGTTAGTTCGTGCTTATCGATCAGAGAACCAGTGCGAATAATCATAATATCGCAAATTCACAGGGGCATGCACATGGTGGACGGTGGTGGTGGCTAGGCTCTTCTGGCTTCACGATTCTGCTGCTGGCAGTTTGTACTACTTCGCAGGCACCCTGGAGCTGGTGCAATGGAGATACTGCAGGATGCCTGGATCGGTGGAGAGTCGGGATCGATGAATGGAACAGCGTCAACGTGCAGCCGTGCAGCGATCTCCAAGCCCTGAAGCATGCTGCCCGTGAGCGTGAGCATGTGTAATTGTGTATGATTGTACAGGCAGTCCAAGTCGAACGTGCAGCAAGATATAGGCAGAGATAGCTTAGCCAGATGCTGGGGACATACGAATGTTTGGACGCCAAAACTCTATGGGCCATGGGCCTCGGCAACTCTTCTTCTCTTCTTCTGAGTACAAAAGGAGGCAGTAGCAGTGTAGCACGTTCAAGGAAGGTGGCGTCTCCCTCCTTGGTCTTCGTTGAGCTACCCTACCTGTTCTAGATGGAGACAACGATGAGTGGTGTTGCCTGGAACTATGAGATGAAGAGCTACCTACCTGTTCTAGATGAGCTTCGTGTGGTTTTATGGAGACCATGAACGGATAGGTTTAATTTCATTTTAGTTGTTGGGTTAATGTTATTATTAGAGCACGACATATGTTCTTGCGACATATATATGTTCTTGGATAACGCCACTCATGGCAAAATGTTTACGTCACATGCCGTATGATATAACGCCACTTATCCGAGACAGTGAGAGATCCACACGACAACAAAAAGGTTTCAAACACACACACAGAGATATATGCCCACGTGTTGCACCGATGTCACAATTTTTTAAACTAAACCTCGGATGCAGACACGACAGCTTTAAGGACTTCGTATCGGATACAGACATGTGAATTCGGACTTTGTATTGGAATCGGGTAGGACGCAGACATGTGAGCTTCAAGTAGAGGATGATTCGTATCGGACACGGATAAATTAGCATGAATAAGATTTGGTATTACTAGATAGATGATGGCGTTAAAGTCTTTTTAGGTGTAGAAATCAAGCTTATGACCGGTGAGCCCAATAAATTTATATCCAGTTTGGCGCAAAACCGTTGGACAAAATGTTGCCTTCTCGGGCCTAAAAAATACGATAACTACCGGGAACAACTCGACTCCCCTCCGCTCGGTGCCGAGGGGGCGAGGCCATGAGGGATTCTTGTGGTGGCGTCCAACCCTGGAACCGCACGCCACCGCCACACCGACACCGACGATTCCTCCCCCAACCACTCCTCGATGATGACTCGCCGCAGAGCCAACGACGGTCTTGAGCGAGCGCGCAAGCCTGATCTGTAACCTGATTTGGGGGCAAGGGCGCTCTGGGCAAGAGGTGGCCAAATCAATAACGGGCTGGGTTTGGCTCGAACGGCGCGAGCGACGATGCACTACTACACTCAGACCTCTTTCACAGCCGCGTCGTAACCCCCATCGTAGTCTAATTTTAGCCTCGGTAGTAAGCTGTCGATAGTGATAGTCATAGTCATCACCATCGTCATCAGAGACCGACCGTGGAGTACAATACACTGCCGTATTGACTTATCATCTGTCTGTGATAAGGTCCTTATTTCCGTCGCATTGGAGCACGACCCGGCTGTGGGTATACACTAATACCGCCGCATGGCAAATTATCCGCATGTGTCGAGGCTATCAAAACCGTCGTGTGAGCACATCAACCGCCTGTGTAGTGGTCACCAGCACCGTCGCCTTGTACTTCGACCCGACTGTCTGCAGTGCGGGTTCGCTGTCCCTTCGACAACCGAGACGTCTGTGTAGAGGTTAACACCACCATCGCTTCAGCATATGAACCGCCAGTACAAAGGTCATGGTCACCGTCGCCTTGCACCATGATCTGCCTTTGATGATCGTTTAGTCGGTGTCGGGTTACTAAAAAATTCGGCGGTGATATACTTTTGATCCATGCCGCATCATATGTATAGCGACTGTGTTGGACGTTTGCACCACCACTGGCGGTGGTGATAAGAGAACAATGAACGGCACTTACATCCGACAGTGAGAGAATTTCATCCGGTTTTATAATAGTTACTAATTCAGTTGGACCCTTAATAGTTTTATAAACACATAGCATACATATATATAATCATTGCATCTAGAAATCATGTTCACAAACAAGAGCACTTTTTACAAAAACAATGGGCGCTACCATAACATCTTTCTCAACGAATGTCCTCACACAAGCGGTACATAGAGCATACTGAAGGTACTGATCTAACAGACTTACATAACGAAACGACGTAGTTGTGCTTCTTCTATGTGGCACTCCTGCTTGCAAAGCAAAATGAATATAATTACTTTATCCTTCGGATTGGTAGCCAATGCACCATGGAACCCCTCTTCATCTCATATCTAACAAAGCAACAGAATTAATAATATTAAACATACCATTTCTTTAGTTAACAAGGCAAAATTGTCCTATACATACATAGAATGGAAACAACTCCCTACCTGAACAAAGACTGTCGTGACAATGAAATACAGCAAATGCACCTTTGCTGCTCTGCTAATGACTCCATGAAAAAGAAAACATTAGAAGATAATAGGTCTGTTCATATGAAAACGCCGTCTTGATCTACAAAAGTGGATGACACAGGCATGGATGACATGAACCTTTCTACGGTTCATGTTATATACAATCAGTGTTCTATCCTTCTGTAAGGTCCAAATGGCTAGAGGGGGGTGAATAACCTATTTAAATTTTCTACGAGCTTTACTAAACAACAAGTTAGTAAATAAGATGGCGAAGCTCTTCTAGCACTAGCACAACTAATCTATGCAAGCCACTTATACAATTCTAGTGAACAAGACTATGATTTCTAATTCGCACCAACAAAGCTAAGTCACTAAGCTACTTACTCCTATGTGAAACAAACTACGCTAAGCACACTAGACAAGATAAAGTGCAAGAACGAAAAAGAGAAGTGAATTGATTCTTATACCGACGGTGTAGAGATGAGATGTATCCAAAGAATCAATCTCACACAATCATAAAGAGAATCCTCGGCAAGAGATGACACAAGATTTTTTACCATGGTTCACTTGCTTCCCGATAAGCTACTCCTCGTTGTGGCGATGCACCCACTTGATGGATCGCGAGCTAATCAACTATCAAGAGTTGAACCCTCAGCGAGCACCTCACATCCAACCACAAGATGGGGATCTTCCAAGTCATGAGCTCCACTAAAGTAGCCAATTCGTGAACTCCCACGGGGAAGGCTCAAAAACCCCCTCACAATCGCTTGGTGAGGCTTGAAACAGTCTCCAATCATGAGCTCAACAACACCGCTGCTCCAAGCCGTCTAGAATGTCAGGAAACACCCAAGAGTAACAAGAAATCTGCAGCCAACTCAATGGATCAAGTGCCACCAGATGCAAATCACTAAGCAATGCACTTGAATCTCACTCAATCTCACTAGAGTATGCAACCAAGCAAGGAGATAAGTGGAGGGAGTGTTCTCTAGCTCAAAGGATGTCTCAAGTGTTCAAAGAGTCAGGAGAGAGCTGCCAAAACCTAGCCACCATCTATTTATAGCGAAGGGGTAAGCAACTAGCCGTTGCAAGACAACGCAGTGAAAAACGTGATGACCGAACGCGTCGGTCAGGGTGACTAGACGCATCCAGTCACTATAGGACAAATAATAGTAGTGCACGTCAGAGAGAGCCATTGCCATGATCGGACGCGCTACACCGTTTGACCAGACGCGCTGCACCTAGCGTCTGATCAAAGTCCAGAGAGCTCCTCGCGCGATTGGACGCGTCCGGTCGCACATGACCGGACACGCCACAGCGTCCGATCGGCACTGAGACACACGCTGCCTACTGGGTGTGTGACCGGACGCTCCGGTTCCGTGAGGGACCGGACGCGCCGGTCCCCGACCTTCACGCGTGCGTCTCTACCTGTGGTTTGAACTGACCGGACGCGCAGGTCCACCCTGGACCGCGTCCGGTCCAGCGTCCGGTTGGAGTTTTTCAGAGATAAACACTCCGGACTTTCGCCACCTTTTCTCGCCTCTGGCGCAATGGAAAATAGGCATTTTATTTCCTCGAAAACGCTCGGCAGGAGGGAGAGAGGACCCCAAACCCCTCTCTACCGCTCAAACTCCACCGCCTTCACAAATGTGCTAACACCGCCAAGTGTACACCATCATGTGCATGTGTGTTAGCATTTTCACAATTATTTTTCAAGGAGTTATGTTAGCCCTCTACTAGATCATAATGCATATGCTCAAGATGATGACCTAGTAGCACTTGATTCAAGAGCTAATTATGATTGCCCCTCTTGATAGTCGGCTATCAATCATAAACCCGATCAATCACTTCTCTACTCATCTTAGACCGACAAAAGCAAACCCTATGATTATACCTTTGCCTTGAACCCTTTGTTCCATGTCCATCTCTCCATGCTTGATCACCATGATCATCATTTCATGTGCATCTCCATCATGATTGTCATTTCATATCCATGCACCATCATGCTCCTTGCTCCTTCATCACATGTGTTGCTATGCCTAACTCAATTCACTTGACACAATGGCATTAGCAACTTGATGTCATTAATTACCAAAACCAAACTTAGGCTTTCACCTTCCCGACAAGAAAAATGAAATTCCATTCTGGGTGAACTGTAATTACTCTGTACTCCTCATCACAAAGCTCAGAACCAACTTTAATATTCATATGTCCAAATAGTTCCTCCGTGTCCACAACATGCTTCAATCTTCAGTTATCAATACCATAGTCTTCAAGTATCCACACTAAAAGCCAAGACATATTGTGAAAATTAGCACAGCACACACACAGGTGACCCTAAGCATGATGGGTGGACATTTTAGCACCATGTGGTTTACGAATTGTCCTTCATGTCTTTCCCTCCATATCCATAGCAACTATCGTAGAGTACTCAAGCATGTCCATTGTGGCAGAATCGCCCAGTTTAGCACGCTTTCGGGGCGCTTGCCTTCCACTAAGCACTAAGAGCCCTGAAAGTGAGCTACACCAGATGATTCCGTCGAGCACACCCGACGGGAGAACTCGAATGCTCCACATTTTACACCCGGGATCCAATAATGAGTACAAACTTACAATACTTAGTCCATTTCATACAACACAGAGTCTTGAAATAGTTATTACAATACCAGAGGTTCAGAGTGCAATAATTAACAGCGGAAATAAAATAACATCTAGCGTAAGCGATGAGAATCCATCTGTGCCCATCAGAAGAATCCTCCACACAAGGCAAACCTGCTCAAAGTGCACCTGCAACAGGGGTAAAAATAAACCCTGAGTACACAATGTACTCGCAAGACTTATCCGACTGAGAATTATTTTTCCCGACTCTTCAAGGATCATGATAGGCTTTATGGCTTGTGGGTTTCTTGTATGCGGAAAGCAGCACTAAGAGTGTGTCCTTAATTTCTTAACTATTAGAAGCTGTATTTTATTCATTAACCGATAGTCTATGTGAGCACCTATGCTATAATCAAGCAAGAGTTGAGCAAAACAAGATCGTTTCTCCCTCTTTCAATTGTCAATTCTTACTACGATGCCAGAGCGTAGTCAAGCCATACCGTCACGCAGAAACGGCGATTCGCGAATCAATGTGCCCAGCTGGGTACCCCGAAAAACACACGCCTCGCTTGTACCCCAGGCACGAGCAAGACCAACCCATTCCCCTCCTGTCACAGGTTTCCAGGTCCCCGTCCAAACTTGGACTCCTAGCTCCCGTATTCGAGGCCCGGCCTCAATACGGTGCGAAGACCTCCACCTATCCCCGCCTCCAATCAGTCGGCCCGGAAAGAGCCGAAGCCCATGACAAGAGAGTAACAAGTCTTCCTAGCCCTCATCCGCTAGTATGTGCTCGGGATAAGGAGATCTGTGACTTGACCAGGGTCCATGCAACGAACGGTCCTTAATTGACACAAACAGGGAAACAGTGCAACCCAATTATGTACCCATGGCTATGGGACACAACTGGTTACACCCACCAATAACCATACCACATCCCTGCCCGGCCGTCATTTCCCTTCCACCATTTTCCCAAAATGTAATAATCATTAGAGTAACTCCTTATTGTGAGCAACGACAGGTTACTCACCCTATCGATGATCCTAAGCGAAGCAACTATACGATCCTGTACTAGTAGGACTCATGGGTATAGATATATATGTATGTGTGTATCATACAAATTCCTGTAACTTAAATGCACAACATTTAAACAAATATCAGATTTGCAAAAATAAGGGTTATGCACCGGGACTTGCCTTGGGTAGGTGCACAGTCAGAGGTGTCAGTAGCGGGAGGCTCCTGGAACTCCTCGGGTACGAAGATTTCCTCCTCGTATTCCTCGATGACCTCCTCGTACTCCGGCTCCTCCACGGCCACGTACTCGACTCCCTCGTGATCTACATGCATGCAATTATAGGACCACACTTAAAAGGTGACAACAGTAACTCCAATAGCTAATATGCTAAGATATCATTCTTTCTACTAACAAGGTTGACTTGATGCAAAACGACTCCAGCAACTAACAAGCGCACCACTTTCCGATTACCGATTTACTACCGGCACTACTTGGGGAAAATTAGCTACCCTAACAAAACAAGCTATTTGATGGCCATAAAAATTACAGTAAGCATCTAATAATATTAAGCATCTACTGTAAAAATTTTTAGAGCTAGGGCTATCCTCGATTTGCCACGAAAAATTCCTACAAAAAGGTTGCAGTAAAAGAAACGTCGCTTTATGCATTAATTTAAACGACCGAGCAACACTACAGACTGCACCAAAGAAAATTACTATCGGACAGAGCATGAATTTAGAAAGTCAACAAAAGTGGTTTCATGATTTTTGGACATTTACACAGGTCACTAAAATTCCTCAAAGTTTGCTTCAAAAACTAAATTACAAAGTATTTCTAAAATCGCTAAATCCAGAAAACCGTTTTCCCGGGCGGCCCGACCGTGTGGCCCACCTCGCGCCGCGTGCAGCACGCGCTCGCGCACGCGGCCCACGAGACTCGGCCCATGGTCGGGGAAAACCCGCGCGCGCCAGCACACTTTGCAAAAGAGACCCCAGGCTAGCTACAAATGGCACGACCAACTACGCACTATTCCCGCACTCAGAGACCTTGCACAAGCACCCTTCTGAAAACTCGTCTTTACAACTAGGCGGTCCCCGACGTTCCTCCGCACGCCGGCGCGGCTCTGGCCGGCACTGGCCGGTTACGCCAGCCAGAGGAAGACCTCTACCTCGCACCTAAGGGGGAAACACCCACTTACCAAGCGACCCACGACGATGGACGGTGGTTCGGAGAGTGGAGACGAAGCAGGGCGACTCCTCCACGGCAGCGGCAACCTGCAAGGAGTGGCGCCGCCGTTCCGGTGAGTTGCGGCCAAGGCCAACCGAACGAGGTGGTCTACGAGCATTGGTGACTTACCACGAATGCGGCCGAGGTGGTGGCTTTGTCCGAGCTTGCCCGAGACGACCTGGCCACGCGCGCCCGAAGGGCAAGACGGCGCTCCGCGATGGCGCGAGCGCGTCACCGATGAAACAGGGCGCCACAACCACGATGACGGTGAGCACCACGCAAAGGGGACCAAGTAGGCTCGAGAGGTGTGACCAATTGGCCTGGGACGATCGGTGGAAACGGTTCAAGAAAAAGGGGAAGTTCCGACCGAGAATGGCGCGGTCAGACCTACACTCTAATTGGAAGCCGTCGCAGCTCCAAAAGCTTAGGTGCACGGTCGGGGAGGTGGGCCAGGTTGCTGCGACCCTACACCCACGTCGAATTGGCGTGAGATGGAGGAGACAGTGAGGGGCTCAAAGGCGGTTCCAAAGCGGCGATGGCAGAAACAGGGGAGAACGGCAAGTCGCCCAACTCGAAAAAGGCAGCTGGGCTGAGTTGGTAGAGCTAGTACGGTGAGTTACTCCCAACCCGACACAAGCGCACGCCTGTTGTCCGCCTAACCCAGACGGTGCCGTGCCAACGAGGCCGGGGCAGCCACCGACCAAGCGACGACGCGACGGCGAGGCAAGGGCGGCACGGTGCGGGACCACCCCAACAGCGACGCCAAGTCGAGGGGGCCGTGGTGCAGCGGTAGCGATGGCATAGGACGACCAGAGCCAGCCGGCCCACAAAGGCGTGACCGAGCGTGCGGCCGAGCCGGGCAAGGCCACGGTGAGGACAGACCACGGTGACCACGCATAGGGGGACAACAAACGACGCCAGCATGCGTGCATGAATTTTAAAGCTCTGAAAACTCCTAGATAGTGACAACCGACCCTGAACCGACCTCCCCCAACTCAAGACGGCCTAGGAGACTACCCACCCGAGCCAACACACAGCAACACCTCCTAACCCGATTTCACAAACGAACGTGCTCAACACGGCAACGTCAGGTTGTTAAAACGACTTGGAAACCTAAGTCCAAAATATGCTGTGAATTCACTTTTCGGGTTACTGGAAAAGCTAGCTAGGAAAGGAATTACTTAACAACACAAGTTGCACTAACAACTACGCCCTTAGCTCTCCATATTACGTTTAGGGTTCACATATATGTTTTGTAGCAGTTTCATTTACAAAAAAAATTAGTTTCCAACCTAAGTCGCTAACTTCCGGTTGAAACGTCAAAATTTGAATAACCTTTTTATTTACTATTTTTAATTTACTAAAAGGGTTCTACACACTTCAACAATAAATGAAGCAGAAGAAAAAGATGTGCATGCTCAGCTTAGATGCATGTTACACGCGGTAACACCCAAGGTGTTACAGCTCTACCCCCCTAAAAGAAAATCTTGACCCGAGATTTCCCGTGCCTAGTGGAGAAAAGAGGATAGAGAAAACTTTCAACTTAACGAGTTACCTTCAATAGCTAGACAAGAGATGGGGATAGTGCTTCAAAATATAGCTCTCTAGTTCCCATGTTGCTTCATCTTCCGAATGATGTTGCCACTGGACCTTGTAAAATTTCACCACATTGTTCCTGGTTACTCTTTCTTTTTCATCTAGGATTTTTACTGGATGTTCCTCATACGAAAGGTCTGGTTGAAGGGGAAGTCCTTCAATTTCCACTGCCTCAGTGGGAACCCACAAACACTTTTTCAACTGGGACACATGGAAGACATCGTGGACAGCTGACAAAATATCCGGGAGCTGAATGCGATAGGCCACTGGACCACGCCCGGCCAAAACCTTGTAGGGCCCAACATAGCGTGGAGCTAGCTTCCCACGAACACCGAAATGATGCACACCTTTCATGGGAGACACCTTGAGATACACATAATCCCCAACTTCAAATTCCAAGGGCCTCCTTCTCTTGTCTGCATAGGTTTTCTGTCGGCTCTGTGCTGCCTTCAAGTGACTCCGGATAATTCCAACCTTCTCCCTTGCTTCCAGCACAAAATCAGACCCGAAATAACCACGGTCTCCCACCTCAACCCAGTTGAGTGGGGTCCTGCATTTCTTGCCATACAAAGCCTCAAAAGGTGCCATCTGAATGCTCTCTTGATAACTGTTATTATAAGAAAACTCGGCCAACTTCAAACATTCGTCCCACTTTTCAGGAAAAGAGATGACACAAGCTCGCAACATATCTTCAAACACTTGATTCACCCTCTCTGTCTGACCATCGGTCTAGGGATGATAGGCTAAACTTCTGAGAAGGCGAGTACCAAGGCATGCTTGGAGTTGTATCCAAAAATGCGACATGAAAACCGCTCCACGGTCAGAAACAATGGTAAGCGGAACTCCATGAAGGGTCACAATGCGGTCAAAGTACAGCTTGGCATACTGCGAGGCCGTATACCTAGTACCCACTGGAAGGAAATGAGCAGTCTTAGTGAGGCGATCCACAATGACCCAAATAGAATCATGACCCTTGGTAGTGCGAGGTAATCTGGTAATAAAATCCATGGAAATATCTTCCCACTTCCATACCGGAATAGGCAACGGCTGCAGAAAACCCAGCCTCCGCAGATGGTCTGCCTTAACTCTTCCACAAACATCACACTCAGCAATATACCAGGTGATATCCTGCTTCATGTTTGACCACCAATACAACTGACGCAGATCATGGTACATTTTGTTACTCCCCGGGTGAATAGATAACTTGGATTGGTGGGCTTCATCCAGAATCTTCCTTCTAAGCTCCTCATTACCGGGAACCACTATCCGGTTCTTGTATTTCACCACACCCTGCTCGTCAATGCTGAAGTGTGGACCACGCCTTTCAGCCATCAACTTTTTGATGTGGGGAATCTCCAAGTCATCATACCTTTGCTCCGCAATGATTTGCTCGAGTAATTCTGAGACTAAAGCAATCTGTGCTAACACTGCAGAGTGAGAGAGAGGCAAGGACTCTTCATCAGGCACATGTGACTTACGGCTCAAAGCATCAGCCACCACATTCGCTTTACCCGGATGATAATGGACCTCTAAGTTGTAATCTTTAATCAACTCAAGCCATCTCCTTTGCCTCAGATTCAACTCGGGTTGAGTAAAAATATATCTAAGACTCTTATGATCCGTAAAAATATGGACTTTATTCCCCAACAAGTAGTGTCTCCAAATTTTTAGAGCGTGCACCACTGCAGCTAGCTCTAAATCATGGGTTGGGTAATTCACTTCGTGCTTTTTCAGTTGGCGCGAAGCATATGCTATCACACGCCCCTCTTGCATAAGCACGCACCCAAGCCCAGTCCTGGAGGCATCACAATAAACATCAAAAGGCTTCTCAATATCCGGTTGAGCCAGAACAGGAGCTGAGGTAAGAAACTTCTTCAAGGCCTAAAAATCTTCTTCACAAGCCGAACTCCATACAAACTTGGCATTCTTCTGAAGTAACTTGGTCATGGGTTGGGCTATTTTAGAGAAATCTGGAATAAAACGTCGATAGTATCCGGCAAGACCCAGAAACTGTTGGATCTGATACACGGAGGTAGGAGACTTCCAATTCAACACATCCTGAACCTTGCTAGGATCTACAGACACACCCTCAGGGGTCAGAACATGTCCCAAGAACTGAACTCGATCCAACCAAAACTCACACTTGCTGAACTTAGCGTACAGCTTGTGCTCTCGCAACCGGGTTAGGACGGTGCGGAGATGCCGTGCATGCTCTTCTTCACTCTTGGAATAAATCAAGATGTCGTCGATGAAAAATACTACAAACTTATCCAACTCTGGCATAAAGACTGAATTCATGAGATACATGAAAAATGCAGGAGCATTTGTGAGACCGAAAGACATCACTAGGTACTCATACAACCCATACCTAGTAGAAAAAGCTATCTTTGGTATATCTTGTGGCCGGATCTTTATCTGATGATACCCCGACCGAAGATCTATTTTAGAGAACACTTTTGCCCCAGCCAATTGATCAAACGAGGCATCAATACGAGGCAAAGGGTACTTGTTCTTAATGGTCACCGCATTGAGGGGGCGGTAATCCACACACATGCGAAGAGTGCCATCCTTCTTCTTCACAAAAATGGTAGGACAACCCCAAGGTGAAGAACTGGGACGGATGAACCCTTTATTCCGCAATTCTTCTAACTGCTTCTTCATTTCAGCTAACTCCTTCGGTGCCATACGGTAGGGACGTCGTGAAATAGGAGCAGTGCCAGGCTCTAACTCAATGGTGAACTCCACATCTCTATCCGGTGGTAACCCTGGCAAATCATCAGGAAAAACATCTGGGAACTCACAGACCACTGGAATAGAGGTGAGATCAGAAGAGACTTCCACATTTGCAGCAACTAGCGAAGTGAGTTCTGAGGGAATGAGAAGAGACATCCTATCCTCAGACCCAGGAAGCCGTGACTCAACAACCCTCCGCTTAAGGTCCAACACTACCCCGTAAACCTTCAGCCAGTTCATGCCCAGTATTGCATCAATGCCATGCCCAGGTAGCAACATGAACTGAAGGCGATAACTATGGGTGGCTAGCACTAAACTGACAGTATCCGTCCGGGTGTTGATAAACATGTTCGCACCCGGAGTGCTGATTCTATAGGCCTTAGGGATGGCCATAATAGGTAGATTATGCCTTTCCGCATACCCCATGCTCATAAATGAATGCGATGCTCCAGAATCAAATAACACAAGTGCTGGGTGAGAGTTGATGGTGAACATAACAGCCATCACAGGTTGATCCTATGATATTTCCTCAGCCTCCGTATAGTTCACCTGCCCCGAATGATTCACTGGGGCTTTCTTCTTGATAACCGTCCTCTTGATCAACCGAGAGTTGGCAGACGGCTGGGCAGACTGAACAGGCCGGTTCTCGGGACACTCTCGAGCAAAGTGGCCCTCCTTGCCACACTTGAAACAGCCCATAGACTTGACCATCTATCCCTGACAAGGTGGAAACTGCTGTCCCTGTGGCTGTTGCACTGCTGAGAAGGTGCACGGTACTGAGTCGTCGGAGCCTGACGAGTCTGCTGAGGCTGCCGCGATGGCTGTCCACCAAGAGAATGGTAGGACATCCTCTTAACAGCCTGCATCTTCTGCGCCTGCTAGTGACTAGAGGACCCAGAAATCCCCCGCTTGCGCTTCCACTCGGCCTGAGTGTCACGCTGCAGACCCTCCATAGCAATGGCTGCATTCATCAGGGTGCCAAAAGTCTGGTAGTTTCTGGTGTACAGTTCCTTCTGCAGAACACAAGAGAGGCCGCGGTAAAAGCAGTCCCTCTTCTTCTCATCTGTGTCCACATGAGTGCCAGCATACTGTGCCAAGTGGTTGAACTTGTTGACATAATCCATCACGGACAAGCTTCCCTGCTTCAGGTCCAAGAACTCCGAGAGCTTCCTGTTCAGAACGCCCACTAGAATGAAGTACTCTTAGAAAGCGGCAGTGAACTCCTGCCAGGTCACCCGGTGGTCCGCCTGCTGCATGGCGTTAAAGGTATCCCACCAAGCGCTGGCAGACCCCAGCAGCTGCTGTGCGGCGAAGCGCACCTTCTGCTCATCAGTCACCGTGAGCAGCAGAAACTTTTGCTCCAGCACACGAAGCCAATGCTCCGCGTCCAGAGGCTCTGCAGTCGGTGCGAACGTGGGCGGGTTAGTCTTCAAGAAGTCCTGATACGAACAGGGCCTCTCAAGACCACGGGCACCGCCCCCGTCCCCACCGTTGCCACCGGGACCCCCACGAGCGAGGCCACCGACAGCCTGTGCCATCAACTCCAAGGCACGGGCCGTCTCACGGCGAGAAGCTAACAACTCCGCCATCATCTCCGCTTGATTCATCAGAGGCGACGGTGGCGGTGGAAGAGGAGCCAAGCGTGGGGCATCATGACTCTCCCTGACATTCTCACGACCATTCTTCGAGGCATGGCCCTCCGGGTCACGGCCCGCTCCAGCACTAGTACTCCCGTGAACAGACCCAGCTGCCCCGCGACCGGACCTCAGGTTCATCTGTAACAGATAAGAACCAACCATTAGGGCACTTCTCCCGATTTAGAGAACAAGACTGAGACGATGATACGACCTTCAAAAGGATTAAAGCAATTCATTTTAATTCTTATTCTACCCTATTACTATCTGTGATTATCGTGAAGGGGTTTTTAAAATAACTAGGTTTTTGACTTTGGGATGCATGCATCGCCTTACACGCTCACTCAAGCCATAAATATAGCGGCCTTTCGCTAGACTTTGTCACATCGTACACTTACTCCCGAAACTAGCGTTTCCTTACGCAACGTAAGTTAGTGTACCTGCAGAAGATGGTTAGGAAAAACAGTGCCACTATCCTAGTAAACCATATTGCTAGGGCTTAATACTTAACTACGTCGACTTTACCGCATCCTAATTTTTATAAACCTTTTGTTGGTCAAATTTTTAAGCTTTTTGAAATAGGTGATTTAGCTTGTAAGCTCATTATTGGCTCTGGTACCACCTGTGGCGGAATCGCCCAGTTTAGCACGCTTTCAGGGCGCTTGCCTTCCACTAGGCACTAAGAGCCCTGAAAGTGAGCTACACCAGATGATTCCGTCGAGCACACCCGACGGGAGAACTCGAACGCTCCACATTTTACACCCGGGATCCAATAATGAGTACAAACTTACAATACTTAGTCCATTTCATACAACACAGAGTCTTGAAATAGTTATTACAATACTAGAGGTTCAGAGTGCAATAATTAATAGCGGAAATAAAATAACATCTAGCGTAAGCGATGAGAATCCGTCTGTGCCCATCAGAAGAATCCTCCACACAAGACAAACCTGCTCAAAGTGCACCTGCAACAGGGGTAAAAATAAACCCTGAGTACACAATGTACTCACAAGACTTATCCGACTGGGAATTATATTTCCTGACTCTTCAAGGATCATGATAGGCTTTATGGCTTGTGGGTTTCTTGTATGCGGAAAGCAGCACTAAGAGTGTGTCCTTAATTTCTTAACTTTTAGAAGCCGTATTTTATTCATTAACCGATAGCCTATGTGAGAACCTATGCTATAATCAAGCAAGAGTTGAGCAAAACAAGATCATTTCTCCCTCTTTCAATTGCCAATTCTTACTATGATGCCAGAGCGTAGTCAAGCCGTACCATCACGCAGAAACGGTGATTCGCGAATCAATGTGCCCAGCTAGGTACCCCAAAAAACACACGCCTCGCTTGTACCCTAGGCACGAGCAAGACCAACCCATTCCCCTCCTGTCACAGGTTTCTAGGTCCCCGTCCAAACTTAGACTCCTAGCTCCCGTATTCGAGGCCCGACCTCAATACGGTGCGAAGACCTCCACCTATCCCCGCCTCCAATCAGTCGGCCCGGAAAGAGCCGGAGCCCATGATAAGAGAGTAACAAGTCTTCCTAGCCCCCATCCGCTAGTATGTGCTCGGGATAAGGAGATCTGTGACTTGACCAGGGTCCATGCAACGAACGGTCCTTAATTGACACAGACAGGGAAACAGTGCAACCCAATTATGTACCCATGGATGTGGGACATAACTGGTTACACCCACCAATAACCATACCACATCCCTGCCCGGCCGTCATTTCCCTTCCACCATTTTCCCAAAATGTAATAATCATTAGAGCAACTCCTTATTGTGAGCAACGATAGGTTACTCACCCTATCGATGATCCTAAGCGAAGCAACTATACGATCCTGTACTAGTAAGACTCATGGGTATAGATATATATGTATGTGTGTATCATACAAATTCCTGTAACTTAAATGCACAACATTTAAACATATATCAGATTTGCAAAAATAAGGGTTATGCACCGGGGCTTGCCTTGCGTAGGTGCACAGTCAGAGGTGTCAGTAGCGGGAGGCTCCTGGAACTCCTCGGGTATGAAGATTTCCTCCTCGTATTCCTCGATGACCTCCTCGTACTCCGGCTCCTCCACGGCCACGTACTCGACTCCCTCGTGATCTACATGCATGCAATGATAGGACCACACTTAAAAGGTGACAACAGTAACTCCAATAGCTAATATGCTAAGATATCATTCTTTCTACTAACAAGGTTGACTTGATGCAAAACGACTCTAGCAACTAAGAAGCGCACCACTTTCCGATTACCGATTTACTACCGGCACTACTTGGGGGAAAATTAGCTACCCTAACAAACAAGCTATTTGATGGCCATAAAAATTACAGTAAGCATCTAATAATATTAAGCATCTACTGTAAAAAATTTTAGAGCTAGGGCTATCCTCGATTTGCCACGAACAATTCCTACAAAAAGGTTGCAGTAAAAGAAACGTCGCTTTATGCATTAATTTAAACGACCGAGCAACACTACAGACTGCACCAAAGAAAATTACTATCGGACAGAGCATGAATTTAGAAAGTCAACAAAAGTGGTTTCATGATTTTTGGACATTTACACAGGTCACTAAAATTCCTCAAAGTTTGCTTCAAAAACTAAATTACAAAGTATTTCTAAAATCGCTAAATCCAGAAAACCGTTTTCCTGGGCGGCCCGACCACGCGGCCCACCTCGCGCCGCGCGCAGCACGCGCTCGCGCACGCGGCCCACGAGACTCGGCCCATGGCCGGGGAAAACCCGCGCGCGCCAGCACACTTTGCAAAAGAGACCCCAGGCTAGCTACAAATGGCACGACCAACTACGCACTATTCCCGCACTCAGAGACCTTGCACAAGCACCCTTCTGAAAACTCGTCTTTACAACTAGGCGGTCCCTGACGTTCCTCCGCACGCCGGCGCGGCTCTGGCAGGCACTGGTCGGTTACGCCAGCCAGAGGAAGACCTCTACCTCGCACCTAAGGGGTGGTGGCTTTGTCCGAGCTTGCCCGAGACGACCTGGCCACGCGCGCCCGAAGGGCAAGACGGCGCTCTGCGGCGGCGCAGGCGCGTCACCGATGAAACAGGGCGCCACAACCACGATGACGGTGAGCACCACGCAAAGGGGACCAAGTAGGCTCGAGAGGTGTGACCAATTGGCCTGGGACGGTCGGTGGAAACGGTTCAAGAAAAAGGGGAAGTTCCGACCGATAATGGCGCGGTCAGACCTACACTCTAATTGGAAGCCGCCGCAGCTCCAAAAGCTTAGGTGCACGGTCGGGGAGGTGGGCCAGGTCGCTGTGACCCTACGCCCACGTCGAATTGGCGTGAGATGGAGGAGACAATGAGAGGCTCAAAGGCGGTTCCAAAGCGGCGATGGCGGAAACAGGGGAGAACGGCAAGTCGCCCAACTCGAAAAAGGCAGCTGGGCTGAGTTGGTAGAGCTAGTACGGTGAGTTACTCCCAACCCGACACAAGCGCACGCCTATTGTCCGCCTAACCCAGACGGTGTCGTGCCAGCGAGGCCGGGGCAGCCACCGACCAAGCGACGACGCGACGGCGAGGCAAGGGCGGCACGGTGTGGGACCACCCCAACAGCGGCGCCAAGTCGAGGGGGCCGCGGTGCAGCGGTAGCGATGGCATAGGACGACCAGAGCCAGCCGGCCCACAAAGGCGTGGCCGAGCGTGCGGCTGAGCCGGGCAAGGCCACGACGAGGACAGACCACGGTGACCACGCACAGGGGGACAACAAACGACGCCAGCATGCGTGCACGAATTTTAAAGCTCTAAAAACTCCTAGACAATGACAACCGACCGTGAACCGACATCCCCCAACTCAAGACGGCCTAGGAGACTACCCACCCGAGCCAACACACAGTAACACCTCCTAACCCGATTTCACAAACGAACGTGCTCAACACGGCAACGTCAGGCTGTTAAAACGATTTGGAATCCTAAGTCTAAAATATGCTGCGAATTCACTTTTCGGGTTACTGGAAAAGCTAGCTAGGAAAGGAATTAATTAACAGCACAAGTTGCACTAACAACTACGCCCTTAGCTCTCTATATTACGTTTAGGGTTCACATATATGTTTTGTAGCAGTTTCGTTTACAAAAAAAATTAGTTTCCAACCTAAGTCGCTAACTTCCGGTTGAAACGTCAAAATTTGAATAACCTTTTTATTTACTATTTTTAATTTACTGAAAGGGTTCTACGCACTTCAACAATAAACGAAGCAGAAGAAAAAGATGCGCATGCTCAGCTTAGATGCATGTTACACGCGGTAACACCCAAGGTGTTACATCCATAAAACCGTTAAGAAAAATACTTCTCGATTTTGAACGTAGAACAATACCCTTGCCCTATTCATATTCCTTAAAGATCTATGCTGCAGTTTTAGATGAGTAGATATCCACACCTACGCACGCACCCTCCACCTCAACAAATTCAAGCACATAGAAGTGTGAGGACATTGGGTCAAAACCTAAGCGAGCCTGACCAACAGAACGGATGCTACGTAGTAGTACATGCCATTTGTGGGTCGCCGGATTACAGACAACATAGCACCATAATCCATCAGGCCTAGCACACCAGCAAAGGACGAGGTCGCTGCAACAATCTGAGACTAGGGCTTTTTAAAGGAGAAAGGAAAGAAGGACAAGGAGGGTCGTTCACAGGTGATGCAGGTGAAGTGGCGATTGCCCTTCCACCAGCTGCCATAGAAGAAGTCAACGACAGTTTGTGAAATCTTCTTACGGTGATAGGAGTCGGAGATGACGCGCTTTCAGGAGCGACAAACACACTTGCAGTAGCACAAGGACCGGGCGGGGAGGTAGCGGAAGATGTTGGCAAGCACATCGTCTGAGAGGCTGTCCACTGTGTTCCTCATGTTGGGGGCCTCCTTCATCTGGAAGGACACCACTAGCCGAAGAGATGAGGCCGCTCTGCCGTTAAATTGCATCAATAAATATTAGTAAGGAGATGACTTTCAAGAAGAAGGGACAGCGATGCAAATAAGGCCTTATTACACTTGCCTTTAGATCTGGCGGCGGTGAGCACAAGTGGCAATGCCGGTGATAGCAACAGCTCGTTCGCTGGTGGATCTATGCGGGCAAGCCAGCGATGTGCACCGACGCAGAGCAAGAGCTGAGCAGTGGTGATGAGCAAGAACGGCGATGACAAACAGCAACAATGAGGACAAGAAAAGCTATGTGTGGGGAGGAAGGGAGGGGGCAGGGTGGGGGAATGTTAGGGTAGGGGTTGCTTCTCTCTACATAACTTTTATGATACGTGGGAATCGAACTTTCATCAGTTCCGTGCAGGAGGGTTCAAATGCGGGACTGAAAATTTTGCAATTGAGCGGCGGTGAATGCACAGTACCATCACCGATGGCTGGTTCCTAGTACCACCCGCAGACCTCTGTATGATATGGTGATGAACAGTAAGACGCATAATTTTAACGTTTCACATTGAAATAAAGCGAAACTATGCACTTATAAAACTAAGAAAAGCATAATTCTAGTACTTAGATTGAAAGAAAGCCAACTTGAGTTCGATGGTGAATCATAGATTTACATTGAAAGAAAGCCAAATTGTGCACTTAGAAAACATAAGAAAAGCACAATGCCAGTACTCTTGGATTGAAAGGAATCCAACTTGAGTTCCATACATTCATACCAAATAGGTAGGTCGACACTACCAAGCTAACAAGCATGCCGAAAGCTAAAATACAAATACTAATTAGGCCAACAATATGCAAAAGTTAAAGGCCTTCATATGTACATCATTGGTTGTATAATTAATCATTCTCCATGCAAATCCTAGTCGACCTCCATGGGATCATTGTGAATCTCCATAAGATATTGCAGATCATTGTCGACCCCCACGGGATCATTATCAATCTCCATGTCATCCCGAGCCTTGAACATTACAACTCTGTCCACATCCATTGGTACACTTTTATTTAGCTCACAAAGCATTGATTTGGTGAACCAATATTGGGGACAATAAGGATGACAAGCTGCACTCCACGGAGATAAAAGACCACAAACACTAGAACGAGAAGATTCATTTTCATTTGTAGATCTAAGAAAAATATTGTAGCTAGGTTGGAGGTGAAGGAGCAAAGAGCACGAGAGAGAAATACAAAAGAATATAGAATCCAGTGAAGGAGCAGATCCAGTGCAGTTACCTTAGAACCGGATGGAGCGGAGAAACAGGGACGACACGCTGAAGATTTGTGCGCCGACGAGGTTGGAGGTGAAGGAGCAGTGAGCTCGAGAGAGGTTGCCTTTCGGCCGACGCTAGCAGGGTGAAGCAGAGCAAGGGAGCGGAGTGGGAATGGATGGGAGGATGGTGTGGTAGGACCGTAGGAGAGTATATATACAGTTTAATAAATTGGTTGCCCCTGTATCAGGGCCCAGCGTCCAGGGAAGTAGGATGCCTCTAATACATCAATTGATACTTGGATGTACTAGTAGTTACAGTTCAATAAATTGAATACCTAGATAATCACTTTGTATTTAGTTCAACAATAGTTGTACAAAAGTGTCAGATTTCAGTTCGATACATAAATTGATACTTGAATATACTGTAGTGATGAACTAAGTAACTTGCTAATGAACATGCCAATAACTAAGGTAAGTACAAAATAGGTTAAAGAAGAACAGGAAGCACATTTCTATCTCAAAGGTATAAAATCTTCCATCATTTTTGTTAGAACCATGGCCATTTCTTCAATCTGTAGCATAATCTCTTCCATCTCCTGAAGTCGTTCTTCATTTGTTCTAACATTGGCCTCCGCCTTTAGCCCCAAATCTTGTTACATAAATCAAAAATCAAAGTCTTCAGATATTTTCCATATGGGGGATCATACCACTCATAAAACCCACAATCTAAGTTGGACTACGAAAAAAACCAAATTACCATAAGTACAACGGGATTTTAACATTTGCATTGCGAAAACACAATGAACAAGAGAGAAATCAAATTACATTATTTTCCCTACAGCATCTGTGGTACCGACGTCCTGGGTTTCCATCACTCCACAAAATCCACCAAGGCATCTTCATGCTGCAGCGATACAAAAGTGGTGGCTGGTATGCGTAGGAGTGGTTCTCGACACGGCATAGGATGGGTAGACCCCTCCCGTTGTAGCCTCCTCCGTTAGAAACCAGTGTTCTTCTCGCGATGACGCCCTAGTATGGTGCCTACCCCTAGGAGGAGTTGAAGCTAGATGCAGCCATGGAGCAGTTAGGGCTCAAAGTGTTGCACACTCTGAGTGAAGAGGTCGTCCTGGGTCTTTTGTCTATGCTTTTGCCTCCTGTCAAGGCACCAAAGCATCCTTAAAATCCTTGCACTCCCGCCAAGATGAAGTGTTGTGTCACCGGCGGTTCAGGGTACTATCCGCCTGTAGAAGAAAGCCTATTTTGGATCATCTGTGCTTACATAGAGATGTACACGTGGATCACAATCAAGACCAATCAATTCAATTAATATTTCAACCGAAATAATAGTTCAACAATTATGCAGTACTCATACATACTAATCCAGAGGCTTCATCAGTACATATAAACTTCATTAACATAAATGTTTCAGAAATTCTAAGACAATGTCGGATGGGTAGGCAATTGCTAAGGTACTCAATTGGTTGATGCGGTCCCAAAAGCCAGAGGTAGTGAACCATAGTGAAGATGACAACATCTCCGTCCACGAACATATTGTATCTATAAAGTATGTCTACTTCCTGTCCAGTCCTGCAAAGCACAAATTCTCCACAAATAGGGTCTTGAATGATTCTTATCAAATTTTGTGGTCCGAGAAGGTGACTAACAATGGCTTCAACAATCAACAGTCGGTCCGGGTGAATGCTCATGTTGTTACTGTGGTTTAATCATTGACTGGTACTATGATTAGTTTTACTTTTACTCATATAGTAGTAAATCTAGTTTACAGGGCCTCAATGAAATTATTTCTTTCCCTGAAGATCAATTTGAGGACATTGATACTTTCACTTCAAGATCTCCTATGTTTGAGAAAATGCCAACAAACCGATTATATGGCTCTACGTTTGACCAGAATAGACCATACTTGTTGGTGTAGGCACCAAACCTGAGAGAGCAAAGGAGAGAAAGGAAGAGTCCAGCGAGTGATCAGCCAAAAGGTCCCTCTTCACCTCCCCTCCCCTTTTAGAGCAACTGATCCAATAGACTAGGTAAAATTGTATTCTAAAATGCAAGATTTAGGCATCATGTAAAATGGAAAACCCATAAAAAAGAAGAGTTCTACAACAGACTAGGTAAAATTTTCTTATCTATATTTAAAACTAACACGTCATTTGATTTTTCATCTTATTAGCGTTCGTTTAGGAGCGCATGCAAGTCAGACACCCATGCAATGTTTGTCTAGGGCACATGCAACCATAGGTGCTGCATGGCGCTGGGCTAGCGAGCAAGAGTCGCTTGGGAAATATGGACAACGAATTTGCTGGGATACCGAGATGGGAAAAAAGGAAAATGAGATAGAAAGGATGTTGGACTCTGTTTTTTGGCACAATAGCTAAAAATAGCTTCACAAATGAGTTTAGAAAGGCTATTGGAGTTGCTCTTATAGGGGAGGTGGGAGGGGTGGTTGTCATTATTTCTCCTAGTAGAGCATGTATTTACAAAAATGCCACTAAGGGCCACAAATGGATCAAAAATGTTATTTTGCAAGGCTCCAATCTACATAATTGGACTCTGGAAACACTAGTGGGGTCTCTAACATATAATACTACCCCCAACAGTAGCCCCTTGTTGATGGTAGTTAACGTAATACGTCATAAATTGTCAATATAACTTATATAAATGCATAAAAAGGATCACCAACATAGGTCTAGGGGTTTAAACTAATAAATTCCACAAGTTTTGGTGAATCTGTGTTTGCAGGAGGATTTATCTAGAAAATCGGCAAGGGGGACCTATTCGTCAAAGCAAATCATGTTTATCCGCAATGAAACCGACGTGAGAAGGCTCTAGAAGACTCTAGAAAGCAAACCACTGAAGCAGAGGGCAGGTGGCTGCCATGTGGGGCTAGCTGACCCCACCTGCAGGCCGCTCGACCCCTAGGCCCACCTGTGAGCCTCCCCGTTGCTACATCGGTTTCTCACTGCCTCCTAGGTTGCATCTCCAACGTTCCTTAGTCGGTTTGATCCAAGGGCTCACGTTGCAAACTCCGGCCTATATAAGCAGCCCTGTACCCTCCTCCCTGAGGTATTCCTGAAACCCTAATTCATATATCTCATTTAGAGATCAAGGTACACCAGAAGGATTAGGTCTAGACTCTCCAATGTAGTAGATTAGTAATTCGGGAGCGAGGGTCGAGGTGAGCTCTTGCTCAGGTTCTGGATCTAGTCTTGGAGGCTTGGCAAAGCTATGTATCTTCACTTGTTTATCTTGTAAGACTTGTTCTTGATTTATCGTACTCTTATCTATATTGCTATGCTTACTTTTAATATATATCTTGCTTAGTTATGGTTATCATTATTTTTATGTGCGGGTTCAGAGAGCGCTTAGCCTACTAATTTACCGGTTGGGCTAAGTAGCCGAGTCTCGTGTAAGCGTGGTGCTTATACGATGCTCTGCCTATGGGTACATCCTATTCTCTGGTTGGGTGGTAGCAGTGGGTGGTGACAGCCCTGTCTATACTTTGTAGTCCACTCCGAATTGAGCAGGTTCTTAATTTATAGGACCGTAGTCGCGTCAATAGAGTTATCTATATTGGGTGCTCTGCTATCTAAGTGGCGTCCTGAAGTGCACGAGTAGGGTTAGTCTTAGCTATAGTTTGGTGTATACATATACTTTGACCATGTAATAAGAATATCATAGGAATCTACCTCACCCATTGTTCTCCCGAGTTAACTAGTTTACATTATCTCAGTGATCTATCCCCTAAGTGTCATTATCCTTAATTCCTATCATTACCTTTACCCCTTACTCTAGTTATACTGGTATGTTGACTTATAGCTATTCCTTTACTATTCAATAAGTCTTTACTCCATTATTTCCCTGTGGTAAAATATAAATAACGATACCTAGAATACTCCCAGTAAAATGCTACAATGATATTTTATGCGCTTGCGAAATTCTTCATATTCTATTTGCGTTAATAAATACCAATAAGTATTTTTGGCGCCACTACCGAGAAAACAATTGACGTAAAGATTTAGGTCATTAACATACCACGAGCTTCAGTAGGATTACCCATGTTCTGTTGAATTATGGAATAAGACAGGACAACAGATATTGTTTCGACCTTCCGGCAAGCTTCCACAAGAAAAGAAGAACCCACGGTGCCTGAAGGTTCAAGATCCATCAACACTGGAACCCTGTCATCTCACAGGTTCGTATAGACATATATATATATATTCTCTAACCATGTGTAGATTGGAGAAGAAGGTCAACGTCACAAGAACTCAAATCACATCTCAAGTGACAAAAACAAATGTTGCACCACTCATAAATTCCATCATGTGAGTTATGGTAAGTATGATCAAGAAAGGTGTGATAGTCTTGTTCATAGACTTTAAACTTGATGAGTAGTTGTCTTTTAAAATCTTGCATACCATTGCATGTTTACTTTAAATGATTCATGCATCTACTCCGTTTAGTTTGAACTTTCCTATGTCAATCCAAATCATTTTTGGGTTACCTGCATATATCCATACCACTTGCATCCTTTATCAAAAAAATCTCACAATGATCATACTTTTTCAGCTTTAATTGAATATATCTCTATAGTGCTTTCATGCTACCTTTGTTTGCCATAGTAAGTTTTAGTTTGAAAGTACTGGACATACTTTCAAAGGATTTTAAATTAAGCGTGGTGCTTAGGTTAAAATGCCTTATGTAATAGAAAACTAGACATGGAGTTTAGTTTAGTTATTGAACTAAAAATTACTTGTGTAGACACTAGATATTTTGTTGGACTAACCCCTATAGAAAACTATAAAAATCAATCGGGGTAAGTCAAGAGATGAATTCACATCAGGGATGAATCAAGGCATGTGATGAACTCCAACAACTTTGCGCAAAAGAAGGCCCAGTTCATTCTTCATGGAAGAAAGAACTGTGAGTATCAAGGTTTATTTACTTATCTTTTGTTGCAAGTTACCTTAGTCTTGAATCATGCTATAATGTAGCCAACACATAAAATTTATTAATAAACAAAATCTATGCTAAGATAATAAAAAAACATCTTTTCATTAGCATAGAGGAAAATTATAGAAATTATGGACAACAACCCTATTTCAAATTCCTTGTATTCCCTCAGGTCTATGTCCACTAACGTTTTGCAGGAAAGAATAAATAGAAGCTATGCTTGTTCATGGTTTGGTATGAACCTGCAAATCCGAACCAGACCACCACTTCAGTTTTGGAACGAAGAGGAAATAAGACAAGTGTCACAAAAAGGATCTACAATCGAAGCACTCACTCATAGGAAGTGGATGACCAAATCAACGGGCCGCAAGTGACGTCGAAGGCAACCTAGCATTGAACCTTCTCAGGACTCAAGATAGGAGGTTGATGAGAACTAAGGTGCAACCCACCTCATATTAGCCAGAATATGTTTGCTTCTATCATCTTTGAAAAGACTAGCTCACCCATTGGCAATAAGAACCAAAGATAGCCATGGTCACATATGACACCCCCTAAGTCATTAGAGATGAAGCTTTCATGCAAATTCCAAAGAAGTTCCTTCCTTGACCATTAAGACAGCTGGCGTATCGCTAATAAACAAAGAAGAACAACTCTTTGCCATGCCACTAGAAGATAAAGACAAGCAAGGAGGAACTTGAGTTTGCATCTCCAATGAACCCCAACTCGTCAACCAAGGATCAATAAAAATCAAGAAAGGTTGATGGAATAAGAGCTTGTAATTATCCGTATCCTCATCTCTAGGATTGGAAGGTGCAAAGAAAAGCTAAAGGCAAGAAGGGGTCCTGCTCAATGGACCTAAAGCCATGAATCCCACACTGATAGGTACATCGAACAAGTTTCCTTCAGAGAAAAGATAATGAGAAGAGCAGAAGGTCCGATCAAAAATGCTAAGAAAGAACAAAAGATGGTATGACAAAAGAATGGGAAAGAAGGAGTGCGACATAAGAGACAAGATGCTCATGAATAGCTCAAGCAAGGAAAGGTTCAAGTAGGAAGAGAAGACCATAGAAACTCGTCTACACTTCATCACATTGTGTCACCATGCTCCAATGATAAAGGTAACATCTTAAGGTAAGTGGTCAGCATTTTCTTCTTGACCCTGGTATGCACATATATGAAGAAACAAATATGTTTGAGTTACAACTTTGCTTAATCCAACATGATTAACTCAACATGCCTTGTTCCTTAAGTTTTTCATAGCACCATTTTCTTGATCTCGGTCTTAACCGAATGAGCTAAAATATTGCATATCTTATCTTTGGAAGATGATAGTTATAGTCATGAAAAGTTTGACACATTATATAAAGATGGACAATCCTTCCATAGGTTAAGCAACTCTACCCTTTTTGTCACAGTCAAAATGCTACATTCATGCTCATCCTTTTGATCTTATCACCCATGTTGTAATAAATAAACAATGCACATAACATCAACCTTGTCATGATTCAAAGTATCTAAGGCTAGAGAAGAATAAATAAATTTCTAGTTCTGTTAGTGTTTTTCCACCAATAGAGCTCATGCACTTGATCTCTACTTTGTATTTATAAGCAAAACACACTTTGAGCAAGGGGAAACTCCCCCAAATTCTACAAGTGAAATTTCTAAACCAGTAATAATGATGCACATAAAGTTGTCATTAAAGATTGACTTCAAAACGCTAAACAAGGAGGAAGGAAGAAGGTGGCATCACCATTGGAAGCGCCACTAATGGAGGCACCACCCCAAGAAACTTCATCCTTAAGAGTGAACTGAGGTACTCGATCAGTGAACCATCGTAAGAAGAAGTCCCGTTCGGAGGACTCAAAACACTAAACCCTCGCCGGGAGATAAAATCGAAAGTTATCCATGTTTACTCCCTAACATTGCATGAATTATATTTTCCTTTAGCATATTTACTTTTCTACATTAGCACATTAGAAAATAAAAACAAAAAATATTGCATCATAAACCTTAAGCCCCATATGAATGATTTTCATGGTGTGTAAAAACCCGTAAAAATATTCATCGTGGTGGCATAAAAATAAAATACCATACATACATCTAGTTATATTTCATTTTCTGCATACATATTTCCTTTTCTACATTATATAATAGAAAATCCAAAATTATTAGATAGACATCCTGCTAAAAACATTGTCAATTAAAAAATCTATCCTTAGCCTCACAAGAACAACCGAACTCCAAATGGCTTACTGCTAACCCCTTATCATAATCCAAGTCTTGAGTTTTTGGTGTTCTTGTTGGAGTAATTTTGCAGGATGATACATATGATCAAGAGCGGGTTTACTCGGTTGACCTCATCTCACTCCACTAATGGATGGGAAGGACACCTACTGGCAAAACATGCTCTGAGAAGGATCACTCAACTTTCCACATTCGACCATGACAACATCCAGCTTGGGGGAGGAGCATCCCCCATGTATCTAGCTAAGTATTTCTTTCCTTTAGCTTTACTATTTTTGAGTTTGCTTTTTAGTTAAAGAAATAAAAAGATGCATAACAAACAAAACAAAATAAAAATTTATATTAGCTAGCTATATATATATTATTAAGGTGTGATTATAAAATTTGAAAATAAAAAGTGTGTGTGTTTAGTTTTCTATTCTTTAGAGTTGAATAAATAATGGAGTCTAGGTACCTCTTGCAATGGAAATGATGAATAGTTGCTCTGTCGTAATTTCTCTCAAGTACCTAGTTTCAGTCTTGAATTCCCCCAAGTTTTGGATAAGATTGTTTTGATATAAGGATTTGCTCTGAACTTGAAACTCGTGGGTAGCAAATGCCTGATCTAAGTCTAGGTAATTGACGGATATGATATAAGAAGGTCTGAGTTGCTATTTATCTTGTTCTAAGTGATAATTAAGTTATGGAGATTTATCTTTTGAAAAACATAAAAATGCTATATGATGAGTTTCTATATGACAAAGCTTGAATTTTCCACCAGAGCCATACATGTTATTTAGGCTAGGAAAACTTCCACATATATGTTGCTTGCTTTTGCATTGAGTTTTGTCAAGCTTTGTTGACCCTTATGAGAGGTTTGTCATGCTCTTAAAATCAAGATCACGTACACACCATCCCACATATGCACTACCACTACGCTGGGAGTAGGCACAAAAATATGCCTTCTATTTAGATCCACCCAAAAATGTTCTACTCCTACACTGGGAGTGAACACCCAAAAACATGTTTGTTAGGTTTTCCATCCACCAAATAAATGCTCCAAAGTTCTTGTTGCTATCTTACAAGGTTTTGTTGCAAAATAGGCATGGGGCTATGCAAGAGTTATTTACAAAAAAGAAGAGAGAAATAAAATAAAAAAAGAGAGAAAAAGAAAAAGAGTTGAGAAAAAATGAGCAAATGCCCAAGATATCTAAAACAATGGGTACTTAGATGCCCGCCTGAAAAAAAAGATGAATAAGATAGCCCCTACTCTCTAGCAAGTGTTTCCAAGTTTTAAAAGAGAGATAAATTTTCAAGGAGCATAGTAGAATTAGGTTAGCTATCATATATATCTACTACACATCCACACACATGCACATCTTGATTTGATTGTATGACTTAACTCTATTTGGATCCATTGTTTGACTTTACAATATATGCATTGCAAGTGTGCTCTAGCTTTCTCCCTACCAATGAACTCCACATAAGCCTTAGTGGTAGGAAGAGAAAAAGGCATTGTAACACCCCAGGTGTTTGTCACTAGTCAAGCAATGAGTTTGAGTTCAAACATGGCAAGTTAGGTGGTGATGAAGATGTCAAAGCCAAATCTATAAACATGAGCCCAACCAAAACTGGGATATTGCACCCCTGCTTACATATAGGCCATGTCCAAATATATGTTTGAGTAATGTTAATGGAACTTATTTTATGTGTCTCACATCACTCTCTATCTATAGTGACCGCTGAAAAAGTTTTATGAAGTTTGAAATAAAAAAAAGTCACATAAAATAATAAGCTATATCCTTGTTGGAATGACCTTACTAAGTGAACGAGAACATAGGTCATCAACTAAACCTTGCAATCTTGCCCAAATGACTCTAGATGAACTCTACAATAAAATTTATGAAAGGTTCATGTTGAGCTAATGCCAAGAAATGTCTCAATTGGTCTAGAACCCTAATTTAAGCCTTATCATGATGCTGCTTTGACCAAAGTAGAACTGTAGGTTCTATACCAGTTTTGATGTTTGACCTTAAATAAGAGTTGTAGTTTAGTTTGAGTAGAACAACTTTTGTTTAAGCACCAAGGCCTAGTTTAGCTTCTAACCTAGCCAATTAGGGACCACAAGATTCAATTCGATGTTGTTTTCAGGGTCCAAGAATTGGCTAAGTATGGGAATTTTAGTGTCTGTCATGATTGACATCTCGCGTTCTTGGATTTTCATTAAGCAACTCAGGTCGAGCCAAATATAAAAGTTGGAGTTTGCATCTTGGAGAAGAACATGTAAGAAGTTGGATAAAATTTGACCATGTTTTGACCAAACAATTAGAGTCCAAACCAAGCTCTACTTAACCCTCGTTTTTCTTGACAATGCCGAGTTTGGAGCTAATTAACTAAAAATCTATTTCTCTAATGGCTCAGCACCCTTAACGAAAAGTGTAGAGCAATTCACAAGATAAAACTTTGCTTTTGGGCCCATGTCCAGTTTCGGTCCACAGCAAGCCCAAACTAGAGCCTCAACCTGGCTACCTCGGCGCACACCAGGTGTTCGACGGTGGGCCCCATAGATGACACGCAATCGCCATGCCCCTCACCGCTGCTCCACGCGTCGAGAGCGACCCTACCTCTTAGACACGTGCCCGAGCGTCCTCTGCCTCCCCCCACGCACTTGCTTTCGCTCCCCGCTGGTTCTCCCTCGCTCTGCTGCTCGCCCATAGCCGCCATGTCCGCCACCAGCTCGAGCTTGACCACCGTCACTATGCTCCCTGTCGTGCTTGGTCATTGCCCGAGCTAAGCATGCCCCGGTGTTCGTCTCGCCTTCCTCCTCCTCCTGCGCGCGTGTAACACCTCTGGTGTTATGGTAACTAAAACTGGTCATGTCATCATATGCATTGCAAAGCATTCATGCTTAGTCAACTCTGTGGTGCATCAACTAAAACAAAGTTACAGTTATAGATTGATTGAGTTTTTATGATGTGTGACTCGAATCAAAAACCCTAATTTTGAATATTACCGCAAATACTTAGTTTGTGCCCTATATAAATTGAGGAGTACGACTGTGTTGTAACTAGTGTCTAGTGTAGGGTATGAGCTCAAGTCCAACTCATAAAATGAAGCTTCAAGTTTGAGTTTGAATTTAGAATCCAAAACTTATTGCAAGTTTCTGATTCGAATTTGAATTCAGATTTGGGGAATTACTAAAAGAGTTTGAAAAGTCAACTTGGTCAACCAAGTGATGCTTGACTTAATGATGCCCTTAGATGATGGTGTGAACACTAAATAAACACCAATTAATATAGCAACAAGTTTCAATTTGAAATTCTTCCAAAAACCTAAAAATTCAAAATCCTAGATTTACCCCTTTTGTGTAATTCAAAATCTAGTAAAAGTTTGGGGGTGAGCCAAAAAAGCAAAGTTGTAGATCTAGTCTTGTTGTACAACTTTGGTTTTCGAAGTTTTCAAAGTTTTAGTATAAAATGTGGAGTAATTTTGAAAAGATTCAAATCCCAAATTTGACCCCTTTTCAATTCCCCATTCCAATTTCAAAATGGAGGCATAATTTAAAATGGTTAAAATAGCAAAGTTGTAGGTCTTGCCAAGAGGAACAACTTTGGTGTTTTGAGTTTTTGAAGTTTCAATATAAAATTTAAAGTAATTTGGAATTTACCAAAATCCAGAAAATGTCCCCTTTTGATTTCAAATTCAAATATCAAAATCTAAGTTGAATTTGAAAAAGTTGTTATTGAGAGAGTTGTAGGGTTTGAAAAATTGAGCAACTTTTGTTTTTACAGAATTTCAAGTTCTTTAGAAAAAATTTGAGTAATTTGAAAAATAGGGTCAATGGCATTTCTGTAATTTGTCCCAAGTCGAGCAAGGTAGCTAGCAGCTCACCGTCGGCGTCCTTCCAGCCATTTCCAGGCGCGCCCGCGGTGCCAGCGAGCTGCTTTACGGTGGCAGGCAAGCAGCTGCGTGTCGTTAGCCCCTTTTCTCGCCTCTGCCATAAAGCCTGAGCCACCGCCGTCGTGTTCTCGTTTTCTCCTGCTTCGCCACCGCCGCTGCCAATGCTCCACCGCTCGCTACTGCCACCGTTGAGCCACCTCCGGCTAGAGTGACCACATCACCAGCTCCGCTAGGTTGTCGAGAAGATCCCGAACTCACTTGCACTGCCTCGCATACCGTAGCTTCTCCTCGTGCTGTCGTCTTCTCTGCGCCCGGTCCGAACGCCGCCATCACTACCTCACCATGGTCTGGTCTCTCCAGTCCATCTTCGCCTTTACCAAGCACACCATGATGTTCGTGGTGAGCTCCTGAGCGAGATTTTCGCTCTGTTTTAGTCATTACCTTGCCGGAGGAGCATTTTCACCTCCGTGCCGCCGGTCGGACCGCCACCATGGCCGCCATGGCCGGTGTGGGCATTCCTCCGGTGCGTCTGCTGCTATTCTTAATGCCTTGGTAGCTTCATGGGATCATGGGGGTCGTGTTGGTGCCTCTTCGCCTCGTCAGAGCCTCGCCGGCGGCGTGGAGCACCGGCCAGCCACCGCTCGGCCATGGCCATCAGCCCGAGCGAGAGCGCGCGGTCTGGTCCTGCTGGGCCAACTTGGTCGCTTGGGCTAGGCACCAAAGAAGTGGGCCACAGGAGAGAGAGGAGAGGCGAGGGCGCGGGTGAACCGCATGGGCCGGCTGGGCCAGAGGAAGAGAGGAGTAGCGGGCCTGAATTAGAATTTGTGTTTTTCTTTTTCTAAAACATCAAATAGTGACAAATTTTGTTTATTTTATTATGATTTGTTTAGGGCTCCAAAAATGATAAAAATTTTTGTGTAGCCTCTCTGTACTGTGTACTATTTAGGAAAAATATGAAATGCCAATTTTGATTACTTTTTATAAGTTACTTAATTAGCTCAATTAATTAATAAATGCAACTTCCATGAATTATCTAGGCTTAAATAATTGTCCAAAAATTATAAAATTTGTTTTGCCACTTAGTTATGATGTAAGCTTCTTAAAATAAAATTTTTTACTTAATTGGACAAAGTTGATTTTATACTTAATTTATATCAATTAATTAGTTAGTTAACCAAGTAATTAGTGCCTAATGATTTAGGGTTTGTTTGACTTTGTGATTGTGTGTTGACCTTAATGACCTTTGGCACCTTTAGTTAATTGTTTAAGCTCCCTTAATCATGTTGTTAAGGCTTAATTACTATTATTTTATGTGATTAATGAAAGTCATTAACGAAGTAGTTAACCTAATGAAACACTACATTAGGGTTCGGTTAGTGTTGTTGTTTTGCAACTATACCATGAAAGAAAGTTGTACTCAAGTTTTTAAATTGGCATACCATCATCAAGCATCATGTTTCATACTTCATCATATTGAGCATACATTATCATCCCGTGTAGTCCCCGTGAACGAGGAGACTACCGTGGTTGAACCCGTTCCCGAAGAAGAGCAGACGCCAGTGGAGGTGGGGTTTGACATTTGTGGTATTGACCCAGAACCTGAACTTCCCGTCGATCAAGGCAAGCCTCGAATGCATTTAAACCTTTCTTGCGTTTTGAAAGATTTACTTCACTTATGTTAATACTTTGTTGCATTAGGTGATAGGAGTTGAGTAATAACCTAATTACTGCATTACCATCCTTGATACTTCAATATTATCCTTGTTACTTTTTTATTTGAAAATGCTTAGTATGCTTAGCCTTGCTTAATGCGAAAACTTTGAAAATGTTTAACAAAGTTTGAAGGGTTGTTGTGAAACAAAGTGATGGATAATGATGATGGTAATCTGAGACTAGTCGGTGGACTTGCGTCAGGAAAGGAGTCTTAATGTAGTGTCACCGTATGTGTCGGTTAAGGACCGTTTGTTGTTGAACTATGTATGTTGAGACATTATAGTACTAACCACATACCCGTGGTAAGCCCTACCTCGTCTATTCTAAACCGTGAACGGCTGACCGCGCACTAGGAGTGGAGAGATGGTGAGAGTAGTGTGTACCCTCGTAGCCAAGGGCTGGAATGGAGGTGTACTGTGCTCTCGGGTGGCGCTGGACCCGGTCACATTTTAGAGGATCCGAGTGAAGGTTGATATATGGGGCCTGCATATATCGTGTGGTTAGGAAGCCCCAGCTGGGTAGATAAGCGGTTTGGATCGTCGTTGCTTCTCGGATATGGAGACTCGATTTGCTATTCAACATCGTAGTTAACAAGTGGAACTTTGGTCGGAGATTAAGAAAGAAGTTGAATGAGTTATCTAATCTAGAATAGGATCACTTAGATTCTATTAATGATTAATGATGAGTTAAAACATTGATCTTAAGCACTCACTGTTAGTAGCTTTTATGCAAAAGAAATTTGATTCTTGCTACATCCTCACCTTGATTCCCCTGAGCCTACATCCCTGAGTCATTCTCCACCCTTTTCGTCAGTTAAGTCTTGTGGAGTACTTTTGTACTCAGGGTTTGTTAAACTCTTATTGCAGGTGCATCTCAGGAGCAGGTTTGTATCGGACCCTGCTGCATGACCGTTTTCGCGGTAAGCGACGACAAGTAGAATGTATGGCTCTTGGGCAGAGCACTACGTTTTGGTGTTTGTAATAAAGTTACTAATGCTACTTCACTACTATGGTTGTAATAACTAAACTTAAGGTTTGTAAGGTTTGGAACAAATGGTTTATAAATTATAATATGTAAGACTTCCGCACTTTTACTTTGATGTAATTTGTTATATAAATTGTTGTAATACTGCAATGCCTCTGGAATGTGATCCTGCTCGGAAGATCGTGGATGATTCGGGTTTCCCGAGGACACCCGACAGACTTCTTAATTTTTGTGGTACACATGCATAGCTGTCAGAGGTCTTTGAGACAATGACAGGTGTATGTGCGCCATATTATTTAGGAGGTTCTGCCACAACGCGCTCACCAAGCCCATGGAGACCGAAGCCGCACCGGCATCGAGCCACAGCCGCCACCGCCATGCGTGCACGCGGTCAAGCCCCTTGGGAAAGCTTCTGGCAGAGCCGTTCCCTCCTGAGGGTGCGCTCGATGATGGGGATGCTTCACCGTGACTCCCTAGCCACCTCCACCATCATACGCTACTGCCGCTGGTGCCCGCCCGACCGTCGCCGCCAGCACGCGTGGCCAAGCCGCGTTGAGCCACCACAGTGCGAGCCACGGCTACCCATAGGAGCGCGCGGGCCCCCTGAGGCTCCCCTGCCACTACTCATCGCTGGACACGGCCCCACCGACCGGCCTTCCGGCCTTCCCTATTCTCTGTCATGGGAAGAGGAAGGGGGACCACGGGCGGGAAATTGGAAGAAAGGCAAAGGGTAAAGTGTAAAGTCATAGAATCATATGAATAGTGCAAGAAGGACTTGTATGCTCGGTTTAATTAAAGTTTCTTACAGGGGCCTAACTGCAAAAGTCTTGACTCAGAGGAATAGTGATGTATAGTGCAGTTTTTCTTTTTTCCTTTTCCTTTATGCATAATTATGACTGAATCTTGTATAATTCATAGTAAACTGTATAAAAATCATAAAATAGCAAATGAGGACGTTTTGGAATCCTTGTGAGTAGATCTATGCATTTGAGTCATAATATGACATGTTTTAGTTTAAAGTTTTTGCTGTAAAAATAGACTTATGCAGGTTAGGGTTTTAATGCTAGTCTTACTTGTCTTTTTTATAACTGCAGTAGTAGCGCTCAAATAAATGTGAAAAATTTATGACATGTTAATTATGTGATTATTGATGTCTAGTAAAAATTTTAGGACTTTAGGATTGATAGTTTAGGAGCTATAAAAATAACAAATGCTCTGTGTTGCTTTGCTCCTATTCTGAACAAACTTGCAAGATTGTATTGGCTCATTTAAGTTTTGAATCATGCTTAGATGATAATAAGAAAGTTGTATATAGTTATCTTATCTTGCTTGTGTTAAATTTCATGATCTTAAACTTGATAGTTTAGGAGTTACATGACTTTTAATTCTGCTGTTAGGTTTTGATTGTATTCTGAGTAGATCTTAAAGATGCTAGTGTTTGATCTAGTTAGGATTTGAATAACCCCTTGGTGATAATAGAATATTTGTAGTTCTTTTGTTAATCTTTCCAAAATGTCTATGAACACCCTTTTTGGTGATCTAGATCTCTAGATACAACTGGTTGAAGTTGCATGGCAGAATCTGTCCAAGTCTAGACAGAGGTGCTTAATTATACTTGTTTGACCTTGTTAACTTTATAATCAGCTCTCAGTGTAAATAACAAAGTTGTAGATAATTTCATTCACTTTCCAGAAAGTCTATGATCACCTTTATTGAGTGTTTAGATCCCTGTTTATGACTGAAACAAGTGACTATTGTGCTACAGTCTAGGAACTGTATGTATAGGTTGATTGCTTTAGCTTACTCTTGATGGTTAAATATGTTAAGTTGACATTGATTGATGAATATTTGCCATGGATGTACTCAAGTAATTTGGGTGTCAGGCTTGATGTGATTGCCATCTCCTATGCTATGCCTAAGTGGTGATTAAGTTAAATAGCTCTAGGTGCTTATATTAGTTTGGTACGCTTTTATGAATGCTTTGTGTGTTGCACTTCCATGCATTCATACATATGCATTGTTGCACCTCATATAGGTACGCTAGATGAAACACATGAAGGACATGATGTTGGAGCTGAGCCTGAAGATGGTGTTTGGTGGACATATCCCGAAGATGGAAAGGTGAAGCAAGTGCCAAGATGGGAGATGCTCGCCAAGCGAGTGTCATTTAACAAACACTAACCTAGTGTTGGATCATAGACAAGCCCCGAAGCATTCTAAGCCTTCTACTTTATGAAAGCAATTGAGTATATATATGTTATATATGTATTGTTGCATTAAGTATAGGAGTTGTCTGGAACCCTTGCTGCATATATACCTTCTCCTTGTCTAGAGCACATACCTTGAATCCTATTTAGGTTCAGAATTGAGTAAATGCTTAGCCCTGCTTAGACCGGTAGAAGTCGGGTGATCTCCTGTCACCTACGAGACATAGGGATCTATCTAGTCATGGTTGGCTATATTTGCTATCGTGGAAAAGAACCATGTGTTAATAATATGAAATGAGACCGGGTGGGATGACGATAGTAAAGCAACAAGGCATGGAGGTCTTGGGTGTGGATCTATCCCCATCTGTGTCGATTAAAGACTTATGCATGGAGCCTTTCTTGTCATTTTGAATGCATGCCTCTCACTTAGCTGGCCGGATCTAATAATCGATCATGAAGCCGAGTAGCTCAGCTCAGGTCGGATGCCGGTCTGTTAGAGTGCACCTCAGAGGAGAGCCATTGCTAGTGTCCAAGGGCAGGTGTTTAAAAGTCCTGAATGTCCCGGCGGCATGGTATCCCTAAGAGTGCAGCACTAATCGAACCCGTGATTTTTGAGTTGTACCAAAGGTGATCCAGGGTGGCAGTTGCCTAGCCACCTAGGGTTTGTGTTAGGAATAATTTGCCCAGCTGGGTAGTAATTGATTTGAATCGCCGTCTCTCCCATTTAGTGAGAAACTTGACGGGCTTATCTCCATTATAGTCACACTAATTAACTTGATGGTTCAGTAATGATGATATTGATGATGGCCTTATTAAACCTAATATAGTTATTAATGTTTGCTCCTTAATCAAGTGGTTGCTATAGAACAGGTGCTAATCTAGATGGCAGGTTAATGATTATTAACTTGATGCTTAAGAAATAAATGATTACTTATGTACTTAAGCTTTTATACAAAATGTTGTCAAGCAAGCTCCACTTATATATCAGCCCGGCATGCTCCTTGGTGTCATATTATTTCTGGTTTATGACGGGTAAGTTTAGCTGAGTACATTCTTGTACTCAGGGTTTATCCCACCATATTGCAGGTGCAGCTCTCGGCATGCTAAAGATGGTGGCTAACCGCCAGTGGGCTCAGCAACTCTATATAGTGTTCTCATCTATATGCTTTTGTCAGAGGATGTCATTTATGCTAGCAATGTATTTGGAACTTACATTATATTAATCTTTTGAAAGTTATGTTGTTTTCACTAATCAGTTTTGAAACCCAAACTTGTACTATCTTTTGTGAACTATTTTGTAATATTATTTCCGATGCAACTCTGTGTACGCTTAATCTATTACAGTCTTGGTTGTGAAGTTAATTTACCGAGGCCCTTCGTGACACTCGGCGGACTACCGGGTTTATATGAGTGTAAGTATGTGCGTGTCAACGTGTAAAACAGGGACATTCGTACTTGAACTTGTATAAATTGGGCGGTTCTGTCATAGGCGTGACATCTTTATTGCCTTGGTGAGCATCCACAAATACCACATATATTGAGAAACTTGAAGAGTGTCATACAATGGAATCTCTGAGTTCTATTTTGAAAACTTATAAAAAAAACTCTAAAACAGTGGTGCAACAAAAAACTTGAGACATAGTGCTTGACTTGATCGTTCTGTCTTTCAATTGCTCAAGACTTAAGTGAAGGCTGAAAAGCCTCATGGTTAAAGGTAATATGGGTAAGTTTGAAAGTCATATCAGTTTATTCTAATTTGGAGGAGAATTCTTGATTGAATGCATGTGTAGTTTTAAGGCGTGAAAGCATTGTAGCAACTCCTGATCCATTGATAAGTTTAGCTTTGCTTAGGGACTAGCAAAGGTTGTGTGGGGGAGCTTGTTGACGGTAATTAACGTTCATCATAAACCATTAATATAACTTCTATAAATGCATAAAAAGAATCACCAACATAGGTCTAGGGGTTTAAACTAATAAATTCCATAAGTTTTGGTGAATCTGTGTTTGTAGGAGGATTTATCCAGAAAACCGGTAAGGAGGACCTATTCGTCAAAGCAAATCATGTTTATCCACAATCAAACCGACATGAGAAGATTCTAGAAGACTCCAGAAAGCAAACCACCAAAGCGGAGCATAGGTGGCTGCATATGGGGCCGGCCGGCCCTACCTGCAGGTTGCCCGGCCCCTGGGCCCACCTATCAACCTCCCTGTTACTATGTCGGTTCCCCACCGCCTCCTAGGTTGCATCTCCACCGTTCCTCAAGTCGGTTTGATCCAAGGGCTCACGTTGCAAGCTTTAGCCTATATAAGCAGCCCTATACCCCCTCCCTGAGGCATCCCTAAAACCCTAATTCATCTCTCATTTAGAGATCAGGGTACACTAGGAGAGTAAACGCTTGGTAAAGCCATGTATCTTCACTTCTTCATCTTGTAAGACTTGTTCTCAATTTATCCTAGTCTTATCTATATTGCTATGCTTACTTTCAATATATATCTTGCTTAGTTATGGTTATCATTACTTTTGTGTGTGGGTTCATAGAGCGTTTAGCCTACTAGTTTACCGATTGGGCTAAGTAGCCGAGTCTCATGTAAGCGTGGTGCTTATACGATGCTCTGCATGTGGGTACATCCTGTTCTCTAGTTGGGTGGTAGCAGCATGTGGTGATAGCTCCATCTATCCTTTGTAGTCCACTCCAAATTGATAGGTTCTTAAATTGTAGGACCGTAGCCGCATCAGTAGAGTTATCTATATTGGGTGCTCTGCTGTCTAAGTGGCATCCCGTAGTGCACAAGAGTAGGGTTAGTCTTAGTTATAGCTAGTTGTATACATGTACTTTGACCATATAATAAGAATATCATAGGAATCTACCTCACCTGTTGTTCTCCTGAGTTAACTAGTTTACGTTATCTTAGTGATCTATCCCCTAAGTGTCATTATCCTTAATTCCTATCATTACCTTTACCCCTTACTCTAGCTATGCCGGTATGTTGACTGATAGCTATTCCTTTACTATTCAATAAGTCTTTACTCCATTGTTTCCCTGTAGTAAAATATAAATAACGATATCAGGAATACTCCTGGTAAAATGCTATAATGGTATTCTGTGTGCTTGTGGAATTCTTTATATTCTATTTGCGTTAATAAATACCAACACCCCAGAGCTATTTGGTTTTGATCGAAAGTACAAGACCCAATAGCTGAATACAACTAAGTGTGGCCCAATTACATCTCAATCCCAACACGTATCTCTCGCCTATACAAAGACAGTTTACGGATGATTTTATCTTTAGCTAGTATTCATCTTGTCTTCGGTGTTAACCTTTGCTCAAGCCTTTGTGACCTTGTGCCCCGCAACTTGCTCCTTCATATGGTGTTGAGCCTTCGATACCTTCTTTTCATAACTGAGCCTTCGCTAAAGGCGTTGATGTAGTCAAAGTAGGCAAAGTAGTCAACGTGGGAGAGGTACTTGTAGATGATTGCGACACATGCTCAAGCTTTTGTTCATGGGCTCTAGGCAAACTTTTGCCTTCAGGTAGATTGCTTGTCCAATGCGCTCCTCGCCACCTCCTCTTGGCTGGAGCTTGTAAGAAATTCTTTCATGCGCTTGAAGCGAACAATGTAGGCATGATTGATGTCACTGATGACATAGCTAGAGGTCCTCGCACCCAGCTAATGGCAAAGTTGTAGGCAAAGATGCCAGAGGCAATCCCTTCGCTCCAAAATGTTGGCGAAGGTGAAGTCGAATATGTTGAAGTTGAAGTCAAAGCCCCTCGCTGAGACATTAGTGAACACATTGCTGATGATGCTAAAGTTGGTGGTGAGGCTTCTCGCTGAGATGTTGATGAAGGCGTTGTTGATGACATCAAAGTTGTTGGTGGAGCCCCTTGCCAAAATGTAGGTGAAAGCGGTGTTGTTGATGACGTTGAAGTAGATGGTGAAGCCCCTCGCTGATGGGTTGACATGGGAGAAATCACGTTAGCCAAAGTCGGTGGTGAAGATGCTCACTATCGGTGTTTGGTGACTGGCAACTCGTCACGGGGTTACCTGGGACGATTGTTCAAGGGGTCGGCGACCCTAGAAACTCGATGGTAACGCAAGGGACAAGCGATTTATACTGGTTCGGGCCCTCATGATCGAGTAAAAGCCTTACGTCCAGTCGGCGTTAGCGTTTGCGTTGGATTGATTGTATGATTGTGTGTACAAGGGGTGCTCCTAGCCTCTCTTTATATATGGAGAGAAGGCTGAGGTACAATTCTAGTCCTAGTCGGATACAATTGAGAAGTTCTAGATCTATTACAGAGTCTAACTTTCCTAATATTCTAATTAGGTCAGTCTTTACAGCTTGAAGTACCCGCCTTCTTGGTCCGTGTCCTTCGATCTTGACCGTGGGCCTGACCTAGGCCCATGTATAGAAGTCAATCTGATACAGAACCCGGTAGATCCTGTATCGACACTCACTGATATGTTTGCAAAGGAATTGTTGGTGACATCAAAATCAATAGTAATTAAGGTCCTTTGTCGCATGTTTGGTTGGTTAGTGTCAGTCAGCCAAAGTCAGTGGTGAAGCCCCTCACCAAGATGTTAGCAAAGGCATGGTTGATGATGCTAAAGTTGGCGACGAGACCCCTCATCGTAACTCGACCAAGGTCTCGCCAAACTTTCATATAGTGAAGTGGGGACCAAACACGAGAGCAAGAGATGCAATTCCTGTAGAGAGTGCTCTGACAGGGTGCTTTGGTGTCTTATCTTGTTCTTTTTTTGGGGTCAAAATGAGCAAGAGGCAGTGAAAAGAGCCTCTCGCCTTTTCTAGGTTGCTTTGGCACTGACCCTATTCCTTTTTGGGATGAGAGGGTGAGAAGCGACGAAAAGAGCCCCTCTGCGCTTTTTGGATTACTTTTGTGTGAACCCCCTAAACATTTTGAGGTGAGCGCACTAGAAGCAGCGAAATAAGCCCCTCGGCGCTTTCATATTACTTTGGCGCCACCCTCGATACATTTTGAGGTGATAGGGCTAGGAGTTGCGAAAAGAGCCCCTAGGAACTTTTCAATTTTTTTGGTGCCACCCCCATACCTTTCGAGGCGATAGGGTGAGGAGTTATGAAAACGAGCCCCTCGATGCTTTTTAGTTGCTTTGGCACCACCCCTATACCTTTCGAGACGATGGGGCGAGGAGTTGCAAAAACAAGCCCCTCGTGCTTTTCAATTGCTTTGGCACCACCCCCATACTTCTCGAGGTGATGGGGCGAGTTGCGAAAACGAGCCCCTCGGCACTTTTCAATTTCTTTGGTGCCACCCCCATACCTTTCAAGGCAATAGGGCAAGGAGTTGCGAAAATGTGCCCCTCAACGCTTTTCAATTATCTTGGCGCCACCCCCATACCTTTCGAGACGATGGGGTGAGGGGAGTTGCGAAAACAAGCCCCTCAACGCTTTTCAATTGCTTTGGCACCACCCCCCATACTTTTTGAGGCGATGGGGCAAGGAGTTGCGAAAATGAGTCCCTCAGCGCTTTTAAATTGCTTTGCCACCAACTTGTGGTGGATGTCGCCAATGGCAATGCCCCTCGCCGGGACACTAGGGAAAGCTTAGTTAATGACGCGGTGTTGATTTGCGAAACAAAGTTTACAAAGCAATGATTTGCATTTTGTTGTTGTTGCATGTATTCTTTGCAACTCAAAGTCACTGAGCTCTTTTTATATATATCATTGTGCACATAGAGGTCGAAATGGATGCAGGTGGTGCTATGTGACTGCTGATTAATTTTGATCTTGCCAAACATGTTTTTGCTGATACTAGTGGTCCTTATGCTGCCAAGGACCTCCTTTCAGCTTTTTAATATTTGTTTGGGTGGTTCATGTTTATATGTGAAAAAATGTGAGGTGATATATGATAAGAGAATCTTGCAAAAATAACTCTTACATAAGATGAATTGTTGGGTTTCATGTTATTTGATAATAAAAGGCTATCCTTTGAACTCTGGAGCATATAAACTGCATAATGCTTAAGACAATAATTTTAATCGTGCGTAAATGCTAATAAAGACGCTTCGAGTTTGTGAGATGTAAGTCCTCACCATGCTTATGATAACATTTGCCAAATGGAAGGTGTATCGAAGATTGACTGAATGCGAAATGTGAAGAATGTGAAAGTAAAAGTGATGGCCGATACTCGTGCTTATACTTGTTGTAAAGGAATGATGATTTGTGAAGATTGATAGTCGACGAAGTTCAATAATTGATGAGAAGATGATAGGTTCCGAATATCTATGTGTATAGGACCAAATACGTGGCGGAAGCCAACGATCGAAGAAATCCATTAGTTTGGTTAAAATCAAAATTGCTTAGAGTGGAAGCCTTGAATCACAAACAATAATAAAAGTGGAAAAGCCCTTTTCCATATATGCCCATGACTATTAAAGTTAGAATAATAACAATATATTTCAAGGCAAAATAAATTATGAGAATTGCATTTAATGTGATATCCAGGGACCTAAATTAGTATAAGGTGATAACTTACACTTTTAATTATTTTGTAGGACGTGAAAGGGCATGTAGCCTAGTGGTTACAAGAGTCTCAACCTCATTTGGGTTCGACTCCCCGCTAGAGCAAATTTTCTAGGATTTAATGGTGTTGTGTTTTCAGTGGTAGGCGATGTTCCCGTTGACAGTGAGGCGCTTGTGGTGACTTCGTCAATCTCGAGACTTTGCCGAGCTTTATCAAATTATTATATTAGTATAGGAGAAACATAAATTATACAGAGAAGTTACAGACCCCAGATGAAAAAAATGGAAAAAAAAAACTCGCTCCAACTACCCAGGACCAGAAACAAAAATACACTTCAAAACTAAAATCAAAGACTCAAAAGAACTTTGAAGTAAAATATATATCCATCATGGTCCGCCATACGCTATTCAATGTTGTTGTATGTCCTCTTTGATGAGGTAGACGATCTCCTTCGATTGTTACTCTTCCTGTTGAAATATTCTTTATTTTTTTCCATATATTCCACCAAAAATAACCTTTTTTTCTTTCTCAATTTTACTCATCCATCTTCTCCAACATTTGTAGACTGAATTTTGTAAGTTCGCATTGACCTATGGGGATAAGTTCCACCACCCGCTGATGACTGTATAAACTCTTTTTATGTAGAAGCAATCTTTATACATAGCCATTGGATTTTCTTATTTACTGTTGCATAGCTTACAAATTGGATTGTTTTGTCAATCTTTCTTTTCGAGATTGTTCGCCCGTAAGAATTTTGCCATGTGTCAAGGTCCAGGCAAAAGAAAACCGGCATTTGGGTTCTACTTTGGCCTTTGAGGCTTTGATAAAACTATTCCTCCTTTGAATATACCAGAGACAGTGAGGCACCCACAAGATAACAAGAGGAAAACAATTTTTTTTAGAGAATTTCAAGAGGAAAACAAGGGTACTGGCATGGGTCTGTCTCTGTGGCAGGTGACTGATGGTTGTCATGTTCTGTGATGTATTTTGTGATGTTCACGTAATACACATATAATGTTCACATCGTACATGATGTTCTGTAATGTTGTGATGTTTACGTAGTACACATGTGATGTTTTATGATGTTTTTTGTGATGTTCAAGTGATACACATGTGATGTTCTGTTATGTTCTATGATGTATTTTAATGTTCTGTAATGTTCTCAAGCGGATGCTAAAATATATGTGATGTTCTGTGATATATATTATAATGTTTCGTGATGCATTTTGTGATGTTCCAGCAGTATACATGTGATATTTTATGAAAATTGACTGACAGGGAAACAAAATATCAGATAACTGCATTTGAGTAAATCTGTACTGGCATAGCTTGCTGGGCTTATTTAGATCGCACATGTTTGGGCCCTTGACAGAATTACACAAGTGTGCAGGTGTCCAGCCAAAACAGGCTTATTTCAGCCCATAGAAAAGGTCAACCCGTAGCCCACCATTATCCTGCACGTATACGATGATACGTAGCAATATAGCATATGCAGTTAATTCTCTTTCAGTTCCCTAAAAAAAGTTAATTCTCTTTCAGAGCAACAAAGCTTCAACAAAAGAATTCAATCAATTCTCTTTCAGAACAACAGTCCTCACATGCTCTTTACAACGTCAGAAATTGCAACTATAATATACGAGTCTATTTGGAACTCAAGATTCTAAAGCAGAAACAAAAAAAATGTAGGGATACAATACATGAACTTCTTGGATCCTATGAATTTAAAGAAAACGCAGGAAAATGCAACATTAGAACATTTGAATGAAGCTAGAAAAAATACAATAATTTAATGAGTGACACAAAGGGAATTTTCAGGTTCAACCTCTGGGAGTTCCTCCAAAATTCCTATTAAATAAGCTATAAAGCCCCCTCTAGAACAAAGGAAAAATGAAGGAATTCTAGATAGAGAATTAAAATCATATAATAAAATTACCTATGGTCCCCCTTGAAAGTTGAAACAAAGGATTAGGTTCCTACAAACGCTATGAAATTCTTATGAAATAGCCTGTTCCTTAGGAATTTTAGAGGAAATGTACCAAGAGGTTAAACCTCATGAAAATTCCCTTTGTGTCACTCTCTCTCATCGAATTCCTGGATTTGGTTCAATCTTATAGTTTCACGTGTTTTCTCTAGCCATCATTTTATTGCTGCGTCCTGTGTTTTTCCAAAGGGCTTCGTGAGGAATTTTCTTATAGGATTCCAATCCTCTTGAATTCTTCTATTTTTTCTTTGTTTCAAAGGGGCTAATACAGTAGACATCAACACTCTTTCTTGATACTCCTAGATCAGTTCCTCACTACCCAATCGTTGAATGAATACAGCTTCCGTCCTGATATACTAAATACAGAAAGAATAAGAAAACGAGGGGCAAATACAAATGGAGATGAACCAAGCAGGGGAGGAAAGATTTGCAACCCGTTATCGTTTCATATAACTACGATGCAAACAAAAAAAGAATGAAAATGGAGACTAGGACAGAAATTTCATCTTCTTCTCCCGAGCGAGTTTTTTCCCAATGTCGGTCTGAACAATGCTTCCATGGGCTGCAACCTTTTCTTGCATCTTATGCATCAGCCGGTGGGGAAGAGAAGATGAGGCTCATCAGGAGCCCCACCAGAACACCTATTAGCCCAGCAAACGCAGCAAACGTCAAGGAGAAACCTGCATCGCCTTTGCGGCTCCTACGCCTCCGAAGCACATCCTGAAACAGTAGTGTTTGTTATGATATCTACAAAATTCAACAAAAGAAAGAAAAAGATTGTGTTTTTCCTAAAAGCTAACCTAAACTGCAAAGGGATATATTCAACAATGCTTGTAGACGATGAACCTTTTTGCACACATCAAGTTTACTGAACAAACTTCTTTTTTAACTACTTTACTCATGTTACAGTTCTTATTAGGCCAATATCCAATTGTTCATAAAAAAAAGATGAGCCAAAGTCCAAATGTCAATATGATCAAGTAGAATATGGGAACAAAATGAAGTGAAAGAAGTTTGATATACTGTACCAATTCACGTTGCATTTGCTGATTTTGCTGAAGCATGTTATCTCTTTCTTCCTTCAACCGCTGAATTGTCTGGATCTGAGTAAAACAAAAGGAGACAACTTACTGAGAAAAAATGACCAAGTTGTCCCAAAGGATGTTTACCATCTTGATCAGTAATGGACGAACTTCCTGTTGCAATGAAACAATATCTTTGGATAACCCAAGACTTTCTCTGAATTTTCAGTTAGAAACTTGGAACATGTCGATCAGGTTAAAGGGAGCTACTATGGTTGAAATGGACTATAGGAAGGAGAAAAAAAATCCAAATTCTGTCCTCAGTGCATAGTTAACAAGTGCATGAGGCAACATGCTCATGGGCTTGTGGGCATTCCTCCCTCCCTCAATTATGGCATCCCAATTATAGGTACCTTTCCCATAATCAACTTTATGATCTCTCAACTGTCAAATCATGTTACGTCAACATCTTCCTTATTTCTTAGACTTGCACTTCCCAAATTTCATATATTAATGCCACCATGGCATTATCCCAATATCAAGAATCAAAGATGAAAGGAGTAACAGTTCTCTCACTGCACGATCAACGGGACACTACAGAATCATGTTAAAAGGCTTAAAGCATATCATATTCAAGTTAGCAGAACTATTCATTCTACAAATTCATCAGGGAAAATGTTAAACATCACGTATTTTCGATCAAGTACCAAAGTAAAAGTGAAGAATTGTGGATAAAGCGAATTACCTCTTCGATGCTTGCATTCTTCAGCATCTGAAAAGTACGGCCAAACAAACGATCAACAGTAAGAGTTTGAACTGAAAATTTATAAGTGAATCACAAGCTGCATACATATCACAACAGAACTGCCACAATCTCACCGCTAGATCGTCAGATGCCGCTTTGAAGCTCCGGCTTCCTAAAGACGATACACTAGAGTCATCTGAACCTCCACTAGGTAATGTGTAAACAACCTTGAGCTTCATTTCCTCGATTACCTTATCAGTTTCCTTGTTGAACTGCACATAAGTAACCATATAGCATATGGCTGTGGATATCATTTCACTATAGTGATACTGTGACCCTAAACCTTACAAATCTGTTCTGCATTTCTTGCTCACCGTATCAGGGGGGATCTCATCCATGTCGGTACTGGCAGCCACCTTCGTGCTCTGAATCAAGAACTTATCCTTGCATTGCATATCTGGTGGGAACTCTTTCTGTGCCTGCAGCGTAACTGTACCCCCAAATAGGAAGGCAGGGAGACACTAACACTTACACATCGAAATCCAAACGGGGGATCCTAAACATAGCCATGGAGAAGCAGGTGTTTACTCGTTATTGTGCAAGAATCCCATGGCTGGACGATGCTCGCGTTCGGCCGGACAAAATACTTCCTCGGTGACGTTGTTTTGACCTGAAAATAAATTGGGCAAATTTGACCAGACCTAGTTTAGTTTTCTTCTCCTCAAACACCAAACCTGGTTCGTTTTTCAGCAAGCAAAACGCGGAAATTCTGAGGTGAATATCACGGAATAGGGAAAGCTATGGACCTTGAATGCGACATGGTGCTCGCTGTTGTTCACCACCTTGAGATTGCAATAGCACGGCTTCTCCAGCTCAACTGCGCGCAAGAATTCAGCGCGGAGAAATTCCGCGGAAGTTTAACCAATCGCAATGCGAATGAAAATAACAAGAAATCCGCACAACTTACACAAGAAGGTGAGCTCCTCGGGGTAAACCGAGATCAGCGTTCCGCTACCTCCCATTGCAACCACCTGATCAAAGAAACAGAAAAAGAAAGCCAGAAGATGAATATACTGCTGCATTAAAAAGAGGGAAGAGATTACTTTCTGTTAGTTTGTTTGGAGCGGATTCCGAACCTTTCCTTCCAAGAACTGAGTGCAAGCAAAATAGATAAACTAACAAAAGGCAGCGATTTGGAGGAGAAGTCGGGAGGGGAGGAAGCCAGGGGCGGAGGAGGAAAGAGAGAAGTCAATGGGTTTGCAGTTTGCTTTGCTTTGCTTTTCTTGGCTCCCAGCGACATTGACGGGGCAGCACTCATCACTTCTTGGGCCCGTAGCACTGTAGCAGTTATCTTTTCTGGTTTTTTTTTTAGTGAACAGCATTGCTCTCTCTTTTTTTTCTTTTTTTTTATTGGTGGTTGGTGATTTATGCTACTTTATTCAGCGTGCTGTTTCCAGGACTGGAAAGGGATGGCTTTTGTAGTTCTTGCTAACCAGTTTCAGTTTCATAGTATATTATTTTACATGACATAAACACATTTTACAATACGCTGATGAAAACAATTTAGGAACAAATATTTTGGGGCTATTTAGCGCAAACAGTAAACCATCACTAGAACTCCTAAAACCTAAGAAATTTGTGAGACTGTGCTGCTGTCGTACTTGTAGTGCCACAAATATATGCATTTATTCGCATAACCCCCCCCCCCCCCCCCCCCCAATACAGTACAAAGCTGGAAGTACACAAAAAATAGATTTGAAGAATATTCTTGTCTGATTGAAGTATTAAACAAACATTAGCAGTTTCTCTCTGCTTTCTCATCATCAAACCATTGGGGCATACGTGAACTGTACTCTACTTGTGGTAGGAACTCGTACAGTTTTTTATGCATACCAAATGAGACTATCAATCATTTTTGTCATTGTCAGACGGGGGTGGCGAAGAATATTATGAGGTCCCAGATTCCCAGTTGTTGCTTTAAGGAAAAACGAGCTAAACTTAAACTGAAATTTGGTGCCGTTAAGTACGTAGTAGTAAATCAGACTTGAAGATAGATTGGAGAAAAGGATTGGTCCTTGTGTGCGAAAACAGGCAAAGCAATTTCCATGGCGACAAAGTTATGAGTAAATAAAACTCCTATGCCATTTGATATAGGTATAGTCTTTTACAAACTAGAGGGGTAATGAACGTGATTGAAGGTTCAACAAACCTGTCCTGTCCAGCAAAGGACTTTGCTCACTCTGTCCCTAAATATCTGTCGTTTGCGTTTTCCAAGAAACAACTTTGACTAAATATATATTAAAAATATTAATATTTATAGTACATAATTAATATCGTCGAAAAGGTCTTTGAATCTAGTTTTTAAAATAAATTTATTTAGGGATACAAACATTGCACATATTTTCTATAAATCGAGTCAAACTTGTGGCACGCACACCAACAGCGATAGATAATAAAGGACGGAGGGAGTAGGTCTTTAACCACCAATTTATTATGACTAGTCATGTCAACTGCTAATCCAAAAAAATGCAGGCCTACGTATGTTCCATGACAGGCATTCTTTTTGACGAAAACAACATAGTACGTACATACTAAATATAAGTTACACATGTACTTGAGACCCCATGATCCTCATAAAAGGATGCAATTAAATTCATAATGAGAAGGCCCTAGTACAAATTTTGTACACTGACGACAAAAAAGCATTGCATTGCAAGCTAAGTATGCTATAAAGCTGTAGATATTACACATCTGATATCCGGGGATTACAGTGAAATGCGCTGATTTGGACAGGGAAGTGAAAAAAGGTTCGCTAAGAGAAATCGAAATGGTGGTGGAAGAAGCTGTTCTGTCAGCATATCTGATTTCACTTGAAGGTTGAAAAGCGGGGAAGCTTATCTTTCAGGTAGTACAACTTTGCTCTCCTCACTTTCCTGTGCCTGATTACCGTGATCTCCTTGATCCTGGGTGAGTACCTGCAATGAAATATGTAGGTGCAGTTACCAAATTTGCTGCAAGTATTCTGAGTTTGAAGTTTCAAGCATTTAGCGTGCACGATCAGTCACCATAATCATTACTGAAAAACAGAACTGCACGTAACCACATAACTAGGAGAAGCCCTACACAAAGTAAGGCTTATCACAACAAAGAAGTCTTCTCCATCTGCTGAGAACATAGGTTAACAGTACATAACAGATGGCTATGTCCATTTGCACACACAAAAGGGGTAAATTGATGACCAAATTGACAAAAAGTTATGAAATAATAAACAATACAATTATAGTGCTTAATCACAATATCTTTTCTTTTGCCCCAAAAAAAATTCAAGTTCACATAGACATAGGTATAACAAAACAAAGTTCACTGCAAAGTGCAAATATTTGAATGGATCTGATCCTATGTGATAGCTCTTCAGCTTTGCCGAGATGATTATAGTTCCATAAGAAACGGAATGTGTAATAAAATTATAAAGAAAGGGAAAGCAAGGGGATCAAAGAATGGTCAAGGTACCGCATTTATCTGGTTTTGTAATTCTTTTGGTAGAATACTGAGAGCTAATGTATATTGAGCTAGAATGCATGACAGTCTATCAACATTTCAAAAGAAAATTTCAAGTTCCACGATGAACTTGTAAGTACTGCAAACTGAACCAAATATATAGCCAGCTCAAACATTATTTCATTGTGTATTCACGTATCAGAAGTTCAGAACCAAGCAATCCAATTCAGAGTGTATCCTATTATGAGAGCACAAAGTCACAAGGTATATAAAGAAGGGGAAATTGGTTCTATAGCATTGAAAGAATCGCATTTCCGGAAAAGACCATTGAAAGATCTCAGACACGTGAAATACCATCGAAAGAATCTCCGTTACCAGAAAGTACCATTCTGTAACAATTTGGAGCAAACACCGTGAATCCACCATTTAGCTCCTCGCCTTCTCCTTCTCATCCCATGTTCTAAGCAGTGAGCACTAGTAAACAAGCCCCTCTCCATCCTAAGCTCTGGCTTAGGCGTACCAGAGTCCGGGTGCGCAGCCTGGCCAAGCGTGCAGTGTGCCACCGGTCAAGCGTCCTCCTTGCTGTGCTCTGTGCCCGCGCGCCCGCGAGGCTGCGACTGCCACGTTCGCCGCCCCGCACGAACTGTCTGCCCTCGAGCTCGTGGCCTCCGCGCGAGCCGTACATGGCGCCATGGCGTTCACACAGTGCGAATCGCACCTGCCCATATGTGTGTGTGGCATGTTCAGTAGAGCACTAGAGCATGATATATATCACATGCTAGTTTGATGACGACCGGTCTCCATGCATGCGACTTAAGAAAGAAGAGGGAGAAACAAAACAAAATGATCTCAACCCAACCTGGGTTAACGTAGAGGGAAAGGAGTCATGGTGCCAGTGTCGGAGTGCTCAGAGATGACGACGGCGAAGCTTCTCGTGTGTGGCCACCGGCTTGTGGTGATGAGTGATGACGACACGATAGAGAGGCCCCCACACGCGGACGACGCTGGTTGGTGCTGGCGCCAAGTGCCCGTCTACGCCGATGCCGAAGTCTTGAGCCAGTCGGTGTTGGAGGCCTGGAGCTCGATGGCAAATGCCGAGATGCTGCAGCACTTCGACGGCATCAAGGTGAAGTTGGTGTTTTTCAAGCAGCAGGTGGAAGTGGAACGCGACGACGTCGCCGTGGTGTGCCAGGTCAGGCAGCCGCGGCCTGACAAGGCCGCGCACCGCCTACGTCTTGAACTTGATGCCCTACCTCGCCACGCTGTGTGCCCGTTCTCGCCTTGGCGCTCGTTCGCCCGCCTGGCCGCTGCTGGTTCCATGCGGGCCAGCGGAGCCGCCCAACCGAGGACCCGTCTCGCCGTTTTCTGCGCCCACGCATCCGTGCTCGCAACCGCGACCCGCCGCACTCGCTACCTTACGCGAGCTGCTCGCCCTCGCACCGGCTGGAGCTGTCGGCTACGTGGTGGAGTAGGTGCCGCGCCACATGAGCTGTTCGTCATCCGTCCGTGCGGTGCCGGCCTTGCCTTGGTCGTGCGAGCCGCTCGTCACCCGTGACCCGTCTACCCATGCGCATCATCTGGCCCCTCAGCGCGCATGGACTCCATCTAAGCCGAAGCTGACGTAGAAGGGCTTGTCCACTAGTTCTCAGCCGATGGGAAGAAGGGGAGATGAGCAGATGGGAAGAAGAAGGCGAGGACGGTGGATTCACGGTGTTATCTCTGAATCGTGACAGAATGCTAGTTTTCAGTGACGGAAGACTCTTTCGGTGGTATTTCACGTGGTCCAGATCTTTCAATGGTATTTTCCGAAAACGCGATTCTTTCAATGCTATAGAACCAATTTTCTCTATAAAGAATGGCATAGATGCACACCAAATTTTTAATATACCAGTACTCCAGTAGTCTCGTAACTATTTTAACATACAGAATGACATGGATCCAGTCAATTGTTTCTGTGCATACATAAAAACTTTTGAGTGCAAACATTTTAGCAACAGTATCACAGTGCAAAATATTAAGAAATATCTACACAGCACAGATAAAGAACACAAAAACAACTTACACCGGGAAGGTAATCTCAACTCCTACACCAGCAATTATCCTTCTGACACGGATTGTGGTGTGAACACCAGCTTTGTGCTTTGCGATGATTATGCCCTTAAAGAGCGACAATCTCCTCTTGTTGGGTCGTTGCTGCAAGTTTTGCTTCAGGTATCAATTATTGTCCAATTAGGAATAGACCAAGCATCACACTAAATATGGGAAGTTTTTACCATCCTAAGCTCAATGATATCACCGGGCCTCAGATCCGGTACAGTCTTCACTTTCTCAGCCTCCTCAATGAACTGCTTATTCAGAATCTACAACACGAAAATAATTCAAGGAATAAGGACATAGCACACCAAGCTTCACAGAATCATAATGGATTGTACCAACACAATGAATGAACAACCGGGGATTTTGCAAAAAAAATAGTCAAAACACCAAATTTATATCCCGCCATGTGCCTGTGTTAATGAAACCGTGCAACTGTCCAAGAAAACAAATAATTAAATAAAGCTCACTAAACATACTATTAGACTCATTACTTCTGCATTACCAGGCCCTCTGGGACAGAATTACATGTATTTATTAAGAAGTTTGTATAAATATTGAGAAAATAAGTTCTTCACTTCGTCCATTACTAATTCCAATGGAGGGCTGCCTAGAGGCTATGCTGCCAAGAATTAAACAAGCTACTCGTAAGCATTCGCCATAGAGAACTAGAATTCTGAAAAGCACGCAAAGTGATACTACTCCTCGATAAGACGATAACCTGCTGCCTCGCAGTCGCAGCCTAACCTTTTTTCAGTATAATTCGCAGCCTATATTTTTCACACTACCAGTTCTCCAATCCAGGAAACTAATCAACTTTATGACAAGTCCGCGCAAGAAATCCTCACCCCAATTATTTCGCCGAACTTAACCTTCGGCTTGCTCGGCGGCGGCGGTTCCTCTGCCTCCTCTTCCTCGGCCTCCGCCACAGCGACAGCCCCCTCGGCCACCTCCTCTTCGGATTCAGCTGAGGCAGTGACAGGCTCCTCAGGGTCCGGTTCCCCGGCCTCGGCACTGGCGTCAGCGCGGGCGATTATGTGGGTGGTCCGGCGAGGGGAAGCGCACAGGGAAAGCCGGCGGAACGAGGAGGCCACGGATAGGACCTGCGACGGCGGCGACCGGTGGGAGAGGAAGGCGTGGGGAAGCACGACGCCGGAGACGGCGGTGGCGGAGGTGGCGGCGGCCATCGGAAGGTTGAGTCGGGCCAACGTGTCAGCGGCGGAGCATGGGACGAAGGAAGGAGGGAGGGGAAGGCGCGTCGCCGCGGCGGGAGGATTGGGGAGAGACGCTATCCGCCTAGCTCTTTGTGGGATGGGGGTCGTGACGCTGCACGCGGGCCCCAAACTTCTATCCAGGAGTGGGATCGGAGCCGTTGGTCCAGGTGAGTCCCATTTGATTAAAGGGTTAATATGGATTTTTCATGAAAAAACAGTGCATTGTAGAACTTGTAAATTTCATCTTATTGCTAGTCAGAACATTTAGGTCGCTCTGAATCTTAGAGCAGGAAAGAAGTAGTTGGCATTGGTTTGAGAAGAATAAAAGAGAGTGAGGTGAGGTTAATATGGATGCAGTGATAAAAAAAAGATACATTACATGTAAAAATGGATTTTCCATACGAAATAAAGTTTCCAAGCAGCTGAAGTGCAAGAATTACTTCTAAAGGATTCAGCACAAAAAGAGAGATCATGCAACCTCTCCGTAAATAGAAGAGAAAAATATATGGTCTTACGCAAAACACAACTTGTTTATGCCAATGTGCTAGTGAAAAGCCTTGTACATAAAATGCTATTTTTTCATTTCAAATTAAAAGATGTTTTGACATTTCTAGATAGAGTACATTTCTTTTTACTATGTATCTATTTCAACGTACCCTTTTAGATAGAGGAGAAAATAATCTGTCAACCCATATTAGGATGGCACAAATAGTCTTTTTAAACTAAGATAAGGAGGAAGGGACACCAAAATCTTATTTTTAAGGGTATGTATCCTCATGTTCATTTAACATTGGATGCATATAAGGATTTGTTTGTATGTCCATGTAGCCACAACACAGTGGATACATGGACATCCAAACAAGATACAAGATCTGTCTCTTGATGCACATTGGACATATGTCCTTGGTAACATAAACACTATTGTTACTGGTTTCTTAAACCAAAAGACATTGCATGTCCATCCATTCCCAAGGTGCCTGGAAGGATAAACCAATGTTGTTCAATCTAACTTGAACGGGCTACTAAAAGGCATTTGTTGAGGCACCTTATGCTCCCTCCGTCTAACTTGAACTAACTATAAAAATCTGATATACTCCTTCCGTTCAAATTGTAAGTTGTTATATCTTTCGAGTACATAACTTTTGCTATCTAGATACATAAGCTAAAACAACTTATAATTTGAAATGGATGGAGTACAAGATTTCAAAAGTGAACAAGTGGTCTGATTCTGCCTTGAGTAAAAGCCAAATTTTCATCCTTTCTAAAAAAAAAAGTGAACCACAAATACACGAATATAAAAGTAGAAATCAACGAGCCGCATCAACATAGGGACATGCCAAGACAAAGCAAACTGAAGGTTCAGGAAATGCAGTCACAAAAAAAAAGGTTCAGGAAATGGAAGGCAAACAGGAGCCAAGCCCAACGTCATCCGAAGAAAAAAAAACAAAGAAATAAAATACTGTATGCTTCGAAGAAAACTGGCATAGGCCCTGTTTACTTGGCATGCAAACCCAAAATATTTCCTCTTCCACCTATCACATCGAATCTTTAAATGCATGCACGGAGCATTAAATGTAGGTAAAAAAACTAACTAATTGAATAGTTTGTCTGTAAAGTTTGAGACGAATCTTTTGAGTCTAATTAATTCATGGTTGGACAAATTTTACCAAATAACAACGAAAAGTGCTACAGTAACTTTTCACCCCATTTTTCTCAACTAAACACAGCCATAGCGTTCAAAACAAACGAGGGTGTGTTCACTTCGCGAAAAGTAGCTGAAAAGTTACTGTAGCATCTTTCGTTGTTATTTGGCAAAAATTGTCCAATTATGGACTAACTAGGCTCAAAAGATTCGTCCCGACATTTACAGACAAACTATGCAATTAGTTATCTTTTTTACCTACATTTAATGCTTCATGCATGCGTCGAAAGATTTAATGTGATGGGTGGAAGAGAAAATATTTTGGGTTGGGAGGGGGAAGTGAACAAGGCCAAACAAACAAAACTGTCATAAAGTTCGTTTCCTGATCAGCAGACAGTGTAGTCGAGCCCATAAACAACTCGGACGCGTGTCCAGCGCCTCGACCCGTCTCCCCGCCACGTCCTCTCTCTTCCCCTTCCTTCCGGCCTTCCCCACGGCCCCACCGGCCATTGCCCCTCCGGCCCTCGCGACCTCCACTCCAACCGCTCTGCGATGACGAAGCCGCCGGCACCGGCGGTTCCGTCGCCCGAGCCGCCGCCGCGCCTCGCCGGTGGGTGTGGGCCGCGCGGCCTCCGATCCCTGCCCGCGCTCTCCTACAACACCCACCGCGCCCTCGTCCTGGGGCTCACCTTCCTGGCCTACGCGCTCTACCACGCCTCCCGCAAGCCGCCCAGCATCGTCAAGCGCGAGCTCGCCCGGTCGTGGCCGCCCTTCGCCGACCCGGCGCTCCTCGGCGCCACCGACGTCGCCTTCCTCACCTCCTATTCCCTCGGCATGTTCGTCGCCGGCCACCTCGGCGACTGCCTTGACCTCCGCCGCTTCCTTGCCTTCGGCATGGTCACCAGCGGCGCCGCCGTGGCGCTCTTCGGCGCCGGGTACTTCCTCGGCCTGCATTCCCTCGCGTTCTACGTCGTCGCCCAGGTGATCGCCGGCCTGCTCCAGTCCACGGGCTGGCCCTCCGTCGTCGCCATCGTGGGCAACTGGTTCTGCGGCCGGAGGCGCGGCCTCATCATGGGCATATGGAACGCGCACACCTCGGTGGGGAACATCACCGGATCGCTTGTCGCCGCGGCCATGCTTGGGTATGGGTGGGGATGGTCGTTCGTGGTCCCCGGTGGGCTCATTGCGCTGGGTGGCGTCCTTGTGCTTTTCTTCCTCGCGCCATACCCCCAGTACGTCGGCTTCGACCCGTCGCCGATTGAACCGGTCACTGATGAGAACACCGATGGGGAGGACATCACAGCCGCGGGTGGCGCTGGGAAGGACAGACGGGATGCCGTGGGAATTTTTAAGGCACTAGCCATTCCCGGTGTGGTCATCTTCGCGCTCTGTCTGTTCTTCGCCAAACTAGTTGCCTACACGTTCCTGTACTGGCTTCCATTCTACTTGAGCCAGACTGGTAAGCCCGTGTTTTTTTCTTTTAATGAGTTTGTTCTGTATGGATTAGAATTGGCCACAGCCACGGTTATCATATTAGATTAGATTGGTATGGATTGTTAGCTTCCTGCTCTGCATTTGGTTGGATTGATATGGTTCTTTATGGAAGTTATCATATTTGCTTGTGATTGAATTTTGATTGGGGTGGACATGAACTTACATTGTAGACTAGCATGTTGTTGTGGTTAAGCTGCAGCAGTACTATTATGTTTTTTTTTTAGGTCAACACCGGGGGGAGAAAGTCCTCCCCACCTGAATTTTCATTTCACTGCGGCGACAGCCGGGGGTTGGAAGGGCTTTTGGACAAATGTCAAATGCATAATAGGAGAGGAAGCGGATTACATGCCAATGAGCGAACTCCAAAAGGATATAAGAGCGTTGTCTTTCCGAGGCAGGCGGCAGCTCTAGGACCGAATCGTCTCCTTGCAGGTGGCCACGAGCCTGTTGACGTCTGGGGGGAGGTGGCGGAACACCACGTCGTGACGATGCTTCCACAGCTCCCAGCAGTAGAGGAGGATGAGAGGGCTTGCAGCAGCTCGGGGTGTGCTCGACGGGGTGCACGTTGTCCACAGCTGCGTGACCGGCGCGATGTCCTACGGCCGCCAGCCTATGCGCCTCCAGAACGCTCTGGCAAAAGGGCAGCGCGATACAAAGTGGTCGGCGTCCTCCTCTTGGGCGCCACAGATGTCGCACAGAGCATCCTGGAGGATGTGTTTGCGCTGTAGAGCTGCCTTGCACTGGATGCGGTCCTTAACCAAGACCGCATCTGTATAAGCACATAATGATAAAAAATTATGTTCTGCTAGATAACCAGTTTATCCTTGCCCAGCGTATCCTGTGTGCATCCGTATAAGTTTTGTCAGAGGTTCAGAGCTGATCGTTTCTTTTACTGAAGTTAGCAATGACCTAACGTGACTTGCATTTTGATTTGAATATACCATGACTCGCACATTTATCTGTTGTTCTGTTTATCTGAATACAAAACATACTGTTTATCTGAATACAACTTGCGTTTTCAAGTCAAATGCATCTGTATTATCCATACTGCATTGTAGTGTCTCCAGATGACTTGTGGGCTTGTCTTGTAAGTTGTAACCTTTTTTTTTGGAATTAATGATACTGTGCAGGACATCTGAACTTTATTAGCTACTAAACTTCATATTTGGATTCGACATTTAAAATGACACTTCTTTTAAAATTGTATTTTTTTTCCCAGCTATTGGAGGCCAGCATATGTCAGCTGCATCTGCTGGATATCTATCAGTTTTGTTTGATGTAGGTGGAATAGTTGGGGGAGTTCTGGCCGGTTTCATATCTGACCAGCTCAATGCTAGGGCAACCACTGCTGCCGTTTTCATGTACTTGGCGATTCCATCTCTTTTCCTCTTTCATGCATATGGTAGTACCTCAAAAGCGACAAACATTGGCTTGATGATGATCAGTGGCCTGTTTGTTAATGGACCCTATGCTCTCATAACAACTGCTGTTTCTGCTGATTTGGGCACTCACAAATCCCTTAAAGGAGATTCTCGCGCATTGGCCACGGTAACAGCAATTATAGATGGGACAGGATCTCTTGGTGCTGCATTAGGACCATTCATAACGGGCTTCATTTCAAGAAAAGGATGGGATTCAGTATTCATAATGCTTGCACTTTGTGCACTGGTTGCTGCTGTGTCGTTATCAAGTCATGTGAAAACAGAAATTCCTCAGATCATCCAGAAGTGGAGAAATCGCTCAACTAATACACGGAATGGAAATGCAGGTAATGACTATAGGCAGCAGTGTAGCATATGTCCCATTCTAAATACTATCATAAAAGCTTAGTGATTTAATATATTGTGCTCATGTTCTCCTTGCTCTTTGTCTAATAGATCCTGGTGTTCAGCCACTTCTAGTGGACGAAAGTTGACGGGGAGATCTTTCTTTCGGTGCTGCTCCTATTGTGAGACAGTTTTGTCGTGTTGTTGTAAGTGAGGTAATGTGGTGGTTCTGGAGAAAAGCCAAATCAGACCATGATAAGGAAACGGTTCCTGTCCCTAATGCTTATTGATGTGAGCAAACAAGGAGTGGGATATAATCTGTTTTCTCAAAATGATGGTATAGCCCATCGCAGTAGAAATTTTGGATACATCAATCTGTTGTATAAGAATATAGTGTATATCTTTAGCGTATCAAATGTACTTCAGGGATTTAGATGAACCTAGGAAGATAGAACAATGACTTAACAGTCTGAAATACAGATGAAGGCTGTGTGCACAATGTTAATGTCTCAATGATACTGTGTTTCTGCCCTTGATGGCAACTTTTAGCTGAACGGGGTCCAGAATCCCTGATGACCATTTTGCAGTAGCGTGTCGGAATGACCAGCGTTCTGCTACTTTTATTATGTGGCCTAAGCTGACATGTAGTTTGCAGAACTACTAAGAAGTTGATTAAGGCCACGTTCGGTTGAAGGGGAATGACTCTCTAGAAATATTCCAGACTGGATTTGTTATCTAATTTGAATAAGCTTCAGTTAACCGGAATCGTTCCTGGCCTAGTTTCAGCTGAACCGAACGAGCGCTAAGGGAAATCGGGTGAAAAAAATCTCTGGAACTGAGTCCCCGTGCAGCACCGCTCACGGCTCGGATGCCGTCCATGCGTCATGACTCTCCTTCCACACAAAGTACGTCCGATATTTTCGAGCAACACACGCTCTTCGAACCAACTGATCAGGTAACTTTACGCTAACAAAATAGAGCTTCAAAATAGAGCTTTTGGCCAGTCTCAGTGGGGTAACTCAGGCTAACAAAATAGAGCCTTATACCAGTCTAGGGGGTTTTGCCAACTGATCAGGTGACTTTACGCTAACAAAATAGAGCCTTAGGCCAGTCTAGGGGGTTTTGCCAACTGATCAGGTAACTTAACACTAAGAAAATAGAGCTTTTGGCCAGTCTTAGGCCGTGTTTGATTCCTGCGGATTGTAGAATCCAGATAGCAAAAGCTGAATAGTGAAAAGTTGGATTTTAAAAGCTACAACAAGTGGTTATTTGGATCCAAGATTGTAGAAGTTGAGATCCAACTAATCTGAACTCCGATTCAACTAACTAATGACATGTCACTATTGGGGGCCGAAATATTGGGGAGCTGCTGTGGACGAAACTGATTTTACAGTACGATTGGTTTAAGAGGGCCTCCAATAATAAGTTTTGAGGGTTAACTTTTAAGAAACCTCTTGGAGATGCTTTTACTGGACACCACAACAACCAGCAATGGTTCACAAGAGGACGAAGTGGCAGACAATTGTGGCAGGAGGGAGGAGCACATGACAATGCGTCCGTGCAAGGTGGCAATGGCAAATGAGGATAATATCTAGACAACGACGAGGGAATTTTCGTCTTTTCTCTGTGTAGAAGCAGCTAAAAGCTAGGTTCTCTCAACTTGTGGGATTGTAGAAGTTGAGGTGGTTTTTTTTGCGACGAATGAAGAATTATATTATATGATAGCTGGGTACATCAACACGTTACAAGCACTCTGGATTATAAAATAATACTCACGTTGTGAATAGCACAACTCAAAACCTTACCTGTTAGATGCTTTGCAGTATGGATGACCGCACAGGGCAGACACTCGGCAAATGGCCTGAGAACAAGTGCCCAACGAACGACGGCCAACATTGGCAGAATTGAGGAACTTCTTCTTTCTACCACCGAATAATGAGGAAGACTGATCTAAAAATTATTCTCTCTAGTCCTTCATCGTGGCCAGATCTAACCACAACAAAACGGAGAAGAAACCGAAGAAAATTATTCCATGGCGACAACATCATCTCCGTCTTGATGCCACCGTCCGAAAACAAAAGTCTCCATGTCGTCATGTCGATGAAGATGATGACACCGAAGTTATTGCCCTCATCTTCAATGGAGCTACCATGGAGAAGATGATTCCACCCTTCCCCTTCACTGTCGCCGGAGAGGAGGAGAAGGAGGAGATAAAACTCTAATACCAAGAAATTTGGTATGGAGAGACACTAACCCTAATGACTCGATCTACTAGAGAAAACTTATTAAGAACAATGGATCTCCACTCCCTTCAGCCCCTGACGAAATGCCAGAGGGGAAGGAAGGGGGACCAGCGGTGGTGGACGGCGGGGGGTGGCGGCGGCGGCAGCGCTAGGCCTAGAAGTTGAGGTGGTTGGATTATGAAAGTTGTACTAAAAGCTAGACTGTTTGAATCCCAAATGAGACTGTAAAAGCTGGATTATGCAATCTGATGGAATCCAAACAAGACCTTAATGGGGGGTAACTCAAGCTAACAAAATAGCCTTATGCCAATCTAGGTTGTTTAATGTCTCTGTTTTCAATATTGCCATGTTAAAATTTTCTGGTTTCATGACGGCCAGATTTTAGAAACAATATAAATAATTTTTATCCCATGAAACTTATTTTATTCTATTAAACTTTTGTCATATCTTTTTTGTTATTTAAACTATGTCATGTCAGCTTATTTAATGCCAATAAAACTCTCATGAAACTCCTATTGAGACTACCTTATCCTATTTTTTCAAATACACATAAAGTTTGGCATTGGTCCCATGTTAGAATTCTACCGGAGTAAATGGGAATCATCGAAGCAATGCCCATAATCTACCAAGTGTTGTTTCACCGTTTTTAGAGTGTTGGGCAGTGTATCATGTTAAAGTCCATTAGGAACGCATGCAGGGATCCTTGGTCAGCCCTAATACTATATATTCAGGGCGAGAGTCCATACGTGTTGTCTCATTGTCTTTTGGATCTTTGGACCGTGTATCATGTCAGAGTTCATTACGGACGCATTTAGGGGTCCTTGCCCGCCCTAATACTATATATTTGGTAGTTGCTATTGTAGAGGTCCTTGCTCCGGGGTGGGTTGGGGCGGCATGGCTAGGGCCGGCAATGGCTGCGTGAAGGGTGGCGGCGGCGGTTGGCGGCGTGTGGCAAGGGTGCAGGGGCAGGGGCGACGGTGCTAGGAGGCAGAGAGCGAGGGAGATTTGGTTTAAAGAGCAAAGCTCTATTTCATTCTTGATTGGAATAGTTACAATACCCCTATATTTATAGTCCCGAGAGGACTTGCACACCAAGCAATCTAGCGAGGAATCCTTATAGGTTTAGATTCACCTTTCCAAAAACAAACTCTATCTTTCCCTAACAAATCTAGACACTCTCTTTTACCTAAATAAGTATCTATCTATTTTTCCTAAATATCTATATTTTCCTAAATCGCCTAAATTTGGGATAATGGGAAGGTGTACTGAGGGGGTGCCACTCCCCCTTTGTCGCGCCTCCTCCTGGCGGCATGCGCGCCCCTGCGGCCTCGGCTGCCGTCAGGTTGTGGGCTCCTGCAGGCCCGTTTGGTCCTCTCTTAGGGGTCCCTTAGGACCATGACAGTTATACATGTGTTAGGGTTCAAATTTTGCTTAGGTTAACCTGTCATCAAACATTTTTGTTGTTCATTGGTTTGTGGAACCCCAACTTATGAACTTAATTATAAGTTCCAATATTTCATATTGTGTTATTTCTTATTCTTACTTGTATCCTTAGATTCATAAATAGGAATTAGACTTTGTGGCAAGGTCAATTAGGCAGTGCACGGTTTATATTAGAGAAGACATGCTGCTGGGATTGTGGAGTTCGAGTCTGTACGCCTGCTTGGTTTTGTATGGATGCAGGGGGCGTGTTGTCAGACTAGGCCACGTGCATGCAAACGGGCTCCTCGAGCCAGGCCCAAGAGAAACATAGGAATCAGCCGTATCCAGCGAGCTAGGCGCACACCTTGCAGGTATTAGTACAATTAATGATGTCATTAGCTCATAATTAGTTAATATTAAGTAATTTTAATGTAGGTTGAGGCTTTTTAAGATAAATTAAATGTTAGTACAACACAGTACCATAAAACAATCAATATTTTAGTATTTATTTTGACACAATTGTATTACATATACTCATGCGGACAATGGAACAACATCTCAGTCATGCTCCGTACATACGAGGAACCAAACAAAATAGTTTGCATGCGCCTAGCTTAGCTACGGTGAGCAAGATACGAACAAGACTAGATGCATGTAGGCAACCAAACAGCCCAGACAAGCTCATGGATACGGATCAGGCTAAATGCATGCAGTGATGCAGGCAACCCCAAACAGGCCATATATGATCCAGATCGTGTATCAAATTTCTATCAAATCAATGGTTATATTCACCTTACGGAAAATAGGGCACCCTATCCCGTCACCTCAATAAGTCAAGCCAGCAGTTTGATTGATCTCTATTTGAACACAGCGGCATTTTTGGAATGGGAGTGTACAGATTCTGGTACATTAACATCATCGCCTAATGACAAACCTGTGAATAAGTAAAATGTGGTTTTTCGTGTATAAAATATCGTTGCGGTTAAAATACGACTTGTACACTTTCTTCCAAATTAAAGAAACACTGAACGGAAGGCACATGGTTCCAGAACCAACTCCATAACTGCAATGCAGCGTGATGGATTGGACGAACTTGGTGTTAATCAGATACATACGCTCTGAAGCGCCGCTAGGTTGAGAGACAATACAAGCATAATGGATATTAAGTGTCCATTGGACCTTGCAGTTCGTTCCAGCCCACCATTTCAGTTAGCAAATAACTCTACAGAAGTATCATACACAGTACGATTCTACAGGTTGGTCGTTCTTATCCTGAAGTTCGTTACCACCTGCACGTCAGAGGCCTATGACTATGAGAAAGGACTTCAAAATCTAGCAGTACATATAATCACAACTGCTCAAGCAGCAAACTAGTAGCCCATTAGCAATACTGGAGGCAACAAGCAACACAAAAGACGTACTTGGACCAACGCAACACTGAAATTAGCGATCCAACAATAGGCAAGTGGGCAACAAGCAGAACTGCAGAAGCCATGGTTGCCATCTCTTCCTCCTCTGTCCCCAACAAAAAGCCCCAGCTTGCAGGCAAATTCAGGGGAAGCATAGTTTTGTGAATGGTGTTGGCTACCGGCCTACCGCAACATGTAGCTTGCAGGCAAATTCAAGGGAGGTGCGTTTTGTTGGGCCTGCAGACCAGGTCTAATCGGCCTAACTCCCCCACGGCTCTTTTACTGAAGTTAGCAATGACCTAACGTGACTTGCATTTTGATTTGAATATACCATGACTCGCACATTTATCTGTTGTTCTGTTTATCTGAATACAAAACATACTGTTTATCTGAATACAACTTGCGTTTTCAAGTCAAATGCATCTGTATTATCCATACTGCATTGTAGTGCCTCCAGATGACTTGTGGGCTTGTCTTGTAAGTTGTAACCTTTTTTTTTTTTGGAATTAATGATACTGTGCAGGACATCTGAACTTTATTAGCTACTAAACTTCATATTTGGATTCGACATTTAAAATGACACTTCTTTTAAAATTGTATTTTTTCCCAGCTATTGGAGGCCAGCATATGTCAGCTGCATCTGCTGGATATCTATCAGTTTTGTTTGATGTAGGTGGAATAGTTGGGGGAGTTCTGGCCGGTTTCATATCTGACCAGCTCAATGCTAGGGCAACCACTGCTGCCGTTTTCATGTACTTGGCGATTCCATCTCTTTTCCTCTTTCATGCATATGGTAGTACCTCAAAAGCGACAAACATTGGCTTGATGATGATCAGTGGCCTGTTTGTTAATGGACCCTATGCTCTCATAACAACTGCTGTTTCTGCTGATTTGGGCACTCACAAATCCCTTAAAGGAGATTCTCGCGCATTGGCCACGGTAACAGCAATTATAGATGGGACAGGATCTCTTGGTGCTGCATTAGGACCATTCATAACGGGCTTCATTTCAAGAAAAGGATGGGATTCAGTATTCATAATGCTTGCACTTTGTGCACTGGTTGCTGCTGTGTCGTTATCAAGTCATGTGAAAACAGAAATTCCTCAGATCATCCAGAAGTGGAGAAATCGCTCAACTAATACACGGAATGGAAATGCAGGTAATGACTATAGGCAGCAGTGTAGCATATGTCCCATTCTAAATACTATCATAAAAGCTTAGTGATTTAATATATTGTGCTCATGTTCTCCTTGCTCTTTGTCTAATAGATCCTGGTGTTCAGCCACTTCTAGTGGACGAAAGTTGACGGGGAGATCTTTCTTTCGGTGCTGCTCCTATTGTGAGACAGTTTTGTCGTGTTGTTGTAAGTGAGGTAATGTGGTGGTTCTGGAGAAAAGCCAAATCAGACCATGATAAGGAAACGGTTCCTGTCCCTAATGCTTATTGATGTGAGCAAACAAGGAGTGGGATATAATCTGTTTTCTCAAAATGATGGTACAGCCCATCGCGGTAGAAATTTTGGATACATCAATCTGTTGTATTAGAATATACTGTATATCTTTAGCGTATCAAATGTACTTCAGGGATTTAGATGAACCTAGGAAGATAGAACAATGACTTAACAGTCTGAAATACAGATGAAGGCTGTGTGCACAGTGACGGGCCTACATGTATTCAAGGGTATTCAACTGAATACCCAAAAAAATTGCCAAAAAACTTTTGTATATATAGTGTATATAAGTAGGTGTAGGGAAAAAAAGAAAATAAAGTCAAAACAAATATCATGTCAAGAATTCGGCCAAAAACCTGTATTCTACTACTGATTTTCCACCCCACTCAATGGCCCAAATAGGCCCAGCGGCCTATGGCCCAACATCTCCCCCGCCGGCAGCACACAGGCGCATCGCGACTCCCAAATTAGAGACATCGGCACATCACCTGTCCGTGCTCGCTCAGGTGCTCCTTTTCTATCCTGTTTTCTTCTCCAACCACAAACCCTAGCACCTACCGATGGCGGTGGCAGAGCAACGGACTCGGGCAGTGGCAAGGCACGTTGGCACAAGGCGACGACAACAAAATTCACACTAAATTTTTTTGTACATATACAGCACAAACTTGGGTTTGTTTGTACTTGATTTGGAATACCAAATTTGACAACAAATTTTACTATTGCTTATTGAATTGCTAAATTGATTTTACCAATTTACGTATGGAAATTTTAGTATTGCATGCCTACAAAATTCTAGATCCATCATTGGATTTTACATTGTAAAAAAATCGATTCGTCTTTACAATTTTGAATACCCAAGTTCAAAATCTTGGGCCCGCCACTGTGTGTGCACAATGTTAATGTCTCAATGATACTGTGTTTCTGCCCTTGATGGCAACTTTTAGCTGAACGGGGTCCAGAATCCCTGATGACCATTTTGCAATAGCGTGTCGGAATGACCAGCGTTCTGCTACTTTTATTATGTGGCCTAAGCTGACATGTAGTTTGCAGAACTACTAAGAAGTTGATTAAGGCCACGTTCGGTTGAAGGGGAATGACTCTCTAGAAATATTCCAGTTTGGTTTTGTTATCTAATTTGAATAAGCTTCAGTTAACCGGAATCGTTCCTGGCCTAGTTTCAGCTGAACCGAACAAGCGCTAAGGGAAATCGGGTGAAAAAAATCTCTGGAACTGAGTCCCCGTGCAGCACCGCTCACGGCTCGGATGCCGTCCATGCGTCATGACTCTCCTTCCACACAAAGTACGTCCGATATTTTCGAGCAACACACGCTCTTCGAACCAACTGATCAGGTAACTTTACGCTAACAAAATAGAGCTTCAAAATAGAGCTTTTGGCCAGTCTCAGTGGGGTAACTCAGGCTAACAAAATAGAGCCTTAGACCAGTCTACAGGGTTTTGCCAACTGATCAGGTGACTTTACGCTAACAAAATAGAGCCTTAGGCCAGTCTAGGGGGTTTTGCCTACTGATCAGGTAAGAGTTTGTCAAAATTTACTTGGCAAATATCGTGATTTGGTAACTTGCTAAAATATATGGCAAGTGAAAAAATAGACTTTCTCCAAGAGTTTGCCATTTAGACTTGGTAAAATAAGAAGAGGCCCGCTAAGCGAACGAAGAGCCCCGCTAAGAAACGAAGAGCCCCGCTTAAATATGCACGCGAAGCCGGATGCGCGAGCGATGCGCGCTCGCGCTCAGCGCGCAAATATGCGCGTGGAGGGGAAGAGATTTGTCAAGTTGCTAAAATTTACCAAGTTAGATGCCAAACTGTTGGAGCATAATTTTTTCTGTTTTGCCAAAAATAGATGGATACCAAGTTGATTTGGCAAACTCTAGGAGATGCTCAAAATAGAGCTTTTGGCCAGTCTTAGGCCGTGTTTGGATTCCTGCGGATTGTAGAATCCATATAGCAAAAGCTGAATAGTGAAAAGTTGGATTTTAAAAGCTACAACAAGTGGTTATTTGGATCTAAGATTGTAGAAGTTGAGATCCAACTAATCTGATCTCCGATTCAACTAACTAATGGCGTGTCACTATTGGGGGCTGAAATATTGGAGAGCTGCTGTGGACGAAACTGATTTTGCAGTAAGATTGGTTTAAGAGGGCCTCCAATAATAAGTTTTGAGTGTTAACTTTTAAGGGACCTCTTGGAGATGCTTTTACTGGACACCACAGCAACCAGTAGTGGTTCACAAGAGGACGAAGTGGCAGACAACTGTGGCAGAAGGGAGGAGCACATTACAATGCGTCCGTGTAAGGTGGCAATGGCAAATGAGGATAATGTCTAGACAACGACAAGGGCATTTTCGTCTTTTCTCTATGTAGAAGCCGCTAAAAGCGGGGTTCTGTCAACTTGTGGGATGGTAGAAGTTAAGGTGGTTTTTTTTGCGACGAATGAATAATTATATCATATGATAGCTAGGTACATCAACACGTTACAAGCACTCTGGATTATAAAAAAATACTCACGTTTTGAATAGCACAACTCAAAACATTACCTGTTAGATGCTTTGCAGTATGGATGACCGCACAGGTAGACACTCGGCAAATGGTCTGAGAACAAATGCCCAACGAACGACGGCCAACATTGGTGGAATTGAGGAACTTCTTCTTTCTGTCACCGAATAATGAGGAAGATTGATCTAAAAATTATTCTCTCTAGTCCTTCGTCGTGGCCAGATCTAACCAAAACTAAACGGAGAAGAAACCGGAGAAAATTATTTCATGGCGACGACATCATCTCCGTCTTGATGCCGTCGTCCGGAAATAAAAGTTTCCACGTCGTCATGTCGATGAAGATGATGACACCGAAGTTATTGTCCTCATCTTCAATGGAGCTACCATGGAGAAGATGATTCCACCATTCCCCTTCACCGTCACCGGAGAGGAGGAGATAAAACTCCAATACCAAGAAATTTGGTATGGAGAGACACTAACCCTAATGACTTGATCTACTATAGAAAACTTATTAAGAACAATAGATCTCCACTCCCTTCAGCCCCTGGCGAAATGCCAGAGGGGAAGGGAGGGGGACCAGCGGTGGTGGACGGCGGGAGGTGGCGGCGGCGGCGGCGCTAGGGCTAGAAGTTGAGGTGGTTGGATTATGAAAGTTGTACTAAAAGCTAGACTGTTTGAATCCCAAATGAGACTGTAGAAGCTGGATTATGCAATCTGATGGAATCCAAACAAGACCTTAATGGGGTAACTCCAGCTAACAAAATAGCCTTATGCTAATCTAGGCTGTTTAATGTCTCTGTTTTCAATATTGCCATGTTAAAAAAATCTGGTTTCATGACGGCCAGATTTTAGAAACAATATAAATAATTTTTATCCCATGAAACTTATTTTATTCTATTAAACTTTTGTCATATCTTTTTTGTTATTTAAACTATGTCATGTCAGCTTATTTAATGCCGATAAAACTCTCATGAAACTCCTATTGAGACTACCTTATCCTATTTTTTCAAATACACATAAAGTTTGGCACTGGTCCCATGTTAGAATTCTACCGGAGTAAATGGGAATCATCGAAGCAATGCCCATAATCTATCAGGTGTTGTCTCACCGTCTTTTAGAGTGTTGGGCGGTGTATCATGTTAAAGTTCATTAGGAACGCATGCAGGGATCCTTGGTCGGCCCTAATACTATATATTCAGGGTGAGAGTCCATACATGTTGTCTCATTGTCTTTTGGATCTTTGGACTGTGTATCATGTCAGAGTTCATTATGGACGCATTTAGGGGTCCTTGCCCGCCCTAATACTATATATTTGGTAGTTGTTATTTTAGAGGTCCTTGCTCCGGGGTGGGTTGGGGCGGCACGGCTAGGGCCGGCAATGGCTGCGTGAAGGGTGGCGGCGGCAGTTGGCGGCGTGTGGCATGGGCACAGGGGCAGGGGGCGACGGTGCTAGGAGGCAGAGAGCGAGGGAGATTTGGTTTAAAGAGCAAAGCTCTATTTCATTCTTGATTGGAATAGTTACAATACCCCTATATTTATAGTCCCGAGAGGACTTGCACACCAAGCAATCTAGCGAGGAATCCTTATAGGTTTGGATTCACCTTTCCAAAAACAAATTCTATCTTTCCCTAACAAATCTAGACACTCTCTTTTACCTAAATAAGTATCTATCTATTTTTCCTAAATATCTATATTTTCCTAAATCACCTAAATTTGGGATAATGGGAAGGTGTACTGAGGGGGTGCCACTCCCCCTTTGTCGCGCCTCCTCCTGGCGGCATGCGCGCCCCTGCGGCCTCGGCTGCCGTAAGGTTGTGGGCTCCTACCGGCCCGTTTGGCCCCCTCTGAGGGGTCCCTTAGGACCATGACAGTTATACATGTGTTAGGGTTTAAATTTTGCTTAGGTTAATCTGTCATCAAACATTTTTGTTGTTCATTGGTTTGTGGAACCCCAACTTATGAACTTAATTATAAGTTCCAATATTTCATATTGTGTTATTTCTTATTCTTGCTTGTATCCTTAGATTCATAAATAGGAATTATACTTTATGGCAAGGTCAATTAGGCAGTGCACGGTTTATATTAGAGAAGACATGGTGCTGGGATTGTGGAGTTCGAGTCTGTGCGCTTGCTTGGTTGTGTTTGGATGCAGGGGGCGTGTTGTCAGGCTAGGCCACGCGCATGCAAACGGGCTCCTCGAGCCAGGTGTAACATCCCGGGTTTTTGACCAACCAAAAATATGAACTTTTTAAAATTTTTCTTGTAAATGTGTGAAGCATGTAGATTCAAGGTCTAAACCGAGATTAACCAGCTAACAAATCGTTGCATTCATGTAGAATTATTTGTAGAAGGGTGCCGGAGTTCTTTAGTAGGACTAGGGTTTTGTGTCAGATTGCACAAAACCGTAGCAGGAGCTCCTCCCAAATCTCTAGGATCACATCTCAATTGCATCCGTGTTTCCCCCAAAAACTCCCTTGGATTTCCCGTCTCAAATCCCCTCTGCGAATCCATCTTGGTTCTCTTTTTGAACTTCTGTTAATTCCTTTTGAGATACATCTCATTTCCCATTTGAAATTCTCCAGAGTTCCTTTTGAAGAACCCCTCTCAATTCCTTTTTGAGATCTATCTCAAAACATCTAAACCAGAAATTGGAATATCCACTCCACCCCCTTCTCGATTTCGTCTCCATCCCTCTAAATACCTCTTGAGTTCCCCTTTTCTTTAAAAAATCTCTTACATTTCTTAAATCATAATGCGTATTAGGGGGAAATCTCTTTCCTTTTCCTCTCTCGGTTCTTATTTGGAGTCACCTCTCGAATCTCCTTTTCAATTCATCTCTAAATCCATTTGAATTTCTCCTCAAATGCCAACTCGCAAAAAGGAAAAATCCTTTTCTCTTTCATATTCAACCGGCCCAGCTCACCTCCCCTTCCATCCTACAGCACTGGCCCAATCGCGCGGCCCAGCTCGCCCCCATGCTCTCTCCCCCCTGGCCAATCAAAGCCGCAGGCCCATGTGGAAATGAGGCCCAGCAAGCACCCCACCTCCTAAGGATGAAAACGGTCGGAAACGGTCGAAAACGGACTTACGATATAGAAAAACGAAAACGGTCGGTTCGGGATATTTCTACATTTAGCAATTAAAGAGTACAAAAAATGGTTGAAAATGGTTGTGAAACCAATTGAAACTGACAATTTTTCATGTTAAAAAACGGTTCATAATATAGAAAACGAAAACGGTCAATTCGGAATATTTCTGTTCCGTTTTCATCCCTACCACCTCCAGCCCAGCGCCCCGCTCCCGCCTGGCCCGCTCTGCGGCCCAGCCTAAGCCGCCACCGCGTGGCCCTGCCCCAACCCTAGAACGTGGACACCCGCTCCCCAGGTGCCACCGCTGCTTGCTCGAAGCGAAGCCGCGCCCCCACGCCGCTTTTTGGGCGTTCATGCCCAGCTCCACCCGGGGATGCCTACCGCGTGCCCCGACTTGGTACGGACATCGAGGATCCCCGTCCATCACACAAACCCTAGCTGGCCACGCCCTATAAAAGCCACAGCCGTCGTGCCCTCCTCTGTTTCACCATCCACCGCCGCCATGACTTCTCCTCCCTCGATGCTCCTCCTCTGCACCGCGCGGGCGGCACGGTCGGTCGCACCAGGGTCAGCCGTCCTCGATCACGCCACCGCTCCACCACAGCAACCCCTTTGCCCTTGCGCCTCTGCTCCACCCGCGCAGCAGATGGCCGAGCACCACCTCGCCGCTCCGACTGTGCCACCACAGAGCCGTAGCCGCGCCTCCGCCTCACCAAGCTGCAACCGCGGCAGCACGCCGAGCATCGTGCCTCGACGTTCCCCTCCCCCGCTCCACCGCGTGGGCACACCCGACGTCCCGTAGCTGTGTCACCACGACGCCGCAGCCACGCCACCGCGAGGCACCACCATATCGTGCTCCTCTGTTTCATCCACGCTGAGCCGCTTCGCCTGGCCGTGCAACCGTCTCTGCAGCGACAAACCGAAGCTGTGCCGCCTCCTCTGCGACATGTCCGTGGGCTCGCCGCGTCACGCCGAGGGAGCGAACACCACCCCGACGGCCAAGCCTTCGTCATCCTTCGTCGTAGCCGCGCGCGTTGGCCCTCTGCTCCAAGACCGTATTGAGATGCTCCACCGCCACCGCAAGCCGGCCTCTATGCTGCACCAGGCCGAGCTGAGACCTTGACGCCATTGGCCGCGGCCACCGCACCCTACGACACCACATAGATCGTTTCAGTTGGTACGACGTCCATAGCGCCACCCCTGCAGCGCCCAACTATTGTCCGTGGTGAGCCCTAGCACCCAAAGCCCCTAACCTTTCTCTTCATGTTGTGTTGACACCTGAGCCCGGCCTTCGTGCTGCTGTTTCCCACTATCACAGAGAGGAAGCAACCTCGTAATGCCACCATGCCGGAGGATGACAACACCACCTAGTCGTGTCCATCCTTGTGTCCCGCCTTCGTGTCGTGAATCTTTTCCTTGCAGGGAGGCTACGCCTCATTTCTCTTGGTATGGTTGTCCCGTTCTGCAACACTGGTGCTCCGTCGTCTCTCGGCCGCCTGCTGCCATGTTCCGGGACAAGCCGTAGCAGCCCTCCACCTCCTCGCTTTCATCAAGGTCGACCCCTCGAACCTAGTCGACGTCATACGCGATGTCGGCAAGACCCTTGCCTTTCTTTTCCATGTTCTCTTCATACTTGTTGACATTGATCATCAATATCATTTATCTACATTGTTACTTGATCTATCAATATCCATTATTTATACATGATCAAGATCTTTATCTATTTTATGCATGTGTCGTGCCTTTGCCGCCGGTCTACTTATCTTTATCTATCTCTTGTGACGCTGTGGGTATGTGCTACTCCTCCGTTGTGGTCATGTCTTCGTTCTTGTGTTATGTTGTCAGTTCTTGTGCTTGAGTTGGTTGTTGACTGTGGACCGTGCCTTTGAGCCAGTCAAGAGAGCCAGTGCTTGTCCGTTGCGATCGTGAGTTCGCCTCACCATGACCGTAACACCAAGCATGTCCTTTCTCTCTTGCTTTAGTTGTCTTCATCGGATTACGAACTTGAGCTCCTATCTATGTCCCTAGGATGCGGTCACTGTGGACTTGATGTCGATATCGACGCGGTTCTTACCCACATGTTTTGAGCCCTCTGTGACCAACTCTATTGGGATAGGAATTAGGGGATAACCTTTGTATATCGACGGATGCCAACTCGTGTAGGTACATCTTGTGGCCGTGAGTTCACCTCGCCATGACCATTGGGCTATACCTCTCTTTCTCTCGTTCTTGTCCTAACCACCTCATATGCTTGTACCACTTTTACCACGGCGTTCCTTCGGGTCTAGTGATGACAACCACATCACTATGAGCCGCAGGAATAGCCTTGTGTCATTTAGTTGCATGGTTGTGGTGCCCTATGAGTTGGTTTGGATTGTGGATCGTGCCTCCTTTCGTCCAACCTTCGTCCGTTCCATGATGAGTTGGTCGAAGGAGTGTGGGTTCCATTCTTTCTTCTTCCTCTCTTGTTCTCAATCCCCGTCGATCCAGTAAGATGTGGATTGAGCCCTTAGCTTGTTTGGTGTTTGTTGCTCATTTGATTCCACTCCCCTGATTTCCGTCGTTACTATGGCGAGTGGATCAAAGGAAGGTGAATCCTGTGCCCTTTCTGTCTTTTGGTTTTGTTGTGCCTAAGCCCTTGTATGTTTGTACCTTGTAGACCGTAGCATCTCTTTGGTTCTTGCAGTGACAACCGCATCGCTGAGAACTTTAGGGATGTCTTAGTGCATTTAGTGCACCTAGGTCATGGTACCCTACAAGTAACTTGGACACTTGTGTTCTTTGTGTGTTGCTCCCTTCCAATGCCTCGTCTCTTGCCATGACACGTGTATTGGAAGAAGTTGACCACCTCTCTTCTCTTCTCCCCATTTCACCCTCTCTTGGTTTCCATCAATTTTAGTGGTGTCGGGATTGAGAGAGAATGGAACTTGTCCTGCTTGTAGTCTATTCGATTCTCGTCAGTCTCCATGACGCTCAGATCAAAAGTCATGAGCCGTGGTGTTTGCTTAGGATGAACTAGAGTCTATGCCATTTTATTTAAGCCGTACAGGTCGACACAGTCGACCCGGGAAGTGTTGGCTAGGCTAAGGCTTAAGCTTGTGCTTAGCAAATCACTACTCCTGTTCTTTGGCCCAGGGATCAGACCTCCACCGAGAGGGCTAAGTTGCTTTTCCTTTTGTGTTCTTTTAGTGTAGTTGTACTTTTTGTGCCGTGTTGCCTCTCTTTTCGCAGTCTTTCTAGGTCTAGTGGTCTGATTGCTCTTTCGCTTGTCACTGTATCGAGATAATTGTGTCAAGGATAGTGATGATCGGATCGAGACCGTTGGAGGAAGGGCATGCGGATGGAGGAAGGACCATCGAGGAGTATGACTACAAATGCACTGAGGATCTCGGATACAACTTTTAACAGGAGTTCCACGTCCCACCCAACCTCATAGAACCTATTAAACATGCTACATGTAGATGCTAGTGCTTTACTTTCTTGCAAATGAACTGTGATAGGTTGCATGGTAGACTGCTTGTAAGCCATTACCTTGTCGCAACCTATTCCCTTGCACAACCACTGTTAGATTAGACGCTCGCTTACTACTTATTGCTTTACTTTCACTACACATTATATCTATGATGTGATGCTTGGTGAAGGGATAACGTGAGTGGATAAGGCACGTGGTGCCGATAACTTGGTAAAAATGGATACTAAACTTGGGGAGATCTTGGCGTGTGTCTTGGGTGTGTGGTGAGGGTTGAGTCGATCGGACAGGATCCTACGACGAGTCTTTGGGGCAAGTCATGCCGGAGGGGTGCCACCTGGGCATCCCTCGTGAGAGGTACCTGTGGCAGGTGCATGTGTGAGCAGATGGGGTGTTGGTTATCCCCGGTGGAGGTGCCGTCGAGGCACGGGGTGTTGGTTATCCGCTTGAGAAGATATCCTGTCTGGTCCCCCTAAGAACTAGTATGTCTTGAGAACCGGAATTATAGAACCCTTCGTGCACACCACTCGCTCCCAATGGGCGCGAGATGATTACCCGACTGACTAGAGCGGTGCCACTACTACTAGGTTGGAAGGTGATAGTGTAGGGAGGTACAGGCATGGGGGCCCACACCCTCCTAGGACAGCGTAGTGACCTTAGGCGCCCGGTACTACGTCTGACAGTCTTAGCGTTTCGGTGGACTCCGGGGTGGCCCAGGGCTGAGTGGTAGGGTGGTACCGTACCGGTCGGGAGGCAGTCGGCATCAGCCTAGGCGGGGCACCGCCGATGATGGTGATCTTGTGGATTTCCAGGTGTACAGGCTCTGCAGAGTTGATCGATCTATACATATAGCCGCGTCCGCGGATATGGATATTCCTATGACCTACGCTTCACTTGATTAGAGAGAGAGGAGTCCTTTCTACCTTTTTCCTGGTTTTGGTGTTGGATCCGGCTTTGGCCGTTGAGGCAAGGTACGAGCGGGAGTCGTCCTTGCCGCCTAGAGAGTGTGAGAGTGTGGTGAGATGTGTGTGATGGGATGAGAGAACGTGTGGTTGAGATGGATTAAAACTTGATGAACTATTATTATAAAATATTGATGAACTTGCATAGGAAACCTACAGCCATATATAGGCCTTTTCATCTACCCTTGCTTTTCACTTACCACAAAGCATACGCAAAAGCATAGGGTGGGAGACAATGACCAGTATAAATCGTACTGATAGATTTTAGATAGGTTTGGACGAAATCTACGACGACCACGAGGACTTGGATTAGGAATAGATGGTCTCGTGTCTACGCTCAAGTGTGGTTGAGAAGATGGAGTCTACGCCCGCTGACATTCTACGCCAACTCTGATGACTGTCGTGAAGGAGGAGCCTTCACCCGCCGATGCGCTACAACGACTCTGATGAAGATGTGTGTGTTTCCGCTAGATTAATCGATGTAATAGGTGGGTTAACCAGTGTTGTAAAGCCTTGTAACTTGTAAATCTATAATGTATGACTATGATATCAGCCGATAATTGATAATGTGATAGATTGTTCTCATGATCTACTACATTATAAATCGTATCTGTGGATTTTCCCTTCGAGAAAAATCGAGATCGTTTCACCATGCCCAAGAGAAACATAGGAATCAGCCGTATCCAGCAAGCTAGGCACACACCTTGCAGGTATTAGTACAATTAATGCTGTCATTAGCACATAATTAGTTAATATTAAGTAATTTTAATGTAGGTTGAGGCTTTTTAAGATAAATTAAATGTTATTATAACACAATACCATAAAACAATCAATATTTTAGTATTTATTTTGACACATTTGCATTACATATACTCATGCGGACAATCGAACCACATCTTTTCTCAGTCATGCTCCGTACATACAAGGAACCAAACAAAATAGTTTGCATGCGCCTAGCTTAGCTACGGTGAGCAAGATACGAACAAGACTATATGCATGTAGGCAACCAAACAGCCCAGACAAGCTCATGGATACGGATCAGGCTAAATGCATGCAGTGATGCAGGCAACCCCAAACAGGCCATATATGATCCAGATCGTGTATCAAATTTCTGTCAAATCAATGGTTATATTCACCTTACGGAAAATAGGGCACCCTATCCCGTCACCTCAATAAGTCAAGCCAGCAGTTTGATTGATCTCTATTTGAACACAGCGGCATTTTTGGAATGGGAGTGTACAGATTCTGGTACGTTAACATCATCGCCTAATGACAAACCTGTGAATAAGTAAAATGTGGTTTTTCGGGTATAAAATATCGTTGTGGTTAAAATACGACTTGTACACTTTCTTCCAAATTAAAGAAACACTGAACGGAAGGCACATGGTTCCAGAACCAACTCCATAACTGCAATGCAGCGTGATGGATTGGACGAACTTGGTGTTAATCAGATACATACGCTCTGAAGCGCCGCTAGGTTGAGAGACAATACAAGCATAATGGATATTAAGTGTCCATTGGACCTTGCAGTTCGTTCCAGCCCACCATTTCAGTTAGCAAATAACTTTACAGAAGTATCATACACAGTACGATTCTACAGGTTGGTCGTTCTTATCCTGAAGTTCGTTACCACCTGTCAGAGGCCTATGACTATGAGAAAGGACTTCAAAATCACAACTGCTCAAGCAGCCAACTAGTAGCCCATTAGCAATACTGGAGGCAACAAGCAACACAGAAGACGTACATGGACCAACGCAACACTGAAATTAGCGATCCAACAAGAGGCAAGTGGGCAACAAGCAGAACTGCAGAAGCCATGGCTGCCATCTCTTCCTCCTCTGTCCCCAACAAGAAGCCCCAGCTTGCAGGCAAATTCAGGGGAAGCATAGTTTTGTGAATGGTGTTGGCTACCGGCCTACCGCGACATGTAGCTTGCAGGCAAATTCTGGGGACGTGCGCCTTCATTGCGCCTGCAGACCATGTCTAATCGGCCCTAACTCTTCTCTTGGTTTCTCCATTTTATTATTTAAAAAAACGGGACGCTTCTCTTTCATATTCGCCCGCTCAACCAATTCCACCGAGACGAACCCGCCTCGCACCACGCTCCCCTATGCCTTACACCTCGCGGCGGACCCGCCTCGTGTCGCGCACCCCTCCTGTGCCTCACGCCACGTGCCATCCGCGCTTCACGCTGCACTCCCCCGCGCCCGCGTCAACGAGCCTTCATTGGGCGGCACCAAATAGATGAGCACATGTTGTAATAGTATGTTTCATGTGTTTCAGATGTATGTTGAATATGTTCCATCTGGATGTCGTAAAAGTAGATCTGGTGTTGCATATGTTGCAATGGCTATACACGTATGTTGCAAGTGTATGTTTCAAATGTTTCAGCTGTTTCAAATGGATGTTGTAAGTAGTTTCATCTGGATGTTGCATATGTTGCAGTGGCAATACACGTTTGTTGCAAGTGTCTTCCAAATATTTTAGTTGTTCCATCTGGATGTTGCATGTGTCCATCTAGATATTGCATATATTGCAGTGGCTATACACATGTTGCAAGTGTATATTCCAAATGTTTCACCTGTTTCAGACGTATGTTGCAAATATTTTATATGGATGTTGCATATGTTGTAGTGGTTATACACATATGTTGCAGATGTATGTTTCAATTGTTTCACCCTGTTTCAGTATGTTGCAGCAGTTGCTACTCCCCACGCGCTCTGACTCTCGGACTTGCACGCGTTGCACGCACCCATCCAGCGTTGTCTATCTCTGTCATACGGACCAGCTCTAAAGTCGGACGTGCACGCAACAGACGTTCAGTGCCCAAACGGCTGAGCACTTCCTGGTCAAGTGTATGCGTGCATGCAGAGCGCCAGAGCGGTCCATCCCCCAACCGACGCAGAACCAAACGCCCCTGCACTACTAGGCTTGGTCCCCCACGGTGGAGCATGCAGCCGGTATGCCTCCCTCTCTCTAGTATTGGGGCACACGCGTTGTGCTCTCTCTCGTATTAGGGTACACGTGTTGTGCTCCCTCACTTTCTCGCATGCAACTGGGCGGGCCCACACACATACTATCCCGGGCAGGTGCAGCAGGAGGAGGAGACGCGGGGCGCAACAGCAGCAGAAGGAGGCGCGGCAGTGGCGGAGCCAGAAGTTTTTCGGAGCCCGGAGCAATCCTTATTGCGCAAAAATATTTACCTAGCAAATTATAACATTTTTCTTTGATATATAAGAATTTTTCTTTTGAAGTTTGCTGAGAAGCCTAGCCGGCCGCCCAGGGTGGCCAGGCGGTGGCTCCGCCACTGAAGCGCGGGGAGTAGCAGCACGTGCGAGCGTTGAGACATGCGTGTTCGTCCGGATGTCCGGATGGTAGCATGGCCCAGCATGCAGTGAAGCTGGCGCTCGGAAGGGCAGCCCGTGGACCTAAGGGCAACTCGGTCCTTTGTTTGGGCCGGGGCTGTTCTGGCCTTCTGGGCTCCGAGCTATCGACCGGAGACCAACCTCATCTCACGTGTATTTGCAATTTTTTTCTATCCTTGGAGTAATATTTACAGATACCTTCCGTCCTTTTTCTAAAAAAACTTCTGTCCGAAATATTAAAAAAATTACTTTGTATGATATTTTTCGTGACCAAAATATGTTTATAAATTATGGAAAAAAAATATATTAGGGACTATCCCCATCATGCACCCATAGTCACCTAACGTGCATTCATGCCATGTGTCCAGGCATAATCATCAAACTATGGACTGCTGTATAAATTAAATTTACAGTGGGTGTCCACGACCACGAGTACAGGGCGAGGATAAATCTCTACCCTTTTTTTTTTTTTGCGGATTTTGGGGACGTGGAGTCGTGTTCACCGGGACACCGACCATTTTACCAAAACCCTCAGCCAAGCGCTAGGTAGGAGGTATCTCCTCCTCTCCTCCCCTCATCAATGCTTCGGGCCATGTTTAGATCCCAAATTTTCCTCCAAATTTTACTGTACAAAAAGAAGATTTTTATCACATCAAAATGCCGGCATATGTATGGAGTACTAAATGTAGATAAAATCAAAAACTCATTGCACAGTTTTGTTGTACTTTGCGAGACGAACGTTTTGAACCTAATTAGTCAATGTTTGGACAATTTTTACCAAATACAAACGAATGCTACGCTATGCTACAGTGCTCTACATTGATTCGCCCGCCACCAAATCGGCCGAACTAAACCTCGATCACGGAAAGTTTTCTCGGGGCCGGCAGCCCCCGCCGCGTCCACCCGACATCGCTGTCCCAGCTGCAGATCGAGGTCAGCCAGCGAAATCTTGCCACGCCGTGCAAGAACAGAGAGACCGGCGGCTTTGATTCAGCCGATCGTCAGTCAGTAGGCGAGAAGTAACTCTCCACTCCAATTTACCGGCCGCCAAATTCCAACACTACGGAAAAAGAGCAGGCGGCCGGGGAAAAAAAGCTCTCCTCTTTCCCTTTTATCTTTGCAGTACAGCAACGCATACGTCTCACCGCACCGCACCGCACCGCCTGCCGCCGCGCACGTAGTAACCTAACCAACAACCCACGAGCCGGCGAAATCAACCTGCGCAGCGGCCAGCCAACGCCGCCCTGTCCTTCCTCTGCTCAAGCCTCGCTCCATGGTGAAACACAACGCCTCACAGGCTCACACGTATATATATACAGCTGAGCTATAATCACTGGCTCATCTGCACTGCAGTACCTGCTCACCCAGCTGTGGTGAATAATGGTCACTCACGCTCACGCAGTAGCGGTGGTTGGGAGATGGAAGACGAAGGGGGGGACGGATGGGGATCGAAAAGGTGACGGACGGATGGATGGTCGCTTTGCTTCCCTTGCAATGTACCCCACCCACCCAACCTTGTCATCACTCTCGCCACGTTACTGTCACTGCGATCAAATACAACTACTATTTTTTTATCGACCTTTTTTTTTATTGATGATCGATCGGCTCGTGCCGTGCCTCGTGGTGGTGCAGCTAGCTAGCCAGGCCAGGCCAGACCACTCATAATAATTGTACTGCCCGGACTCGAGACCGTGCGAGCAGCAGCTAAACAACACTCACGATATTGAGGAGGGAGGTCCAGGCTGTGGTTGGTGCAGTAGGCCTCGTGGTCATGGGCCAGGATACATATGATCCAGTTGGTTTGCGAGTCACTGTCACCTGCATATATAATTTCAGTGATCGAGCAGCAGTGGCCAGTGATGGAGTGATCCAAGGGATCGATGGCAGCTGCTGCATGCACCTGGTTGGTAGCTAGGGCGATCATCAGATCTTTGTGAAAACTATGTGCGTCTGGCGGTGTGGGCGTGCCATTGGGCATTGCCATCTGCAGACAGGAAAGGGAAAGCCTCGTCGCTACCTCTGCTCTGCATCTGTGGTGTGGTTCAGCTTCAGCACAGCGAGATGTGGGCGACTGATCTGCATCAGTACAATGCTACTACGTACTACCACCCACGCGTAGTGTGGCGGACGTCTGCTCGATCTCAAAGCTACCTACCTAACCTACCGCATTGTCTGCAGCCATACTTGGCTTCCTGTGCGAACTGAACCTGGTGCCTGCAGAGAACTGGACAGGTAGCTTATTAGCCAAGAGCTGTTTACCCATTGAATACATAATCTGAACGGGTCTTATCTAACAATGGGATTGCACGTACGGACGCTGGATCGATCACAATGCATGCACAAGTGCTTGTGCTTCACTCAGTTCACAGATCTGAGCTGGCGGCAAGTGCCTGGACTTGCTTCAGAGTTGCACAAGATCGCTGTCAGCTAGCCTTGACCAGTACGTCCATCAGAGACGACTGCGTTTAATTTGGACGCACCAACGGATGCTTACTTAGGCCCGTTTGGTTTGGATGTTAAAGTTTAACAAACACTATAGCACTTTCGTCTTATTTGACAAAAAGTTTCCAATCTTGACTAATTATGCTTAATAGATTCGTCTCGTAAATTACTCTTAATCTGTGCCGATATACATGCAATTAGTCATATTTAATACTCCATACATTTGAGGAAACATTGATGTGATGAGAGTTAAATTTTAACTCCTCCAAACCAAACGGGACCTTACACATGTTTCCATTTCCTCTCTGTTTCCGACCCCGTCGGTGTCCAAGCGATTCGTTGGCGCTTCAAATCACCGCGCTGTTCTCTCGCCAACCGGAGATGCTGCTAGTCGTCTATTGCCACACCACACGTACGGCGGCAGCCGGCAATGCAGGCAGCCTCGCTAGCTCCTGGGTCACGCAACGCATGCAAGGCCACCGGCCGGCCGGTGCAGTGCTATGCAACTGGCATCTAGCTAAGCCTTGATGATGCTGCGCGCTGCGCACCAGTGGTCGAGGGATCGATGGATGATGGATGGATGGAGATTGGAGATGACGCGCCCTGATAATGAAAAGACATGATTATTTTGTGGTATGATAATGGGTGTGGTTGCCATGCATGCAAACCCTACCTAAAATTTGCTAAAATATAATCCTTAAACGTTCTACTATATTATACATAATGATGGTCTGGAAAAGCCGGTTGTTTTGCCTTTACCTTTAGTTAGTAGTAGACCCCCTTTTGCTTCTTTAATCATTGATCTGAGGCGGCAGGAGTGACATGCTCTTTTATTATTGTAATGCTGCCGTTGCCTTAACCCTTGACAGCCTAGAAATGATGGTACATAAGTTCATGGAAAGAGCTTGGCTCCTTAATGCAGTTGATTTGTTCTTAGTGAGCAAATAATTGTTAAGATTTAGACAGGAAGGAGTGAATGAGTTATGCATGATCCTTTAATAAACCCTAAATAAGATGATGTCATAGTGTTTCATAATTATATTATGATGTTACAAAACTCCACAACATATTGGGGAAAGCACAGAATAAGAAATAGACAAGCGATAATTAACATCCCATTTCATATTATTTGTTTCTAATTGGACTTGAGCAATTTTTCCCTCTCCTAGACTTTAATCTTTTTGGCCCTTCGATCAAGTTCCAACGGGCACATGTCTTTTTGTTTCAGTTCGTCCTCCTGAATAGCACATCACCGGCCACTGAGCATCCTCTCCACGTGGCGCTTTGGCCTTGCCTTCCTTCTCCATCTCCACTGCCTCCCTCTGCCAGATCCATCACTACCTCCGGCGCGGGCTCTCCACCTATTACATTTTAGCCTCACCTTCTCCTCCATCTCTGATGACTCCCTATTGACCCCAACCTCACCTGCGACCTACTGTGCTGAGATAAACCTCCCTATGACTAGCATTTCCTAAGAAAATCCCAGCACTCAACCTCAGAAATCCTAACTACAAGTAACTTTATCAAAGTTGAGGAAGACAGTCATAGAAGGGGGGAGACAGAAGAGAATTTCAAGTATGATGGCGCAAAATTTTTCCTATGTGACAAAGCCTTTCCTTAGCTAATGTTCACAAGAAATTTTTTGGCGAATGTTCTCCAAACTTGACGCACTAGAAATTAGGTGTTTCCTTTTGGCTCAGCTGCTACCTTTCCCTTCTCGTGCACTATTGAAGCAAAGGACACGCAGACAAATTAATTGTTCAACCTCCATGGCACAACCGTCACCCTCAGGTGCAAAAAGTGAGGACAAGAAAAGGCTACGGATCAGCTGCCGAGCCGGGGCAGCTGGCATTTGCACCAACCGATGCAAAGGCAAAGATCGGGCCATCAGCATTCAGCGCACACACATGCATTCGTTTACGTAGACAGCTACAAAGTCGTAATCACGTACTGCATGTACCATTCACTCTCAGATACTACATAGGCGTACGCAGATACGTCGATGAGTACAAAGATTATGTTATTAATGCAAGTACTTAGCAAAATACTCGACCTCCACCTTGATTACGAGCTTAGCAAGCTGCACCACAATTAGTGGGAGTGTGGACAGTGAGCTGGCCGGAGGTTAAGCTCGCTGATCGCGGCCACGCAGCCCACGCTATATAACCATCGGTCTCCCGCTCGCTTCGTCCCACTGCTCGAGCTCGAGATCAGCTCAAGGAACCCACAGAAAATGGCGCCTCTACTCCGCCCTCTCGTGCTCGCGCTCCTGATCGCCTCCTGCGCAGCGCAGCAGTCACCGCCGACGCCGAACGCGCCACCGTCCAACTCCCCGCCGCAGGCGCCTCCAGCGGGCAACCCGCCGCCGGCTCCCCAGGCGCCTCCGGCAGGCAACCCGCCTCCCGCGCCCACCGCCACTCCTCCCCCGGCTCCGACGACCACGCCGCCCCCGGCACCACCGACCACGCCTCCTCCGGCTCCCACAACCCCGCCCCCGGCCCCGCCGACCACTCCTCCTCCAGCGCCCACCACGCCGCCTCCGTCACCGCCGGCGAGCCCGCCACCCGCTCCCACCACTCCGCCGCCGTCTCCCCCGGCGAGCCCGCCACCCGCTCCCGCCACCCCGCCGCCGTCTCCGCCCCTGGCGCCGCCTCCCGCCACGCCTCCTCCGCCCGCCACCCCGCCGCCACCGGCAGCCGCGCCCACGCCGGCCCCGAGCGTCGCCCCGACGCTCCCGCCGGCCGCGTCCCCGAAGAGCCCCAAGGCGCCGACCCCCGCCGCCGCGACGTCCCCGGCGCCCTCGCTCTCGCCCACGGGCACGCCGACGAGTGAGGACTCGGGTGCGAGCGCGCGCGCGGCCGGCTTCGCCACGGTGGTGGCGTTGGCGGGCGCGGGCCTCGCCGTCCTGCTTTGAGTAGCAGTAGACTCCGACTCCGACTCCTCCTCCCGTCGACCCGATGTCGTCATCCCTCCCCGTGCCTCGACGTTGCTGCGCTCCATTTCCATTTCATCTCTCTGTTTCTTTCTTTCGTGTTGTTATTTAATTTTACCGGCCCTATGATCGATTCTTGATGTACGATGATGCATTGGTTGCTTTGGATCCGCAGGCGGGTGATGGTTAGTGTTCTGCCCGCGGATGTCGATCGCCCTGTACTTTTACCGCACTACATTTTGGTTCTATAGAGAGAGGATTTGTGTATATTCTGGTGGTGCATTATTTCTATGGCCATCGAATAAATTCTCTGTGCAGCTTATTTACCGTGTATACAGATTTACAGAGTTACTAGACCTTGACGACCTTACTAGTACCGGTGCTGAAAATTTCGTTGTCCTAGCTTTGTACCGTGTTGGACTAGATCGATCGGTCCCATGCCAGCCGTTCAATGTGTTGGTTCAGAATTCAGCTGAGTAGCGTGTAATGTATGAAATTTGGCATTGCAGGGTAATACGATTTGTATGAAATAGCTACGAGCAGGTCTATGTGAGAGTGTCCGCGACTCCGCGTGACCACGTCCAAACTTCGTGCTGTGCTGGTTCGGATTCAGAGTTGGTGCAGTTACCATTACCACGGCTCTCGTTTACAGGTAGGAGGAAGTAGATAGGAACACGTCCATGTGCAGCTGTAAAAAGCACGGACGCTTTTAGATCACGAAAAATTTTCCCCACGTCTTGCTTGTATCTAGACTAGGGCCTCATTTAGATGCCAAAGTTTGGGGGTAAACTTTGCATAGTAAATGTCGCGTCGTACTGGAGCAATTTTGTTTTTATTTAGTAATAATTGTCCGAACATTGATTAATTAGGCTTAAAATGTTCGTCTCGCAAAGTATAACAAAACTGTGTAATTAGATTTTTATTTCATCTATATTTAGTACTTCATATATGTGCCAGCATTTTGATGTGACGGGGAATAGGAATTCTGCACCGTGAATTTGGTGGCCAAACTTTGATAAACATGGCCTAGATGCGGAAAGCGGGAAATGATGTGGGCTGTACTATTTGAAAATATAACGCTGACAGAAACTAATGCGTCCTTGATGCAATCATTATTATGTGGGACTTCTGAAAAGGGGGAAAAAAGTACACTATTTAGTTGGGCCTTATCTGTTTTGATGAACAAACAGCCCAGCCGCTGGGCCCAACATGAATTAGTCTGGTGTCATGAAAAGATGTCAGGAAAAAAAAGTGGAACAGTACCAGAAGTCATTTTAGGTGGAAGAAAAAAAAAATACTACTTCTAGCTTTTCCCCGAGAAACTTTGTCCTACCAGATTGTAAAAATTATCAGTTAATTGTTTTTACACAGTGAGCTTGGAGCAAAAACCCACTGTCCTCCGGTTGAAGCTTTGCCCCGGCCCACGTCCTTTCGTCAACGCAATTTCGCATTATTTACCCGCGCTCAGCAATTAGAGCCCTCGCTGAATCTGTAAATTGAGTTATCTATCTGCCTAGGTAAATCCGTGCACTGCGAAGTCCAGTGTATAACAAAAACAGTTAAATCTGGACATCCACGTGAAATGATTAGAAATCTTCTCACCAACCATTGGTTTGGTTTCGTACTAGCGATCACCGAGCAATTGCCACGACACGAATATACTAGTGCTACACTCAAAGTTGATGATGCAGGCCACGCCTCTGCAAAAAGCGGTGGGATCGAGAGGACACAAGCGGACAAACACAGCCGTGCCAACGTGACATGCCGGCGGTTGGTGGGAGGGTGGCGGACTGGCGGGATCAGAGGAGCTCGCGCCATCACCGTGAACGAATTGAAGGTGATGATCGCCCCGCCCGCCGCCAGCCGATGGACCCCGGGGACGCGCGTACCGGCGCATGCAGATCGCTGTCCCTGTCGCCCCTGCGCCACGTCGCTCAAGTACGTACGGCGCCAGCCCCGCCGTCGGCCGGGCCGCCACACTCTCCTCTCGCTTCGGAGGCACGCCATGCGTGGGATGGGATCATGTCACTGGATCATTGGATGAGTGCGCGGTACGCAAGGAATCCGTTGGACTGTGCCGGGCTGCCGGCGACGGCAAGGCTCATGGCTCATTGGGTCGCACGCGCAGATTCAGCATTTCGCATTTTTGCACCACGGATTCCTTCACCCAGGCGTTTCCTGCACCCAGGGGCCGGGGCTGCCTCTCCATCGGCCAAAAGTAGAGTCTGCCCTTGTTTAGGTCCTAATTTCTACCCTAAATTTTACTATGCAAAAAGAAAATTCTCGTTACATCAAAATGGCGGCACATGCATGGAGTACTAAATGTAGATGAAATTTAAAACTAATTGCACAGTTTTGTTGTACTTTGCGAGACGAACATTTTGAGCCTAATTAGTTAAAGTTTAGACAATTTTTACCAAATACAAACGATGCGCACTGTAGTATTTCGGGAGCCCGGATTCGGAAACTAAACACGAGCTCTGCTTCTTAGTTGTCCGAGCTAAGGGCAGGTTAGGTTTTTTTTCTAGAGTATACATGCCGCACAACAACTTAGGCTGGGTAAGGTGTGCTTGCGAGAGGAGCATGGCGTCGGGTTTTCGGTTACCGTTCGAGTGGTGAGTGCCTGAATGAATGGCGCTACGCGTGCGGAAATGCGTCCTGGTTCATTGGGGGCGTAACATGTCGTTTTCGCTGATGATGAAGGCGCTTTCAGCCTGATTTCTCGCTTCGGCCTTGCATGCACATAAATGGGGAGCAAGGTGTGGTTGGACGGGCCATCGCGCCATGATGCGGTCGTGGAGCCGTCAGAAACGCTGAGCACGACTGAGGTGCTAGGATTAATGCTCTGGAGTCTGGACCATGAGTCCATGAGTTCAGGTCGTTAGGGTCATATATGGGGGTTAAAGATAAAGATTTATGGTGCAAAACTCAAGCCTACTCCTATCCGTGTTCAGGATAGGGCGGTAGGTGTGGAAATAATATTTTTAAGGTAGAAATGGATACCCTGATTTCGTATCTGCTAAAACTTTGAAATATAGATACTCAAATAGATGTGTCTTTTTCTTTCAAAGAAGAGAAAGCTTTATTATTACTCAGAAGAAATGTTACAATCGTAAGGTGTCCACCACACTAGAGAACTAAAGTGCCGAACCTAATAAACGAGTTATTCTCTTCGCTAGTGTGTAAATTCATGGGTTGCGTTGTTATACTATCTTTCGTGTAGATAACCCTCGAGTCGAGTACACAGTTTTTAAGATGTTACCTAGTCATCCACGTCCAAATGCTAAAAAAAACCTAGGCATCCTCGTCACCACGAGCCCACGACCAACAATCAACAGAATGAGAGAGCAGAGGAGGAAGAGAGAGGAAGAACGAACTGTAGGACCAAGCAAGGATAAGCACCCATCTGTGCTCCCATCCCCATCGGCTCTAACTCCTGTGACCATCGCATCTTTCTTCACTAGCCACCTTCTATGACATTGGAGATCTAAGAGAGGGACTTTTGAAAGGGCAGCAATAGGGGATCTCGCATAGACGATCTGGAAGGGGGCAATACCGGAAATGAGGATGGGGAAGGGAGGATGTAAGGAGGAATGGTTGCAACATCAGCAGTGGATGATCAGGAGGGAGCCAAGAGGCATCGGGAGAGGAGCGGTGGCGACGCTTGATGCTTCACGATGGTTGGGGAGGACCACAATTAGGTCATGCAACATGTCAAGATGGCTATATGGGTTGGACTGCCAGGGTGGGTCTTTTTTTTGTCCCTCCTGTCCTTATTATTTTTTTCATTTTCCTTTTTTTCCCTCCTCCATGCTACCACTTTGAAGTTTATCATAAATCATATGGTGTCGTCTTAACTCGCTTTATGATTGCCTAGATGTTGCCTAGGCGATTCGATCGAGTGAGTGGCTTGCCACGTCTCACCTTGTTGCCTTAAAAACCATGCTCGAGTAGACACCTTCCTACATTGACAATTTCGTCTACTAAAAATCTTAAGGCCGACCTCAAACCCTCCCGTGCAAAAAAAAACCCTTCATTGAGCCACAGTTATGAAGCTAAGATCACCTTCTGTTGGCTCTATTCGGACGACGGTGATAGGCCCTCTCTGCATGTTAATAGGTGTGTGTACTTGAGATCTACCGTCTCAGTCTTTTAGAAGTGTTCGTACAGTTAAGGCGTACAATAGAGAGGCACCAGAGGTGACTTTGTAAATCTCAGATCGATTTGCCAGCTTAGTTCTTTGGAGGTGTTCATACAACTAAAATATCCGTGACATATTGGAGTTTGCAGAATTTACATACATATTGGATTACTCGCAAAAAAAGATACATTTTGGATTGGATACTCGTGCTAGACACGTGTGTACCAAGGGCGCGTTTGGATTGTAGCCGGAAGTCTCCGCACCGCGCCGCATCTGAGTCACATTTTTGGTTCACAACCATTTGGCGCCGCCAGCGCTCACCATGGGACGGCAGTTCATTTTTGCGCCAAAAGGCAGCCAAAAATCGGGCGAGCAAATCAAGCGCCACACTTGTGGTGTCGCCTCTATTCTATTGCAGCGCGATGAGGAGCCAGCCAAACCTGTCCCAAACTATATACGACTCAGATAAGAAAATGGGCCAAACTATATCGAGGGTGTAATTTAGTGGGCCGTTGTGCTGGACTATTTTGGGTTTAATCTTCTTTTTTACGGTAATCCTACGTGTCTTACGTCTGACACGAGCAAATCCCTCGGACCCACTCCTCCTTACGCTTTTACCCCGCCGCTCACTCTTCCCGCGAGTTTATTAAAAAAAATCACCCATCCTTATCCCTTCTTCATCCTCCTCCCCTATCGCAGCGCTTTTGCAGCAGCTCTGTCCTGGACACAGACGCGCACCCCATTCGCCGCCTCTTGCTCGCGCCCCGTCGCACGCATCTCCCGCTCCCTCCCGTCACGCGCACTCATGCTACGGTGCTCGCTTCGCCCGTCGCATGCGCCGCCAAAGCCAACCCAAGCCCAGTGCTGGTGGCGCTGGTGGTGGTGCTCGCACGCGCCGCTAGTGCCAGATGTTAGTGGTGCTCCCACGCCACCACTCACCGTCGGCTCCCACCCCGACGGCCGGAATTGACCGGCATAGGCGCTCCTCTCCCCTATGTTGCAAATATATGTTGTTTCAGAGGTATGTTACAGTTGTTTCATATAGATGTTGCAAAAGCAGAACAGTGTTGTTGCACGTGTTGGAAGTGTTTCAGAGACATGTTGCAAGAGTTTGTTCAAAATGTTTCATCTGTTCCAGACATATGTTGCAAGCGTTTTGATCTCGATGTTGCATATGTTGCAACAGTATGTTCCAAATGTTTCATTTGTTCTAATTTTCTATCGCAACAAGTGTTTTCATGTTGCAAGTTACAAGTGTTCTATCTGGATGTTGCATATGTTTTCACACATATGTTGCTGTAAGGTCCAAATAGGCTAGAGGGGGGGTGAATAGCCTAATTAAAACTTCTACAAGAATTACTTAACCACGAGTTAGTACGAAAGGTGACGAGGCAAAAGCACTAGCTCTAACTAATTAAGCAAGCCACCTACACAAGTCTAGTACAAGGCTATTCACTAAACATAACAACAACTATAAGCTAGAAACGAGAAGTAATACGAGAGAAGAGCTTTGAGTGATTATACCGCCGTGAAGAGAAGAGAAATACCAATCAATCAATCATACAAGAGAAATCCTCGGGAAGAGAATGACACAAGAATTTATCCCGAGGTTCACTTGCTTCCCGGCAAGCTACTCCCCGTTGTGGCGATACACCCACTTGTCGGTTCGCGAGCTAATCGACTATCAAGAGTCGAGCCCTCGGGGGGTGCCGCACAACCGCACACAAGATGGGGATCCTCCAAGCCACGAGCTCCACTAGAGTATCCAATTTGCGAACTCCCGCGGGGAAGGATCAAGAACCCCTTACAACACTTGGTGAAGGCTCCAACAATCTCCAATTGCGAGCTCAATCACCTCCGCTGCTCCAAGTCGTCTACCGTGTCGGGAAACACGGAAGAGTAACAAGAAATCCGCAGCAACTCGAAGATCAAGTGCCTCTAGAATGCAACTCTCAAGCAATGCACTTGAATCTCACTCAATCTCACTCAAGATGTGCAACTATGCAAAGAGATAAGTGGAGGAGTTGTTCTCTAGCTCAAAGTATGTCTCTATATCTCAAAATGTGCAAGAGTTGCCCTCAAACCCCGGCCAACCTCTATTTATAGCGAAGGGGTACGCAGCTAGCCGTTACAGACGACGCAGCGAAAAACGCACTGACCGGACGCTCCGGTCAGGGTGACCGGACGCGTCCGGTCACTACACGACAGCAAGAAACAGTGCGTGTCAGAACTAGCCGTTGTCGTGACCGGACGCGCTGAACCGATTGACCGGACGCGACAGTGTCCGCGTCCGGTCGCATTCCAGTATGCTCCCGTTGAGACCGGACGCGTCCGATCGCACGTGACCGGACGCGCCGCGCGTCCGATCGTTACTCCGCTTCGCTCTACCCTTCTGGACGCCTGACCGGACGCTCCGGTTACGTGAGGGACCGGACGCGCCGGTCGCGCGCTCTGGTTCGCTTAGGAGAACTGACCGGACGCGCTGTTGAACTGACCGGACGCCACAGTGCCAGCGTCCGATTAGAGTCCAGTAAGCTCCCTGGATGACCAGACGCGTCCGGTCATCAGTGACCGGACGCGCTGCGCGTCCGATCATCAAACTGAAAACCGCGCAGACGCTGAACACTGACCGGACGCGTCCGGTCATACAGAGACCGCGTCCGGTCCAGCGTCCGGTCATCTCTGTGACCTCCGTTCGCCTCCGTTTCTTTTCTGACTTCCGGCGCAATAGAAAATAGGCATTTCACTTCTCCAAAAAGCGCCAAATCCCGCCTCGCAAGCTCGGCGGGAGGGAGAGAGGAACCCAAACCCCTCTCTATCGCTTAAACTCCACCGCCTTCACAAACTGTGCTAACACCACCAAGTGTACACCACCATGTGCATGTGTGTTAGCATTTCACAATCATTTTCCAAGGCGTTATGTTAGCTCTTTACTAGATCCTAATGCATATGCTCAAGACATTGATCTAGTGGCACTTGATTTCCGAGCTAACCGTGATTGCCCCTCTTGATAGTCGGCTATGTATCCTAAACCCGATCAATCACTTCTCTACTCATCTTAGACCGGCAAAAGGAAAACCCTATAGTTATACCTTTGCCTTGCGCTCTTAGATCCTTCTCCACTTGATCATCATGTCCTTCCTTTTATGTGCATCTTCACCATGATCATCATTTCATGTCCATGCACCATCTCTTTGTGATCTTGTGGCCACCACACCTTGCCACATACACCTTCATCACATGTGTTGCTTATGCCTAACTCAAAACACTTAACACATGGCATTAGCAACTTGGTGTCATTAATTACCAAAACCAAACTTGGGCTTTCAATCTCCCCCTTTTTGGTAATTGATGACAACCATCACAAAGATATGAAATGAAAACAATTTTTAATTTCAATAGTATTAGCTCCCCCTACATATGTGCTTACATGAGTTTGGTTCAAATGTGCACATATGTATGGATTTGAATTTTGGGAGAGTTACTACTATCAAATTGATGCTAAGGTATATAGAATGAACCTTTGAAGCGTGATACCAATCGGAGTTGCCTTTATATACCACTCTTAGCATCGATGTAGCTAGACACCACTTGTAATACATCACTTGTAAAGATCTCAAACACTAAAGTACCCCGTGAGATCAACATTATAAGCAAAGGTGTCTAGATACCTCTTGTAAAGCTATTCTTAACAAATCATCATTTAAGTTCTATTTCTAGCAATCGCCATACAATCATGAATATGAATTTAAGCTTTGCAATGCAACAATTTATCATGTTAATGCACATACAAATGCAACAGATAATCCATGAGCTTGCTCCCCTACTTGTGTGCTCAATTTTAATTTCTCTCCCCCTTACTATATCTTTCTCCCTCTTTGTGACTATTCTCTCCCCCTTTGACTATTCTCTCCCCCTTAGTAACTTAACATTTTATCTTTGTGACTTTTCTCTCCCCCTTTGTCAACAATCACCAAAAAGGTGCCAATTTTAGTGAGAGATAAGTCAATCAATATGAGGGAGTCCAAATTATGGTTTAATCTAGATCACTTGCCTAGAATATGTAATTCGGTTTGATCCAAGGACAAGCTTTTTCACACCTCATGAAGTATAAGGGTTATCTTGACCATGTTGAATTACACATCATGAGCTCATTTTCTAGATTCAACACTAGGTTTGCAAGCCCACAAACATGTCATATGCTACCACTAGATTAATCAAACATAAAAGCAATAGTGGTACCATATATACATCAAAATCATTTGATTTTCATGAATGAGCCTATTTATCATGCAAATATGTCTATATGTTCTAACCATGTCCTTAGCAAAGTATGAATGATATGCCAAACAACTTTACCTTGCTATGTTGGAGGAGAGGCATGTCATATAAAAATGTGGGGTGCACTCATTTCAAGTTGGAGAAGTCAAGTATGTTCAATTCATTCTTCAACTTGTAAAATCTCTTTTCATCAAGTGGCTTTGTAAATATGTCGGCTAGTTGATCTTCGGTGCCAATGCTTTCAATGCTAATATCACCCTTTTGTTGATGGTCTCTTATGAAGTGATGCCTTATGTCAATGTGCTTGGTTCTTGAATGTTGAACCGGATTTTGTGTCATCTTGATAGCACTTTCATTATCACAAAACAAAGGCACATTCTTGAATTTAATTCCAAAGTCATTCAAAGTGGCCTTCATCCAAAGCAATTGTGCACAACTACCGGCACTAATATATTCGGCCTCAGCGGTAGATAGTGCAACACTATTTTGTTTCTTTGATGACCATGAAACAAGAGACCTTCCAAGCAATTGACAAGTGCCACTTGTGCTCATTCTATCAATCTTGCATCCACCATAGTCGGAGTCCGAATATCCAATCAACTCAAAATTAGACCCCTTGGGATACCATAATCCAACATCATGAGTGCCCTTTAGATATCTCAATATCCTCTTGGTTGCTTTCAAGTGACTTTCTCTAGGTGAAGCTTGATATCTTGCACACTTGCATACACTAAACATCACATCCGGCCTAGAAGCGGTGACATAGCGCAAACTTCCAATCATGGACCGGTATTGCTTTTGATCTACCATATTTCCACTATTATCAATACCCAATTGATCATTAGAGCCCATTGGTGTGCTTATTGGCTTAGCATCTTGCAATCCAAACTTCTTGATCATGTCCTTGATGTACTTGCCTTGACTTACAAAAGTGCCATTCTTCATTTGCTTGATTTGAAGTCCAAGGAAGTAACTAAGCTCTCCAATCATAGACATCTCAAACTCATTAGCCATCATATTTCCAAACTCTTCATAAAAGTCTTGGTTAGTTGATCCAAAGATAATATCATCCACATAGATTTGCAACACAAACAAGTCATTTCCAAGCTTCTTGGTGAAGAGAGTGGTGTCAACCTTTCCCATCTTGAACCCTTTAGAGAGAAGAAAGTCCATCAATCTCTCATACCATGCTCTAGGTGCTTGCTTCAAACCATACAATGCCTTCTTTAGCTTGTAAACATGGTCGGGCTTCTTGTCATCTTCAAAGCCGGGAGGTTGCTCAACATAAACTTCTTCATTGATGTAGCCATTTAGAAATGCACTCTTGACATCCATTTGATAGAGCTTGATGTTGTGTGCACAAGCATATGCTAATAAGATTCTAATTGCCTCCAATCTTGCAACCGGTGCATATGTCTCTCCAAAGTCAAGACCCTCAACTTGAGTGTATCCTTGTGCTACTAATCTTGCTTTGTTCCTTACAACCATGCCATCTTGATCTTGCTTGTTTCTAAAGACCCACTTAGTACCAATCACATTGTAGTTCTTTGGCCTCTCAACAAGTTTCCAAACTTGATTTCTAGCAAAGTTGTTTAGTTCTTCATGCATGGCATTCACCCAATCAGAATCCTTCAATGCATCTTCTATCTTCTTTGATTCTTCTAATGAGACAAATGAGTAATGCTCACAAAAGGATGCTAATCTTGATCTAGTTTGAACACCACTTTGAATTCCACCAATGATTTGGTCCAACGGATGATCTCTTGCAATGCTAGTAGGTTGGAGTATTGGGAGTTGATTGCTTTCACTTGTTTGACCTTGAACTTGCACTTCATCATGAGAACCACTAGAGCTTGCTTGATTTGTATTAATTTGCACATTTTGGTTGATCACATGAATATCATCATCATCAACTTGCATCGGCCTTATATCACCAATGTCCATGTTCTTCATTGCATTTGATAATTGATCTCCTCTCACATCATCAAGGTTTTGAGCTTCATTTTGAGACCCTTGGGTTTCATCAAACTCAACATCATGAACTTCTTCCAAGGTGCCATTTGTGAGATTCCAAACTCTATATGATTTGCTTCTGGTAGAATAACCAAGTAAGAACCCTTCATCACATTTCTTTTCAAACTTGCTCAATCTAGTGCCTTTCTTGAGAATATAGCATTTGCAACCAAACACTCTAAAGTATGCAATGTTGGGCTTTCTTCCATTCAATAGTTTATATGGTGTCTTTCCAAGCTTCCTATGGCAATAGAGACGGTTACTACAATAGCAAGCCGTATTGATAGCTTCACTCCAAAATGAATGACTCACATTGTATTCACTAAGCATTGATCTAGCCATATCAATCAAGGTTCTATTTTTCCTTTCAACTACACCATTGGATTGAGGAATGTATGTTGGTGAGAATTGATGCCCAATACCATAATCATCACACAAATCTTCAATTCTTGTGTTATTGAACTCACTACCATTGTCACTTCTAATCTTCTTGATGGTAGTCTCAAACTCATTTTGCACCCTCTTGACAAAAGACTTGAATAGATCATAAACATCACTCTTGTCATAGAGAAAGAGCACCCAAGTGTATCTAGTGTAGTCATCCACAATCACAAAACCATACTTGTTGCCACCAATGCTAGTGTATGTTGTTGGCCCAAACAAGTCCATGTGCAATAGCTCAAATGCTTTTGATGTGCTCATTTCACTTTTACTAGGATGTGAATTTCCAACTTGTTTGCCGGCTTGACAAGCACTACATAGTTTATCCTTTTCAAAAGTGACATCTTTCAATCCTCTAACTAAGTCATGCCTCAAAAGTTTGTTCAATTGTTTCATTCCAACATGACCAAGCCTTCTATGCCACAACCAACCCATACTAGATTTACTAAGCAAGCATGATGTCAATTGTGTCTCACTATCATTGAAGTCAACCAAGTATAAGCTACCATGTCTAAATCCTTTGAATATCAAGTTTGATCCATCAACACTTATGACTTCAACATCATCACTACCAAATATGCACTTGAAACCAAGATCACAAAGTTGTGCCACCGATAAAAGATTGAAATCCAAGCTCTCAACTAGCAACACATTAGATATGCTCATGTCATTTGTGATAGCAATTTTACCAAGCCCTTTGACCTTGCCTTTCTTGTTGTTGCCGAAAGTGATAGCATCAAAACCACCATTTTGACTTGTATCAATTGAATTGAACATACAAGAGTCTCCGGTCATATGTTGAGTGCACCCACTATCAAGCACCCAATGCCTTCCTCCGGCTTTGTAATTGACCTACAAGACAAGATCAATTCTTTTTAGGTACCCAAACTTGTTTGGGTCCTCCAAGGTTAGAGACTAAGCTCTTTGGTACCCAAATGGCTTTCTTCTTTGAGCCCATCCATGGTGCACCAATAAACTTAGCATGAACACCATTTGTACCCTTGGTAAGCATATAGAAAGAATTAAACTTGATTGAGGATACATTTGCATTGGATTCCTTGTTCATGCAATGTTGCTCTATGTGACCAACTTGCTTGCAACTTTTGCAATAGCTACCATTGTTCTTCACAAAACGAGTCTTGTGAGGAGCAAAAGCGGCCTTGCTTTTCTTGGGGTTATAGCCCAATCCCTCTTTGTAGAGAGAAGCTCTTTGCCTACCCAAGCACATAAGCAAGCGGTCCTCACCACCATAAGCCTTAGCTAATATGTGATTGAGCTCTTTTACCTTCTTCTTGAGATTTTCATTCTCAACTATAAGTGTGGAGTCACAAGTGAAACCATCACTACTAGATGAGGATGATGTAGATGCACTACATGAAGAGTTAGTGGGAGCAACAACAATAGGCTTATGAAAGGATTCATCAATTATATCACATGATATGCCTATGTTGCAAGTTTTAGCTTTCTCAACATTAGTGGGCATGTTTTCACATTTTTCAACTAGAGAGGAATGAGCTTCTTCAAGCTTGGTGTGAGACTTTTGAAGCTTCTTATGGTCTACCTTTAGACTCTCATAAGACACTCTAAGCTCATCAAGTTCTTGCATAAGGTTTTTCTTTTCCTTAAGCAAGCCCTTGCACTCCTTCCTAGATTCTTTATAATGTTAAGTGCAATCTTCTAGCATAGTGATTAGTTCATCTTTAGTGAATTCTTCTTCATCACTATCACTATCACTAGCATTATCATGATCACTCTCATCATCGGATGATACCTTAGCGGCTTTAGCCATGAAGCACGATGGAGTGTCAAAGAGGGAGACCTTCTCTTGGATGGCAATGCTAGCATGTCCCTTCTTCTTACTCTTGTTTTCATCCTCATCATCACTTGAGGAGTCATCACTATCCCATGTAGCAACATGAGAATCATTCTTCTTCTTATAAGAGCTCTCCTTCTTCTCTTGCTTCTTCTTTTGCTTCTTTCTCTCCTTCTTGATAGCATCTTCATCATCACTATCATAAGGACACTTTGCAATGAGATGGTCTTTGCTATGGCATCTAAAGCATCTCATGGTATGCTCATTCTTCTTGTAAGAGTTCTTCCTCCTTCTTGCACGAAAGCCCTTCTTCTTCATAAATTTGCCAAATTATTTGACAAAGAGAGCCATCTTCTCATCAATGTCATCACTATCACAAGAGCTTGAGTCTTCATCACTTGATGATTCAATCTTGGATTTACCCTTGGATGTGGTGGCTTTGAATGCCACACTCTTCTTCTTCTCATCATCCTTCTTCACATTTTCCGTCTTCTTTACCAACTCATCCTTCTCATCATCTTCTCTATATGAATCGTCGGTCATCACTTCTTGAAATATTTGTTGAGGAGTTGAATCCTTCAATGTAGTCCTTACTAGCACGGTGATCAATGTATCAAATCCCTTGGGTAGACTTCTCAAAAACTTCATAGAGAATTGATTGTCCTTGACCTCCTCACCAAGTGCCTTGAGCTCATTGACAATGACTTGCAACCTATGAAACATCTCCGGTACACTCTCATCATCTTGCATCTTGAAGCTTGAAAATTTTTCTTGCAAGATATATGCTTTGGCGGTCTTTGTGCCTTCGGTGCCCTCAAATGTTTCTTCTAGCTTGGCCCAAGCATCATGAGCAATCTCAATGTTCTTTACTTGCTCAAAGGTCTTGTCATCTAATGCCTCATGAAGAGCACTAATGGCAATGTCATTGCATTGGAGCTTCTTCTCTTCCACCGGTGTAGGTGCTTCCGGATTAGCAACCTCAAATTTTGTTTCGGTGACCTTCCACACTTCTCTATTGATTGACTTTAGGTGTGCGGTCATCTTAACCTTCCAATATGCATAATTTGTGCCATCAAAGTGAGGTGTCTTCTTGGTGTTGTTGATGTGCAAGCTTAATTGAGCCATTTCTTTTTCACCGTAGGTTGTTAAGCCTCAAATAAACGGTGCCTCGGCTCTGATACCACTTGTAAGGTCCAAATAGGCTAGAGGGGGGTGAATAGCCTAATTAAAACTTCTACAAGAATTACTTAACCACGAGTTAGTACGAAAGGTGGCGAGGCAAAAGCACTAGCTCTAACTAATTAAGCAAGCCACCTACACAAGTCTAGTACAAGGCTATTCACTAAACACAACAACAACTATAAGCTAGAAACGAGAAGTAATACGAGAGAAGAGCTTCGAGTGATTATACCGCCGTGAAGAGAAGAGAAATACCAATCAATCAATCATACAAGAGAAATCCTCGGGAAGAGAATGACACAAGAATTTATCCCGAGGTTCACTTGCTTCCCGGTAAGCTACTCCCCGTTGTGGCGATACACCCACTTGTCGGTTCGCGAGCTAATCGACTATCAAGAGTCGAGCCCTCGGGGGGCGCCGCACAACCACACACAAGATGGGGATCCTCCAAGCCACGAGCTCCACTAGAGTATCCAATTTGCGAACTCCCGCGGGAAAGGATCAAGAACCCCTTACAACACTTGGTGAAGGCTCCAACAATCTCCAATTGCGAGCTCAATCACCTCTGCTGCTCCAAGCCGTCTACCGTGTCGGGAAACACGGAAGAGTAACAAGAAATCCGCAGCAACTCGAAGATCAAGTGCCTCTAGAATGCAACTCTCAAGCAATGCACTTGAATCTCACTCAATCTCACTCAAGATGTGCAACTATGCAAAGAGATGAGTGGAGGGGTTGTTCTCTAGCTCAAAGTATGTCTCTATATCTCAAAATGTGCAAGAGTTGCCCTCAAACCCCGGCCAACCTCTATTTATAGCGAAGGGGTACGCAGCTAGCCGTTACAGACGACGCAGCGAAAAACGCACTGACCGGACGCTCCGGTCAGGGTGACCGGACGCGTCCGGTCACTACACGACAGCAAGAAACAGTGCATGTCAGAACTAGCCGTTGCCGTGACCGGACGCGCTGAACCGATTGACCGGACGCGACAGTGTCCGCGTCCGGTCGCATTCCAGTATGCTCCCGTTGAGACCGGACGCGTCCGATCGCACGTGACCGGACGCGCCGCGCGTCCGATCGTTACTCCGCTTCGCTCTACCCTTCTGGACGCCTGACCGGACGCTCCGGTTACGTGAGGGACCGGACGCGCCGGTCGCGCGCTCTGGTTCGCTCAGGAGAACTGACCGGACGCGCTGTTGAACTGACCGGACGCCATAGTGCCAGCGTCCGATTAGAGTCCAGTAAGCTCCCTGGATGACCGGACGCGTCCGGTCATCAGTGACCGGACGCGCTGCGCGTCCGATCATCAAACTGAAAACCGCGCAGACGCTGAACACTGACCGGACGCGTCCGGTCATACAGAGACCGCGTCCGGTCCAGCGTCCGGTCATCTCTGTGACCTCCGTTCGCCTCCGTTTCTTTTCTGACTTCCGGCGCAATAGAAAATAGGCATTTCACTTCTCCAAAAAGCGCCAAATCCCGCCTCGCAAGCTCGGCGGGAGGGAGAGAGGAACCCAAACCCCTCTCTACCGCTTAAACTCCAACGCCTTCACAAACTGTGCTAACACCACCAAGTGTACACCACCATGTGCATGTATGTTAGCATTTCACAATCATTTTCCAAGGCGTTATGTTAGCTCTTTACTAGATCCTAATGCATATGCTCAAGACATTGATCTAGTGGCACTTGATTTCCGAGCTAACCGTGATTGCCCCTCTTGATAGTCGGCTATGTATCCTAAACCCGGTCAATCACTTCTCTACTCATCTTAGACCGGCAAAAGGAAAACCCTATAGTTATACCTTTGCCTTGCGCTCTTAGATCCTTCTCCACTTGATCATCATGTCCTTCCTTTTATGTGCATCTTCACCATGATCATCATTTCATGTCCATGCACCATCTCTTTGTGATCTTGTGGCCACCACATCTTGCCACATACACCTTCATCACATGTGTTGCTTATGCCTAACTCAAAACACTTAACACATGGCATTAGCAACTTGGTGTCATTAATTACCAAAACCAAACTCGGGCTTTCAGTTGCAAATATATGTTCTAGATGTTTTATCTGTTTTCAGACGTATGTTGCATTCAACTATTTCATATTGCATGTGTTTCATGCTATTCAGAGAGTCAGGGGGTGCGGGGGAGTGATGGGTGTGGCGAGTCGGTGGACGTGGCGCGCAGCGCGCTAGGGGCTAGCGGTCGGGGGCATGACGGGCGGGGTGCGCGGATGGGGGTGGGTTGAATTGAGACGGACGGGGCGGATTGCGAGCGAGTCGTACAGAAAATAGAAGGACCAAAACCCAAAACTCTTCGTGGTTTGATATGACGATAAGCTTTGACTGATTTCTATTTTTATCCTTTTCTATTGGAATTAGGATTCCTATTCAGGTTGTACAGGATCCGAGGGATCTATTTGGATTAGTATTTATAGCTATCCATGATACCTTATCTATGTGCATATGTTATATATAATAAGGAGACTTCCAAACAGTTCCCACATTCAGAGTTAGTTGGAGAGGGCCGGATAAAAAAATGGGTGGAGAGAAATTTTGCCTCTTTAATATTAGGTATAGATATGTTTTCGTAATAACATATTTTAAATTTAAAATATATAATATATGTTTCGAAAATATATTTTAGTTAAAAATATCTTTATAATTTTATTTTATGCGATTATGAAAACTTAAACCATGCTAATATTGCTCCAAGTCTAAAACAGACTAAACTCTGCATTTTAATCATTTTAGAGTAAGAATCATCGTACGTGCATACAGCAGGAGTCTCGAACAAGGCATTCGCGAGTGTTAACGTGAATTCAGAGTGCCTAAACAGTAAACACAAACGGGCCACAAGCCTGCAACAACCAACGGGAAAAGCAGGGAACAGAAAGAAACAGCACTGCCTCTTGCCTAGCCCATGAGGGCGAGCCCAGCGAGGCCCGCGGCCCCGGCCAACACGCCCATAGCGAGCCGGGCCTCCCCGCCGCAGGCGGCGGCAGCGCTGCTCGAGGTGGACTTGGTCGTGGCGGGCGGTGACGTCGCAGTGGGCGTGGTCGTCTCTGGAGGCGTGTCAGCGCCGGGCGCGGCTGGCGTGGCGGGCGGGGATGACGACGACGGCGGGGTGGTGGCGGCCGCAGCGGCGACCGTGACGGCGAGCTTCATGCCGTTGCCGCAGTGGCCCGAGGTGCCGCAGATGAAGTAGCGCGTGCCGGGCGCCGTGAGCGCGATCTTGGTGTTCTGGTCGCTGTAGGACTGGATGGAGTTGCTGGCCGAGCACGCGCTGTAGTCCGCGGAGCTCACCTCCGCCACCGTGTGCAGCATGCTGTACTGGAACACTGCATGCACGCGTACACTTTGTCAGTGACCTTGCGACCGACATGTGGGCTATCTTGTCGAACCTGTACGTTGTTGACGACAGTTAAAACTAGTACGTACTCACCTAGGTTGTCTCCAACAGCGAAGGTTTTGCCGCTGGCCCAGGTGGTGTAGTCCACGCCGCTGGTCCACCCGGAGGAGTCGCCGACCGTGTAATCCTTGGCGTGCGCCGGAGCGGCGACGGCAGCGAGGAGTACCAGACCTGCCATAATGGCGGCAGCCATGATGATTGCAGACAGCTTAATGAAGAACACGGACCACCCGGCTGGCTTTGTTAGATGGAAAGTAGCTAGAATTTTGCACAAGGCTTGCTTAGCTGATGTGTTGAGTGATCAATGGCTATATAGGACTGCGAAGCGATGAAGGTGCTAACTTAAAGCGATTTGGTAAGTTTCGGTGGAGTTGGTTTAGTCATGCTCGTCACCAACTCTGCCGCTCTGCTGGCGTCCCCGGATTCCCTGGGCAATCATGCTGATGCACGGACCAAAACCAACAAATTTGAGCTACGCTACCAGCTACCTACAGATGATTTTTTGTGGATTTTATTTAATGGAGATGATGGAATGGCGTCTGCTTGTTCAGGATTCCAATAGCTACTAATTAGGCGCTCTCACTAATCAGGACTCACATGCTTGTCCAATAACTATCTAACGCTCAGCGACGTGAAAACAACTGCGAATCACAGGGAGACTACGCAAATTTTGCTCATTTATTTGTCACACAGGTGTTCTCAACTGCGTTACAACTTTCAGCACAGCGACGTGAAAACAACTGAGCCGCAAATTTTGCTCATATGTCACACAGGTGTTCTCACCTGCGTTACCACTTTCAGCGCACAGACACAGACAGATGTTTTCTATAAAAAGAACTGTTTGTTGTTTCTGAATTAACCTGTTTTTAATTCCTAAAAACATTAACAATCCTTTTTTAGAGGAACTAATACGGCAGGCTTTTATGCTGACATGAACTCTTTATTGTTGAATGCAAAGGTGGGTGAACATACAGGGCTTTGTTTTTTCGCAACACTTCCTTGAGCGTTGACACAAAAGCCTGAGATTCGCAGACGCAAGTACGCTGTACGCAACTAATACACCACTGACAACTCTTGATCACTGAATGTCTTTGCACTGTGACCCTTACAGATGCTCCAGAGTCCAGAGCAAAGAGATGAGTAGTAGGTGAGGGTGACAATCATTAGTTCTAAAACCATAGTTCTAATTCTAAAACCAGGTAGTGTGCATCGCCCAGGTCAGAACTCGGAACCTCCCTGTCAACCATAGTTCTAAAACCATCCCTGGCCCTGCCATGGGGTTGTAGGTGGTTCATATAGCTTGACAACCATCTTGGTCCCTAGCACTTGTTCTGCCGCTGGAGGTCTCTGACTCCTAGTCCTCGTAGGCAAAACAACATCCCAAGCAAAGCCACCTTTCACTTTGCAAGACCCTTTTCCTGTCCAAAGGAAGGCTCGGCAGCGCTTATCCATTTCTTCAATGGAACCTAGTGGTAGCAGGATGAAGACTGGAGAGCATGGCATACGCCTAACTGAACATTTCACATAATCACTGCAGGTAGAGCATTGCCACCATAAAATTTGTGGAATGTCTGTTCCTATTATTTCTTATCAAATTAACCTTTTTAGATAAAGCATTATCCTATATGCCCCTGCATCCTAGATGTAGCATTTCCTGGGATAAAGTACTTCAGTAAAGTGGCCGGCCGAGTCATGAAAGGTACAGCTCGAAGGATGCAGCTAGCAGTTTTGGTTGAGCCGTTGAACAAACCAGGATGACAGTTTTCTGCATCCTACCTTGCGCGCACCTACGACTTTGATCTACGCCACACCGATGATTGATTAGCTTTCCATTGTCGAGGAGCAGGTTTTCTCTTTCAAAAAATAATTGTCAAGCAGGTGAGCTAGACGGCGATTGCTGGGCCATTCATGCAGCTGCTGTCAGCATCTGTAGTTATATTCATCAAGACTTGAGGGGCCCTGTTTTGGTGGACCGGTTGAGGCAATCATGTACTAACATGTTTAGCTACTATAGTAGTCTTTCACTACAATTTTGCTTGCGTAATGAGGGTTTAGCACTGTACAACTAACCGTGGCCACTTTCAATTGGACCTCTCTGTACAATAAATTAAAATGTGCTCTTTTATTTGGTATCAATTATTTGAGTGTCGTTTACGGTCAGACTTGAAATTTCAGTGCTAGAAAGTGACCATCACTGAGAGATGCAGCACTTTATAAGTATTGTAATAGTTGCGGATCCCTGATCTGTCACCCAAGCAATAAGAGACGTGAGAATTAGTAGAATATCCTGTCTCCCGTTTCCATTGCAAGATCACAGAAAGTAGAATGACACTATAGACAAAGACTGTTTATGGAACCAAACTTCTCTTCTTTTCGTCGTTGAATAGTGAATACATAGTTCCTTATATAGATAGAAGATGGCCCTTTAACTTCTTCAGTTATAACTCTTGAGCACTAGAGCTTCAAGAGTTAATTTGGTATAAGCCCACTAACATAATTAGTTTCATAACACTCTCCCTTGGGCTAATACTGCGACAAACTCATGCCTCATCAAAAACTCTGTCCAAAAACCCAGTGGAAAAAAAAACAGAGAAAAGAGTACATTCTTGCCGCATATATGTATGCAACATATATATGCCTTATGATCTTCAAGACCACGGGGTTCAACATCTTCCGGATTTTAAGAATATGAATTAGTAATTAGGGATTTACTCCCCATGAGCTCTGCAAGTCACTCAAGAATTTCATGTCAGTCTCCTAGACATATATTTTGAATGTTGTGGCTGGAAGAGATTTTATAAACAAATCTGCAAGATTGTCACATGATCTGACTTGCAGTATATTTACTTCACCCTGCTTCTGGAGTTCGTGAGGATAAAAGAATTTTGGTGAAATATGCTTAGTTAAGTTATTCTTTATATAGCTCGTTTGCATTTGTGCAACACATGCTGCATTATCTTCATATATAATAGTGGGGGTATCCATAGTATTAAGGCTACATGACTTCTGGATGTGGCTAATCATCCGCCTTGGCCAAACACATTCACGTGTAGCTTCATACATTGCTATTATCTCTGAGCGGTTTGTAGATGTTACTAAAGTTTGCTTACAAGACCTCCATGAAATGGCTGTACCACCACAAAGAAATACAAAACCAGTTTGTGACTTTGCATTATGAGATCTGATCAGTATCCAGCATCTGCATAGCCGTTCATAGTCAAACCATGATTCTTCGGAAAAAATAGACCAAGATCTATTGTACCTTGGAGGTATCTGAGTATTGTTTTAACACCTAACCAGTGCCTTTTGGTTGGGGCAGCACTTTATCTGGCTAGCAAATTTACCGCAAAAGCGATATCGGGTCTAGTGCGATTTGCAAGATACATCAGTGCTCCTATGACACTTAGATATGGAACTTCAGGTCCTAAGACTTTCTCATCTTCACTCCTAGGTCTAAATGGATCTTTCTCCTCATCGAGTGATCTCACCACCATAGGGGTTTTTAGGGGATGAGCCTTTGACATACTAAATCTCTCAAGAACTTTCTTTGTGTAAGTCATCTCATGTACAAGAATTCCTTCAGGGAGATCCTCAATTTGTAGGCCTAAGCAAAATCTAGTTTTACCAAGGTCTTTCATTTCAAATTCCGCTTTAAGGTAGGTACACGTCACCTCAATGTCCTCTGTGTGTGTTCTATGATATTCAAATCATTGACGTATACTGAAATAATACAAAACCCATTCTGGAACCTTTTAATAAATACATATGGACAATCATCATTATTTACATAACCTTTCTTTAGGAGCAAATCACTTAGTGTGTGTATCTAGTGACCCATAAAGATACATAGTCACAACATCCATTAACTGTATTTTAAGATTCATACCAGCTGCCATTAATATTAAATATCGGAACGTTATGCCACTCATAACAGGAGAGTATGTTTCATCGTAATCAGTTCTGGGTCTCTGCGAAAACCCTTGCACTACAAGTCTCGCTTTATATCTCACCACTACAATATTCTCATTCCTTTTTCGAACAAATACCCATTTGTATCCTACCAGAAATACTTTGGGAGCGTGCGGGGCCCAAATTCTTGCCTCTTATTAAGTGAGCGCAATTCAGTCTCTATAGCTTCTTTTCATTGGACCCAATCTAAGCGCTCCCGGCACTCTGCCATAGACTTCGGTTCGGAGTCCTCGTCAATGATTTTAGCAATTTTTGCATAGTCAGTGACAATTTCTTCATTTAGCTCATCCAGCTCATCTTGATTTCCCATATTTGATATGGCTGGTTGTTCCGATGCCCTTGTGCCATTACTTATAGTCGTGCACGCTAGTGTACTAGGGCCTTCATCTAATGCTTGTTCTCTATTATCTCGGCCTTGCGGACGTCTCCGCTGTGCCTGTATAGAGTCATCTGGTTCTCTCCCCGTTTTCCTAGGATTGGGGATTTGAGAAGAGTTTATCCCTTCCATGGGTATCTCCACTCTCTCCGAGTCTCCGGCGCATTAGCCGCGGGAATATGCGATTTTGATACTCCTCTTATATTAGTGAAAGCATCTGGTAAGTTATTTGCCAACTGTTGTAGGCTAATTATTCTTTGAACTTCAATTTCAGTGTCTTTAGTGCGTGGATCAAGTGAATGAATGCCACTAGCATTCCATTCAATTTCTCGGTATTCTTTTGTTTTTAGATACAATCCTCCCCCTAATGCCGGGAACCAATCTTCATCAAATATACTATCGGCATATCTAGCCGTGAACAAGTCACCAGTTTTGGGCTCCAAATATTTGATTAGTGATAGACTTTCATAGCCAACATAAATCCCCATCTTACAGTGATGGTCCATAACGGTTCGTTGGGGCGGTGATATCGGCACGTACACAGCGCAACCGAACTTTCGCAGATGGGAAATTTTAGGTTATTGTCCGCGCACTAATTCAAGAGGGGAAGTAGAATGATATGTAGATGGTCGATATTGAATTAAAGCAGCAGCATGCAGTATTGTGTGGCCCCAACAACTGATGGGGAGTTTGCTATCTTGCAAAAGGGGTCTAGAAATGAGTTTAATTCTTTTTAATAAAGACTCGGCAAGTCCATTTTGAGTATGAAAATGGGGAACAGAATGTTGCACATCTATCCCCATTGCTAGATAGTAATCATTAAATGCCTTTGAGGTGAATTCACCGGCATTGTCCATTCGAATCAATTTAATGCTGTTCTCCGGGAAGCTAGCACGTAAACGAATGATTTGGGCAATTAATTTTGCAAAGGTATGGTTCCGTGTTGATAATAGGCACACATGGCTCCACCTCATAGAAGCATCTATGAGCACCATGAAGTATCGAAATGGTCCTGATAATGGGTGGATCGGGCCACAAATATCATCTTGGATTCTTTCCAAGAATCTTAAGGACTCGTCCTTTATCTTATGATAAGAGGGCCTAATTATTAACTTTCCTGTTGCACAAGAAGTGCATAAAGGCCGCGTTTAGATGGCCAAAAAGGCCCAAAAATTTTTGCGCAGTACTTGTCACATCGAATCTTTGGACGCATGCATGGAGCATTAAATGTAGGTAAAAAAATAACTAATTGCATAGTTTGTCTGTAAATGTCGAGATGAATCTTTTGAGCCTAGTTAGTTCATGATTGGACAAATTTTACCAAATAACAACGAAAAGTGCTACAGGAACTTTTCCCCAAAAATTTTTGGATCTAAACACGCTGAAAAAATCTTTTAGTTTAGAAAAGTGTGATGTGTTAATGCCATGTCCAGCAGAAGTAGTAATGATTTTTCGCATCATTGTTAATCCAGGATGGCCAAGTGCCAAATCTTAAAAGTTTCTAGATTTTTAAATATGGTTGGCATTGCAACATATTCATGAGGGGACTCAATCTGTGTGTAGTACAGTCCAAATGAGGTTCCAACTTTTTCTACCGCACACATTTGATCTCCTTTTGACTCCGTAATATAGAGGTATTCGGTACCACTACGACGGATGTCTTTAAAGGTAAGAAGGTTACGTTGAGCTCCTGGATATAGGAAAGCTTCATCAATAGTGATTCTAGTATTGTTAGGGAGTACCACGGTGGCTCAACCATAACCTATAATGCGGCCATTGCTTCCGGCAATTGTTAATATATTTCCAGTTCTTTTCTGAAGTGTCTGAAAATATTTTGTCTCTCTAAGGATTGAATTTGTGGCAGCGCTATCCACCAAGCAAGGTTCTTTCGCTCCATCCTTCATCTTAACTCAGTGGAGAGCTGCTGATAACATATTATAATATGTAATAGTTACGGATCCCCGATCCGTCACCCAAGCAATAAGAGACGTGAGAATTAGTAGAATATCCCGTCTCTCGTTCCCATTGCAAGATCACAGAAAGTAGAATGACACTATAGACTGGAACCAAACTTCTCTTCTTTTTATCATCGAATAGTGAATACATAGGTTCCTTATATAGATAGAAGATGGCCCTTTAACTTCTTCAGTTATAACTCTTGAGCACTAGAGCTTCAAGAGTTAATTCGGTATAAGCCCACTAACATAATTAGTTTCATAACAATAAGCAAGCCGTCGCACCTGTTGAACTCAACAAAGGGTCACTCTGTTTTCTACGTAGCACTTATTTCTGGTACAACAATACAGTATCACTCACTCTTTCTGGTACAACAATACAATACAGTATCACTCTCACCACCAAAATACAGAATTACATGCAGTCGCGCACAAATGATCAGCAACTCATAATCAAGTCAAATGTTTTCCACAACAACCGAAATCGTGAGCGACTACTTCTCGGCCTATTTGGGGACAGTCACCGTGACCAGAAACCCTTTGCCATCGGGCATCACGACGACGAGCCCTTCTTCATCCCCGCCAGTCACGATGCTGCAGGACACGTGCACGGGCTTGCTCTCCCGGAGCGCAAACTCCTCCAGCCCGAGGTCCTGCCACTGCGCAGCCTCCGGCTTGTTGCCGGAGCTACCGGAGACCGGCAGGCTATCGGCGGTGCACGTCTCCACGCTCATCCCTCTCGGGTTGTCCCCGACACCGTCCCTGGCGACGACGAGGAGCGAGAGCCGCGTCACCTTGGCCGCCGCGCCGAGCCTGTCGCTGGCCTCGTCGACGCAGGCCCTGGCGAGCGCGCGGTGGTCGCGCGCCGCCCCGGAGGCTCTGAAGAACACGGTCTCGGTGCCGACGGCAGCGTCCGCGGCGAAGGCGTCGAGCGGGACGGATTTGATGCGGCGGGTCATGGTGTTGGGCCGCTGGAAGTAGCCCGCGTACTGCATCATCGGGATGGCGGCGGCCTTGTTCTGCGCCTTCATCGCCGCGTGCGTGCGCGCCCAGGATAGGAGGAACCGCGCCAGCGACAGCGGGTCGCACAGCATCAGGCTGCAGCTCACGCCGACGGCGTACCCCCCGTCGCCCTGGAACCGTGTCAGCTGCACGCAGCAGAGGACAGCACGTCAGAATTAATAATCACTGCTTCGTCAATCGTATCATAGGTTAATTCCTCTGCGAAATGGTGGCAAACTGCAGACTTGTGCTTCATTGCATGCCGTCTCTCTCTTTCAACACAGCAGGCACGTTGATTTCTGTGTCGGCATGGCAACCTGTTGCGTGACCTGACGCCCGTGGCAACAAGATGAATTTTCGATCTTATGTTGACGTGCCTTTTCCTTTGCAAAACCCTTTTTCCCCCCTTCTAAAACATTTATTAGCATTTATTCGTAGTAGCTCTCCCCTCTCGCCCGAACATTTTCTAAGGTCGAACCACCCAACTAAAATTTAGCTAGCAAAATTTCAAAACTAAACTTTAGCCAGCTAAATCTTCTCCCACATAAATTTTAGCCAGGGTGTCTTGATCCTCCAACTAATAGATTCAGGCATTCAGCTAAACTTTAGCTAAGTTTAGTTAGATTGAAGCAACTAAACTTAGCTAAACTTTAGTTGGGCCGTTTTGATCCTAGCAGCTAAATTTAGCTAAATAAAGTTTAGTTGGTGGATCCAAACATACTCTAAAACGTACTCCATCTGTTTTAAAATAATACAATTCTAAATATAAATATAGATAAATACTTGTTTAAATTCGGACCCACAGTTGCATTTTTCGAAAAAAAAAAATCGTACCCACAGTTGCATTTTTCGAAGAGAGTCCTAGTAGCACAACAAAATATTGAGAGGACAGGATGGAGGGTGGTACTCCTACATACGGACTAGTATATATATCAATATATATCAAATTTGCTAAACAACATCCGTTTATTTTGGCCTATGTGAACAACTAGATTTCCTGGCCGAGCTATGAAAGACCGAAGGGCGGTACCGCACGCGCGCTCGGCTTCCTCATCCGACCTATGCCCACTGCAATCACCGCTGTCGCTTCGCCCTGGCAGCCCAACAGCAAGCTAGCATGCATGCACAGATGCAAGCACACGGCGGCACGGATGCGGCCGAGTGCGGCAGCACAGCAGCGCGCGCGCTCCACATCGCCTCCACCAGCGCAGGCTGCCACCGCCAGATATTGTTTTTTTTTAAAATTTGTGACATATTTGACATTTATTTCTCTAATATTTGTAATCCATAAAAATAATTTGTAAATTTAGCATATGTTATCTTAGATCTGCAATTGTCCTCAAATTACATCAATGTATCGAATGATTTATACTGAAGAAATTATTGTAAATATAGTAATAAGGTTGTGTAAATATAGTTATAAGATAGTGTAAGTGTATAAACAAAATCTTGTCATTGGGAGGGGCTAAAACAACCGGTTGTTGGGTAGACCCCTCCACATCCGTCTCAGAAATAATGCAATTTTAGCACAGTGTTACGTTTTAGTACCTTAAGTTTCGCCAATTATAGATAAAAAAGTATAAATACTTATGATACTAAATAAATATCATTATATTAATTACAAAATATATTTTCATAATAAATTAGTTTGGAGCCATAAATATGAATATCATTCCCCAGAAACTTAATCAAATGTGAACAAACTTGTAACACCCCTGGGTGTTAAGCATGCATTCGTATCCCAAATCATGAGCATTACCATTTCATACATATTCATCATCGCATGCAATTTACGTTGGAATTTAATTAAAATTATGAAAAAAAACACGTTTGAACCCTAAAGTATTGCAATTTCTAGCTAAAAGTGGTAAAAATTTATTGTGCTATAACTCTAAATGACTTAGAATTAATTAACATGATTTTTGGAGCAACTTTTGTATTCAAATTCTTCCCAAATTTTGCTTCTAAAAATATTCTAGAAAAATGAGTTTTCATTTAAAATTTGACTTTAAATTACTAATTCAAAATCTGTTTAGAATTTTGAAAAGTGCCCTAAATGAAAGTTGTAGAGAATAAAATTTTGAACAACTTTTGTTTTGGGGGCAATTTGTGAAAATGTCTTTTTCATCTTCAAAATTTGGATTTGAATCAAATTATAAAATCTGAAAATGTATTTAGAAAAGAAAAATTAATTTCTTACCTTAACGGGCCGCCGCCTCCCTTCCGGACCAACAGCCGAAGCCGGCCCGGTCTGCTCCGCGCCCCGCCCGCGCTTCTCGCGCACACGACCCGCCTCCACCTCGGCCCAGCCCAGCCGCGCGCCTCCTTCTCCCGCTCGCTCGCGCGCAGCGCTGGCGACCGCGGCAGAGCGCGCCCGCCGTGTGGCGGCCGCATGCCGGCGACGCCCCGCGCGTGGCCGCTGTGGCCCCCGCGCTCGCGCATTGCCTCCGCCTACATCTCCTCTGTCCCCTGCTTCCTTCCGCGCTCGCGCACTCGCTCTCTACCGCAGCAGCAAGCCGAGCAGGAGCTCTCGCCACCGCACGCCGCCGCTCGGTCTGTCGGCGCCTAGCTCCGCCACCGTGGCACCATTCTCCGATTGCGTCTGCCTTCAGCTCCGCCTGAACCTCCTCCGTCCTGTGCGCACGCTTTCGCCCTCACTTTCCCCACGGTAAGGCCGGGGTAGGCTTTTTTGTTGCACGGCGGCGCCATGGCCGCCGAGCTCGTGCTTCCGTGGAGGGAGCCCTGTTCCCTTCTTTCCATCCAATTCCTCGTGTTTTCGCTTTCGCCTTGGCTCCGCGGATCTCGCGCGCTCCGAACCGAACCTCGCCATGGCCGGGACCGGCGTGTCGTCGGTGAGCCGCGCCACCGTCCCGCCATGCGCACCGTCGAGGTCACCCGAGAGCTCCTCCGGTGCCCTAAGCTAGCGCAGTGAGTTCGTCTCTCCGCGGGGAAGCCGTTGGTGGTGACCTCACCGCCGGCAAGCTCATCGCGGCGAGAACCGCGCGGTCAGCGCTTTCCCCCTCCTCTGTGTGGCTGACTCGTGGGGTCACGGGCCCACCTGTCTGCCTCCTCTCGCGCTCACGTGTGCACTGCACCGGGTGCACCCAGCATTTCCAGCGGCTGATGTTAAAGGATTTTCGAAAATGATTTTTCAGAAATTGTTAATTGGGTTTCTAAAATCCATAACTTGCTCATTTTACCTCTAAAAATTGTGAAACAAATTTTGTAGTGTTTCTCATGAGTAGATCTACAGTTTAAAAATATTGCATGTCAAGTTTGAAATACTTTTCTGTAGGGTTTTTATTTAATCAATAAAACTGTTGTTTTCTTGTTAAATATGTAATCACTCATAGAAAGTTCAGAAAAATATGGTTCCACTTGCAATAATTTTCTTTTGTGATGTACTTTCTAGGAAAAATATATTCCATGCATGTTCTGTAGAAAAATCTTGAGGTGTAGTACAAGTGTTTAATATTGTTAATAATTGTTATTTTTGCTAGAGAGAAAAATATGAATAAAACATGCATGTAATAATTTTTCTATAGGGATTGTTTATTGTGTAGAATGGAGAAAAAATACTAAATCTGTTGTTTGCTACCTTTCATAGTATAAAGTATTTTTATGCTTATTTTTTAGGCCCTAGCTTGTTATTTTTGTGTAGGCAGTTCTAGTAATCCAAATGCAATGAAATTTTTGTGGTAGGCTAGATTTGATGATAGAAAGCTACTGAAATTTTCTTAGATTTTTCTGTGCTATCAAAATAGGTGTTGCTGTTCAAACCTAGTTGCAATTAGGGTTTAATTAACCTTGTTAATGCATGACTAGTAATAAGGTTTACTTTGGTGTATCTTTGAAGTATTTAATAAGATGTGCTGACTTAGTATAGTAGTAGTAGAAGAGAACGCAGTAGATGACATGTGCTTGTAGTATATGTTCTTGGATGATGTTGACTACCTTGTAGAAGAATTGTATTCCTACTTTATGAAATAAAGTAAACCTATTTATCTACATTTCATTCATCATGATCATTACATGTCATTTCTGCAGTGCACCTAGGCATGAGCACTTATACATTTGCATCATACAGGATCGCAGGAAGTAACTCCGGTAGCAGTTTTCGAGGAGCCGGAAGAGCAGCCTGAGGAGCAGGAGGTGCCCGAGGCCGACGAGGAGGTCGGTGAGGATCTTCCAGAGTGCCCAGACCACCGTCCGAGCTCTTTCGAGAGAGGAAGCCCCGGAGCATTTTTCTCTCCCGGTTTGCAAATAATTTTATTAATGCTTTACTTTAACTGCTGTATTATGTTTAGGAGTTGTTTGCAACCGTTGCTGTATTATACCTTGTTTACTCCGTTCTACCCTATCCTTATCACCTTGTTATTCGCAGTCAAGTAATTGCTTAGCTTGCTTAGACCGGTACAAGTCGGGTGATTTTCTGTCACCTGCGAGCTATAGGTGGTTACCTGGATCTGCTTGAGAAAGTATGTCATCTAAGAATAGCTAAGTGTTAATGTAAAATTGAGACCGGACGGAAACTTGTAGGGTTTCGGACTGTAGTGTTTTCCGTCTGTGTCGATTAAGGACCGACCGTTGTTGGGCCTCGAGTCATGTTGAACGCATGCCTTACATTTAGCTGGCCGAATAATGTACCTTTCGACCACGAAGCTAGAAGATTATTCGGGCCGAGTGGATTGCCCGCAACGCACTGTACCGGAGCAGTAGTGGCAGGATACGGGGGCGCGATGATAAGGCCAAAGAGCAGTCGGGCGGCCTCTAGGTACATGTGGTTCCTGGCAAGCTCGTGACTATACCTGAATGGTTGACTCGGTGATCAACACCTCACTTTAGCGGGTGAGTGAGGTTTGTGTGAGGAATAAATTACCAGCTGGTTAATAATCGATTCGAATCGTCATCGTTCACTGGATAGTGAACACTTGACTTGAGTGATTTCATCGTAGTAATTCTGATGGAACACTTGGACAGTTATATGGTATATGACATGATTAAAGTCGTTAATGATCATTGGTTATCCTTACCTGTTTAATCACATATTACTCTAGTACAGGTGCAAATGTAGTTGACAGGTTAATAAAGATTTAAATTGATACACAATCTTTGGAAAGATTCTTTAAATGCTAAAAATGTCTTTTTGCAAATGAGTCAGCTACCCCACCAGAAAGCCTGTCATGATCCTTGGTGTCTTTTATTTTCGGTTCTGTCGGGTAAGTCTAGCTGAGTACCTTTTCGTACTCAGGGCTTTGTTCCCACTTGTTGCAGATGGGCAGATGTATTACGGCTACTGTATCAACTGCCTTTATCCTGCGATGGGAGAAGCTTAGGACCATGGGCAATGGTCATTCTCTACATCTCGTCTGATGCTTTTGATGGAAGATGATCCTGAGCTGGCACTGTATTTTGAACTCTGTGTGAGTGTGTGATTTGAACTAAATGCTTCCGCTACTTTCATTTAAAACTGGTTTGTAATAACTATGTTTAAACTCTAATGTATTTGTGACGCAAACTTTTATGTAACTTGTGATGGTGACCGCTGAACTTATTGCGATCTTGGCTGGTTTGTAAGTTGATTTGAAATCCGTCGTGATTTCACGGACTACCAGGTTATACGGGCTTAAGTTTGCTAAATCGTCTGCTCGGTGAATGATTTTCTTACTTAATCTCGTATAATTGGTCTATTCTGTTACAAAACTAGCGGGCACATGTCCATAGTTGCATTTTTTTTTGATAGAGCCATATCGATATACAGTTCTTCTAGACGACCGTACGTGACACCGGTACTACGTTAATGTTGGGACTTGGGAGGCAGGAGAGGATACACCGCACATGCTGTCAGTTTCCGTTCTGTTTGCAGGTGCATCCAAACTTAGGCCTGGTTTAGATTCCAATTTTTTTTTTTAAATATTTATGTAACACTTTCGTTGTTATTAGGCAAAATTTATCTAATCATAGACTAACTAGGCTCAAAAGATTCGTCTCGATATTTACAAACAAACTATGCAATTAGTTATTTTTTTTACCTACATTTAATGTTCTATGCATACGTCCAAAGATTCGAAGTGACGGATACTGTGCAAAAATTTTTAGATCTTTTTAAACTAAATAGGGCCTAAAGTTTTCGGTAGCACATGTGTAACTATAGCAAATAGTGTCGAATCATAGACTAATTAGGCTTAAAAGATTTGTATCGCAAAATACATGTAAACTGTGCAATTAGTTATTTTTTATCTACATTTAATGCTTCATGCATGTCTCCAAACATTTGATAGGATGGGGTGTAAAGTTTTTTATGTGGGAACTAAACACCCTTTATGGTAAAATTTTCGACGAACTTCCTTCTCCCGACTTGAAGCTTTGCCCAAAAATGTACACTCTATTTCAAGTGAATCAAACGGCGCGGCGAATTCGTAATTGACCCCAACTTCAGGGGTGTTTAGTTTGTAGGTGAAAAGTTTTTGGGTGTTCACATCGGATATTTTATGGGATGTCGGAAGGTGTTTTCGGATACTGATAAAAAAACTAATTACATAACTCGCCTGGAAACCGCGAGACGAATTTATTAAGCCTAATTAAGTCATCATTAGCAAATGTGTGTTACTGTAGCACTTAAGGTTAATCATGGACTAATTAGGCTTAAAAGATTTGTCTCGTGATTTCCAACCAAACTGTGTAATTAGATTTTTTTTCGTTTACATTTAATACTCTATGCATATCTCAAAACATTCGATGTGATAGGGTGAAAAAATTTTGGATGGGAACTAAACACCCCCTCACTCTGGCTATACTCCGGTGGAGTAAGGCAGTCTGATTCTCCACAAGTTATAATTCCAAAAAATTTACAAGATTTTTCGTCACATCGAATCTTTGGACGCATGTATGGAGCATTAAATATAAGTAAAAAAATAACTAATTACACAATTTGATTGTAAATCACGAGACGAATCTTTCGAACCTAATTAGCCCATGATTATACACTAATTGCCAAATACAAACAAAAATGTTAATGTGCTTCCAAAAATTTTACAGGTCCAAGTAAACACAACCTATTTACTTCAAGTGCTATAAGATGTTGTGGGATCAAGATGTCTAGAAATGGATACCCAGCAGTAAATACTCCTAGCAGTCAATCATGCAAAGCAGCAACCAAGCCGACGATTGGACACACGAATATAAAGAATAGATTATGTACAGTACCTTGGTTCTGCGTGAGACAGGACACGCGATCGGTCATATAAAAAAAATGGAACTGGTGACGCGATCGTGGACTTTTGTAGCCGCCGCCACGTATCGGATCGGTCACGCAACGCGCGTCATACATACCTGTACGAAGCAGAGGGCGCACATATCGGGATCGTCGGCGTCCACGTGGGTCCACGGCGCGAGAGCGGCCTCCCTGCGCTCGCGGTCCTCCTCGCCTACGCCGGCGCCGACGAAGTCGTCCACCGTGGCCTCCACAGTGGCCAGCACGAGCCTGACGCCCGTGTCGTTGAGCTTCACCTCACACGACCCGTCCGCGCGGCGCCGGAGGCGGCCTGCCATCTCCGGGTGGTCGGCTACGGCCTCGCTCAGCGACTCCTTCACCAGGAGCGCCTCCTCCTGGCTCCACGCCGCCGGCGCATCGGCGACCGCGGCCGCGCGGTAGTAGAGCACCACGCGGGACCGGCGCTGCAGCGCCGCGGCAGGGAGCGGGGCCGCCGCGGCCACGGACACGGGGCGCGCCCGCCCGGGCTCCACCGCGCGCGTCGGCAGCGCCGTCTGCAGGGCCTCGATATGGACGTGGCGCGTGGGCGCGGGCGCGGGCGCGGCGGACGCCATGTTCTCTGTTTCGTTTCGGTGCGGTGCGCGGCGACCGCCGGCGGTGGATGCAATGGGTTCCCTGAGAGGTGGGAGGGACCGATGGAGGCCGGCTCAGGTAGGGCAGCTGGCCGGCCTTTCGCCGTGGAGCCTTGTTATATATATAAGCGCTCGGCTTGTCTGCTTCGGATGTACTGTATAGGTGGGCAGTGTACGTAGCCATCATCCGTGGTGGACACAACCTGTACGAATACAGCTCCTTAAGCTCTATACTGACGGGAGATGGTTCCCGTTTCATCCAAATGGATTGTTAAGCATATGTTTGGTTTATTAATGGGTTTGCATTGCACTGGACTATCCCTTTCTATCAAACTCTCAACCTGTTCGCATTGACTAGAATCTTAATTTGCAGTCCGGAGACCTGTATTACATGTTCTAGTTTAATAGATTGCTTAGATTGATTTACATGTCTTTTCTTTTTGTTCTTTCTTTAACACAATATGGAAATAGATACTATGTGATATCATTTCAATCACGACAAACTTTTACTATATGTTTTTTCATCTATGTTCATAGTTTTTGCTTAAGCTAATAGCTGCTAATTTGGATGCTGTTTAGATTCATCAGCTAATAGGTGGTTAGATAATGAGTTGAAATTGCATATGAACTATTAGCATCTATTAGTAAATCTGCTAAGAGCATGGCTAATAACTCGCCAGCTGCTGGCTGTATAAGAGTGTCATGTCACATTCAGTCAGCACTCGTAAACGCTCGTATAATGGATAGGCTGTAACGCTAGCTGTTAGATTGGCCTTATAGAAGATTCATTAATTTAATTGTTATATGTGTTAGGATCCTTTGTAAGCTATATATTTGTGGCCATTCATCACAGTTGACGGGAATGAACAGGACAAGTTCAGAATATAGGTCTTGTATCCACAACAATTACTCACGGACACACATACGAGTACGTATGGTAGAGATTTGATGAAAAGCTAGCAAAGGCCAGCCACAGGGATGACCATTTGGCATGCTGAGGAACACAGGATCAGGAGAGAGGATGCCGGGCCAGCAAACAGCTGCTCGATCTCTCTCCTCGGGCTGGAAGTCGGACGATTCTTTCTGGGAACCCGTGATTCAGCCGGGCGACGAGTGTACCGCCCGCTCCATTCTCTCTCAACTATTCTTTCTCCTCCAGCTCAGATTTTAGGTGCGTTTGGGAGCGCTTCACATAGCAGATTCTCGAACAGAATTACTCCTCGACTGTCAAATAGTTTTCTCAGAGTGAAGTGATTCTCTGTTGAATCTGTAAAGTGATTTTCTGAAATGAATTAGGAGGCTGAAAGCTAAAAAAAAAATAATTTCTCCTGATTCTGTGAAGTGATTCTCCAGAGTGATTTTTAAAGTTTATGCTAAAGAATCAAAGAAAATCATTTTCATCCTCAGAATCACTTCACCAGAGAATCAGAGAGTACAACTGAAGAATCAAAGAGCACAGCTCTGCTAAACGGACCCTTTGTTGACATGGAGCAGCTCTCAGCTACTGACTAGACTCTACTATACTTGCTCTAATAGAACTATTAGTTAGTAGACCTCTAACTAATAATTAGCAGGTTTATTAGCACTTTTGCTTGGATCCACCGGTACTAAATTTAGCTGCTAATTTTAATAGGATACAAACAGGCCATTAGAGCAAGTATAATAACTGGCTGTAAGCCGGCTAAATACTGATGTGGAGAAGAGAGAAGATGAGAGAGAGGAGAAGCGGGTTGTAAGCTTACAGCCGGTTTAGACGCAAGAACAAAAAAAATTGTGAGAGAGACATGTGGGCCATGTATTAATAATGGAGACCTTACTACTATATAAGTAGGCTGAGAGAAGGCTGCAAAGAACCTTACAGCTAGCAAGCCAGCTATATTAGTAGCCTTACTCTAGGATCGCCGCCGACGAGAGGGAAGCATTAGGCCAGTCTCAGTGGAAGTTTTATGGCTCAGATACCAATACACTCATATTTTAGAAACAATACAGAAAGTTTCATCCTCATAAAATTATCTCTGTTTCCATAAAATTTTTTCATCTCTCTTTATTAATACAGTGTCATGTCAGCATAGTTAATGCCCATAACACTTTCACGAAAGCCATTGAGATTGGCCTGGGTACCACGATAGGTCACGTACGTAACCGTTTCCATTCAAAGTCTTAGGTGGCGCCGTTGGAGGTTGCATTGAACTTTAAATCTCTGCAAATCCGCTTGGGTACTCGGTTCAACCCCAAACTTCTCGACGAGGACGATTGGCAACTCCCAACCATCATTCGCAGGCAGAAAAGACGGCAACAAGCTAACCGTGGACTCCTTACAGTTGATAGTACAATTACGGTTGGCAGCTTTCTCAGTTCTGTCGGGTTAGAGAATGGCTAACAATTTAGGCCCTGTTTGATCCCACCGGTTCCTGGTCTGTTTAGATCAAATAGGCTAGTTTTTTTTCTCAATTTCTTATGTCAGTTTTTATCAGTTTTTAAAATCAAGAAGCTGTTCATACATAGTTTTTGCCAGTTTCTTATGACTCTATGAGCAATAAATTAAGTCAGATTCTTAAAAACTAGGGATCCAAACACCCCCTATCAATTTTTGCTTAGATTTCAGATTTTAAAAACTAGAGACAAAAACTAATTTTTAAGAATCTGAAACTCATCAAACATGCCCTTAGCTTACCGCTAGCTGAATGCATATGTGTAAGCAATATAATATGTTCACATTAATAGGACGGCTTGAAGGTTAGTTGTATCAAATATATAGATATTTTTATGAGGGAGCGGAGTACGAAGTTGCAGAGATAGATTAGGGACTTGTTTATTTCCTCTCCAAATTCTAAATTTTTACACTCTCTCCATCACATCAATCTTTAGACGCATGCATGAAGCACTTAATGTAAGTAAAAGAAATAACTAATTATACAGTTTGGTTGTAAATCACGAGACGAATTTTTTGAGCCTAATTAGTCCATGATTGGATACTAATTATCAAATACAAACGAAAATGCTACGGTAGCAAAATTCTAAAAAAAAATTCATCTAACCACCCCCTAGAGAATGAAGCGGCGGCTCCTCACCAGCATGCGGCTGAGAGAGCTTTTTGTCTTGGTCCTTGTGTCTCAGTCGGCGAGAAGGCAATACCCTCTCTCTCGTAACGTGGCTTTGTTCTGATGACGTGGATCCTTATTTTGCCGGCTTAGAATCATTATTATTATACCTGCTCTTACTGTAGCACTAATGTGGAAACTTACTTTCGCTATAAAAAAGAAAGATTGTTTAGACACCCCAACCGTGTTACATGAGACTCAATAGACCAGCCAGCCACAGGTGTAGTTGGCATGTTCCTTGGCTTTGAAATGACTATAGAAACTTATATCTCACAAGCGTTTCTCACATGAGTCGCATGTAAAAATGTTTAAGGCCAGACTCACAGAAAGTTTTATAGTAGATATTAAATAAGCTAAAAGAAATATATTGACCTGTCATAATTTTTAGGAAAATGAATTTTATTTCGGTCCCTACACGATTTTTCCACACAGCTATTCTTTATTATACTTTTAACCTCTAGCAATAAAAGCATGCTCTCAAAAACAACACTAACAAATGAGACGTAGTTTAGACTACAACAATTATATTAGGCGACAAGATATATAAAGCCACTGTCTCTAATGTACGGCATGCGCACTTCAACCTTGGTCTGTTGCTTTTCTTTTGGACTATGGTCTAGAAGTGTGTGCAGTGCGTAACCCAGAAAATAACCTGTAGATAAGCACAATATAAATAAAGGGAGAGGTGATCAAAGTTTTATGAACTGAAATGAATACTATGAGGATGAAACTAGTCCACACTGTTTTCAATATATGTGAGTTTTGGAAACTGGGACATGAAATCTCCACGAAAACTGACCAAAGAAAAAAAAAGTTTTTCATTGTTTAATTAATTTGAATCTGGCAATAAAAATTTGTAGAGAGTGAAAGGCTCAAAATGCCTAAGAGGGGAGAGAGGAGGTGAATTAGGCAAATCTAAGATTATCACAAAATTAAAATATCATTTAGCCCATTTCACCCTTGTGTCTAAATGAGTGTTTCTAGCCTACCACACAAAGTTTTGCAATATAGTTCCAATCCTAGTCTAGCATGACAATTCTAGGAATGTAAATACATGAAGTAAATGCTCAAATGTAAAGGAGAAAGGTAAGTAACACGTTGTTGTTTCCTCGAGGTATTGCTTCGCCTTGATCCGTACAAGGACCAAGTGTTCTCAACGTGTTGATTCTTCGCTTTCGGCACGGTGAATCACTCACAAACGTTCACAACATGAGTTAGGCCTCCCACAATCGCCACTGAGTGATCACCAAGCTCCCAATCACCACCAACTTGTCTAGGTAATTAATGCTGATCACCAAGGGTAATAAGCACAAACTCTCACTTGACCTAACCAAGCCTAATGAGAAGAGTGGATGCACATTTGCTACTCTCTAAGAACTAATGGAATCCTTATTCTTCGAATTTGCAAACCTATATCACTCCACTAGCCTCAAGCTCTCTCTTAGTCACCAAAGGGTGTATGCAACTGTTCTGAATGCCAAGAGAGCTCTCTTGCATGAGATGGCGATGGGTATATATAGGCCCCACTCAAAAACTAGCCGTTTGAAGCACACTCAAATTTTTTTACTCACCGATAAATCCAATGTCTGTTTGAGCTAGGCACCCGAGTTTACCGGGGGCTCTCCAATGGCTAGAATCCAACTAATCGTTACTGTATAACCACCTGTAGTGTATCATCCGGTGGTATCAAACCCTTACAAGAACCTCTCTTGTGAGCACCAGATGCTCCAGTATCCCTTACCGAATTATTCCAATGAGTTCGGAACCTCAATGTGCGTTGTGTCCACCAATTGTTGACTTGAACGCCTTTTCTCCGGTGCCATCAGAAGAATAGGTGGCATTGTTCATTGAATAGTGAAACCACTACACATACGACATTCTCCGGTGCACCCCTAACTAGGGCACCAGATAAATCCCGTGCTGTCAAAATGGCTCCATTTTCATCCAATTTAAACACATTTGAAAAAGGACAAACTTCGAATTGAGCTTAGGGCTTTCTCTGAGCTATCTAGTGCTAAATTTGACTAGTGTGCACCGCATCCATTCAATAGACTTACTTGGATCAAGCTACCTGTTTATACCCCTTTATAGTACGGTCAAAGGAAAAAAAAAACAAAGTCCTAAACTACTCAAGTATCCCCCGCCAATAATCCTAAACAAGGTTTTTTTTACCGGTAGGAAAAAATTTCGGCCCCCAGCGATAAATATAAAATTTCAGAAATATTGGGTCAAATTTAAATAAATTCAAATTGATTTTTTTTTAAAAAATGACATCATTTCACTAGAAAAACTCTTTAATCCATCGTCCATCACAAATTTATATAAAATCAACAAAATAACACAATATATCACCACGGTAATACAACGGGCTGACGGTGATTGAGCTGCATATGCTAATGCTATCGAATGTGTGAGTGAGAAGGTTAAATAAATTTGAAGAAATTTAGGGCTTTGATAAGACTAGAGGATATGGAAAGTCATTTTAGTGTGGTTTGGTGTAATTTTGGAGTGAAAGATGAATTTAACCGAAAATTTTTTACCGATATAAATTTTTTTTGGACCTCAGTGAAAAAGTGATATTTCAGAAATTTCGGTGATATTTTGCCGAAATTGTAAACCTTGGTCCTAAACTGTTGTAAGTCTTGTGCGTTTGCTCGGTGTACCATATCCCACTTTTTAATTAAGGAACAAATGTATTCCGGTCTCCCACCCACTCAGTAGACTTGTTGTACAGTTCGTATAAAAACATTGTGCGCGCAACGCACGATCAGTATTCGGTGAAATGGCTTCATAAAACAATAGAGGCTAGATTACCACTCACTTCTTTTTTTTTTTTTGAAAGGAAAGAGAGCTCACTATTGGGTGATCGGGTTCATGGCCGTGGACCGGAGAGAGGATGTTAAGCCGAACACGTTGCCTGGCCGTTACGGACCGACCTCCCGGGCGGCCGGGGCCCGTAGCACCGAGCAAACGCACGGGCGCACGGCCGAGGCCGACCGTCTTTTTTTTAAGCCTTTTTTTCGAAAGATTTTCTTAAATAGGTCTCTAACGGAAATATTTTAGAAAATGGACCCAGGGTTTAGCGTCATCCACGCTGGCGCCAAGGTAACACAACTTGGCGCCGTTAACGTTGGCGCCAAGACATCATGCCACTTGGCCGACGACGCCGAGCTGGCGATGACGTGGCAGCACCTTGGCGCCGTCACCATTGGCGCCAAGCTTAGCGCCATCGTCATTGGCGCCAAGCCTGGCGCCACAGACCTGTTACCATGTATATCATTTTTTATGCTAAGTATTTCTAGGTTGTTCTAAGTGATAAAACAGAAAGTCACTGTAAAAACTTTAGAGTTAGTCACATTTCTCAATATCCAAGTCATGTTAAAATTTTAAATTTGTAAATGTCCAAGTCATGGTAAAAAAACCATTTTTTCATATGTCTACCACATGATAGTTGGTATTCTAACATATCCAAGCCGTAGCAAAAATCCAGATTTATTTGGCTAAGTCTTTAAATTTACTATGGGATGTGGAAATAAATCTGTATTTTTATTACGGCTTAGATATGTTAGAATACCAACTACCATGTGGTAGACATATGGAAAAATGATTTTTTTTACCATGACTTGGACATTTAAAAATTTGAAATTTTACCATGACTTGGATATTTAGAAATGTGACTAACTCTAGAGTTTTTACAGTGACTTTTTATTTGATCACTTAGAACAACCTAGAAATACTTAGCATAAAAAATGATATACATGGTATCAGGTCTGTAGCGCCAGGCTTGGCGCCAATGACGATGGCGCCAAGCTTGGCGCCAATGGTGACGGCGCCAAGGTACTGCCACGTCAGCGCCAGCTCGGCGTCGTCGACCAAGTGGCATGGTGTCTTGGCGCCAACGTTAACGGCACCAAGTTGTGTTACCTTGGCGTCAGCGTGGATGGCGCTAAGCCCTGGGTCCATTTTCTGAAATCTTTCCGTCAGAGGCATATTTGAGAAAATCTTTTAAAAAAAAGGGGGGGCTTAAAAAAAAACGCCCGAGGCCGACGCCTCCCGCGACTCCGCGAGGCCAGCGATGGCCCACGCCCACGCCCGCGCCCACGCGGGCGGCTCCAGTTTTTTATCGTTCCATCCCTTGAACTGTTGAACACCTCCGGACCTCCCACGTTTGCATAGTTGCATCTCCAGCTCCCAAGCACCTGCCTCGCGTTTCTCCTCCCCAGATCCATCAATTCTGGAGTTAGATTCAAAAAAAAAATTCTGGAGTTTCGGACCGCCCTTCCCGTCGTCCCCGTTCCAAAGCGCGGCAGGCTGAGCGATTCCTTCCGTCAGATTTGAGTCGTCATGAATCCCGAGTAGTAAGGCCTCCGATCATCCTTCCCTTCCCTTCCGAGCCCATCACCGTGATCTATTCCGTTGGATTTTCGCTTGTTGCTGTTGGTTTGCGGTTGCGTGGTTCCGGATGGAATTTACGGGGATCTGATCAGGCGCGCGCTGGTGGGTCTCACTAGCTAGCTTCCGATCTGGATCTGGGAATTCGTGATTTCCTGTTGGGATTTCGTGAATGAATGTCGGGATTTCGTGAATGAAAGTGAGGCCGCGGTGCTTTGGTCTACCTACATAGAGAAATTCATGTTATACAGCTTGATGCATCTTTGATAGCAGTGTTTGTTCGGTTTAGATTATGCTTTGCTTTGTAAGGCGTGGTGAGGATGCTCTCTGGTGTAGAGGAATAGGCTTTCTAGTAGAAAATACCTGGACATGGGTTTTTTTTGGGGAAATTACCATGGGAAATCGTTATCGGGTTATGACTTATGTTTATATTTTACGATGAACTGTTTCCTCTGCATGAACATTGTACTGTAGATTACTGCATTTGTTAACTAATTTGCATATGTTGCGTTTATGTAAAGAACATAAGATAAGTTGTATTAGTGATAGTTGTGGTTGAACATCCATTGTATGTGTTCAACATGGAACAAGTATATACTATGTTTAAAGTGTTGCGCAGCCAAGTATTTGTCTTGATTATAATATGGTTGTAGTAGAATACTGAACCTATGATAACTCAATTAGAAGGAATCCAACCTGGAGTTATATGAAACTGTACAACCAAATGTTAGATTGGCCTATTCTGACATTCAACATATAAAGTTCAAATCTTTATTTAATGAATTAGATGGCTAGATAGGTAATGAAACATAAAAAAATTGAACTTAGAGAGAAAAATGATTCTGAATAGGACTGCATGAGCACATTTATGCCGCGCTAGTGACAATTGTAAGGTGTTGGTATCTCGGCGAAGTGATGGAAGCCAACAAGATCTGCCAATAGAGTACTCATCCACCCTGTCAATGTAATGCACTACTTACCCCTAGTTTCCTTTTTCAATTTCAGTGACTACCTTTTCAAACTTCTGCTCATTGGTGATTCTGGTGTTGGGAAATCATGCTTGCTTCTCAGATTTGCGGTAAGAACAACTGTTTCTTCTCATAATCATTCTTTGATACTTCTATGCTGAAGTGGTGTATTTCTTTAGTGTAGCTGTTTCAATATAAGAAATGTACATTTGAAGAAACATGCACCATGTGACTTAACCTTGCAAGTTACAACTGCAGCTGAAAATCATTGGTTACTATAAGTTTTCAAATCATGGAGAGGTCCTGATCATGTTTCTATATATCGTTTTGCAGGGCCATTGTTTACTTCTATTAAAGCATCATCCTTAAAGCTTAATGTAAAATCTTTCTTGCATAGACTGACAATGTTACTGATAAGTGTCCTTCTATGATTAGGATGATTCATATTTGGACAGCTACATCAGCACAATTGGAGTTGATTTCGTAAGTGCACTCCAAATTCATTTACTTACTCCTGAAATGAATTAATATAGTTTATTAATTCAAGTTCTCTTTGTGTCCCTTTAATAAGCTTTCTGTTTTATCATTTTTTGCAGAAAATTCGGACAGTAGAGCAAGACGGGAAGACCATAAAGCTTCAAATCGTAAGATTACTGTGCCATATTTTTCTTTTAACATTTGTGCATCCTTTGATGTCTTTGTGATGTCATGCTTGACATATGTTTCCCAAGACAAACTGGAGAGTAAAAAGAAAACTTAGCCTTTTCCATAATAGCTAGCAGAGATACTGGAAATAGACATCTGTTGATTGATCATGTAGGAAATAAGTTTAAACATGATGTAACTTAAGTTCCCACTAGTTAGCAGATGAACCTATGTTTTCTAACTGTGAAAATGTATTCCACTATTCATTTTTTATCTTAATATATTGTTTATAACCTGTAGTTGAGTTTGGTTGGTCTAGTTCGGTTGTCATGTGTGGTACTAGTGAGTAGTGACAACTGGCAACACATTTTCTAATAAGTGATTTTTATTTAAAAAAATGTAATCTAGAAGTGCAATTCAGCATCAAGTGTTCGAATTATAGCTACATCTGGAGCGTAGTATAATTAGTGAACTAAGCGAAATGCATTCCATAACAATGGACAACAGCCCAGATTTGTCTGAAAATTACCAAAACTTTTATGGTATAAGTATTGTGTAATTCTTCAACTGACATGGTTTTGTAATTGCTGCAGTGGGATACTGCTGGACAAGAGCGCTTCAGGACAATCACTAGCAGCTACTACCGCGGAGCTCATGGAATCATTGTAAGTTGGCGACCTGAACTAGCAACTTCTGAAACTTGTCAACCATATTGATCATGTTATGATACTGTCTATGTTCTATTGTTGGCTTGTAGATTGTATATGACGTGACAGACCAAGAAAGCTTCAATAATGTGAAGCAATGGTTAAATGAAATTGACCGTTATGCAAGTGACAATGTTAACAAGCTCCTTGTTGGGAACAAGAGCGACCTAACTGCCAACAAAGTTGTGGCAACTGAGACAGCAAAGGTAAGCTATCCAGTTTCATGAATAGATAATGACAAGGTCAGCACTATTTCATTTTTCACCACTCCCGTATGAATTCTTTGGACATTTACAATCTCCTAAAAACACTATTCAGGCATTTGCTGATGAGATGGGCATTCCATTCATGGAGACTAGTGCCAAAAACGCCATCAATGTGGAGCAGGCCTTCATGGCTATGGCTGCATCCATCAAGGATAGGTACAGCTAACGTGACAACTGGTAAATATCCTATTGCTATCGTGAAATTCTACTGTGTTTAACGAAATCCTACTTGCTGCCGTTCTCAGGATGGCCAGCCAACCAGCCGCGGCTAACGCGAGGCCAGCAACCGTGCAGATCCGCGGGCAACCTGTCAACCAGAAGACGTCTTGTTGCTCGTCCTAAGATTGCCTGATTCTTTTCTTTTTGTTCCTTGTGTAAACTCAGCACACAATTACCACCGTTTGTGTGCGCACAAGTGTATCTGCATTATTGGTTCAGAAGACGCCCTTGCTGATAGCATATATTTGTTGATCGGATGATTAGAGAGCTGCAAATATGTAAGAACATAGAGACCGGCCCCTTGTTGCTCTATTGACTTAAGAGCAAAGAACGACAGTTTATTTCCTTCATTCTTTTCTACCTTAATATTATAATACAGCTTCATCACTGTTTATAAGCCACGAATCGCATTTGTGAACATCCCTCTGATTTGGTTCTGGTGGTTAATGATAACATGATCATTGTGACTAAAGTGTGTTGTGTAGCAGCAATCTAAGTTGTCATAATGACAGCCTTTATGGTCTGTTGGCTTCAATTATGGTTTTCATGGTGTTAAATCAAACGATAAGCTTTTGAAGGCTCAGGACTGGCTAGTTCGAGGTGCAATTGGAGTTGAAGAACACCTGGAACGTTTTAGTATTTGTGTTTTTTCCTTTGGCCATAGTATCAGGTGAGATATAAGGTGAGTAGTTTTGAACTGTTCTAGGCTAGAGCCTTTAGATGGTAGGTATACTGCAGACATTCTGTGCTGGGCTCTTATGGATGCTAGAAATGCTAGCAGTTGGGTATAGAAACTAAAAGTATCTGAACCAGACGTGTGTCGGATCTAAATATGCTGGATTAATTTTGAAGTCACCGGATCATCTGGTGACATCGGAGCTGATAGCCAGCACAAGTTGTTCCTTCCAATGGGGTTAGAGCAAACGCAGTTTTGGCCAAGACCTGTAAAAATGGACTCCAACAATTTCACATCGTGCCTCCCAATCTCCGTTTGTTCCCCTCCCAATCGACGTTTGGTGCCAGATCGCCTGCTGCATACCTTTTCTTTTGTGCCTCCTGCGCGGTGTACAGGAGCTGCTCGCTTTATCTCGTTCTCGTGTGCCGGTGCCGCCGGCGCTGTCGCTTGCCTCCCCGCGTGGACCGACCGTCAGAGATGCTGCCGCCTTCGCCGCGCCCAGGTCACCACTCGCCTCGTCTCCACCGTGGGGAACGCTTCGACAGCCACCTCCTCGTCACTGCTGCAGTGCTGCCGCAGCCGCTCCCCTTCGCCTCCAGAGCCTGCAAGAATCGACCTCGAAGAAACACGCCCACGTACCGTGTGCTCAGAGAAGGCCTCAGGTCGGCGCAGCTGGTTCCGCCGTCAAATAGCCCATCCGCGGCGGCCGGAGCCACCGCTTTCTATAGAAGCTAGCGGGTCCCACCTGTTCAAACTCAAACCAGTCCACTACGAAGCTGATTCCGGGCAGGGGCCCGCCCCCTCGGAACCGCGGAGGTCAAACCGAGCGAAACATGCCTGGTCATCACGGGCCGCCCCGTGTCCGTGTCTCCGTCGCACCGAAGCAAACGCGCGGCCAGCGGCCAACGCCTCCGCGACCGCGAGGGCGAGGCCAGCGATGACCCACGCCACGCGGGACGCGCACGCGGCTTTCGCTCCGCGACCGCGAGCCGCGGCTCTCGAGTATTTATCGTTCCGCCCCTTGAATATCTCACGTTTGCATCTCCATCCAACCACCTGCCCTCGCCTCGCCTCGCTTCTCTCCTCCCCAGATCCATCGACTCGCTCGGACCGCGCCCCTCCCGTCGTCGTCGTCCCCCGTCCCCGTTCGAAGGCGCGGCAGGCGAGCGATTCCACCGGATTTGATTCGACATGAATCCCGAGTAGTAAGGCCTCCGATCATCCTTCCGTTCCGTTCCCTTGCCTTGTCTTCCGCGCCCGCACGTCACCGTGATCTATGTAGCTATTTTTTTTTTCGTAATTCGTTGGATTTTCGTTTGTTGCTGTGGTTGCGTTGTTCGGATGGAACTTACGAGGATCTGATCAGGTGCGCGCTGGTGGGTCTCACTAGCTTTCGATCTGGATCTGGGAATTTGTGTTCCAAACCGGGATTTCGTGAATGAAAGGGCCTCCTGCGGCCGCGGTGCTTTGGTCTACCTGCATGGAAAAATTTATGTTGTAGCAGCTTGGTGCACCGGCTGAGTTTGATCTCCGTCTAGATTATGCTTTGCTTTGTAGGGCGTGGTGAAAATGCTCTCTGGTGCAGCGATATAGGCTTTCTAGGGAAAATAACTGGAGAATTATGATGGGAACTTAAACATTATTATGAGTTCTGTTTAATAACTAATTGTGCTGTAGATCACTGCATTTGTTAAATAAACTTCTTTATGCTGCTGTTATGTAAAGAACATAAAAGTTACTACATATTAGTTATTGCTGCATTGGAACGTCCATTACATATGGTCAATGTGGAACAATTATTAACTCCCTCCGATCGAAGTATATGATGTTTGTTTTTTCTGGTTTTTAAGACATGACTTTGACCATATTTTTCTATTATTGTTATAGTGTCTAATGAATGTATGTGGTTAAGAAAGTTTTAGTAAGACAAATCTACCCATAGCACTTCTATATCTCCAAACTGAATATTTTGAGAATATTGGTTGATTTTGATAATTTTTTAGTCAGCCTGTCATATATTTGTGGCCGGAGGGAGTATGTTTGACAGTGTTGTGTAGCAAAATAGGCAAATATTAGAGTATTTTCTTATTTACATTATCATTGTAGTAACATTACTGAATCATCAATCATCCAAGGGACTATGAAACTCAACTACCGAAGGAACCCAGTCTGGACATATATGAACTTGTGTAACACTCACTGAAGAGTGGCCTCTTCTGACATTCAACATGTATACTTCAAATCTTCGTGTTATGAATTTGATGGCTAGAGTATAGAAAAATTTGGAACTTTAGAGAGAAACAATTTTGAATAGGACTGCCTGAGCACATTTATTTTGTGATAATCAAAGTTGTTGGCATGTTGGTGAAGTGATGGAAGCCAACATGATCTGCCAGTAAATTACTATCTACCTTGTCAATGTAATGCACAACTTAACCTAGTTTCTTTTTTCAAATTCAGCGACTACCTTTTCAAACTTCTGCTTATTGGTGATTCTGGTGTCGGGAAATCATGCTTGCTTCTCAGATTTGCCGTAAGTACTCCTATTTCTTCTTGTAATCATTCATTGGTGCTTCTACGCTGAAGCGGTGTATTTCTTAAGTATAGCTGTTGTAATATAAATACATGTACATTTGAAGAAATGTGCACTGTGTGACTTAAATTTTACAACTGCAGCAAAAAAAAAGCATTGATTGCTATAAGTTTTTAAATCCTGGGGAGTTCCTCTTGATGGTTCTATTTCATCGTTTCACAAGGCCATATTTTACTTATATTAGTTAAAGCATCATCCTTGAAGCTTAATGTCAATGTTTCTGATAACTTTCCTTCTGTGATTAGGATGATTCATATTTGGACAGCTACATCAGCACAATTGGGGTTGATTTCGTAAGTGCATTGCAATTTCATTTACTTACTAGTGAAAAGAATCAATATACTTTAATTCAACTTTTCTTTGTGGCCCAGCAATAACTTCTCTTTTTTTATCATTTTTGCAGAAAATTAGGACAGTAGAGCAAGATGGGAAGACCATAAAACTTCAAATCGTAAGATTACTATGCTGTATTTTTCTTTTATTTATCATATGTGCATGGTTTGATGTCTTGTGATCTTTCCCTAGGTAAGCTGGAAAGTAAAAAAACGAAAGTTAGCCTTTTCATGATAGTCAGTAGAGAAACTGGAACATTGATATCTGTTGACTGATCATGTGAACGTAATGTAACATGTATGTTCCCACTATTTAGCAGATGAACCAATGTTCTCTAAATGTGGAAATGATATTTCTACTCTTCATTTTTTTTAACTAAATTTTGTTTAACCTATTATGTAATCTAGAAGCGCAATTTGGCATCAAGTGGTAGAATAGTAGCTACAATATCATAATCTAGTATTCATTGATGAACCAAGGGAAATGCAGTCCATAACAATAAATAATGGCCCAGATTCGAAAGTTACAATTATATTTATGATATAACTACTGTGTATTCCTTCAACTGACATGGTTTTTTAAATGCTGCAGTGGGATACTGCTGGGCAAGAGCGCTTCAGGACAATCACTAGCAGCTACTACCGCGGAGCTCATGGAATCATTGTAAGTTGCCACTTGAACTAGCAACTTCTGAAACTTGTCAACCATATTGAATCATTGCTCATGCTACGATATTGGCTTATCGTTGGCTTGCAGATTGTATATGACGTGACAGATCAAGAAAGCTTCAATAATGTGAAACAATGGTTAAATGAAATTGACCGTTATGCAAGTGACAATGTTAACAAGCTCCTTGTTGGGAACAAGAGCGACCTTACTGCCAACAAAGTTGTGGCAACTGAGACAGCAAAGGTAAGTTATCCAATTTCATGTCATGACAAGGTCATCGATTCTTTATTTTTCACCACTCCCCTAGGACTTTGTTGGACATTTGCGAATGATTAAAAACATCATCCAGGCGTTTGCTGATGAGATGGGCATCCCATTCATGGAGACGAGTGCCAAAAACGCCACCAACGTGGAGCAGGCCTTCATGGCTATGGCTGCATCAATCAAGGATAGGTACAGCCAACGTGCCAAGTGGTAAATGTGCTATTGCTATAGTGAAATCCTACTGAGCTTAACGAAATGCTTCTTGTTGCTTTTCTCAGGATGGCCAGCCAACCAGCCGCGGCCAACGCAAGGCCAGCGACGGTGCAGATCCGCGGGCAACCCGTCAACCAAAAGACGTCTTGCTGCTCGTCCTAAAGATTGCCTTGATTTCTTTGCTTCCTTGTGACTATTACTACCGTTTGTGCGAGCACGCAAATGTATTTGCATTATTGCTGATAGCATCTATTCGTTGGCCAGATGATTAGAGAGTTGAAAATATGTTAAAAACACCATAGAGAGAAGTTCCTCAGTGCTCTCTCTCAAATTAAGGAGCAAACAGCAACACTTTACTTAATTTTTGTTACTTTATTATAGCCTCACTGTTTATTAGTCGCGATACATTTGTGAACAGCTATTGTAATATTTTTTACTCTATATTCGTAGTGAGATGAAATTCCTGTGTGGGCAACAAATTTCCATTTTGCCTAGTTGAGTGGTCATATTCATGTGCGATCATTGTGGCCGGTGACGGGACCCGCCCTCGTGGCATCGCACTGGTCTGTGGTCTGTGAGTGTGAGTGGGTGTGATACGCCTTTCCTTCAGGAAAATGTGGTGCGTTTTTGACATGCTGAAGCAGAACAACGCCGCTTGGCCCACCACCACCGCCAATGGCTTTGTCCTGTGTGGTGTGTCCCATGTTGATGTTAGCACAAGATAATGTTTGACACGCGAAGCGATGTCGGGGCACCGGCGCACCGCTGATCGTGAGGCACTGAGAAATTCACTTTTCTCTCTCTCCTTGAAATAATATATAGTGGCATTATTTATGGTCCCTTGTTTATATTGGTAAAGCTTCAGTGGCTTTCCAGAAATTTCACCTGAAGCACACGAGTCATCACTTCAAATATATCAACAAACAAAAGCAGGCAAAAATAGTTGGGGTCTTCTTTTTCACCCGCTCCTCGTGGTCAGTCAGGCCGTTCCCCGACGGGGGCATGATGGACATGGACATGCACTCATGCGTCTCATCCCAAGTAATACGTAGTTGGACCTAGTTCCGAGTCCGAGCCGTGGTACTCTCTGATGCACCGCCCTGATGCACAGATGCACCGCCGGCTTTGCCGCTGCCAAACACCAATCGACGAACGCGTTCGTGTGACGGTGTGAGTCTGTGAGATCTCGGCGTGCAGCCAGCACCGCCACCCAGCTCGGCGATTCCCTCTGGCATTGGCTTCACAGAAAGGCGAGATTCGCCCGGAAAAGCCCGGCGCTTTTTCCGTCCACCACAAGCGACAGTACTGATGAATTCAACACGCGGAACACGATGGCGGCGATGGTTTTTTTGGGGAGGGCATGGATGATTCGGAAACAAGATCCGAAATTTGTGGCGGTCTCACGTGGTCGGAGCATTACTTATTTTAATTATCAGATCATACTATAAGATCAACTCTTTATTTGAATTTTTATTAAAAAAAAGTCTCCTCTAACAATTTAGTAAAATAACTTCTTGTATAAATATGAAGTTGCTAAAATTCTTCTCCAACTACTTTTTCACATTCAATAGCAAGTTGTTTCCTCCTCTTTCTGTTTTTTTTGCCACGACGTGCATATTTTTGTTGTCTCAACCCTTTACGTTGCTTCATGCCACACACGACCACTGTCAACCTGTCGCCGGCTGCTGATTGACTAGATGTGGCCGCGCCATTTAGGGTGGGGGTTGCAACTGCACCTGGCGGATCGCTAGCTTCCAAGTTAAGCTGCCACTATCGCCTCACACTCAACTTAATCTAGTTAACCTGGTTGTCCCCTGGTAGCACCTACGTACTAACTATCTAACAAGCCTTCATCCAGGATCATGTCACATAGGCGCACACATAGTTCACACAAGTTCTCTGCTTCTCATAGAAGCACAAGTTTAAATCTAACAACATAAATTTCACAACACATTAATCAACATAACATAAATTCACATTATCTAACCTCAAGTTACAACATAAGTTTACCAAACCTAGTTCATAAACTGGCCACGAGCCATGCCACACTCGGGGCCTATGACCATTACACCAGTCGTCTAATACTCCTAGTCTCCAGAAGGAGGAAGGAGGCACACAATAGTCTTACCCCAAAATAAGCACAAGGATCATGCAATACAACCTTATCAAGATATAAAAGTTGAGTTTGCATAAAGGCATTTGTACAATAAGTAAAGGTTTTCTATCATATAATTTCTAAGCATAGCTTGGTTGGATGAGCGGGATAGTTTGGACCACCAAGATATAGAGGGATATTTTGTGGTGAGATGGTTATGCCCTGGGTTATCCCTATACCAAACACTAGGACGAAGTGGATGTCCACTCCATTCCTATCCTGTCATCAAACCAAACGCTACCTTTGTCTCACATGTTTGGCAACTAGTTAGGGGTACAAGCAAGGACATGAGACCATTATCATTGTTAGGGGTTGCTTCCACTTGTTGGTCAATTAAAAAAACGAGATCCTTTTTCATTAAGAAGAGAAATAGGCACCCAAGTTCAGTCCAAGAGGGGACTTGAAACTGGGTGGTTGCGTGCATTGCCACACCTCTCACCCAACCAACAGAGGGAACTTGTTGGTCAATCTAACTGGGTGGAAATAGAAATGATATTGTTTTTGGAAAGGAAATCCACTATTCACCTATGCAAGTTATGTACAGAATTATTCATTGGTTCCATACTTGGGTTGTGCTCTGGAAGCAAGATATATGTAAGATTTGGTTATTGTGGCGGCATCATAATGTTTAGCACAAGCAATCGTGGTTATTTAGCATATATAGATCTTTCTTTTATGCTCCATCTCTTTTAGATATCAGAAGATCTATGCTTTGCGAGTGATTGAAAAAGTAAAACGTAGGAGCTGAGTACACCATGCTTTAGTACTAGCACATGTCAACGCTGTATATACACCAGAAAAAAAAAACATGAAGGTCGTATGGAAAAAGCCATTTTAATTAGTGGCATAGTCAGTGGGGAGAGACAACTAAACATCTTGGCCCCCATGAAGGAGACGTTCATTAGCCACCCATCCCGGTGGGCCGTGTGGTGGTTAGCGTACGTGGCCAACTTACCCGCGCTTTCATTTCTCGTGCCAACTGATCCATCCGATCTCTTTCCATCACGTTGCTCGCCTCAATATAATCTGCATTGTTCATGCCCTGGATTTAGGTACGTACTATCCCCTTATTTTATCGTCCCCTTGTTGGCTTGTTGTTCGTCTCCGTCCATGGCGTTCACCAGAGTGGTCATCCACGATTAGACTAATCCACCATCCTGCTAGTTGATTGGCCACTGGCGCCATTTCATCACGCCTCTCTAATTAATGGCGTCCAGTACTTGTCGCCTGTGGATAAGGGCAGTCCCAACCCATGGTTTTCATGGACAGTTTCCAAGAAAAAGATAGCACAATTAATCACCCTTAGAAACTGGTCTTCCCAACCCATAAGTACTGGCACAGCCCATGTATCCATCTCTGAAACACTCACTGAGCACAGCACATGTATACGTTGATAGCAAATATAAATAATACCAAACACGTTGATAGTAAACTATATATAATAGCAGTCCATAAATAATAGATAGCAGAATAGGTAACCAAATAAGCCATATCCATAAGCATTACAATATATATATATATATATATATATATATATATATATATATATATATATATATATATATATATATATATATATATATATATATATATATATATATATATATATATAAAAACTAGATAGGCATCCATCATCCAGTCAGATCTCGCTGGGTAATGATAATGCATAGTATATATAATTAGATAGAATAGTCATCATCCATCCATCTCTCGCAGTGCTTGTACTTCAGTGATGCAATGTAACTCCGCAGATGCCACAAAGAACTCCAAAAGCAATTATCTACAATGAAAATAGTCAAACAATGAGTTTTCAGTAAAACAAATGAACATTTATACAGACCACAATTAAATCATTCATATCAGTTTATTCAACAAAATACAAGCTGGTGATCACAAAAGACAGTTTAAGTGATTTGTCTCAAACAAAATATATATTAGAACTCAGACATTGCTAGCTATATCTGAATATTATCTAATCTCATAAATTAGCAACTACTGAAATATCTAAACCACATCTACTGAACCACATCTACTCATGATTGTTTTTTCTAAAAAATTTTTACTGATGATTGCAAAGAAGGGCATACCTATCTCTTGTGCCAGTAGACAAACCGTGCATGAGTGGAGCACTGACGCCTGCAGCAACAGGTTGAGGACCACCGGTGGCTTGACAAATTGGGTTATGAGCAACAGGAGCATGACGAGCAGGGTCATGAGCACCGCGAGATTGAGCACCAGATCCTCTACTTGCCTTTGGTCTTCGCAAACTATTCATACTGTGATAGATTGGGGTTGGGGTCAAATTAGTGGGGGCTGGGATCCAATGGGAATAGAACCAGAGGCTGCTGGGTCATGAGGCATACCTGATCTGATCTGTGGCGTCGATGACGAAGGGGATTGAAGCCAATCGTCCACGAGCAGGAGAATCGCCAGGAGCAAGAAGGAGCGAGCGCCGATGTAGTTTAATGGAGCAGCTAGCGCGGGAGTGAGCGGCGCGCGCGGGAAAAAGGACGCGCGGGAGCCAGCTTCGCGCGCGCGAGGAGGGGAGAAAAAGAGCGCGGAGCTTCGCGTGCGCGGGAGAGGAGAGCTGACGCGCGGGGCGGCGGCGGCGATGGATAGAGACGAGTTGCAGGGGATCCGGACGGCAGCCGAGGAAACGATGCGGGCCGGCCCAATGCAAAAAATATCGTTTCCATCCGCCTTGGCCCACGAGAGGACGTCGTTTCTCATATGAGAAACGGTTTCTACTTTTTCTCCTCTCTCTCTTCCTTAACTAAGGTGCCACATCAGCGTTTTTGCTTAATTAACAGGGTATTTAATGCTATGGAAACTACATGTGGTTTCAGGTTGGGACTGCCCTAAAAATAATCACATGCTTGGTCCATTGACATTTCGGTAGAATTCGGAGTGCGTCAACTTGCCCACGCGCAAGTAGCAAGGGATTCTTCTGCTGCCTCTTCATCTCCATCTCCGTCTCCCGTCAAATGAGAGTGAGACGAAGGTAACTCGTGTTTCGCAGATCCATTTCAGGAATAAAAAGGATACTTTATGAACTACTGCCTTAACTTGAAAAGGCCACGAGCACGACCACCATGTTTGTTTGTTTTTCTATATAAAAAAGTACTTTACAAAAGAGAGAGGGGGAGATAGACACAAAAGAAACGGGAAATAATTGAAAAGCAGCTCCTGCTGAAAACGTCTTTCACTACAGCGACGGATAAAAAGGGGCGCCCTCGACTCGATGATGGAACGCAAAGCACCAAACTGATCGCTGAATTCGACCGCCTAAGTAGGACCACATTATCGTGGGCCAGACCTATTTTAAATTTAATAAATTAATAAAACTCTACGGTGTGTAACTGTTAGATATTTAATATTTATACCGAATTAAAACTTGATCAAATGTTGATTTGACTTATATGGTTGGACTTCATCTGTCCATATTGCCAAGTTGAGAAAAGGATAGCGTGGCGTGGGCGTGCTGTGGCGAAGCAGGCAGGCAACGAGCGGACCGGTGAGGCGTGGCCCGGTTTTGCCACTCACTCTCCATGATGGCGGGAGTTACAACTCTCTGAGTTAATCCTCGGGAGTTACCGTCTCTTCACTTGCCCCTCTCCTGCACTGCCTGCGTGAGCTCTTCTCCTCCCTCTACGCGTTGGCATAAAAGAGGTTCTATGTCTCGGGGCACCAATTCCTCCAGTTCTCTCTCGGTACCTAGAACAAAATTAGACCTCATCTTTTGCTGCGTAAAGGTTTTCCCGTCTCGTACCTCTACGCGCACAGAGAGACGAGAGAGCAGGTGCCTCCGAAGCCCTTGCCGTCTACGATCCCTGCTCGGGGAGTGCGACAATTAGGTTTTTGGGGAGTGACTACGCGACTGCTCGTTCCCGGTCAGTGGCATCTTCTTCCTCTGCACGCGGACGCGAACTGCACTGCGATCACCTTCCTGCATTGACTGCAGTTCACGACTTTGAGCAACGCATTATGACGACTAGTGCGAATGGAGCCTCCGATGCCCTCAGCATGGGACCCTCCGCTGGGTACATCCTATTCTCATCTCTTTGTCAATTCATGGTGTTCATGTGCTTGTTGTCTCTGTTACATTCTATATGTCATGAATGTTTGTTTATGTGATACACATGCTTGCTAGTATGTTTAGACTATCATGCTTATATGTTTTTGATCATGATCATGTATTATTTATGATATATAACCTTGCTGTTATATTTGTTTTGTCTCATCTTGGTCCATATGAACATGTTGATCATCCTTTTTTATTCATGTGAATATATATGATGCTATGATGTAATTGTTTATTATCATACATGTTATCACCACACAATTATTATTTTCAGAATTAAACTGTGTAGAAAATTGTCTAAATTTCTAACAATCTAAAAACCAAATATTAGACAATTTTCTCTCAGTGGTTTTGCTGCTGCATTGAAACTCAATCAATTTGATGGAAAGAATTTCATGATTTGGCGTGCACAAATAGAATTGTGGTTCATTGCGATGAATTGCTATCACACCGTACAGGGGCGACCTAAGAACTTGGCTCTTGAGGATGAGCCTAAGTTTCGAGCTGCTGATAACCTGTTCAGAGGTGCCGTGATCAGTGCTCTTCATCCCAAGTATGAGAAAAGCTACATTTCTTTTCCATCTGGCAAAGATTTATGGGATGCTTTTGAGGCAAAGTTCGGTGTCTCTAATACTGGGAGTGAGCTGTATCTTATGGAGCAGCTGTTTGACTACAAGATGGTTATGAACCGTTCTGTGGTTGAACAGGCTCATGAGATTCAGGCAATGGCTAAGGAACTCGAGCTTTTTCCCTGTTCTTTACCTGACAAGTTTGTGGCCGGTAGTATCATCGCTAAGCTGCCACCTTCTTGGAAGAATTTTGCTACCTCTCTAAAGCATAAGATACAAGAGTTCAATGTAGCTAAACTCATTGATACTCTTGATGTTGAGGAGAGGGCGAGAACAAAGGACAAGAGAAAAGGGGTTGAGACCTCTTCTGCAGACATGGTGTAGAAAAAGAACTCATTTGCATTCCGTAAGAACAAGAAGAAGAAGCAAAACAACAAACAGGAGAACACTTCTAAGCCAGTTCAGACAACACAGTTTAAGAAAAAGAACAACAACAAGAAGAAAGGAGACCGCTTTGTTTGTGGTAGTGAAGAGCACTGGGTAAGTGAGTGTCTAGACCGCAAATTTAAACAAGAACCTAAGAAGTCAGTCAACATGGTTACTACTGATACTGAAGGAGGAACATTTGGATATGGTAATCATTTACTTACTGTTCTTTCAGTTTATAATTCACCTGAGTGGTGGATGGATAGTGGTGCTAATATTAATGTATGTGCTAATGTTTCTTTGTTTGCTTTCTATCAGGTCGGGAGGACTGAAGCCTTGCTGATGGGAAACGGCTCATGTGCGCATGTTCTTGGTGCTGGTACTGTCAATCTGAAGTTTACTTTGGGGAAGACGGTGCTATTGAAGAACGTGTAGCATGTGCCCTCCATCAAGAAAAATTTTGTTAGTGGTTCGATAATGTGTAGAGATGGCTACAAAATTGTTCTTGAGTCCAATAAATGCATTGTGTCAAGACATGGTACTTTTATTGGTAAAGGATATGAATGCGGAGGTCAGTTCCGCTTGTCTCTGCTTGATGCGTGTAATAAGGTTGTGAACATCACTAATATTTTTGATGAGTCAGATTTATGGCACTCACGCTTATGTCATGTTAATTTTGGTTGTCTTATACGGTTAGCAAATCTGAATTTAATCTCGAAAATTAATGTGGTCAAAAGTCCTAAGCGCCACGTGTGTGTGCAAACGAAGCAACCCCGCAAGCCTCACAAGGCTGCTGAGGCGAGAAATTTGGCACCTCTAGAACTTGTTCATTTGGATTTATACGGAATGAATGGTGATTTGACTAAAGGCGGTAAACGATACTTCATGACATTTATAGATGATTACACTAGATTTTGCTACGTGTATTTACTTAAAACAAAAGATGAAACGTTGTATTATTTTATGGCCTATAAAGCTGAGCTAGAAAAACAACTTTAGAGGAAAATTAAACGGTTAAGGTCCGATCGAGGTGGAGAATATTTCTCTAGTGAATTTACTGAATTCTGCGTGGAACATGGTATTATTCATGAGTGAACACCGCCATACTCACCACAGTCTAATGGTATAGCTGAAAGGAAAAACCGCACCCTAACCGAGTTGGTGAATGTCATGCTGGGTACTGCGGGATTATTCAAGGAATGGTGGGGTGAGGCGATTTTGACAGTGTGTCATGTGCTAAATAGAGTTCCTACAAAGAATAAAGAAATCACATCATTCGAGGAATAGGAGAAGAAAAGACTAAATCTCTCCTACATGCACACTTGGGGTTGCTTGGCTAAAGTAAATGTGTCCATCAACAAGAAGCGCAAACTTAGACTTAAAACTGTTGATTGTGTGTTCCTTGGTTATGCTATTCACAACGTTGGGTATAGGTTCTTAATTATAAACTTTGAGGTACCTAACATGCATGTTGGCACAATAATGGAATCCAGAGACGCTACATTTTTTTAGAATAAATTTCCCATAAAAATTATACCTAGCACAATTGGTCATGAATCTGTAATTCTCCATGAGCATGAGATGTTTACACTGGTACAACAAATTAAGGAACCTCATGAGCAAAATCCTGAGGAGGATGATATTGCAGTCACCAGAAAGAGCAAGCGACAAAGAGTTGCTAAATCTTTTGGAAATGACTATATTGTGTACCTTGTGGATGACATGAACGACTATTGAAGAGGCATATTCCTCTCTTGATGCTGACTTGTGGAAGAATGCAGTAAGGAGAGATGGATTCTATCATGTCTAATGGAACTTGGGAAGTTGTTAATCGACCTTAAGGGTGCAAACCTATAGGATGCAAATGGATGTTCAAGAAAAAGCTTAGGCCTGATGGTACTATTGAGAGATACAAGGTAAGACTTATGGCCAAGGGTTATACCTAAAAAGAGGGTGAAGACTTCTTTGATACTTACTCACCAGTTGCCCGATTGACTATAATTCGAGTGTTGATTTCACTAGCAGCTTCCTATGGTCTGACCATTTATCAAATGGATGTTAAGACAGCTTTACTAAATGGAGAGTTAAAGGACGAGATCTATATGGATCAGCCAGATGGTTTTATAGCAAATGGTCAAGAGGGCAAATTGTGTAAGTTATTAAAGTTGTTGTACGGCTTAAAACAAGCACCTAAGCAATGACACGAGAAGTTTGATAAAACTTTAACATCATCTGGATTTGTTGTGAATGAAGCTGATTTTTGTGTCTATTACCGGTATGGTGGGGGTCAAGGAGTTATCTTATGCTTATATGTTGATGACATTTTGATCTTTGGATCAAGCCTCAGTGTGATTGAGGAGGTGAAGAAATTTCTATCAAACAATTTTGAAATGAAAGATCTAGGAGAAGCTGATATTATTCTTAATATCAAGCTCCTAAGAGAAGGTAATAGTAGGGTAACTTTATTACAATCTCACTATGTGGAAAAGGTTCTGAGTCGCTTTGGGTTCAGTGACTGTCAGCCTGCTCCCACACCTTACGACCCTAGTGTGCTATTGAGGAAGAATCAAAGAATAGCAAGGAATCAATTGAGATATTCCCAGATCATTGGTTTGCTCATGTATCTTGCTAGTGCAACAAGGCCTAACATCTCATTTGCTGTGTGCAAGCTAAGCCGATGTGTGTTAAACCCGGGAGATGATCACTGGCGTGTTGTTAAGAGAGTGATGCGCTATATAAAAGGCACTATGAGCTATGGTATTTGTTATACCAGACACCCAAAAGTACTAGAAGGCTACTGTGATGCCAACTAGATTTCTGATGCTGATGAGCTTTATGCCACAAGCGGATATGTGTTCTTACTTGGAGGTGGCGCTTGTTGACGTTAGATAAGTATTATTTTTTAACCATCAACATAGCATGAAAAAGGACTAAACAATAATTACCACTTAGATATAGGGGGTTTACTGACATAATTCCACAAGTTTTGGTGAATGTCTATTTTTACAGGGGGTCAGCTGAAAAGAACCAAGGATGGCCCACATGTCAGGTTTACATAGAGAGAAAGAGCTACGGATGGAAAAAAGTATAATCTAGAAGGTTCAAGAAGCCAAAACCTAGGAGGTGGGACCCACCTGTCATTGTGATAGGGGCGGGCGCCCAGCCCTAGGGGTGGCCGCCCCACCCAAGTGGCTAATCAGGCTCCACCTCCTGGATCATGCCTCCACCACCTTTGAGGATCAATAATAATCGTAGATCAAGGCCAGTTTGATCTGAGGGCTGTGGTGCTTTCTAAAGGGCTATATAAGCAAGGCCTCTGGCCCCTGGCCCCTAGAAGAGGCATCTCTTGAAACCCTAATTTATTATTTCCTATGAGGATCAGTAAGGAGGGGTCCCTTGAATAGATCTCTCTCTTAGGGCACATATAAGAGAGATTAGCTTTGTAGTCTCCATGTGAGATAAGAGTTCTTCTTCTAGATTGAGAGAGTTAGAGTGGAGGGATAAGTTGGAGGAAGCATGGCTTGTCGGTGTCTCCTCTCCAGCTTGTACCTACGGGATCAAGTCTTCTAACCCGAGGCTTGGTTCTAGGATTATTTGGTAATTCAACTTCCAATACTAAATAAGTACGTTGTTATTATTGTTCTATGGTTTATGAGTTTACTTTATTCTCTTTCGTGGTAGAGGATAGGGTAATCGTCTGTAGCGTAAGCGTGGTGCTTAGGCTAGAGATACTCATAGATATTCCCTGTCTGGCCGGATCCATGGTAGTAGCGTGGGATGTGACACTCTTGTTGCTTTCTTTGTACCCCACGTCCCGACAGAAGGATTGGTAGGATTAAGTGCCCTGGTCAAGCATCCTCTGTGATGTCTCTTTTTCATCGGTATATCCCTATAGACCAATAGTTTCATAGCTTACCATAAGTTGGAACCAGACTATCGTCGTAATCTTCTCTAATCGCTTATATCTTCACCACCTTGTAGTGCGGTCCAGGGGTTGAGTATAGATTTAGCTTAGTCATCGCATGCTTCCAATGGAGATCGGGATAACAGGTCTTCCTGGATCACCTTTCTTAATCGGCAGAGTCTCATCGTTCCATCCCTTGGAGATAGGGCACTCCAATAACTTCCTGCATTAAATATGTCTACAAGATTTATAGTTTCTAGATCTTCTGGTTGTCCTGATATTTTATCTTGGTTAGCAGGAACAATATTGGCAAGCTATTGCAACTGAGATTCTAGCATCTTATTGAAACTCAGCTGATTCTTAATGGCAGTAGAGAAATTATCCATTCTATTATTAATTGTTTCTAGCATTTTATCATTAGATGCTAATTTCTTAGACAGACTATCTATTAATTTTCCTTGATTAAGCACTAACTCTCTTAGAGGTGGTTGATTGAAAGAATTATTACCTTGATAATTACCTGAGTAATTACCTGAGTAGTTAGGCCTCTGCTGCTGATTCCAACCTTGATTCTGTTGAGGATGATAGTAGTTGCTATTGTTGTTGAGGTAGTTCACATCCTCTTGTAGCTCTAGGCAACTACTTCCTGAATGTCCAGTGTCTCCACACTCTTCACAAGTCATGCAGGAATCATGAATGTGCATGACTTCCTTCTTCTCTTCAGCTCTCTCATCAAGCCTCTTCATAAACAGGTCCATCTTGGCAGACAACATGTTGAAAGTCTCTAGTTTGGTTTTGGCTAATTGATGAAACCTAGGACTAACCTTTGTATCTAAGTGGATGATTTAGATAAAGGTGGTCATTGAATATGAGACATGACATTAACTCATGTGACCAAGATGATGAAGACTGAGATGATGCTTGGCTCGATGGACCGGTTGTGAAGGTGAAGGGCAAGTCGAGGCTTTGAAGCGAAGGACCATGCGATGGTGAAGCTTGAGCAAGATTTGGCGCCGACGGACCGATGCAACGGTGAAGAGCAACTGAAGTCAAGGTCGATGGATCGAGACAGTCATGTGATGATATGAAGTGGATCATATCTTTTGGAAAAACAAAATGGGCTCAAGGCAAAGGTATAACCATAAGACCATTTTGTTTTGCACTCAAGACACCATAGAGGGTGTGAGTGGTTTAGGATCGATAGCCAAACTATTAAGAGGGGAAGTCTTATCGATTATTCGACGCACGGGTGCCACTAGGTGAATTCATGAAGTGCATTGCATGTAGGGTCTAGTGAGCTAACTAGAAAACCTTCGAAAATAATTATGAAAATGCTAACACACGGGCACAAGGTGGTGATCACTTGTTGGTGTTGGCACATTTATGAAGGCAATGAAGTTTGAGCGGTAGAAAGGGTTTGGGTCCCTCTCTCCCTCTCACCGAGCTTGCGAGGCGGGATTCAGGTGTTTTTGAGGAGTTGAAATGCCTATTTTCCAATACGCCGGAAGTTAGAGAAGAAACGGAGGCGAACGGAGGTCACAGTGGTGACTGGACGCTGAACCGGACACGGTCTTGGTTTGACCGGACGCGTCCAATTAGTTCATCGCGGCAGTCAGGCGCGCAAGTGTTAGGGTTTTGCACCAGCGTGTCCGGTCAGGCGCCCAGAGAGAACTGCAGAACGCAAGGTCAATCGGACGCGGTGTGTGTCCGGTCACGATCGTCCAGTCGCGATGGGACCTTACTGGACTCAAACCGGACGCCGAGTGTAGCACGTCCGGTCGTTGCGTTTGATCATTGGCGCACAGTGACCGTTGGAGGATCGGGCGGCCGCGTTTGAATCTAGAGAGAACACATGGACGGTGCAGGGCGATCGGACGCGGTTGAGCGCGTCCGGTCAAGTTCGACCGGCACGTTCGGTCGTCCCGAAAAGCGCCCAGTGAAGGGGTACAACGGCTCTATTCGTTTGGAATGCTTATAAATACTTGTTGGCCGGCCCTTGGGGAGGTCTCTTGATGTTTCTAACACTCTTGTGCATCCTTTGAGCTAGAGCTTCTCCCTCCCACTCTCTCTTGCTTGATTGCAAATCAAAAGTGAGATTGAGTGATCCCAAAGTGTATTGCATAGCTTGAGGGCATCTAGTGGCACTTGTGGATGGTTTAGCCAGTGGATTTCTTGTTACTCTTGGAGAGTACCACTCCTAGATAGCTTGGAGATTGTTGGAGGCGTTGGCAAGAGAAGGAGATTGTTCTTGGCCACCTCCGGTTGATTGTAAGAGGTTCTTGTGCTTTCCTCGGTGGAGGGCCAAAAGCAACTCTATTACATTACGCGTGTCATTGAGTTACCTCACTTGAGAGTGGTGTCTTGCGGTGCCTTGCGGGGCGTGCCTTGAGGGGCAAGTGACTTGAGGGTCACACCGAGAAACCATCTAAGTGTTGGTCGACACAACCGGTGACGTAGCTTATCGGTGCACAAGTGAACACCAGGTGAACAAAAATATTGTGTCTCTTATCTCCTGGTGATTGGTCTTTATGTTGTGTTGTTGTCAATATTGATTGATTGTATATCATCTTGGTGATTGGTAACATCTTCACTCCACCGTCCCGGTATAAGATTCACAATCCTCTCTCTTGATTTACATTTACTAGATTATCTTGTGTAGCTCTAGTGGTAGCCTTTGCTAGTAGTTGTTAGCTTGCTCACTAGTGTAAGTTTAGTGACATAGCTCTAGTGTGAACTAGAGATCATAATCTACTAGACTTGTGGATAGGAGGCTTGCATCACAACCGCAGGCTAAGCAAAACTCGCTTTACGCCGTTTGTTATTCTAACAAGTTTGCTTAGTGGCTTGTGTAGGATTTTTATAGGCTATTCACCCCCCCTCTAGCCATCTAGGACCTTACACATGTCTACCTCCTTAACTGGTGCATACCTCCACCTCTCTTGCAGGTTGGAGTTCTTTCTTCGTTCCAACCTTAGTTGGACGCCATCTTCTCCACAAGAGTTGTGGCTCGATTGATTGTAAGTGATAAGAATGCTCCTCCAGCGGCAACATCCATAGTCTCACGAGTGCTATTAGTAAGCCCATGATAGAAGGTCTGCATAAGTAGCCAATTCTCCATTCTATGATGAGGACATTCTAGGATGTAGTCATGAAAGCGCTCCCATGCTTCTAGGACTGACTCATCATGTTGCTGCTGAAAAACTGATATCTTCCCACGAAGAGTATTTGTCTTGCCCATGGGAAAGAACTTCACTAGGAAATTGGTGGAACAGAGTGCCCACATAGTATTCTTTTCCTTATTTGCATAGAACCACTGCTTCGCTCTTCCCAAGAGTGAGAATGGAAAGAGGCAAAGTAGTATGGCATCTCTGGGGACATCCTTGATGGTGAAAGTGCTGCAAATCTCTAGGAAGTGTTGGAGATGAGCACTAGCATCTTCATGTGCCTTTCCACAAAACTGGCTAGCTTGTACCATGTTGATCAATGCTGGCTTTAGCTCAAAGTTTTGCTCAATCTCTGCCACAGATCCAGTCCGAATGTTAGCTATAGTTAGAGCTAAGAACTCACGGAGTGACTTGTTTGCCATAGCGTCGAACTCTGGTGTTAAGTTTCGAACTATACTTGGTTGACCTTCCGAATTAGAGAGTGGAGCTTCAAGCTAGGATGATAATATTTCTGCTTGAACTCTCTTTAGCTTGGCTCTTGCACTCCTAAATAGTAATTCTGGATTATTGATGAAATTATTTGGACGACCAAACATGCTCATACATTACCCTATATATGATATATAAAATAGACAGAAAACAAGGGTAAGGCTGTATGAGAAGAGAAAGATGATGGTTTCTCGATCACATTAGTGGATGCAAGTGATGGCTAATTATCCTTTGGATAGCAATTCATCCTTCCCCGGCAACGGCGCCAAAAATGCTTGTTGGCATTTCTTAGCGTCACTTAAGCTAGGTTGTCATCCCCAGTATGGTGCTAGAAATGTGGTATTAAATAAATGCAAATGCTCCTCTAGAAATAAATATGAAATCCGCAAGCGCACAGATAATACCGATGTAGCATTTTAACCAGGAGTAATCCAGATATCGTTATTTATATTTTACCACTGGAAAGGGATACTAAGGATAATGAGCAATGAGCATTGAGCATCACTGTAAATACTAATGAAGAGCATAACCATGTCTTTATCTCTCTTCTCATACAAGGTAAGTGTCACAAGATAAATAATATATATATATATATATATATATATATATATATATATATATATATATATATATATATATATATATATATATATATATATATATATATATATATATATATATATAACTGGTAAGCACATAGCCATATAATGATAAACATCTCAATAGACTACTCTAGATATATAGCACTAGCATGGATTAGGACGAACTATAGAGATAATCCTAAGTTATTCTAACTATAAAGTAAAAACATACAATGATTAGTGCAATCACACTTGGCAATCATAGCAAGAAAATGTTATATCTACGCACAGTGATATTACTAAGGAAGATATAGAACATAACCATAACTTCCCTATAATAGTTTTGCTCTGTCTGCCCTATACTCGGGAGGTGGACTATAGAGGACTCAACAGGACTATCACTCCCGCGATCTACCACACGATCCGAAATATAGGGTACAATCACAGGTAAAAATGGTATAGGCACCACGCCTACACAATGTTTACCACTTACCCATGATATCAATGAGCAAGCGCTATACGATCCTATACTTGAATATAAGTCTGATCGAACTATGCCAAGCATATAATCAAAGTAGACTAAGAATAATATAATTTAGAACATAAGCAAATAGAGTAAAGTCATATATAATATGATAGAATAGACTAAAGTCATATTCATACAAATGATGAACTAGATGAATAATATAAGAACAAATACAAAAGTAGAAGAGAATTACCAAGTATTCTCCGATAGATCCAGAAATCAAGCAATGCTTGGCTCCTTCTAGTTCTAATCCTATGTAGCTATGCTAATCTAGAGATCTAATTAAGATGGTGGCTCTAGGACTTCTCTGAATAATGAATTCTAGTTATCAACTGAATTGAATTAGGGTTTCTCCTAGGGCCAGGGGCCTTGCTTATATAGCCCTCTAGGAAGCACCACAGCCCTTAGATCAAACCGACCTTGATGAACAATTATTATTGATCCTCCAAGGCGGTGGAGGCATAATCCGCGAGGTTGACTCTGATTGGCCACCAAAGGGGGGCGGGCGTCCAAGGGAGAGGGGCGGGCGCCCCACCTGTGGGCCCGTTTCATCTCCCGTTTGTTTCTAGAGTCTTCTCGTATCTTCCACATCCTAGAAAAGTTATGTATGGCCTCTTTGTTTCTATGTAAATCTAACATGTGGGTCTCCTTTACTTATTTCCTGATAACCCCCTGCTGAAAGGTCCTTGTTTGGTTTTGGTAATTGAGTGACAACCTTAGGTGGACTAATTGTGTTTATGTGAGATACACAGGGAATTAGTCCATAGATGATTGTGTCATGAAGGAGCTCATTGCATATGAGACATGACATGGAGTCATGTGACCAAGGTGGCGAAGATCAAGATGAGGCTTGGCTTGATGGATCGGTTGCAAGTGTGAAGGGCAAGTCGGAGGCTTTGGAGCAATGGACCGCGAGGCGGTGAAGCTTGAGCAAGACTTGGCGCCGATGGACCGACGCAACGGTGAAGAGCAAGTGAGGTCAAGATCGATGGACCAAGGTCGCATGATGATATGAAGTGAATCATATCATTTGTGATATGGTTGGTGCATGTGTTGCATCAACGTCGGAGGAGATGGAGTGGAATGCGCAAGGCAAAGGTATAACCTAGGGCATTTCCATTTCACCGGTCATAGGTGTGTAGAGAAGTTGATGACCGGGTTTAGGATAGATGGCCGTACTATCAAGAGGGGCAAACTTGTTTGCATATCGGTCATCTAGTGCCACTCGTGTGATCTAACCATGCATCGTTGCTAGGATCGAGTGGCGTGGCAAGTTGAGTGGTTAACTCCTTCGATAAAATGATTATGAAAATGCTAACACACGTGCACAAGGTGGTGATCACTTGTTGGTGTTGGCACATTTACGAAGGCGATGAAGTTTGAGCGGTAGAGAGGGTTTGGGGTCCTCTCTCCCTCCCGCTGAGATTGCGAGCGCGGGATTCAGGCGTTTTCGAGAAGTTGAAACGACTATTTTCCACTACGCCGGAAGTCGGAAAAGAAACGGAGGCGAACGGAGGTCACAGAGGTGACCGGACGCTGCACTGGACGCGGTCATGGTATGACCGGACGCGTCCGGTTAGTACAGCGCAGGCGTGGGTGCTAGGGTTTGCAACCGGCGCGTCCGGTCACTCGCGGGACCGGCGCGTCCGGTCAGGTGTCCAGAGAAAACTGAGTTTCGCAAGGACGATCGGACGCGAGGCGCGTCCGGTCACACATGATCGGACGCGTCCGATCATTGAGGGAGCTTACTGGACTCTAACCGGACGCGGGCACTGTCGCGTCCGGTCGTTGCGAGGGGCGCGTCCGGTCGTTGCTTCGCGGGCGCGCGAGTCAGTGCGATCGACGCGTCCGGTCGTTCGAAGCAGCGCGTCCGGTTGTTTGACGGGCGTGTCCGGTCATTGCCTGGGGTGCGTCCGGTCGTTGTTTTGACCGTTGGGGTCAGTGACCGTTGGAGGATCGGACGCGGCTGAGCGCGTCCGGTCAGTTACGACCGGCGCGTCCGGTCGTCCTGAAATCTGCCCAGTGAAGGGGTAACGGCTCTATTTGACCGTGGGGTTATAAATAGATGCCTTGGCCGGCCGTGGCCGGTAGCTGAGCACACCATAGTCTTTGTGACTTGTGTGGTAGTGCTTAGGAGCCCTCTAACTCACTCATGCTTGATAGTGTTCATCGGATCGAGTGAGAGAGCGATTCTAGTGCGTTGCTTTGAGAGATTGCATCGTGTGGCACTAGGTGATCGTGTTGCAAGCTGGTGGTGCTTGTTACTCTTGGAGGTTGCCACCTCCTAGACGGCTTGGTGGCTTGCGACTCCGTTGAAGCACGCGTGGAGATTGTGCGTGGCTCCGGAGGAGGATTTGTGAGGGGGATTGTGCTCACCCCGCGGGGATCGCGAAGAGCAACTCTAGTAAAGCTCGTGGCTTGGAGGATCCTCATCTTGAGAGTGGATGTGCGGCACCCGCTGAGGGTTTGACTCTTGATAGTCAATTAGCTCGTGATCCATCAAGTGGGTGTATCGCCACAACGGGGACTAGCTTGGTGGCAACCAAGTGAACCTCGGTGAAAAACCGCCGTGTCAACATTGTGTACATCTTCTCGGTGGTTTGCTTTCAATTCACAAGCTTGTATTTACATTCATATACTTGTGCTTGTGTAGTTGCTCTTGTAACTAGTTTGCTTGTGTAGTTAGCTAGTTACCTTCTTGCTTGTGTAGCATAGAAGTAGCTCCTGTTGCATGGCTAATTTGGTTTGTGTAACCTTGTTAGTCATATTGCTTAGTTTGTGTAGCTAAGTAATTTGCGCTCTCTAGTTTGGCATTAGTTGCCTTGCTATTGAGCATTGCTAGTGAGCATAGGTGGCTTCGTGCTTTTGCTTACTAGAATTGTGTAGGAGCTCCCCGGCTTTGCTAAAGTACTAGTGCATAGGTTTGTGTGACCTTGCTCTAGAATTGTTTAGGAGAGCTCTTGCTAAGGAAAGCACCTTAGTTACATAATTAGGATCTTTGTGAGGTGCTTGTGAACTTAGATAGAGGGGTGTAGTCTTGGCTAGACCGATAGTTTTAATTCCGCATTTGTTTCGGTTTGCCGACGCGATTAATTTTAGAAAGGACTATTCACCCCCCCTCTAGTCCGCCATCTCGACCCTTCAATTGGTATCGGAGCCCGGTCTCTCATTTGTGGTCTTCACCGACCCGAGAGGATGGCAGAATATGGACTAGATGTTGATTGTCCTCACATGTTTGATGGCACACACTTTGCACGGTGGAAAAATTGGATGATATGCAATTTTAAGTTTATTTGCCCTCAAATGTGGTGGATGGTAGATGTAGGCTTTTCTCATGTGTTGGATGAAGATAATCTAACTCAAGCACAAGAGAAATGCCTAGATCTTGACATCCAAGCTACTAACATCATGTATAGATCTTTGGATGATAGCATCTTTGGTAAGATCATGGACCTCAAATCCGCTCATGAGATATGGGCCTATCTCAATGAAAAGTATGGAGCTATCACCGATGATGACGATGATGTCAAGCCCAAGGAGGTTGCACATGATGATGTTGAGCATGACCACAACACGATGGTTGTGGAGGATTGCTCCACCTCATGGTCAAGCGATGATGATGATGATCGATCTACCACAAGTTCACTTGACAAGAATGGTGATGATGCATCAAGTGTTGCAAGTGATGTTTCTACCCCAAGCACACTTGATGGTGACAACGTTGGTTCATGCTCGGGCCTTGATGATGCTGCTACAAGCTCATCCACTACATCACATTGCTTCATGTCACTAGGTGACATAAAGGTATCAAATGATAATGTGATTGATCATGTTGATTCATATGATGAGCTTGTTAGTAGACTTGCTAGCATGAACATGTCTTTAGAAAATGAGAAAGCTAAAACCATGAAATTGGAAAATGAAAACTCATTTCTAAAAACCACATGTGAACAACAAAAGCATCTACTTTATGTTACTACTTGTTCACATGAGGAGCTAAAATTGGCTCATAAGGAACTTAGTGTTGCTCATGATAATTTGGTACAAGAACATGCTTCTCTCTTTAAGATGTTATTAAAGAAAATTAAAATTAATGAGAGCTCATCACATGGATCAAATGATCAATTGCAAAATGTTACTAACCCTTGTGATGTAGGCAAGAAGCATGTATCCACCTCTTGTGATGATTTATTAGATATGCCATGTTCTTCACATTTAAATGCTTGTTCTACTTCTATGTCTTGTGAGACTAACCTTTTGAAGGAGAACAATGAGCTTAAAAGTGAAGTGAAGAATTTGAGCAACAAGTTAGAGAGGTGCTACAACTCAAAAGTCACCTTTGAGCACATGATGAAGACTCAAAGAAACGTTGGTGATAAAAGTGGCCTTGGCTTCAAGAAGAAAATGACAAAGGGCGAAAGAAAGCAAGAAAAGAGGATGAAGAGGCTATTCCAAAAGAAGCTCTCGCATTCCATGTGCTATCGATGCCATAAAGCGGGACATCTTGCTAATGGTTGCCCAAACATTGAGAAGCTCAAGAAGATGAAAGAAGAAGAGAGGCTAAAGCATGTCAAGTGCTTTAAGTACCACACTTGGGGTCATCTCACATCAATGTGCCCAACCAAGCAATTGGTGAAGCAACAAGTAAAGCCTCAACCAAAGCCACTAGTTGAGCAAGAAAAGACACCCCAAGAGAAAATCAAGATCAACCATGAAGATGATGGTGACTTGATGAAGAAGAAGAAAAAGAAAACAAGAAGGGATGGTAGAGCAAGGCATCCAATACAAATTCAAGATGCCAAGATGATGAGCAAGAATCAAAATGAGAAAAGAAATTTGACTCACATCAACTACTTCAAGTGTGGAGATATGGGACACTTCACCTCGGGGTGTCCTACCAAGCTTGAGAAGAAGGTTCAAGCAACTCATAAGAGGCTAGGCAATGGGAAGCACAATATGAGCAAGGAAGAAAAGGCTCAAGCAAAGAGAATGTGCTACTTATGCCGGGAAAGGGGACACATGGCTCATTCATGTCCCCTAGGTAAAAATTCTAAGCTCGTTTCAATTGTTGATACAAATATGCTTAGAAAGGATGACAATGGTACCTCTATGATTGCTATTGCAAAATATTCCGCTATTCATACTAAGGCAATGCCTAAGTATGTTGCACCTAACTTGAGAGGACCCAAACTTGTTTGGGTACCATCAAAGAGTGGATGATTGTTTGTAGGTACCATCGGCATTGGAGGCTTGATTCAATTGGTTTCATTTTGTTCATCATATATTGAGTCAAGTTATGAAGCTCAATGCATATCCAATCCCAATGCCAAGTCAAAATAAGTGAAGTCCAAGTACTACAACATACAAGTGCAATGTTAAAGATTATGGTGATTTATTGGATATATTTGATGGCTTGCAAATATTCAAGTTGAAAGCTTGCTATTGGATGATCATGAGCTAACCAAGGTATATCTCTTGTTGATCATTTCACTTGGGTGCATATGAGTTGATTGAATTGGATATATATGCAATGTTGCTTGCTATGAGATGTTTGAATGGTTAAATGCTTAAGTAATCAAGTTTGAATTAATTTGTGTTGGATAAATTCATGAGATGACATTTAGTAAGTGGATTGGATGGATATATGTCTTATGAAAGTATTCAAACAAGTTAGTTTCAAGTTTGATTCATATTTGATGAAGTATTGCTCAATGTATTGAAATCTGTCCAAAGTTGAAAATCTGAGCTAGCAGTGATCAAGTCTGAGTTTGGATGATCAAATCTACTTGGATTGGCATGAATTTTGGTATGCATGCTCTAGACTTATGTTATAAGATGCTGTATAAATTTCATGAGAATTGGATAAGAGATGCTTCGGCTTTGGAGTACATCTTGTCAGCTATAGTGCAGCAGTTTTCAGCATGTATCAGTGGTGGAAGATTTGAGATCTGGTAGCAATCTAAATGTCAAATGAATCTCAAATTTTTACAGGTGCTAGATGACTTAGTGAATCACATCTCCACCAAATTTCATGGCATTTGGATCTGTACATTGGGAGATATGAATTATTCTTTTAAGGGTACAGAATCTGCCAGAAAAGTGACAATTATTGGATTGATCTAGAGTCACTTTAAGTGAAAGGTCCTCAAGTTAGAAACATATTTATAAGTGTTTGAGGCACCTAAGTTTGGTTTTGAATTGATCTATAAGCATGACAAGAAATGAGTATAAGGGCATTGATTGTGGAATGTACTTAGTGTACAAATTTGGTACTCAAATTTGAAAATGAAGATCAAACTCAAGATGAAGATGAGGTTCAAGTTCTAGTAATGATTAGAGATCATTTAGTAGAAAGAAAAGGACTTAAAGAATAATTCAAGGTTACTCATCAAGTTAAGTCCATAGATCAATCAATCAAAGGCAATTCAAGTAAGTGTCAAGGATGGTTCTTTGGAGAAAGATCACTTCTCCCTGCTGAGGGGGCTTGCCGCCCATGGGTGGGTAAACCGAGCACCGGCTTGGAAGGCTAACATGGAAGTGATGAATTCAAGGGATATTTGAGATGCTTAATTGAATCAATCAATAGGGTTGATCAAGAAAAGCAAGCAACACCCAAAAGAGAGCTAGTCATGGTTATAAAATTGGTATCATAAGTACTTCTCTCATGCAAGCATTGATCAAAGAGAAAAAGCAAGCCAACCACAATAAGAGATAATGCACTTTATTATTAGTGGTTCTCATTTCATATGGGTGAAGAATGGATTTCTCTATAATGATTGGTCTTCACCAAGCCTATAAATTGGACTTCACATTGCTATTGAAGTAATGAATTAGAATCTACGTGACTATCCTATACTCCAACATAACAAAGGTATCATTGCAATGTGCACGATCATTTCATCCCTTACTAGTATGAGATTAGTGCATATAGTACATGCTTACTAGGATCATGCATAACAAATGAAATGTTAAAATTCATAGCCTAACACTATTGCTTGAATTATTTAAATGATCTAGTGGTATGTGTATGAATTTGTTCATGAGCTAGTGAACCCAAGTACTTGATCTAGTTTGAATTGCTAACAAGTGACAAGTACAATATTGGCAAGATAACCCTTAGTATGAGGAGTGAAAAAGCTTGTCATTGGATCAAACCGGACTTAGAATCTTAGGTAAATCAACTTAGTTCAAGTCATACTAGAAGCTCATGACAATGATATGGGTACAAGCACAAGACAACAATGCAAATGGATATCTAGGGTGTTTCAAATGGTATCTAGACTCAAAATATTTCTTCAATTGGTATTTACAAGTGGTGTCTAGATCATGATCTACAAGTGATATTCTATAAGTGGTACACATAAAGATAGCAAATGTTCAAGAAAAGATCATATTGACAAATCCTACAAGTGGTTCCATGATAGAGGATTCTTCAAATTGGTATCACACACCTATTCGTGGTATTTCTACACATGATATCATTTATACAAGACGGTGGTTCCACAAATGATCCTCAACTTTAAGTGATCATCAAATGAAGAAAGTTCCCTCACACACAAGAACTCAATATTATCAAGTGAATGACCCATGCTATGACATTGGGGGAGGAGCCCCACCTAATGGTATCAAGGTCAAAGATCCTAAGTGGTATCTCAAGAGCAACATACAAGTAATATCATTCCAACATGTGCGGTGATGTCCATCAACAACGCAATATTCAAGTCTCAACCATCTACCCTAATGCAAGCCTTTGCATCAATGAGATGTACACCCTTTATGGAAATTGATGACAAAGGGGGAGAAGTTGGAACAAAGATATGTCAATACACCAAGAGAGAGAGGTTTAGGAAGAGATTGAACAAAGATATCATGAGAAGATGAGTTTGGACATAGAGATGGACAAAGAGGGAGCAACATTGAAGAAATGAGAAGGATCAAAATTCTTGGATAAAAGAAGCACACAAGTAGGGGGAGCAAGCTCATGAACATTGTTTGGTTGCATTTGATATGTTCATATTCATGTGCTTGCTTGCATTGCATAAGTTTTATATTTAATATGCATGCTTGTGTGTTGTATGCTAGTTATAGAACTTGAATGATGATATGATAACTAGCATGCATAGGATGATAGCTAGACTTGTGTTTATCATAAAAAACTAGAACCTTGCTTATAATGTTGATCTCACGAGGTTTCTAGTATTTTTGATGTCTAGCTACTTATGATGCTAAGGATGATGGCAAACTTGTGATTTTCAAATGATATCGAGCTATCAAATGGTATCAAACTACAAAGGTTTATTCTATACACCTTAGCATCACTTAGTAGTGCTAACCCTCCCACAAATTTCATATTTATGCATATGTGCAAGCTTGAAACCAAACCATTTGAGCACATATGTAGGGAGAGTTATCACTACCAAGTTGGATTTTATGATGCTTATCCAAATTCTAACATAGAGCTTAAATGTTGGATAAGTGGCATAAAGTCCAAAAGAACTTAATTTTCATATCTTTGTAGAGTTGTCATCAATTACCAAAAAGGGGGAGATTGAAAGGTCCTTGTTTGGTTTTGGTAATTGAGTGACAACCTTAGGTGGACTAATTGTGTTTATGTGAGATACACAGGGAATTAGTCCATAGATGATTGTGTCATGAAGGAGCTCATTGCATATGAGACATGACATGGAGTCATGTGACCAAGGTGGCGAAGATCAAGATGAGGCTTGGCTTGATGGATCGGTTGCAAGTGTGAAGGGCAAGTCGGAGGCTTTGGAGCAATGGACCGCGAGGCGGTGAAGCTTGAGCAAGACTTGGCGCCGATGGACCGATGCAACGGTGAAGAGCAAGTGAGGTCAAGATCGATGGACCAAGGTCGTATGATGATATGAAGTGAATCATATCATTTGTGACATGGTTGGTGCATGTGTTGCATCAACGTCGGAGGAGATGGAGTGGAATGCGCAAGGCAAAGGTATAACCTAGGGCATTTCCATTTCACCGGTCATAGGTGTGTAGAGAAGTTGATGACCGGGTTTAGGATAGATGGCCGTACTATCAAGAGGGGCAAACTTGTTTGCATATCGGTCATCTAGTGCCACTCGTGTGATCTAACCATGCATCGTTGCTAGGATCGAGTGGCGTGGCAAGTTGAGTGGTTAACTCCTTCGATAAAATGATTATGAAAATGCTAACACACGTGCACAAGGTGGTGATCACTTGTTGGTGTTGGCACATTTACGAAGGCGATGAAGTTTGAGCGGTAGAGAGGGTTTGGGGTCCTCTCTCCCTCCCGCCGAGATTGCGAGCGTGGGATTCAGGCGTTTTCGAGAAGTTGAAACGACTATTTTCCACTACGCCGGAAGTCGGAAAAGAAACGGAGGCGAACGGAGGTCACAGAGGTGACCGGACGCTGCACTGGACGCGGTCATGGTATGACCGGACGCGTCCGGTTAGTACAGCGTAGGCGTGGGTGCTAGGGTTTGCAACCGGCGCGTCCGGTCACTCGCGGGACCGGCGCGTCCGGTCAGGTGTCCAGAGAAAACTGAGTTTCGCAAGGACGATCGGACGCGAGGCGCGTCCGGTCACACATGATCGGACGCGTCCGATCGTTGAGGGAGCTTACTGGACTCTAACCGGACGCGGGCACTGTCGCGTCCGGTCGTTGCGAGGGGCGCGTCCGGTCGTTGCTTCGCGGGCGCGCGAGTCAGTGCGATCGACGCGTCCGGTCGTTCGAAGCAGCGCGTCCGGTTGTTTGACGGGCGTGTCCGGTCATTGCCTGGGGTGCGTCCGGTCGTTGTTTTGACCGTTGGGGTCAGTGACCGTTGGAGGATCGGACGCGGCTGAGTGCGTCCGGTCAGTTACGACCGGCGCGTCCGGTCGTCCTGAAATCTGCCCAGTGAAGGGGTAACGGCTCTATTTGACCGTGGGGTTATAAATAGATGCCTTGGCCGGCCGTGGCCGGTAGCTGAGCACACTATAGTCTTTGTGACTTGTGTGGTAGTGCTTAGGAGCCCTCTAACTCACTCATGCTTGATAGTGTTCATCGGATCGAGTGAGAGAGCGATTCTAGTGCGTTGCTTTGAGAGATTGCATCGTGTGGCACTAGGTGATCGTGTTGCAAGCCGGTGGTGCTTGTTACTCTTGGAGGTTGCCACCTCCTAGACGGCTTGGTGGCTTGCGACTCCGTTGAAGCACGCGTGGAGATTGTGCGTGGCTCCGGAGGAGGATTTGTGAGGGGGATTGTGCTCACCCCGCGGGGATCGCGAAGAGCAACTCTAGTAAAGCTCGTGGCTTGGAGGATCCCCATCTTGAGAGTGGATGTGTGGCACCCGCTGAGGGTTTGACTCTTGATAGTCAATTAGCTCGTGATCCATCAAGTGGGTGTATCGCCACAACGGGGACTAGCTTGGTGGCAACCAAGTGAACCTCGGTGAAAAACCGCCGTGTCAACATTGTGTACATCTTCTCGGTGGTTTGCTTTCGATTCACAAGCTTGTATTTACATTCATATACTTGTGCTTGTGTAGTTGCTCTTGTAACTAGTTTGCTTGTGTAGTTAGCTAGTTACCTTCTTGCTTGTGTAGCATAGAAGTAGCTCCCGTTGCGTGGCTAATTTGGTTTATGTAACCTTGTTAGTCATATTGCTTAGTTTGTGTAGCTAAGTAATTTGCGCTCTCTAGTTTGGCATTAGTTGCCTTGCTATTGAGCATTGCTAGTGAGCATAGGTGGCTTCGTGCTTTTGCTTACTAGAATTGTGTAGGAGCTCCCCGGCTTTGCTAAAGTACTAGTGCATAGGTTTGTGTGACCTTGCTCTAGAATTGTTTAGGAGAGCTCTTGCTAAGGAAAGCACCTTAGTTACATAATTAGGATCTTTGTGAGGTGCTTGTGAACTTAGATAGAGGGGTGTAGTCTTGGCTAGACCGATAGTTTTAATTCCGCATTTGTTTCGGTTTGCCGACGCGATTAATTTTAGAAAGGACTATTCACCCCCCCTCTAGTCCGCCATCTCGACCCTTCACCTGCAGAAATAGACATTCACCAAAACTCATAAAATTTTATCAGTGTAACCCATATATCTAAATAGTATTTGTATTTAGATCATTTCTCATGCTATGTTGACAGTTAAAAATGATACTTATCTACCATCAACATGGAGCAAGGTTTGTCTTTTTTAGTAGACACACTCCTTGCACTAACCTTCATGATAAACTCTTAGAGGAAGAGAAGGAACCATCCCGTAAACTAGAAGAGAAAGTTTTTATAGCCACGTTACAAACTTTCCAATCTCACGATTTGGCCATCCATCCCAAACCAGTTGTACCCCAAAATCATTTGAGGGAAGAAGTAATTCTATCCTTGGAAATCCTTTTTAATGATTTTGGGAGGAGCATAAACTTCCCGCTTCATAAGAGACCTTTTAGTACATATAGTTTGAATCTTTTCAAGAAGAGATCTTTTTAGAAGCTTTTCAAATCCAATCCCTTTGAAGAACATTTAGAAAGGCTCAAGGATGGCATGTCAAGTGATGCCATAGAAGGAGAGCAAAGCCATCTAGAATCCACTCCTATCTTCTCCCTTTCTATGCCCACATTAGATATGAAGTTTGAACCCATCTTTAAACCCATCCTTAATCCTTATGAATCTTTCTATGCTCTTTCTCCTGAGTGATCCTAGAAATCCACTGAGACATCTAAAGCATAGGATTCATCAATATCATAAGGAGGATCGAGAAGAGCAACATCAATGGCAAAAGAGCATTAAAAACCTATGTGCTATTTCCATTGAATATGTAGACGAGTCCTTATTTGAGACCTACTCGAAAGGCAATACAAGGGAAATTTTGGACATTTATGCCGAATCACCCTTGGAAGTTGAAAATGATGGAGACTTTAATGAACAAGGAAGCTACTTTATAAAAACCCTATCAAGTCCTTGCTCGTATAAGAAATCTCCTGATTCACTTAGTCTCTCTAATATTGCCCCACACGAGATCTTCAACCCCCTCATGCTCCTCATTCCTAAATATTTTGAAAGGGTGGTTGTAGACACATATGTTTATCATAAACACTACAGATCTCGTTGTGTTGAATCTTGAGATTAGTACACATAAACTAGTGCTAGAGGGAAAACCACTTTACCAATTCATATCTTGAGGGTTTCCCAAGGACAAGCTTAGTGTCCTAAAACAAGCACTGTTTAGACCATGATATGAGTATTCATCTTTCTGCTGCGCTGCCCTTGTGAAATAAGCATAGAGTTATAATTGTGAAAATATTCCTTTGGGTATTCTTGTCACTAACCATTCTAGGTTGGAGCAAAAAGGTTGAAGGAACAACAAATGCAAGGTATGTCCAACCAATCATTATGTAACATTGAATTACATTTATCCAATCTTAATTTTTGCAAAATTCAAGCTTAGGGGATGTACTCCCATGAAAACATCTTTTGCCATGTTGCTACATTATCTTGGTTGTCCCTACCTTTAAGACATGCTCAATTTGCTAAACAACAATCATGCTCTTTTATCACTGTTTGAGTAAATCTCTATTATGCTTTAATGCTACCTCCATTTACTATTGTATATGTTTAGGTTTGGAGTAGTTTCATTCATCTCTTAAATAAGGCATGGTGCTTAATTTAGGAGGTAGTGATCTTACTTTCAAAGGCTTTTAATTGCGCGCGATTAGAATGCCTTAAATCAAATTAGGCGTGGTGTCTAGGTTGATTTTTGAGCCGACAGTATGCTATAGTAAATGTTAGATATTTTGTTAGACTAACCCTTGCAGAGAAACTCCAAAATTCAAAATGGAAAAGTCCTGAGATGAACTCATACTGGAGATGAAGAGAGACACAATAATCTTGCACAAGGAAGACACAACTCATTCATAGCCAAAGAGAAAGAAGAAGAGTGCCACAAAACAAGATCCACAATCAAAGCACTCCTGAAAATTGATAAGAGGAGAGCATGCACTTTCTACACCCTCACTAGATTGAGAAGCTGATACATGAGGAAGGAAGGCAAACTCCTTTAGATGATCCAACCATGACCTTCCTCCTATCATGCTCTCATCGCTTTATACGTTGGTTTGCAATCTCTCAATTAACTATTGTTTTATTTCTATAAGTTTAAGTTATTTCATAATACCTATATATGATAATCAAATATAAGATAAAATCAATCCTCTAGAAAAGAAGTAATTGTGAATGTTTCTGTGCTAGTATGTTCAAATAAATTCTTCTATAGCATAGAAACTGACCCTTAACTTTGTGACAATAATGCCCCTATCATTACTTGTATACTCCTTTGGGTAGTGTGTCCACTAAAGATTCGCAGGAATAAAACAATAAGAAGATATAACGGTCCAAGCACAAATTAAAGAGAGAACGAAACATGACATTATTAAATGTAAGAAAGAAGGAGTGCAATAGAGAAGACATTGGCACATGAATAAAAGAACAAGAACGACCAATGAAGGAAAGCTTTCACAAGGTGTTATAGTGCCAACACGCTCCAACATTAAAGGTAACATCCTAAGGTTAGTGATCATCACATTAAAATTCTTTCCTTGATGCTGTTATACACATAAATAGAGAACCAACCATGTTTGAGTTACAACCTCATTTGACCCAACCTAATTAACTCAACATGCTTAGTTCTCTAATCTTTGTTCCTGTCACCATTTTCTTGATCTTATAATCTTAACTCAATGATCTGAAATGATTACACGTCTTTTCTTTGAAAATTGATAGTCATAATCATGAAATCATTACACAATATGCATAGATAGACCATCCTTCCATAAGGTTAAGAAATTTGATCTGTTTAATTGATTTAATGCTACATTCATGCTCATTGTTTAATCCTATCACCCATGTCAAGTTCAAGCAAAACATATAAACATCAACTTTATCTTGCTCAATATACCTAAGGTTAGTATCTTGCTCAATATGCCTAAGGTTAGAGAAGAATAAAATTTTGGTTTTGTTGATGTTTTTCCACCAACAGAGCCCATGCACTTGATCTCTGCCTTGTCTCTATGAGCAGGACCCACTTTGAACACAACAGTAGAGGAGCTTGTCAACTCCCCAAGAATACTACAAGTGAAGATCCTGGACCTACTAACATGTACAATGAGCAAGATGCTGCCAGTTTCCACAGCTAGTACTTCACTTCAAACTGCTGGAAGAGCAAGGAACATGAGTGACACCATCTCAAGAGGTGCAAGCTATCAAGGTCTCTACTATGGGACCAGATGGTGCACCTACAGAATGAACATGGTAAGAGGTCCTGTTCAGGGACCTGAAAACACTGTACCCTTACCGAAAGGTAAAATTGATAGTTATCCATATTTATCCTTTTTCAGCATTGCATTAGTTTCCCTTTTCACATAATTACTTTTCAGCAGTTGCATAATCATTCTCCTTTTAGCATATTTACTTTTCTGCATTAGCATTGCATTAGAAAATAAAATAAATTTATGTTTGCTTTGCTGCATCATAAATTATAAGCCCCATGTGAATAATTTTGTGGCATGTAAGGACCCATAGGAATATTCACTGTGGGGGCATAAAATAAAAATAAATATGCATTCATCTTGTTAGACTTTCTCTGCATTATAAAAAATATAAAAAGTATTTGAGAGAAATTTTGTTGAAACTCTACTTAAAATAATCAAGAATAATCTTAAAAACTCTGGACAATTAAGGCTTGAGTGGCCAACCACTAACGCTTAATCTATTCTATAAGTTTTGTTGTCTATTTGAGTTCCACAGGATTTGAAGGACCAAGAAGATCCAACAAGCAAGTGGATGTTCTATCCACTGATGGAGCACTGTCTCAATAATCATCAACATCAATTAATGCTCTACTAGAGGAGGAAGAACATCCCCACTGCCAGTCTGCTACTTTATAAGATTGAACGACTACATCAACATCTAGCTTGAAGGAAAGTACCCCATGTATCTAGCTAAGTATTTTCTTCTCTCAGTTTTACCTTATTCTTTATAAGTTTTCTTATTTAGTAATAATAATGTTATAAAATAATAGAAATAAAATAAAAAGGGGTGTCTAGTTTGCTTGTCTTTGTTCTTAAATAAGTTGTTAATAAAAGAAGAATCTCGAATAATCTTTTGCATGAAAATGATGAATAGTTGCTCTGCCGTAATTCCTTTCAAGTACCTAGTTTTCAACCTCGAACTCTCCTGAGTTTTAGACATAACTGTTTTGATCTAAGATTTACTCTGAACCTGAAGCTCGTAGGTAGTGAATGCTTGATATAAGTCTAGGTAGTTGGCGGATATGATATAGGAAGGTTTTGAGCTGCTGTTTATCATGCTCTTAGAGATGCTAGAGTTCTGGAGAATTTACCTTTGAAAATTAAAAATCCTGCATGATGAGTTTCTGTATGACGAGAGTTTAATTGCTACCATAGCCATATATACATGCTTATTAGATTAGGAAAGACTTTCACTTGTTAGCTTAGCTGCTTGTAAGCATTGAGTCTAGTTAGTATGTGTTGACCCTAGGGGATTAGTCATGCAGTTAAAATCAAGATCACATACACTCCACCCATATATGCTGCTTCTACCCTAGAAGTACCCATCCACATACTTTTCATTTAGACACATCCTATAATTGTTCTACTCCTATACTGGGAGTGAGCATTAAATTTTTCCCTTCATTCATTGCTAGCCCTTTTGTTATCCAATAAAGGGCCAAATATCCCTTTATTACTACCTCCATCAATATTTCCAAAAGAGACTTGGGTGCTCCATTCAAAAAAGGAGAGAGAAGAAGAAGAAAGAGAGGAAAAGAAAAATAAAAGTAAGAGGACAAATGTCCCAACATAGAGCAATTTTGAGCAGTCCAAGTTCTCCCCAAAGTCTTCAAAGTTCAAAGAAGAGGTATGTGTTTCATCAAAGAAGCAAAAATAGAATTAGGTATTCACTATCCCTTTAACCTTTTATTCCTACATACATCTACCATCATCACCATTTTCCACAATCACCATATACCCATTCATCCCATATTTAGGATCATACACATGCACATCTTGATTTGACTGTATGGCCGGACTTGTCTCTCTAGATCCAAGTGTCTGACTATACAGTAAATGTTTGCAAGTATGGATTCTTTGTTTCCCACCTATGAGCTCTAGATAGACCTATTAGAAGTAGGGTGAGAGAGAGAAGGTATAATGTTACTATGCCTTATGTTAAAAATACCACATATTTTGAGAGAAGAGAGAAGACATACATCATAAATGCCTTGGTGAGGATCCAGAAATACCATAAATGAGAGACGTGAAAGGGTCATACACAAGAATCTTTGAGTTTTATTTGAAAACCCTGCAAAACTCTGGAATAATGGTTGATCAAAGAGCTTGAGACATAGCGCTTGACTTGATCGTTCTATCTTTCAACTGCTCAAGACCTAAGTGATGGCTACAAGCCCCATGGTAAAAGGTAATATGGGTAAGTTTGAAGTCAAGATAGTTAGTTCTAATCCAGAAAAGAGTTCTTGTTTGAACGCATGTGTACTTTTGAGGCATGAAAGCATTGTAGCAACTCTTGATCCATCACTGAGTTTATCTTTGCTCAGGGACGAGCAAATGATAAGCTTGGGAGAGTTTATTGATGGTAGATAAGTATCATTTTTTAACTATCAACATTGCATGAAAAAGGACTAAACAATAATTACCACTTAGATATAGGGAGTTTACTGACATAATTCCACGAGTTTTGGTGAATATCTGTTTCTGTAGGGGGTTAGCTAAAAAGAACCAAGGATGGCCCACATATTAGATTTACATAGAGAGAACGGGCAACAGATAGAAAAAGTATAATTTAGAAGGTTCGACAAGCTAAACCCTAGGAGGTGGGACTCACCTGTCATTGTGACAGGGGCGGGCGCCCAGCCCTAGGGGCGGTCGCCCCACCCAGGTGGCTAATCAGGCTCTACCTCCTGGATCATGCCTCCACCGCCTTTGAGGATCAATAATAATCATAGATCAAGGTCGGTTTGATCCGTGGGTTGTGGTGCTTCCTAGAGGGCTATATAAGCAAGGCCCCTGGCCCGTGGAGGAGGCATCCCTTGAAACCCTAATTCATTATTTTCTATGAGGATCAGCAAGGAGGGGTTCCTTAAATGGATCTCTCTCTTAGGGCACATATAAGAGAGATTAGCTTTGTAGTCTCCATGTGATATTAGAGTTCTTCTTCTAGATTGAGAGAGTTAGAGTGGAGGGCTGAGTTGGAGGAAGCCTGACATGTCGGTGTCTCCTCTCTAGCTTGTACCTGCGGGATCAAGTCTTCTAATCCGAGGCTTGGTTCTAGGATTCTTCGGTAATTCAACTTCCAATACTAAGTAAGTACGTTGTTATTATTGTTCTATAGTTTACGAGTTTACTTTTATTCTCTTCTGTGGTAGAGGGTAGGGTAATCATCTATAGCGTAAGCGTGGTGCTTAGGCTAGAGATACTCGTAGATATCCCCTGTCTGGCCGGATCCATGGTAGTAGCACGGGATGTGACACTCCCGTTGCTTTCCTTTGTACCCCACGTCCCGTCAGAAGGATTGGTAGGATTAAGTGCCCTGATCAAGCATCCTCTGTGGTGTCTCTTTTCCATCGGTATGTCCCCATAGACCAATAGTTTCATAGCTTATCATAGGTTGGAACCAGACTATCGTCGTAATCTTCTCTAATCGCTTATATCTTCGCTACCTTGTAGTGTGGCCTAGGGGTTGAGGATAGATTTAGGTTAGTCATCGCACACTTTCTCCTTACGGATAAACAAATACGATACTCTGAAAATATTTTCCGGGTGAAATGCTCATCGATATTCATGCGCTTGCGGATCCTTTTCTGTGTGCGTTAACAAATATCAACCGCGCTATTTCCTAAAAGTCTTACAAGCAAACTATCATAACGAAGTTTACAATGGAAGCAGAACTCACAATATTAGACACTGCTAGGTCTGAGACCGAGTGGCTCCATGATCTTCTTATGGATTTACCGGTGGTTAAAAAACCTATACCAATTATTTCCATGAACTGTGATAACCTAACTATGATAACCAAGGTTAACAGTTCTAAGAATAACATGAAGTCCACAAGGCATGTTAAGAGACGTCTAAAGTCTGTCAGAAAATTGAGAAACTCTGAAGTAATTGCGTTGGACTACGTCCATACATCCAACAATCTAGCAGATCAGTTCACTAAGGTCCTGTTACGAAATATGATAGAGAGTGCATCGAGAGAGATGGGTATGAGACCCACGTGAAATCTACTATAGTGGTAACCTGTCCTATATGATCGGAGATCCCGTGAAGTAGGATGGTGAAACAAGCTAGTAGTAGATTGAGAGGAAAGATCCATTTCTGAGCTCATCTCTAATGCACATCTTTCCTTCTGTAAGGCAGGTTGGTTTATACCTTAATGTATTCCAAGTGTCTTGGTCAAGAAAAGATGTCCTACAGAATATCTTTTGAGGAACACACCTATATGAGTTAGACTACTGATCATGGTCTATGAGACTTGGGTAATTTCTAAAAACTCATGAAAGGCACTGAAGTATGACTTATAAGCTTCAAACAGAGGGGATGCTTGTTGCAGCCTAGTACCAACAAAGGATTTGAGTGAATCTCACTTCACACAAAACGGTCAATTCAAGGCATAGTCCATTGTTTAGTTGTGACTGAGTGAAACTTTTGGTCTAAATGAATATTCAACTTAATAGTCTCCATCGAAACACTGGTATATCAAAGAAATATAGATCTAAAGCAACATTGTTACAAACCCTAGAGTTTGGTGGGGATTGTTGGATTTATTGCGGGCCAGGCCCATTTTAAATTTAATAAATCAATAAAACTCTACGGTGTGTAACTGTTGGACATTTAATATTTTGTATCAGATTGGAACTTGACCAAACGTTGATTCGACTTATATGGTTAGACTTCATCCGTCCATATTGAGAAGTTGAGAAAATGATAAAGATGTGCCACATGCGCATGCGCGCCTCCGCCAGCGGCTGGGCCGTGGGCGTGGCAGGCAGACGGGCGAGGTGTGGTCCGGTTTTGCCACTCACTCTCTATGATGGCGGGATTTATAACTCTCTGAGTTAGTCCCGAGAGTTACCGTCTCTTCACTTGCCCCTCTCCTAGACTGCCTACGTGAGCTCTTCTCCTCCTCTCCTGGACTGCCTACGTGAGCTCTTCTCCTCCCTCTGTGCGCTGACATAAACTCTCTATGATGGCGGGAGTTACAACTCTCTAAGTTAATTCCGGGAGTTACCGTCTCTTCATTTGCCCCTCTCCAGGACTGCCTACATGAGCTCTTCTCCTCCTCTCAAGACTGCCTACGTGAGCTCTTCTCCTCCCTCTGCGCGCTGACATAAAAGAGACGGCACCAGTTCCTCCAGTTCTCTCTCTCATTACTTGGAACAAAATCAGACGTCATCTTCTGTTGCGTAAAGGTTTCCCTATCTCGTACCTCTGCGTGCACAGAGAGACGAGAGAGCAGGTGTCTCCGAAGCCCTTGCCGTTTGCGATCCTTGCTTGGGGAGTGCGACAATTAGGTTTTTAGGGAGCGACTATGCGACTGCTCGTTCCTGGTCAGTGGCATCTTCTTCCTCTGCACACGGACGCGAACTGCACTGCGATCACCTTCCTGCATCGACTGCGGTCCACGACTTCGAGCAACGCATTATGACGACTAGTGCGAATGGAGCCTCCGATGCCCTCGGCATGGGACCCTCTGCTGGGTACATACTATTCTCATCTCTTTGTCAATTTATAATGTTCATGTGTTATATTGCCTCTGTTACATTCTATATGCCATGAATGTTTGTTTATGTGATACTCATGCTTGTTGGTATGTTTAGACTATCATGCTTATATGTTTTTTATCATGATTTGTCTCATATATGATATATAACATTGCTGTTATATTTGTTTTGTCTCATCTTGGTACATATGAACATGTTGATCATCCTTTTTTATTCATGTGAATATATATGATGCTATGCTGCAATTGTTTATTATCATACATATCATCACCATGTAGTTATTATTTTTCGGAATTAAATTATGTAGAATATTTTCTAAAAGTCTGTTCGCTTGGGCTGATCTGGCTGGCTGAAAGTACTGCTTGCTGATTTTTTTTGAGAGAAAAACACTGTAGACTAACTGGCCGATTTAACTAATAATCCCAAGCGAAGAGACTGTAAATTTCGATATGCATGCATGAGTCCATGACCATACACACGAGGCGATTAAAATTAGCGAGGCCAGCTCTTGAATTTGAATCTGACCCTCCTAATTCCAGTTCAAAATTGAAATGCGGTTGCGTTTCAAAGCTTATTCTGGCCAACGACCCCAGTCCGTCCGCGTCCGTACGTCCATACGGAAACTAACTCCTCCGTGGCATTCGTCTTGTGAAACCTTTGACATTCGTCTAAACCTCGATAGCTAGCTAGCGACCTAGCTCGCCGGCTTATGAACGTGATTTGTTTATTAGGCGAACGATCCGTACGGATGCTTAAGTATTGGAGGCCGAACATGTCTGCAGA